>JAJOZX010001591.1:97500-732500 GCA_023014485.1 Bathynomus jamesi
ATCGAATTCCGCTCACGACGACAGATTCGAACGCCTCAAAGATAAAATATCTCCGTTCGCTCTGATTTCAAATTTATAACATGTTAAACATATTATAACATATTATGTATATAAATCTATATCATGTGTGCCATGTACTTTGTATTATATTTCTAACATCTAAATTGTCTATTAATATGAAACACTGTAAAAAACAAACACAAAGTTATAGTAACTGTTTAATTGTAATTAACTGTAATACTTTAATTTAATATAACGTAATGTACTTTAATGAAACTGTAATTAATAATAACTTGTAATGTACTTCAATGAAAACTGTAATTAAATGTAATGATTTAATTTATAATGTAAGAATGTACTTTAATAAAACTGTAATGGACAATCATAAGCGAATGTGAAGTAATCCATAATTATAATCGTAAATGTAATGAACCAAAATTAATACGTACTCAGTCGTGTACTTAATTTGTACTTATGTGTACTATTACGAAATGATATCGCCTTCAGAAATGAAGATTCGGCAAAAATATACGATTAGTTTTTTTTTTTTTTTTTTTTATTATTTTTAGTTGAAATCTTTCAAAACATCTGATCATGTGTTTAAAAAGGGGGGAACTTAACCTTCGACTGTCTTCCCCCAAACATTTAAGTTTATATTATACCTGTATTTGAAAAATTAAGGCACTACTTCATTAGACTTCTTCATTAGACTTCTTCATTAGACTTCTTGATTAAGTCACTTCATCATAGCACTTCATTAGGACTCCCTTGTTAGCAGCCTTGCTGCGGGGAGGGGGCAGAGGCCCCTTGCCTTCTTAATATTTTTAGATTCGGGCCTGAGCCATGGTCGAAAGAGGTCGAACCTCTACCCCTGTAAATTCAGAGCATTACCTGTATATTTTTAAGAAGCAAATTACCGTAAGAGAAACTTTTTATTTTTCCCTTCGAGCTGTGCTCTCTTCAGAACTTAGTCAGTTAAGTAAGATATTGGAACAGTCTGGCGAGTCTGTAGCCAAGAGTTAACAAGAGGCGACCGAAAGATTAAAATGTATAGAAGAAATATCCGTTGCAAGCCTCCTAACCAGAACCCCCTCGATTCCGAACCGACTCAGGGCCATAGACGGAGGGGTTAACATATATATATATATATACTATATATATACATATATATATATATAATATATAATATATATATTATATATATATACATATATATATGATGATGAACCGGAAATACACGACTCGTTGGCGATTCCATTGTTCGAGGACAGCTGGAGAATTCTGTGAGAGAAACCCTCGTCGTAGGCGCCGTTACTGCTACCCTGGTGCAAGGGTGGAGGATATAACTAATAGTGTTGACCAATTTACAGATGGTACCCCGAGGACCACGTATGTTATTCATGTCGTACTAATAACGTTTTAAATTCTAGATCGGAAGAACTGCTGGCAAGGTACAGGGACTTACTAGAGCGATTAATGGAAAAAACTAATAAGATTGTTTTAACAGGTACATTTCCTCGAATTATCCATCGTAACGATTTCTACAGCAAGGCGACCTATATTAACAATAACCTAAAGTCTCTTTGCCAACAGGAAGGAGTGCATTTTCCAAAGTTTTGGAACAGTTTCTACGGCAGGAGGGACTTGTTTCTCGGAGATGGACTTCATCTTAATGACGTAGGAGCTGCGCGTTTAGGAAGACTATTTCATAATACTGTCTCTTCTTTTGAGGCTGCCATAACTCGAACGGTCCCAGCGTAAATTCCACTAATTTCACTTGCGGTCGCGAAGGTGTCGTAATTACAAACAATTTGAGGGTTTTATCCTTAAATGCTCGTAGCCTACGAAATAAAATAAATGAATTTTTTTCTTTAATTGCTTGTAAAGACTATGATTTAATTGCGATAAACGAATCGTGGCTTAGCACTGAAACACGTGACTTTGTAGGGGAGTATCAAATTAAAGGTTATAGACTTTTTGTTAAAAACAGAATAGGTAGGCGAGGAGGCGGTGTTATGTTGTATATCAAAGATAATATTGCGAACGTTATAGAAGTAAAGCACACAATTCCAGAACCGATAGATTCGACTATAGCAGAACTGAAATTAAACGACTTCAAACTTCTTGTTGCGGTTATATATAGGGCCCGTAATCAAACAGCTGATACGGACGAAGCGTTATATCGTGAACTAAAGCGAATAATCGGTAGTAAGCAGGCTTTAGTTATGGGTGACTTTAATTGCGCTAAAGTAAATTACGATACAATGCAGGGAGACGCGGAAGGTAATCGTTTAGTTAATTTTCTCGAGGATAGCTTTCTTATTCAAAAGGTTGGGGAACCTACGAGGATGGACAGTATTTTAGATTTAGTAATAACTACGGATGATAGGCTAATTACTGATCTTCAAATAATAGAACCGTTGGGCAATAGCGATCACAATATGGTAGAGTTTGTCCTCTCAGTAAGTCACTCGAAACCAGCTAACTCGACTAAAATTCCTAACTTCCAGCATGCAGACTTTAGTAAATTTCGTAATAAATTGTCACACGTCAATTGGAGAAACGTGATGGGGAACTCCAACGCAAAACTAATGTGGGAATCGTTCGAAACTGTATTTAGGATTATAAATGAGGAATGTGTACTGTACAAAATTAAGCGTGCGAAAGTAAACAACAAGCCCTTGTGGTTTACTTCTAGAGTAGGAGACATTATAAAGAGTAGAGATAGGGCTTATAGGCAACATAAGTGCGATAAAGACAATTTGTTGTTACGAAACAACTATATATCTCTGAGGCGTGAAGCGAAAAGTGTAATAAAAAAGTCCAAACGCGAATTTGAATTCTCCATACCTCGTGACGGTAAAGAAAACTCCAAGCGATTCTTTCAATACGTCAATAATAGAAATCCAGTAAAAAGTGTCTTGGGTCCATTGAAAAATGTAAACGGAGATCTAGTTTCTGTAAACAAGGAAATGGCTACCTTGCTAAGCGAATTTTTTACATCAGTTTTTACATAGAAGATGTAACGAATATCCCTACTCTCATAGACATAATACCTTTTGATAATGGTAATATTTTGGATAATATTGTCGGTAGTGAAGGGGAGGTAATGCGCTATATTGATAAAATGAAAACGCGTAAATCACCGGGTCCGGATTCCATATATTCCATACAACTAAAAGAATTAAAAGATAGCATTGTTGTGCCGCTAACAAAGATTTTTAATGCGTCTATTTCTGAGGGGTGCGTACCAGATAATTTCAAGTTAGCAAACGTAACACCTATCTTTAAGAAAGGCGATAAAGGTGCGGCGGGAAATTATAGGCCAATCAGTTTAACGTCTGTTGTAGGTAAGCTACTGGAATCAATAATTAGGGATCGTATAGTCGAACACTTAGAAGTGCAAAAACTAGTTAGAAATACGCAGCACGGTTTTAGGCGAAACAAATCTTGCTTAACTAGCCTTTTAGAATTTTTCCAAAGCGTGGTTGACGTTTACGATAGACATCGGGCGGTTGATGTAGTGTATTTATATTTTCAAAAAGCGTTTGACACCGTGCCGCACAAAAGACTCATTGAAAAAACTAAGACTCATGGAATCAGGGGTGTAGTAATAAATTGGCTAGAAGAGTGGTTGCGAGGCAGGAAACAGAGGGTGGTCGTTGATGGAGCGGAGTCGTGTTGGGCTAATGTAGCGAGTGGCGTTCCTCAGGGTTCTGTATTGGGCCCCTTGCTTTTTCTTATATATATTAACGATTTAGATGTCGGCCTAGTCAGTACAGTTTCAAAGTTTGCGGATGACACGAAGCTGGGTGGTAGGGCGATTAATGACGAAGATAGAGGTAAAATTCAGGAAGATCTGAATAAAATCGTTGATTGGTCAGTCACATGGCAAATGAGATTTAACGTTGATAAGTGCAAAATTTTGCATATAGGTTCGCGTAACGGTAATTTTGCGTATAGTATGTCAGGGAAAGATTTAACATGCGTAGAGCAGGAAAAAGATTTATGAGTTACAGTCACTGGTGATTTAAAAGTAGCGAAACAAAGTACAGCAGCGGTCAATAAGGCGAACAAAGTGTTAGGTTTTATAGCTCGAAATTTTGAGTACAAATCGCGCGATATTATAGTTCCTCTTTATAAATCATTAGTTAGACCCCATTTGGAGTACGCGGTCCAATTTTGGAATCCGTATATGCGCAAAGATATAGACAAAATCGAAAGAGTTCAAAGACGAGCAACTAAGATGATTCCGTCTCTTAGGTCAAAGTCGTACGAGGATAGGCTTAAGGAGTTAAAATTGACAACACTCGAGACTAGAAGGTTAAGGGGTGATCTAATCCAGGTTTTCAAAATTATGAATGGGTTCGATAACGTAGATAGAGATAGCTTTTCGAAATATCTCAATATAATAGGACTAGAAATAACGGGTGTAAGTTGACAAGTAGAAGGTTCGAGACAGCAGTTGCGAAAAACTTTTTACGCATAGATAGTAAATAGCTGGAATAGTTTGCCGGTAGAAGTAATTAGTAGCACGTCTATAAACATGTTTAAAAATCGATTAGACGCATATGTTGATAGAAAGGGTATAGTTTAAGGTAGTAAAATTAAGGCTTTGTGGGGATAGATCCCACAGCTCAACACAAGTGTTGTGGGATATAGGGAGGCAGCGTCTTGGGTTAGGGGATACTCTCTGTCCTTACACACCCTATTTAAAGAGATTCCTCTGCCGAGCGGTGCCCCCCATAGTATTGTGAGGTATTGAAAAACTCATGATCTTCACTTGCCCCACAAACACCTTTAAATGGGAGACCCAAAATGGGTGCACACACATTTCTACATTACTGTACAGTCTTTATAGCCACACCTACACTTTTCCTCCTAAGTGTATATATTGTAATGTACTGTATAACCGCAACAAGAAGTTTGAAATCGTTCAATTTAAGTTCTGCTATAGTCGAATCTATCGGTTCTGGAATTGAGTGCTTTACTTCTGTAACGTTCGCAATATTATCTTTGATATACAACATAACACCGCCTCCTCGCCTACCTATTCTGTTTTTAACAAAAAGTCTATAACCTTTAATTTGATACTCCCCTACAAAGTCATGTGTTTCAGTGCTAAGCCACGATTCATTTATTGCAATTAAATCATAGTCTTTACAAGCAATTAAAGAAAAAAATTCGTTTATTTTATTTCGTAGTCTACGAGCATTTAAGGATAGAACCTTCAAATTGTTTGTAATTGCGACACCTTCGCGAGCGCGGGGGAAATTTGTGGAGTTTACGCTGGGACCGTTCGGGTTACGGCAGCTGAAAAGAAGAGACAGTATTATGAAATAGTCTTCCTAAACGCGCAGCTCCAACTTCATTAAGATGAAGTCCATCTTCGAGGAACAAGTCCCTCCTGCCGTAGAAACTGTTCCAAAAATTTGCAAAATGCACTCCTTCCTGTTGGCAAAGAGACTTTAGGTTATTGTTAATATAAGTCGCCTTGCTGTAGAAATCGCTTCGTTGGATAATTCGAGGAAGTATACCTGTTAAAACAATCTTATTAGTTTTCTCCTTTAATCGCTCTAATAAGTTCCTGTACCTAGCCAGCAGTTCCTCCGATCTAGAATTTAAAACGTTATTAGTACCGACATGAATAACATACGTTGTGTCCTCGGTGGTACCGTCTGTAAAATGGCCAACACTATTAGTTATATCCTCCACCCTTGCACCAGGGTAGCAGTAACGGCGCCTACGACGAGGGTTTCTCCCACAGAATTCCTCGAGCTGCCCTCGAACAATGGAATCGCCAACGAGTCTTATTTCCGGTGCATCAGCATCTTTGAAACCTAAAACAGAAAACTTATTGCTTGTTATTACTGGTAGACAGGTCTTTGCTTTTCTCAATGGGGCTCCAGTTCGCACTCGAACGAAGGGTTGGGAACTAGGGGAAGAGAGAGGGCTATTTATATTATTAGTAAAAACTGAGGCAGGAGTGGTCGTAACTGGAGTCTTAAGGGATTCTAATTTTGCCGTCAGGAGCATCATGCTTTCTTCAAGTCTCACCCTGGCCTCCCTCTCACGTTCTAACTCGTTCCTCAGCACTTCCATGCTTGAGCACCACCTGCAAACTAACTGATCATTATTATTAGCCATTGTAAACGCGTAAGCAGCAAATTTCCATTCACAGCGACTGCAAGTACTTGACGGGGGTGCCATGCTTTTAATTAGTTGAACAACAAAAAAAAAACAAAAAAAAACGAGCGTTTGGAAATTAATAAATTACAACGTAGGTCTACCACGTTCATGAAACGCAGAAACAGGTTCTTGTAACACAAATTTACACTAAATTAATATAGAATTAAGCTACCGAGAAAGGATCTGTTAAAGAAGAGTAATTTTTAACACTTATCTGTCTCCGATTCAACCCGATGTTTTACCTTTTCTTTACACGGTTTGTAACTACACACTACCTGACCTCTCGAAGCACGGAAAAAAGAACCTTATGTCTCCACGTTTTCTGACTAATTTGAAAAACAAACAAGACTAGCCTTGGTTTGATCAAATATAGTACTGAATAAAGTCAATAAATGAAATATGTTCGTTAATGAATGATTAGTAGCACGAAGTAATTTAGTTAAGAATGTACGGAACACTTTTTTTTTTAAAAACACTTCAACGAAAACCACTTATTCAATTGACAGCACTCGACACTCGATAAAACACGTCTGCTCACAAGGAAAGACTGATCACCTACTGAAAAGACTGATCACCTACTGAAAACTGATCACCTACTGAAAAGACTGATCACCTACTGATATATATATATATATATATATATATATATATATACATATATATATAATATATATATACACATTTAACTGCAATGACCGCGTAGTATATTAACGTATAGAAACGACGTAAGTATAGAGGAGTGTTTCTGCACACGAGGAAGAGAAATAACAAACAAATGAAAAATAAGGCACCCGCCCGGGAATCGAACCCAGGATCTTCCGATTGCCGGTCAGACGTGCTAACCACTACACTACGGAGCCACGATAGTCAGAAGTTGTAATTCTCCTACATAGGGCAGAAACCAATGCCTTGAGAGGGCACCCTCGCAAATCGTGAATATGTACATTAACTGCAATGACCGCGCAGTATATTAACGTATAGAAACGACGTAAGTATAGAGGAGTGTTCTGCACACGAGGAAGAGAAATAACAAACAAATGAAAAATAAGGCACCCGCCCGGGAATCGAACCCAGGATCTTCCGATTGCCGGTCAGACGTGCCCTATGTAGGAGAATTACAACTTCTGACTATCGTGGCTCCGTAGTGTAGTAGTTAGCACGTCTGACCGGCAATCTGAAGATCCTGGGTTCGATTCCCGGGCGGGTGCCTTATTTTTCATTTGTTTGTTATTTCTCTTCCTCGTGTGCAGAACACTCCTCTATACTTACGTCGTTTCTATACGTTAATATACTGCGCGGTCATTGCAGTTAAATGTACATATTCACGATTTGCGAGGGTGCCCTCTCAAGGCATTGGTTTCTGCCCTATGTAGGAGAATTACAACTTCTGACTATCGTGGCTCCGTAGTGTAGTGGTTAGCACGTCTGACCGGCAATCGGAAGATCCTGGGTTCGATTCCCGGGCGGGTGCCTTATTTTTCATTTGTTTGTTATTTCTCTTCCTCGTGTGCAGAACACTCCTCTATACTTACGTCGTTTCTATACGTTAATATACTGCGCGGTCATTGCAGTTAAATGTACATATTCACGATTTGCGAGGGTGCCCTCTCAAGGCATTGGTTTCTACCCTATGTAGGAGAATTACAACTTCTAACTATCGTGGCTCCGTAGTGTAGTGGTTAGCACGTCTGACCGGCAATCTGAAGATCCTGGGTTCGATTCCCGGGCGGGTGCCTTATTTTTCATTTGTTTGTTATTTCTCTTCCTCGTGTGCAGAACACTCCTCTATACTTACGTCGTTTCTATACGTTAATATACTGCGCGGTCATTGCAGTTAAATGTACATATTCACGATTTGCGAGGGTGCCCTCTCAAGGCATTGGTTTCTGCCCTATGTAGGAGAATTACAACTTCTGACTATCGTGGCTCCGTAGTGTAGTGGTTAGCACGTCTGACCGGCAATCGGAAGATCCTGGGTTCGATTCCCGGGCGGGTGCCTTATTTTTCATTTGTTTGTTATTTCTCTTCCTCGTGTGCAGAACACTCCTCTATACTTACGTCGTTTCTATACGTTAATATACTGCGCGGTCATTGCAGTTAAATGTACATATTCACGATTTGCGAGGGTGCCCTCTCAAGGCATTGGTTTCTGCCCTATGTAGGAGAATTACAACTTCTAACTATCGTGGCTCCGTAGTGTAGTGGTTAGCACGTTGACCGGCAATCGGAAGATCCTGGGTTCGATTCCCGGGCGGGTGCCTTATTTTTCATTTGTTTGTTATTTCTCTTCCTCGTGTGCAGAACACTCCTCTATACTTACGTCGTTTCTATACGTTAATATACTGCGCGGTCATTGCAGTTAAATGTACATATTCACGATTTGCGAGGGTGCCCTCTCAAGGCATTGGTTTCTGCCCTATGTAGGAGAATTACAACTTCTGACTATCGTGGCTCCGTAGTGTAGTGGTTAGCACGTCTGACCGGCAATCGGAAGATCCTGGGTTCGATTCCCGGCGGGTGCCTTATTTTTCATTTGTTTGTTATTTCTCTTCCTCGTGTGCAGAACACTCCTCTATACTTACGTCGTTTCTATACGTTAATATACTGCGCGGTCATTGCAGTTAAATGTATATATATATATGTATATATATATATATATATATATGTATATATATATATATATATATGTATATATAATATATATGTATATATATGTATATATATATATATATGTATATATATATATATGTATATATATATATATATATATGTATATATATATATATATGTATATATATATATATGTATATATATATATATATGTATATATATATATATATATGTATATATATATATATATATATGTATATATATATGTATATATATATATATATATGTATATATATATATATATATATATATGTATATATATATATATGTATATATATATATATATATATGTATATATATATATATATATATGTATATATAATTCCCGCCGCACCTTTATCGCCTTTCTTAATGATAGGTGTTACATTTGCTAACTTGAAATTATCTGGTACGCACCCCTCAGAAATAGACGCATTAAAAATCTTTGTTAGCGGCACAACAATGATTTCTTTTAATTCTTTTAGTTGTAATTTGACAAGAAGGTTTGAGAGAGCAGTTGCCAAAAACTATTTTACGCATAGAATAGTAAATAGGTGGAATAGTTTGCAGGTAGAAGTAATTAGTAGCACGTCTATAAACATGTTTAAAAATCGATTAGACGCATATGTTACTAGATTGGGTATAGTTTAAGGTAGTAAAATTAAGGTTTTTGTGGTTCGGAACCCACGTAAAATTGTAGGTCCCCTCCGCCGCCTCGGAGGACATGCGCAATACACAACTACAACCACAGTTCGGTAGACCAGCCCATGAGTGGATCCTAGGGTCTTTGTTGGTCTGAAACATTATAACATTTTACCATAAAAAATTGGTAGGTGGACCGAAATTTCAATATATCTAACATATGCGCCTCGGTGGTGTAGTGGTTAGCGTCGCTGACTACGAATCCATCGACCCAGGGTTCGAGACCTGACAGCATCCCGCGCGCAGCAAAACCCAGCTGTTCATCCTTCCACACAGTAAAGAAAGTGGTTGGTAGATAAATGGGTACCCTAGGTGGCCTAGTGGTTAAGACGCTGTGCTGCTGATGGGGCGTGGTTCGGATTCCACGTTAAACTGTAGGTCTAAGGTGGAATGAAAAGCTTGACATTCGTTAGAATGAACAATTCGGGCAGAAGCTAACCAAAGGTTATAGAATGAAACTTTGCCAAATTTTAAATTTTTAGTTAAAAAATGGTTCACTGTATCATATGCCTTCTTTATATCCACGTAACAGCTGTAAATAGTTGAATTACTGGCAATGTACGAGTATTTAAATACAACTTCCTTCAGTACATTGATACACAAATCAAATTGATTAGATATGGATAACTAATCACTTGATCAGCACAGCTAAGATTTCTTAAGTAATTTTGAGAAGCAAGAGGCTACAGCAACATGACTGTAATTATCGCTAGATGAAATGTACCCGTATTTAATTCTAACAAGGAGCAAGTTATACACTCTCATAAACTCGCAGGAATATAACTATAAGCAAGCATGGCTGAAAAAATAATGAAATATGCAGATTCGACACGTCATTGGCATACTTTAAGTGCTTATTCGATCTACACCTAAAGAATAAACTTTCTTTAACTCTTTAATCAGACGCTCAATTTCAGGAACTGAAGTCCCAGTAATTCTCCTGTTCAATCCTAACGGCATTCTTTGCAGCCTACATTAATATTAATTGTTTCCACACTGTTAAGGATGTTTGAGTTAGTATGTTTTCCACAATTCTGGAGTTTCTTCCTTCCCTGACACCTCATCAATTGTTCATGGGAGTTCATTCTTGGCACTCGTTTCCTTCCTAAGAAATTTTCAAAGTTTTAATATACTGTAGCTACACCATAAGAATTTTTCGATTTACTTTTCAGATGAACATGAAAATAATTGGACTGAGGAAAGATTTTAGTGTGGCTTGTAAGATGTAATCAGAGGTTTTCCTCTGCTCTTAATGTTGAAACTGCATCACTGCAATATGTATCTATGATGGATAGAAATCTTTCGAACAGAAATTTCTAAGTAAAATTTTCTAAATAAATGTCCTAAATAAAAGGACATGTGAACGAAGGAAAATAATTCAAACTCAAAAAATTTTATTTCTAGGTTTTCAACCTTTAGACCAAAATGATTATTTATGGCGACTCATCTTTCATGAAGTTTTTTCATGAAAAACACATTCACAAATCTTGTAATTTTTTAAAGGGCCACAATCTATTACTGTTTTCAAAGTGACCAACTTATTCCAAAAACTATTTCACTAATCATATCAATTCTTATAAAAATCGTTGTAAAAGCAAGATAAAACTCAATTTATTGATGTTCTGTTGCTCAGTTTTGCTTGGATTTCTATACCCGCATTATTATTATACAAGTGGAATAAAAAGTTTAGTTTGTCAAATCTCTCAAAATGTAAACAAGTGCACAAGTTCGACACAAACTCCATGATGAGTGTAATTGTGCTGAATGCAGCGCGAGCTATGTTCGGTAGGCAAAACATTTACTTAAAAATGTATTGTAAATAATATTAACAAAAGACAACAACAGGTTATGCTGTACCCATTTTTTTCATTTAATTCGAATATACTGTATATTGTATCAGTGTACTCGGGAAATATTTTAGTGTGACTTATAAGATGTAATCAGAGGCTTTCCTCTGCTAGTAATATTGTTACTGCATCATTATAATATCTACTGTATCTCTGAACTAGTCTGAAGTCTTGTCATTAAATGTCACTTAAATTTTGTTCAAATTTGCCTCATAACTTTTGTGTTGGACTAAAAAGCGCTTTTATAAACAGCTTTCTGTAATTCTGAAAGAAAAATAAGTAATTTGACACTGTCCAACAGGCCACTTCATCGAACAATTGTATAGGTTATGGAAATAGTGGCCGTCTGTACAGTAGCGATGGAGCCAAGAGAGTTAATTTCAGTGACCGCTGACCGCGTTCAATAGGTGGCCGCTGTGAGTTTTTCGTGGGAAAGGACAATTTTAAATGACCTCTAAGAGAAGGTGACGGTTCAGAAAAGGTTACACACTTACAGAGTTACAGAGTTCTTGGCTAACAAAAACCTTAAGATCCACTCTAAGCCAGCCCAAAAAGAAAGTAGAAAGTAAGAAATAGCAATGACAAATGTTTATAAGTCTAAGAATCGTCTTTGTAGCTCCGTCGCTGCACTCTCTCCATTCCGTCTATGTCCATTCGTAAATATGGGGACCAGAATTCAACGCAGTATTTCAGGTGGGGGCGCACTAAGGAATTATATAATGTTACCATTGTTTTCCCCGACTTAAATTCATATGATCTACCAATAAATCCGAAGATTCTATTTGCTTTTCTGACCGCTTCGATACACTGCTTACTCGGTTTAAGATTGTCGGCAACAATAATACCTAAATCTTTCTCTTTCGTAATATTTCTCTTCCGTAACACCAGTTAGTGTATTGACGAGCATAAAATACTTTTCTTTAACATTATTTCTACCGATTTGCAACATTTTACATTTATCTATATTAAAGTTCATTTGCCAAATTTCCGCCCACTCAAGTAATTTATTAATAACTTCTTGAATCTGCAAACGTTCTGCCGCTGATTTTGTTTGTTCCCCTAGTTTGGTATCTTTCGCAAATTTTGAAAGTATACCACTAATTCCTATGTCGATGTCATTATATAAATAATAAAACGAACTGGTCCCAGAACTGATCCCTGAGTCACGCCGCTACTTACGCTTTTCCAGTTAGACGCTTTGCCAGTAATGACTACTCTTTCTTTACGTCCACTCAGCCAATTTTTTATCCATTTGAGAACATTACCATCAATTTCGTGAGAATGAAGTTTAGCTAATAATCTCTTATGTGGCACTTTATCAAACGTCTTTTGAAAATCGAAATATATAATATCTGCTGTTTTACTTTCGTCATATACTCGTATATTTACGATATCATTAAATAAATTGAACAAATTAGTAAGATAAGAAAGATTACGTCAAAAGCTGTGTTGAGAATCTTTGATTAATTTATTAATTTCTAAGTGATTAACTATTTTGTCCGGAACGATCGTCTCCATAAACTTACGAACTACCGAAGTCAGATTAATGGGACGATAATTTCCCGGGAGCAATTTGTCCTTTTTTATTAAATATTGGCGTAATGTTTGCAAGTTTCCAATCGGACGGAACTTCTCCAGACTGTAACGAATTATTATTATTATTATTATTAATTATTATTAAATATATATGTGAGAGGAGAGACTACTGGGCAGTTCATTTCTTTAAGTACCAGGGGAGATCTTATCTGGACCATGAGTTTTATTAGGATTAATTTAACCTATGGCTTCAGTTTCACTAATGGTAAAATCGTGAAGCTTTAAATGATCATCACTGAACATGATTACGGGAACAGGGATGTGTTCATATTTTCGTTAGTAACTACGAAAGAGAATACTGACAGCAACAGTGAATTTCTATAAGTCACCTAGTTTAAAAAAAATCTTAGCGCTTCACACACTGTGGATTTAGAAGAATGTGAGGCAGCCGAGCATATCTGCGTGTTAAGGTTAAAAAACGTCACGTCGACACATGGATGGAGGCATGGAGCGCGCTTTTTAACCCTGACACGCAAAATATCGCCTAGTTAATTTGGTTGTTTCCCGAAAACCCTTTTGTGTCTCCACATCAGCTAATATGATAATGTTTTGGTCAGGGGTCCCAACAGTAAATATGTTTTTGTTTAGTGTTCTACAGGGTGTTCAAAAAGTCCCGTCACCCCCTACAAAATATACATATTTCAATACCAATTTTATTTTTGTGTGATTATTTGAATTTATATGTTATTCACTGACATTTTTTTTCTTTTCTAGGTATTAGAGTTGTGTGAACAATGGCAGACCAGTCCACTTACACTCTAGAGGAAAAGATAGTGATGAGCACATGGGCTCATGAAAGGTCACATACTAGCAAAACGATGCATGATATCCAGAATGATTTCAACACAAGATTCAATAAGGCTGCACCACCAAACAAGACGGTATTACGCTGGGAGAAAAATCTGTTTGAAACTAGCTCCATCGATGGCAGACCACGGTCGGGAAGACCAACAACGCGAGCAGAGCAATGTGAAGGTGTGATTGCATCGTTTGCTCGTTCACCGAAAAAATCACTTCGGAAATTATCACAAGAACTTGCAGTCCCCATGTCCACAATGAGAGATCACATGACAAAAGATCTCGGCATGAACCATACCGCCCGTCATTTACAGACATGCCCGTCATTTACAGACATGCAGAAACGATATTCTTGATTAGTAACTGTAATTAGTAACTGTATTTACTGTAATTAAAGTAACTGTTGCTCGTGACTTGTTTCTTAAAATATACCTACCACATATGAATACAGTTAATCACACAAAAATAAAATTGGTATTACAATATGTGCATTTTGTTGGGGGTGGCGGGACTTTTCGAACACCCTGTAGAAAACGTTATTCAGAAAGAGTTCTATATTCAGAATAAAGGAAACTAAAATGTACTTTATTCTATTGTATACAAGACTTGGAACAGTATTTGACGGCCCTACACAAGGGCTCTAATATGGAGGGAGAGGAAGAGGAGAAGGAGGAGGAGGAGGAGGAGGAGGAGGAGGAGGAGGAGGAGGATAATGAATTTTCATAGTTCTTTCATATAAAAGTGATGGGCAAATGGGATCTGTATCAAACCGCATCACGTAAGCACAGTAAATTAAATCTAATAATAGAGTTATTCGTTCATTGCATCAAACTGAAGTTCACTGAAAAGCATTTGATATTTAGAGACAAATTTATTTAGAAAAATTTATTTCTCTGCAGTTTTGCTTTAAAGTTCTGTACTTCTCGTCGATTGTATTATTTCCTTATGAAAAATTAATTCAACAGTTAAATTAGTCACAATCACGTCTCGTTTGCGAGTGTTAAATGTTGTTAATGATAACAAGTGGTCAACGATTTCTAATCTGCTAAATATACCACTTAAATTATGACCACTTTAATGCTCTCTTATTGAAGAGTTTCCTTTTTATTTCTTTTTCTTTGTATTTACTCGAATCAATGTTTGGATTAAGTCATAAATTTTGAAATTGCAAAGTTGTAGTCTCGCGGAATCTTAACTGGTGTCTGTTGTTTCCTTGTCATGAAGTATTATTTGACTGCAACAATAAATAGATAAACTAAACAACCAAGTGACTAAAAGGAAAGCAGAGCGTGTTCTTTTCACATCAAGAATTCCTTATACTTTTTCTTTTCCCTTTAACAGATGAATACTAAATGAGAGACGATTGGGGACCTTCTTATGCAGGACTCTGAATGTATTTCACCTTCCTTATTCGAAACCCTTTTAATTTAGTGAATAAATTCGATGTTTTATATACTTGTTTTTGTTTGTGTGTGTATATATATATATATATATATATATATTATATATATATATATTATATATATTATATATATACACACCGTATATACACACCGAGTATAGGTCGATCTCGTGTATAAGTCGACCCTTGATTTTTGGCCAAGAAATCATTAATTTATTATATGCCTCGTGTATAGGTCGACCTCAGTTGTTATGGGTAGTGGAACAACAAATTAGGCTAATAAAGCACCATATTTTATGGCATATAAAACTCATTTCCAACAACTAGAAACTGGCAACTGCGTCTAGGTGACCTTAAACACGTCTTCATGTATAGACAGGTTATTGATAACCTACTGTGTAACAGCCATTTCCAATTGTGTCTTGGTAATTTTAATAATTGGTACATATTTTACGTTTTCATTGTTTACTGGTACTAAATGGTGAATATTTTTCATGTCTGAAGCTAACAGTAGCTCCTAGCCCTCCCAATCGTGCACGGATTTCAACCCCACGAAAATGTTACCCTTATATAGGTCGACCCCCTAATTTTTGCCTAAGAATTCAGTCTTAAAAACTCGACCTATACACGAGTATATATTACGGTGTATATATATATATGTGTGTGTGTGTGTGTGTGTAGCAGCCGTACCAACAGTAATTAAGAAAGGTCTTCAATTATGGTTACTGAAGTTTTATAGCCTATGCGAAAAATCGATGTCGACAAACAAGAAGATATAGGAAGAGTTTTGTTACGTCATTGCGAAAAGGGACCAGAGATAGAAGCTTCGAATCAGAGAAATGCCCCCGTAGTCATTAACTACTTCCTTGAAAATCCGTCACATGTTTCTCCCAAAAGACTTCAGACGAAAAACAAGCGCAGATTCCCACCTATAAAAAATGAGCAGCTTTCTTAATCAGCCTTTGCTGAGCCTCTGCACTGAGAACACCTCAAAATACTCTCGCTGTTTTATGTTTGTGAACCACTCCTTCGTCAGTATATCTCTGGCTGTGTCCATACCTTTCACTTATTCGCCTGTAATTTCGTAGCGTAATATTGAATCTGCATCTGCAGAGCTCAATCAGATTGTTATCCTGAGGTAACTGAGTACGATACCCGAAAAGATCATTTGATGCCATGGACGTATCGATAACGTCTTAGTCAATTGACAAACTTAATTCCCAATCTTGTTGCCAACCGTTACATATCATTTTACCGAACTCGTAATCAGAGATGCGCATAGTAAAATCAATTACGCAGGTGTCTCTGCAGTCGTGAACACTTTATGGCAACGCTAGTGGATACTGAAGATGAGACAAAGGGTCAAATTGGTAATCCGTCTTTGCGTTAATTGCAAGAAAATTCAAAGCGTTTATTCCCTCGTACCAAACACTCCACCATTGGACAGATGGTAGAAGAAGCGAGACTGTTCTTCACTACCGGAGTGGATTACACCGGGGCAATTACGGTAAAAGAGAAGAATGCCACCTCCAAGGCCTACATAGTCTTGTTCACATGCGCTGTTACTCGTACTATTCACATAAAAGTTTCAGAAGACAACTGGAGTAAAAATTTCACTCGCGCCTTTAGAGGAAGACGATCCTCCCCCAAATAAATGTATGTAGCAACAATTTTACCACCTTTTGCGCATTCGCCGATTATTTGAACCGATAACGACGATTAAAAAAAACCTCCTCCAACGAAATCACTGTGATTTTAAAAGTATTAAAGCCAACGTAACGGTTAAATATGTAACTGATGTGCGATATATAAATAAAATTTTTAAGAGTACGAAAGAAATATGTGCGATTTATTATTTTATTATTATTAAATATTATTATTATGAATACAAGCTTTACCGGAAGACCAGTATAGGAATAAGAGTTGTATATATATATATATATATATAATATATATATATATATATATATACATATATATATATATATATATATATATATATAAGTGAATAATATGTATTTTAAAGGTTTCCGAAGGAGAAGAATGTAATATAAGCAAGGATTTATGAGCAAGGAAATACATAGACAGATAGATAGATTACTAGTTTGATTGGCAGACAGACAAAATTAAAGAAAATCATATATATATATATATATTATATATATATATATATCATCAAATTTTATTCTAACAATTATTTAAAAATACTATTAGAAATTTCCTTTTGACAATAAAATTTAAATAAAGTCTATCGATAGATTATTTTTGCCAAGTTTCTGTTGTACCTTTTTTTGTTTTTTTTGTTTATTAGAACGAAAAATCCCCGAAAAAAATATGACCTCCATGAAGACCTCCAGAATTTTCTCCAGAACTACCTCAGTATTGATTTCCGTCATAACCTCCGTAATAATCTCCGTGATAACCCCCGTAATAATCTCAGTGATGACTTCCGTAAAGACCTCCAGAACTACTTCTACCTAATAAATTGGAAAAGAGTCTGGCGTCAACATACTCCCCTCGCCTTACGTAGACCAACCTTCCTGGCAAAATAATTGTAGGAGAACTGAAGCGAGGGTATGTGTTGCTATGGTAACTGGTGTGAGGATATCTGTTGCTATGGTAACTGGTGTGAGGATATCTGTTGCTATGGTAACTGGTATGAGGATATCTGTTGCTATGGTAACTGATCTGAGGATATCTGTTGCTATGGTAACTGGTCACAGGGTATCTGTTTCCTCCGTATCGACTCGGATAAGTTGATGAATGCGCATAACTACCTGTAATTAAAATGATATCAAAGTTTTTATATAATGACTAAAATATTAATATTTAATTAATTTTGAGAATAATATGAGACAAATCTCGCAAATCACCTTTTACGTTACAATCTATTTATAGAATTAGTTCTAGTTACGAATATTGTACAACTGAAAGCGATACAAAATATACTACATACGAAATAAAGGGGTATAATAAGTAGTTTCAATGACACACCACACACACACACACAACACACCACAACACACACACCCACACACATATATATATATATATATATATATATATATATTATATATGCAGCTTTTTAACAATGTACTTGGTAAAATGAGAAGAAAATCAACATGACCTAAATCAATCTATAAATGGAATATACATTGAGTACTACTACTACTACTACTACTACTACTACTAGTAGTAGTACTGCTACTATTGTTTATTAATAATAATAATAATAATAAAATAATAATATAATAATAATGATAACTTCTCGAAATCACTTTCGTTTACTTCCCAATTGAAATTCTAACAAATTTGGTTGCTACAATAGTATGCGGTCTAGCTACGATTGGTTAGGTTTAGTCATAATATTTTCATTAAAACTAACGAAAATACCATGGCTAAACCTAACAATCGTCAACGGCAATTGATATTCGATGTAAACAAGCAATTAGTAAACAAGATAAGAAGCTATAATTAAAAGGTAGACCGCCGAATCGTAGGTAAAACCGCATACTATAGCAGCACACCAATATTTGACTATTTTTTATAATAATAATTGCATTCCCCTTTCGGGCTTCAAATATACTTACTATGAACACCGACGGAGACTGAGAGGATGATACACGCAATCACAATAAATATTTTCATCTGAAACACATTTAAAGTTATATCTATATAATTATATATATATATATATATATATATATATATATAATATATATATATATATATATATATATATTAGGGTGGTTCTTATTTTTTAAATTACAAATTTTCATTTCGTCTCACACCCTCAATAATTCCATTTGACAAAAACAAAATATGCCAAATCTCAAATAATTATAAATATTTATTGTGTTGCCGCACAAGGACTCAAACTTAGTTAATTATTGAAACATAAATATACAAGTTTTTATTAGCGTTTCACTATAAGGGCAAATAACAGCAGTTAAAGAAGAGCATAAACTAAAATAGACATTGACTACTGATTAATTAGAAACTGAATTGAACTAAACATTTTAGGACTGAAAGCATAGTAAATTTGGCCTAATAGGGATGGTTGCTTATGAGGCACCCTTAAATATTAATTGATTTTAATAAAATTTCTTTGGTATAAGTTTTATATTAATAGGAAAAACATGCGGGGGTGAGACCCCGAAATTTTGGTTGATTAGGTGGTTCTTATATGTATAGGAAAAATTAAATATATAAAATTTCGGAGTTTCACCCCCGCTTTTTCCTATTAATATAAAACGTATACCAAAGAAGTTTTATTAAAATCAATTAATATTTAATGGTGCCTCATAAGCAACCATCCCTACTAGGCCAAATTTACTATGCTTTCAGTCCTAAAATGTTTAGTTCAATTCAGTTTCTAATTAATCAGTAGTCAATGTCTATTTTAGTTTATGCTCTTCTTTAACTGCTGTTATTTGCCCTTATAGTGAAACGCTAATAAAAAATTCGTATATTTATGTTTCAATAATTAACTAAATTTGAGTCCTTGTGCGGCACCAATAAGAATATTTATAATTACTTGAGATTTTGCGCATTTTGTTTTTTTGTCAAATGGAATATATTGAGGGGTGAGACGGTGAAATTTGCAAGTTCGAAAAAATAAGAACCACCCTAATATATATATATATACTGTATATAATATAGGATCATGTCAAGAATAGCGAACCAAACACCTGCAGGGTTCGCTATTCTTGACAAGGGAATTTTGGGGTTCGCTATTCTTGACATGGTAAAATTGAGTTCGCTCTTCTTGACATGGAAGTCCTTCAAGGACGTTTTCATAACTTCAGACGGTAGGTTTATGTTCCCAATTTTAAGTAATTAGGTAAGGACGTATTAAATGCTTTTAATTAGTCTTTTTTTATTTACCAAAACTAGCACGACTAATAACCAATCGTCAATGCCGTACAGTATAAAGAATCCTCTTCTCTTAATATATAAAAATAAATAAATAAAAAAAATTTTATGGTTTTTTATTATTTTTTTAGGTTAATTGTACGCCCTTGACGATTGGTTAGGTTAAGTCGTGATAGTTTGGTTAATTTTTGATACCCGCGACCCGCCGGGAACTTTGGGGTTCGCTATTCTTGACAAGGGAATTTTTGGGTTCGCTATTCTTGACATGGTAAAATGGGTTCGCTATTCTTGACATGATTCCTTATATATATATATATATATATATACCAGCTTGACCTCCGTGTGAAGAGAGACCAACACACGAAAAACACATAAGGTCATAAGGTAAGGTATATATATATATATATAATATAATATATATATATATATATATTATATATATATATATATATATATATGGGATGAATTTCACAATAAAAACACGTGAAAGAATGAATGCTGCAAACCCACAAGGAAAAAAAAGGCCTTGGAATCGTTTTTCTTTTCCTGTGGGTTTGCAGCATATATATATATATATATATTGTGGGTTTGCACCATTTATTTATATCAGATATTTAATTTGTGAAATTTATCCCATATATATATATATATATATATATATATATATATATATATATATATATTACCCCACCAGAATTCGAGCCCAGCACCTCTTGAGTAGCAGGCGAAGGCGCTGACCAGTTAGTTACGAATAAAATACTGTCATTAGCTCTAGTGTAGGGGCTAATACGTAAAACACCTCTGGGTGCGAAAGCTTTGTATTTTCTATGAGTGATGAAATATTCGCAGGTTGTATTACCTTTTTCCTGCTGTAGCCTAATTGTTTGTTCCCTCGCCTTTATGCAAGAGGTTCCGAGTTCTAATCTTGTTGGTGGTAATTTACACACACACACATATATATATATATATATATATGTGTGTGGTGTGTGTGTGTGTGTGTGGGTGTGTGGGGTATGTGTGCGCGTGCGTGTGCGCGCGCAAACTCATAAATAAATTAGTCTTATGGGTTTTGTGGTCCTAAAAACTAACATATTATTTTTTTTGACTAACTAAAATTGCTATTTAAATAAAAATCATTAATTTCACCTAAAATATGCGCTTTATATACAAAACCTTAATTTTATGAACAAGGAAACACTGAACAATTACCACATTTTTTATTAAATAGTTGGATTTCTATTTTAAATATAGTTGAAGGTCACTGGAGAAAGTCAGATATATATATATATATATATATATATATATACAACCCGTTTTGCAAGTTTACCTTTTGGGAACTACACATTGACACTATTTTTTGGGGGGTCTCAAAAACTCGACTGACAGTTTATATATATATATATATTATATATATATATATATATGTCAACCCGTTTTGCAAGTTTACCTTTTGGGAACTACACATTGACACTATTTTTTGGGGGGCTCAAAAACTCGACTGACAGTTATATATATATATGTATATATATGAATTTGCCCAAAATCGTGCCTGATGTCACGTCACTGTCAAAGTGGTCTATATCGATAAAGATAGTAGACGATGATGATTTCAAACAAATAGTGCAGATGGCGTTGCACGAATTTTACAGTCATTTCATCAGTCTTTTATGATACACCTTGTGCTACACTTAAAGAAAAGATGGCTACGAATCAAGTACGACAACGTTAATGATATAAACGATATTCAATTAAATTCAATAAAAAGCTTTGGTGCTTAAAACTAATTACAAAAATGAGTTCTCAATTAAAATTGTACTTACGAACTCAGCTCTAAATTTTATGTCATATTATGATGGATCAACTGAAAAAAAACTCACCATCATGGAGAAATTTTCGATTTTCACTGTCGAGAGCGTCAGCAAACAACTGAAAGAACAATTGGGGTTGGGTGTATTTATACTTTGATAAGGACACGTTTTCATTTTTTACTACATCTCAGATCCCCATCGTATAATATATATTAAGAGAGATTGCAATACTACTACCCCTTCCCCCCTCCCCCTAATTCTCCTTACTTTTCCCAAATCCAGTTTGATTTGATTTTTCTTAAATTGAACTCCTGTTGTTTCGAGGGTAAACTAGTTTTTTGATATATATATAGATATATATATATATATGGGCTACGTCGTGGCCGATGTCGTAACACCGCTTCCCAAAGATCAGCGAAGTTAAGGGACGTTGGGTCTGGGTAGTATTTGGATGGTAGACCATCCTCTGCACCCAGATTATGTAGCGACCCGTGGTTCGGATCTCACGTAAAGCTGTAGGTCCCTTCCGTCATATGACCTTAGATGTTGCGAAGGAGGATAAACAACCCCAATTAAAAAAAATATAATATATATATATATATATATATATATATATATAACATTAACTTGCTTTCGTTCGAACTGTTTATTCTGATAAATTGTTAATTTTTGACCCACCTTAGACCTACAGTTTAATGTAGACTCCGAACCATACCCAGCAGGAAAGTTAGAAATTACAAAGCCCTCGCCCGGACTCCATCTCACAACCTCCCGATCAACAGCCCAGCGTTTTAACCGCTTAGCTACACCCAGGGTACCCATTTATCTACCAATCACTTTTTGTATGGAAGGCTGAGCAGCTGCGTGAGTTGAGCGTAACCTGCCTTTGCCGGGAATCGAAACCGGGTCCGGTGGATTCGTAGTCAGCGATGCTAACCAGTACATCACCGATATATACTCGTGTGTATATATATATATATATATATATATATATATCAGGCATGAGGTAATTGTAATTTGTAATTATAATTGATTATAATTAATTACATTTTTCTTGTAACTGGCAAGTAATTGTAATTGACTACCTAAACTGTAATTGTAATTGTAATTAATTGCATTAGGAAACCAAGGTAATTGATACAATTACAGTCAATTACTTTCAATTACATGAATATTAAAGTTCATGGGTCATACTTATACTTTAAACTACTGTACTTACTCATCATGTCTCAAGAAGCTCTTTTTTTAAATAAAATGCTATTCTTTTTATTTGAAATAAAATGTTTAATTTATTTCAAATGTTCCTAACTAAAGTGCCAGTGTTTTGCCCTAATTATTTTGCTAAAATAAATGCCAGTTTTTTGCCCTTATTATTTTTATAAAATAAATGCCAGTTTTTTGCCTTTATTATTTGGATGAAATAAATGTCAGAGCTTTTGTCCTATATTAGTATTTTTTGAGTGCCTTATCTTTGATTTCATTAAACTATATCACATACATATGTCCAATGTTCAATTGTCCATAGCAAGAACTGCTTGATGAAAAATACAATTCCGTGCAATGTTAAAAAAAGAGTATATTTTATTGACCTAATATTTTCTAGTTTTCATTCAAGATGATGGCCAAAACTGAAAATGGAATTGAAATACCTAGTAGAAAGCCATGATAAATCAAATAGTGTGTATTTATAAAAAATTTGCAATTCTCTGTAAATGTAATTGTAATTAATTACTTTACTAAGTAACTGTAATTGTGATTAATTACATTGACCAAGTAATTGCCCCATACCTAATATATATATATATATATATATACACTCGTGTGTATATATATATATATAAATGTGTGTGGGGTGGGGGGTTCCAGGTAGTCCGTGACACTGTTAAAATTACTTTATAGTGTAACAAAGACCCTACGATCCACTCATGGCTGGTCTACCTAACTGCGTTCGTAATTGTGTACTGTGCATGTCCTCCGTAGTGGCGGAGAGGACCTAAAATTTTACGTGGGTTCCGAATAACAAGGCTTTAATTTTACTACCTTAGATTATACCCAATCTATCAACATATGCGTCTAATGCGTAAAAAAGTTTTTGCCAACTGCTCTCTCGAACCTTCTACTTGTCAACTTACACCCGTTATTTCTAGTCCTATTATATTGAGATTTTTCGAAAAAGCTATCTCTATCTACGTTATCAAACCCATTCATAATTTTAAAAACCTGGATTAGATCACCCCTTAGCCTCCTAGTCTCGATTGTAGTCAATTTTAACTCCTTAAGCCTATCCTCGTACGACTTCGACCTAAGCGACGGAATCATCTTAGTTGCGAGTCTTTGAACTCTTTCAATTTTGTCTATATCTTTTCGCATATGCGGATTCCAAAATTGGATCGCGTACTCCAAATGGGGTCTAACTAATGATTTATAAAGAGGAACTATAATATCGCACGATTTGTACTCAAAATTCCTAGCTATAAAACCTAGCACTTTGTTCGCTTTATTGACCGCTGCTGTACTTTGTTTCGCTACTTTTAAATCACGAATGACTATAACTCCTAAATCTTTTTCCTGTTCTACGCTTGCTAACTCCTTCCCTGACATACTATACGCACAATTACCATTACGCGAACCTATATGTAAAATTTTACACTTATCGACGTTAAATCTCATTTGCCATGTGACTGACCAATCAACGATTTTATCCAGATCTTCCTGGATTTTACCTCTATCTTCGTCATTAATCACCCTACCACCCAACTTCGTGTCATCCGCAAACTTTGAAACTGTACGGACTAAGCCGACATCTAAATCGTTAATATATATAAGGAAAAGCAAGGGGCCCAATACAGAACCCTGAGGAACGCCACTCGCTACATTAGCCTAACACGACTCCGCTCCATCAACGACCACCCTCTGTTTCTTACCTCGCAACCACTCTTCTATCCAATTTATTACTACACCCCTGATTCCATGAGTCTTAGTTTTTCAATGTCTTTTGTGCGGTACGGTGTCAAACTCTTTTTGAAAATCTAAATACACTACATCTACCGCCCGATGACTATCGTAAACTTCAACCACGCTTTGAAAAAATTCTAAAAGATTAGTTAAGCAAGATTTGTTTCGCCTAAAACCGTGCTGCTTATTTCGAATCAAGTTATGCAATTCTAAGTGTTCGACTATACGATCCCTAATTATTGATTCGAGTAGCTTACCTACAACAGACGTTAAACTGATTGGCCTATAATTTCCCGCCGCACATTTATCGCCTTTTTTAAAGATAGGTGTTACATTTGCTAACTTGAAATCATCTGGTATGCACCCCTCAGAAATAGACGCATTAAAAATCTTTGTTAGCGGGACAACAATGTTTTCTTTTAATTCTTTTAGTTGTATGGGATATATGGAATCTGGCCCCGATGATTGACGCATTTTCATTTTATCAATATAGCGCATTACCTCCTTTTCACTAACCACAATATTATCTAAAGTATTACCATTCTCAAAAGGTATTATGTCAATGACCGTAGGGATATTCGTTACATCTTCTATAGTAAAAACTGACGTAAAAAAATTCATTAATAAGGTAGCCATTTGCTTGTTTTCAGGAACGAGCTCTCCGTTAAAATTTTTCACTGGCCCCAATACACTTTTTACTGGATTCCTATTATTGATGTAATGAAAAAATCGCTTGAGGTTTTCTTTGCCGTCACGAGCTATGGAGATTTCAAATTCGCGCTTGGATTTTTTTATTACACTTTTCGCTTCACGCCTTAGAGATATGTAGTTGTTTCGTAACCATAAATTGTCTTTGTCGCATTTATGTAGCCTATAAGCCCTATCTCTACTCTTTATAATATCGCCTACTCTAGAAGTAAACCACAAGGGTTTGTTGTTTACTTTCGCACGCATAATTTTGTACGATACACATTCCTCATTTATAGTCCTAAATACTGTTTCAAACGATTCCTACATTAGTTTTTCGTTGGAGATCCCCATTACGTTTTCCCAATTGACGTGTGACAATTCATTTCGAAATTTACAAAAGTCTGCGTGCTGGAAGTTAGGAATTTTAGTCGAGTTAGCTGGTTTCGAGTGACTTACTGAGAGGACAAACTCTACCATATTGTGATCGCTATTGCTTAACGGTTCTATTACTTGAAGATCCGTGATTAGCCTATCATCCGTAGTTATTACTAAATCTAAAATACTGTCCAACATCGTAGGTTACCCAACCTTTTTAATAAGAAAGCTATCCTCGAGAAAATTAACTAAACGATTACCTTCCGCGTCTCCCTGCATTGTATCGTAATTCACGTTGGCGCAATTAAAGTCACCCATAACTAAGGCCTGCTCACTACCTATATATATATGCAAACAACCACAGGGAAAAGGAAAAGTAAACACGAAATCCGAGCGCTTTCGTGATATATTCACATCTTTTTTCTTGTCCCTGAAAATGTGAATATATCACGAAAGCGCTCGGATTTCGTGTTTACTTTTCCTTTTCCCTGTGGTTGTTTGTTTATTAAAAAGATCACGTGTTTTTCTGTGATTTTACTGCATATATATATATATATATATATATATATATATATATCTTGTTTTTTCTGTTCGTTGACGTGCAACAACCCATTCTTCAGGCGGATTATCTGCCACATTTTGACCTCACTGTAGACTTGCGACACCATCAGCTCATCGACCAGATTACTACACTCAGCTTACAAGGAGTCCTCCCTTCTTCAGAGCCTCCCCATTGTATTCGACGACTCGTCTTGGGTCACTGTACGATAACCTGCTGTCGGAGTTTCCGTCGGTGACGCGCTCTTGCAACGGCGAAGTTTCAGTTGAGCATAACCTGCTGCATTACATTCAGACCTCAGGTCCCCCAGACCACACGCCCTCGTCGCCATGCTCCGGACCGCCTGCGAATTACAAAGGCCGAGTTTGACCACATGATCGAATTGGGCATTGTCAAACCCTCTAAGAGCCCTCGGGCATCATTCTTACATATGGTACCCCCCAGAAAAACCAATGCGGCTGGCGCCCCGTGGGCGATTATAAAGCATTCAACACACGTACGATACCTGACAGTTACCCCGCTTCATTTGCAGGACTTCTCCACCAACCTCTACAGACGTAAGATTTTCTCGAAGATCGACTTTGTCCGCGCATACCACCAGATCCCAGTAGCACCTGAGGACGTCCCTAAAACGGCGATTGTCACTCACTTCGGACTCTTCGAATACATTCGCATGCCGTTTGGACTACGGAATACAGCACAAACTTCTAAACGATTTATGGACGCCGTACTTCGTGGTCTCCCCTTCTGTTTCGCCTACATCGACTACCTTCTCATCGCCAACGTTGACGAAATAGAACACGCGCACCACCTTCGGCAGGACTTTTGCTTGGCTCGAGGAATATAGGGTCGTTATTAACCCTGACAAATGCCAGTTTGGTGTTTCCGAACTGCAATTTTTGGTTTGTCACATTACAGGCGACAGCATCTTCGCCAACCCCAAGGAGGTCGACGTCATCAAAAACTTCCTCCCCCACCGAAAACAGTGAAAATAAAAACTGTTTCCTCGCTTCTGAAAACAAAAGAAAAAAGTGCCTGTCCAAACAGTATGTAGCACAACTCTTTCTGATCTAATATAGTCTAAAAACGCGTCTTGTAAAAAGGCAAACTTTTTTTTGTGCATAAACCTTAAAAATAATGGGACAAGAATAACACAAAAGTATTTGGCGTTCAAAATTCAAAGTTTGAAAAAAAAAAAATATTTATATATTATAGCGGCAGCTTTTATTATGTATAGTGAGACAAGAATTTCTATCAAGATGTGGGAAATTTTTTCATCGAACAAGTCAAGGGCGGATCTATTCGGCGACGTCTGGACCTCCCACTCAATTTCTTGCAAGTGCCCCTTTTTCAAGTTCAAGTGCCCTATTTGAATGATGTGTATGTCTCTGAACACAAATTTTGTTTTTGTAAATAGATCATGGTTATTTTATTTTATTCATATTCCATTTTGAGTCTTTATCCGTATACACTGTACTTCCAAATGTGTAGTTGTAATGGTCTTCATAGGTGCCCTTAGTACTGGTGCAGCCATATTCACTATTTTTTTCTTCATCTTATTCTGATAGTTCTTTTAATTGGCAAGACATGTGTAATTGTTTGAAAATTTTCCTGTGATAACTGTTGTACCCAAATTAGATTTTTATTTTGTATCATATTTGAATGAGACTGATCTAATGCAACAATACAATTGATTTTAGTCTATCAATTTTGGTCTGTTTTAAGAAAAATGTTTAGTACTGTGCCCTTTTTATTTGGAACTCCCCTTGCTGAAATGCCTACATCCGTCATTGCAAGTGCCCTCAGGATATGACAGTATTTTCATCAAACTCCGATGCTTGATGAAACACGTTTCAGGGAAGTGATTTTTTGAAAATAATTTAATCGAAGTGGGTGGCGCCATCTATTGGAGGAAATGTCACTTAAATACCATTTCAGTTTACTTTCATTAATTAATTAACCGAGTGTAATCAATTTTATGTTAATCAGGAACAACATACTAACAGCAACTTAAGTTTTAAAATTAAATACATTAGAAAAAATTATCTTATTTCAGTGAAATAAGAACTGATGCCACTGAAAATTCAAATTTTGTGAGCCGCCGTGAGCCGCCATGGGACACTGAAATATACTGAGAGAGTTTCGTATATATACTCTTTCGCATTGGTTTCAGTAGGTATATTGTAATATATATGCTGTTTCTGTATGTATAAAGTATATATATATATATTATATATACACATGGTTGGTTGGTTACCTTAGTTTTGCTTCCGCCCGAATTGTTCATTCTGACGAAGTTCAAGTTTGTCACGCCACCTTAGACCTACAGTTTAACGTGGAATCCGAACTACGTCCCACCAGCAGCCCAGCGTTTTAACCACTAGGCATGGTTCAAAAGATGTTCAAAGTATATGAATGAAACGCGTCAGCAGAAGAAAAAATGAAGACAGTATTCTTAGCATACTGCATAGATCTACACATAGATCTACACATAGCCCTCGCCTATTTAATTCAGTGACTGTAGGCTCGCAAGCCATAAGTATCGTTATAGAAATTCAACGCACTTGTAAACATTCCGTTTTCTTTTCTTCTGCGGAAGAGCTCGCAATTTAAACAGACAATCAAGTACAGTTTAATGTAATTTATAGATGTCGGCTTTGATTTAACGATGTATGTATTTCTCGTGATGGATGAGACACCATAATTAGTCTTATTTCCCATTAATCCACAACAACAACAACGACAACTCATCAGTGAGTTGTTTCAGGTACTTGGAAATAATCTTCCCATCCAGTTTTTTAAGCCAATTTGAACTAATTCATTTAACTGTTTTATTCTGCAAAATAGAAGTCAACATCTTCCTTCCTTGACTAATCAATTTTAAAATTAGAAAGAGCCGTTTTGAGCAGAAAACTGAGATTTGTTTATAAAAAACCTCTGAACAGGTAGCTAGAACAACGTGAAAAAAGTGTTAGCAGCTGACGAGGAAGCTTCTAATCAGTAGCTGCATCCTCCAGCGCAGGACACGTCAACGCGAAGAGGCGACGTCAAACCAAAACATCAACGCGCTGGTGGCCAAACTTCCTCAAATCTCCGTGCAGCGGGCTGTCTACGGTTGACCAGACTGGCAGTCGACGGCCTGATGCGTGGCACGGTCAGAGTGCCGATCGGCTCCCGGGGCCGGACCTATTCTCAGCGTGCTATTTTTTCAATTACAGGAAGCAATTGCGTGCTCCCCGAACTACTCTTACTCTCTGGCGATATTAAGACTAATCCAGGCCCCACTACAACTTACACATGTCACCATACACAAAGACATAGACACAATAGCACCATGAAACACATACAGAAGCATAATATTAATATATTACAGTACAACGTAGATGGCCTCACAAACAAAATCATGCAGCTTAGGGAATTCCTACACAAACAAAACATTCACATAGCACTTATACAAGAAACAAAACTAAAACGCACACACAAACCACCCACCATCCCTGACTTCACGGCGATCCGTCAAGATCGTACTGGGGGTAACGGGGGTGGGCTCATCACTTACATACGTAAAAGCATTAGCTACACTGATGCTACCCAAAACATTACAAACACAATCCAAGCAGATAACACGATAGAAATACAAGCAGTTAACATTAAAACACGCGCAAAACACAACACCACACTAATCAACATTTACATCCCACCAGATACTTCACCTCAGGTGCCAGCCAATTACAATCCACAGTTACACAATCTTGCCTCTCTCACTAATGTCATCTTAGGAGGAGACTTCAACGCCAAAGACACTAGTTGGTACCTGCACAACCAAAACAACACCAGAGGCGCCAACATAGCCACACAACTAAACAGCCTCTTCATTCTTAACAATAAAGAAGAACATACACACATACCACATCAAGCAGGATACTCAAACTCCTCCCCAGACATAACGTTCTGTTCCCCCTCACTAGCAACACATACACAATGGAGAACAGAAAAACAACTGTCATCAGACCACCTGCCCATCATCATTACAACACATTTTACACTCTGCCCCAACAGCCTTAGGCACACTTACAGAAATTACAAGAAAGCTGATTGGGAACAGTTCAAAATACAGACTGAGGAACAATTCACCACATTAAACAGCACGCCCATCATAAACATCAATACAACACTCAAGACATTTAATCAGATTATCAATAATGCAAACAAATACATACCCAAGGGCAACATTAGGAAATACAAACCAAATTACACTAGAGAAATAGCCCACCTCATAAGGCAACGTAACATCCTCAAATATAACACACAAACACCACACACAGACGCCATAAAACAGCAGATACAACAGCTCAACACAGAAATAAACAACAAACTCAAAGAAAAACAAACAGAAACATTCAGGGAATTCATAACAACACTAAACCACTCCACAGATACATTCAGGCTATATATGACTATAAACAGCATTACCCACTCTAACAGCGGCATTCACACCTCACACGCGGCTATCTGTCGCAGCCAAAATAATATCCCAACATACACACAACAAGCTAACATTCTAGTTAATCACTACGCAAAGATAAGTCACTTAAACAGAGACAACAACCAGAAACACGCAGACAGACAAACAGCCAGACACAAGAAAACCTACAGACTCGACACGACCATTAGACCCTTCAATACAGACCAGACCACCAAGATCATCAAAAACATTAAGAATTCGAAGGCTACTGGACCAGACAACATATCTAACATACACCTTAAACACTTGGGCCCACAAGGAATACTAGCTCTCACAAATATCAGCACATATTCATACCAACACTGTATTAGTCCTGACATATGGAAACAAGGTAAAATTATTACACTACTCAAACCAAACAAAAATCCAACAGAACCAGCTTCCTATAGACCTATTACTTTACTATGCCCACCTTCCAAAGTAACAGAAAGACTAATCTTACAAATCACCAACCCGCACATTCCACTATCGCCTACTCAACATGGATTCAGACCTCACCACTCAACCACGACATTACTCACTAACCTCACGCAGCACATCATGGATGGCATCAACTCCAGACGACCAGCTCAACGTACACTATTAGCAACAATAGACATTAGTAAAGCATTTGATGCTATCCCACGCTTCCCTCTCATAAACAAAATACTCAACACAAACATGCACAATAACACCAAAAGGTGGCTGAGCAACTATCTCTCAGGAAGATACTCGCATGTCACATTTAATAGCAAGTCATCCAAAAACAAGCTTTTTCCGAACGGGGTCCCTCAAGGCTCTGTTCTCTCACCAAAACTGTTCAACTTATACATGCATGACATTCCAACACACATAGATAACAAGCTTACCTTATCATCATATGCAGATGATATCACTCTAACATCCACCCACAACAACATCGACACCGCTACAAATAACCTACAAACATACATAAACAGTATACAAGACTGGCTCACACACAATAGACTCAAAGTAGCGCCCACAAAATCAACCATCACCTTGCTTACAAGCAACACAAAAGAACACCAGGTAATTCCACAGCTTACACTAAACAACATCAACATTCCAGACACTCACAGAACCAAAATACTTGGTGTCACATACAACACTATCTTTTGCAAATCACATTCAGGACATTAAAACCAAATGTACGTCAAGACTTAACACGCTTAGGGTACTAACAGGCACAAACTTTGGACACCAGCAGGAAACAACATCACTCATATACAAACAATATATTCGCTCAGTTATGGACTATGCTAGCCCATGCTGGGCACCCATTATCTCAAACACACACATAAACACCTTACAAACAATACAAAACAACGCACTTCGTATCATTACAGGATGCACTCAAACAACACCAATAGAACACCTGCACACAGAAACAAAAATACTAAAAGTTATGGAACATTTAGACATGAGGGGAACACAATTCATGGCAGCAGCGACAACTAACCCACAACACCCTTGCCACTACATGTACAATCATGCACCAACACCTCGCACCATTAAGGTAACACCAGAGAGACATTATAACCAAATACTCCATTCCATACCACGCCCCACAGACATCACACAGTACAGAAAACACATAGACACACACACACCTAACCCACAAAGCACTGACACGACTCGGTCCGAATGCGGTCCTAGGTGCGAAGCCGCCACCCAGTGACAGGTCAGAGACACCAGCCTAAGCAGATCGGATCGAGTTAACTTAGTACGATTCCGATGTGGACATCACCCCAACTTACGGACATATAAACACAGACTAGAGAACTCCATAGACGACACCTGCCACCTGTGCCAGACACACCACGAACAATTGAACACATTATGACAGACTGTACCGCTCTAGCACAACAACGAACACAACACAACATCACTAGTGCGCTGAACCTCTGGTCCACTCCGGAGAGGGCGATCGGTTACCTGCGTGCCACCGGCTTGCTCGATCAGGGTGGGCTGATCGGCTAAACAACAACAACAACCACTAGGCAACCCAGCGTACCCATTTATCTACCACCGAATGTTTTTTTTACTGTGTGGAAAGATAAACAGCTTGGTTTTGCTGCGCCCTGCCTGTCGTCACCGGGTCTCGATCCCGAGGCCGATGGATTCGTAGTCAGCAACGCTAACCACTACAGCACCAGAGAGAGAGAGAGAGAGAGAAAGAGAGATGAATCATCAAGAGTCAGTCATGAATCAATGTTCATGATTTTAAATACAAAATTAATCATTAATGACCGTTTATAATCTATCTATATATTATAATAAGAGAGCTGTCCGTCTGTCCGTCACACTACTTTCAGAAATTGTGAGAAAAAATTGTGAGAAAAAAATTCAGAAATTGTAAAAAAAATTCAGAAATTGTATTACGGGCGGCGATGTGAAGCTTAAGATTTTCATGACTGTGTTCTTTTCTGTAGTTTAGCAATGGGGGAAGGGTTGGGGTGGGGTAATGGGGGATGAGTGGGGTAATGGGGAGGGGTGGGGGTAATGGGGGAGGGGGTTAGCCCCCAAGTTGTATGAATGGGGGTGAGGAGGTTTTGGGAGATACCAGATTCAGAAATGTTGACACAATGTGAAGTTCAAAATTTTCACGGCTGGGTTCTTTTTTTGTAGTTTAGCCTGTCTAACCGTCAGCGAAGCGGCGGGAACTGTACTAGTATCGATAAAAATTCTAGTCTCAGTGTATTAGAGTGACGTGTGGTAAATGAGCCTGCAAAGCAACATTAAAGCGCATAATGAGTTTTATTTCTAAGAGCTACCGCTAGATATTTTTTTGACTTTGAATTTATAACGTCAAATGTTTTTTGTTATTCTTGTCCTGTTCTTTTTAAAGTTTATTACTATGCACACAAAAGAGATTTACCTTTATGGCAAAAAAAACAGTGGCTGCATCCTCCAGCGCAGGACACGTCAACGCGAAGAGGCGACGTCAAACCAAAACATCAACGCGCTGGTGGCCAAACTTCCTCAAATCTCCGTGCAGCGGGCCGTCTACGGTTGGCCAGACTGGCAGTCGACGGCCTGTTGCGTGGCATGGTCAGAGTGCCGATCGGCTCCCGGGGCCGAACCTATTCTCAGCGTGCTATTTTTTCAATTACAGGGAACAATTGCGTGCTCCCCGAACTACTCTTACTCTCTGGCGACATTAAGACTAATCCAGGCCCCACTACAACTTACACATGTCACCATACACAAAGACATAGACACAATAGCACCATGAGACACATACAGAAGTATAATATTAACATATTACAGTACAACGTAGATGGCCTCACAAACAAAATCATGCAGCTTAGGGAATTCCTACACAAACAAAACATTCACATAGCACTTATACAAGAAACAAAACTAAAACGCACACACAAAACACCCACCATCCCTGACTTCACGGCGATCCGTCAAGATCGTACTGGGGGTAACGGGGGTGGACTCATCACTTACATACGTAAAAGCATTAGCTACACTGATGCTACCCAAAACATTACAAACACAATCCAAGCAGATAACACGATAGAAATACAGGCAGTTAACATTAAAACACGCGCAAAATACAACACCACACTAATCAACATTTACATCCCACCAGATACTTCACCTCAGGTGCCAGCCAATTACAATCCACAGTTACACAATCTTGCCTCTCTCACTAATGTCACCTCAGGAGGAGATTTCAACGCCAAAGACACTAGTTGGTACCTGCACAACCAAAACAACACCAGAGGCGCCAAAATAGCCACACAACTAAACAGCCTCTTCATTCTTAACAATACAGAAGAACATACACACATACCACATCAAGCAGGATACTCAAACTCCTCCTCAGACATAACGTTCTGTTCCCCCTCACTAGCAACACATACACAATGGAGAACAGAAAAACAACTGTCATCAGACCACCTGCCCATCATCATTAGAACACATTCTACACTCTGCCCCAAAAGCCTTAGGCACACTTACAGAAATTACAAGAAAGCTGATTGGGAACAGTTCAAAATACAGACAGGAACAATTCACCACATTAAACAGCACGCCCATCATAAACATCAATACAACACTGAAGACATTTAATCAGATTATCAATAATGCAAACAAATACATACCCAAGGGCAACATTAGGAAATACAACCCAAATTACACTAGAGAAATAGCCCACCTCATAAGGCAACGTAACAACCTCAAATATAACACACAAACACCACACACAGAAGCCATAAAACAGCAGATACAACAGCTCAACACAGAAATAAACAACAAACTCAAAGAAAAACAAACAGAAACATTTAGGGAATTCATAACAACAATAAACCACTCCACAGATACATACAGGCTATACAAGACTATAAACAGCATTACCCACTCCAACAGCGGCATTCACACCTCACACGCGGCTATCTGTCGCAGCCAAAATAATATCCCAACATACACACAACAAGCTAACATTCTAGTTAATCACTACGCAAAGATAAGTCACTTAAACAGATACAACAACCAGAAGCACGCAGACAGACAAACAGCCAGACACAAGAAAACCTACAGACTCGACAGGACCATTACACCCTTCAATACAGACCAGACCACCAAGATCATCAAAAATATTAAGAATTCGAAGGCTACTGGACCAGACAATATATCTAACATACACCTTAAACACTTGGGCCCACAAGGAATACTAGCTCTCACAAATATCAGCACATATTCATACCAACACTGTATTATTCCTGACATATGGAAACAAGGTAAAATTATTACACTACTCAAACCAAACAAAAATCCAACAGAACCAGCTTCCTATAGACCCATTACTTTACTATGCCCACCTTCCAAAGTAACAGAAAGACTAATCTTACAAATCACCAACCCACACATACCAGTATCACCTACTCAACATGGATTCAGACCTCACCACTCAACCACGACATTACTCACTAACCTCACGCAGCACATCATGGATGGCATCAACTCCAGAAGACCAGCTCAACGTACACTATTAGCAACAATAGACATTAGTAAAGCATTTGATGCTATCCCACGCTTCCCTCTCATAAACAAAATACTCAACACAAACATGCACAATAACACCAAAAGGTGGCTGAGCAACTATCTCTCAGGAAGATACTCACATGTCACATTTAATGGCAAGTCATCCAAAAACAAGCTTTTTCCGAACGGGGTCCCTCAAGGCTCTGTTCTCTCACCAACACTCTTCAACTTATACATGCATGACATTCCAACACCCATAGATAACAAGCTTACCTTATCATCATATGCAGATGATATCACTCTACATCCACCCACAACAACATCGACACCGCTACAAATAACCTACAAACATACATAAACAGTATACAAGACTGGCTCACACACAATAGACTCAAAGTAGCGCCCACAAAATCAACCATCACCTTGCTTACAAGCAACACAAAAGAACACCAGGTAATTCCACAGCTTACACTAAACATCAACATTCCACACACTCACAGAACCAAAATACTTGGTGTCACATGCAACACATCATTATCTTTTGCAAACCACATTCAGGACATTAAAACCAAATGTACGTCAAGACTTAACACGCTTAGGGTACTAACAGGCACAAACTTTGGACACCAGCAGGAAACAACATCACTCATATACAAACAATATATTCGCTCAGTTATGGACTATGCTAGCCCATGCTGGGCACCCATTATCTCAAACACACACATAAACACCTTACAAACAATACAAAACAACGCACTTCGTATCATTACAGGATGCACTCAAACAACACCAATAGAACACCTGCACACAGAAACAAAAATACTAAAAGTTATGGAACATTTAGACATGAGGGGAACACAATTCATGGCAGCAGCGACAACTAACCCACAACACCCTTGCCACTACATGTACAATCATGCACCAACAACTCGCACCATTAAGGTAACACCAGAGAGACATTATAACCAAATACTCCATTCCATACCACGCCCCACAGACATCACAAAGTACAGAAAACACATACACACACACCTAACCCACAAAGCACTGACACGACTCGGTCCGAATGCGGTCCTAGGTGCGAAGCCGCCACCCATTAACAGGTCAGAGATCAGCCTGAGCAGATCGGATCGAGTTAACTTAGCACGATTCCGATGTGGACATCACCCCAACTTACGGACATATAAACACAGACTAGACAACTCCATAGACGACACCTGCCACCTGTGCCAAGACACACCACAAACAATTGAACACATTATGACGGACTGTACCGCTCTAGCACAACAACGAACACAACACAACATCACTAGTGCGCTGAACCTCTGGTCCACTCCGGAGAGGGCGATCGGTTACCTGCGTGCCGCCAGCTTGCTCGATCAGGGTGGGCTGATCGGCTAAACAACAACAACAACAACCTTTTTGGCAGGACGCATTTTTCAGACTAATTCATGATTTTTGTTGGCAATGCCTCTTTGTTTTAAACAAATTTTGCACAAAATTATCGCTTATCCTACCTTTTCCATAGAAGTTTTTAAGCTAGTGAGAACTTAACATTTACTTTAAGCTCACGGACTACTTATATTTTAAGTGCAGATTCACAAATTGTCTCATTGGCTTCGGATGTGAAGCTTAAAATTTTTATGGCTGAGGTATTTTTGTAACTTTATGGGTCGACTTGCTCTTTCTCAATTTCAGAAAAGTATAAAATTTTGTACAAGAGTGGTCTGACTACATACACCAAATTATGTATTATTTTTTACCACAAACAAAACAAATTGTAAAATAGCCAAAATCTTGTTTTCGCGTGCTACCGACAAAAGGCATGACGCTGGGCGGAGCTTAGAACTCCGAAGAATAAGCTCCTCCCGCTCCGACTAAGTAAAATTACATTTAATAATAAAAAAGATAAATCAGCAGTAATGACAATAAATCAATGTGATGAGAAGAAAAGTATCTGAAATGAGAACAGTTAATAAAGTGAAACTGGGAAGTATAGAACAAATGCAATAATACAAGTATTTGGGACAATGGTTCAGTGGCACTGGTGATCACCAAACACATATAGAAAAAGAAGAAAAGTAAGATAAATTTCACGATAGCATATCTAAAGAGATATGGAGATTCAACTAAAGTGGGCCATTGGGCAATGAAGGTGAAACTAAAATTGTATGTAACCATAAAAGTACCTACAATATTTTATGGAATGGAAACATGGACGAGAACAAAGACAAAGGATATTGAAGAAGTGGAACAAATGCAGGGAAGAATTCTAAGGGAAATAACGAATGAAATGTAGTACCCCATATTGGGGATTATGAGCTGAATTAGGAGTGTGGCCAGTCAAAGAAAAAATTGGATACAAGAAGATAATGCTAATGAATAATATAATATATTAAACTTAAATAAGAATGGATTAATTAAAATGATAACCGAAGATCAGTTGAAAAATCCATACCCAGGATGTTGGGCAGAGGAAGTGGCAGAAATGTATAAATTATATAAAATAACAGTAGAGGACTTGAAAATGATGAAAAAAAGTGAATTAAAGTAAAGTGTACGACAAAAAATTAATGAATATTTATAGGAAGAACTAATAAAGAGGAAAACAAAAATGAAAAAAACTAAGATTCACTGATGAATTTAAAAGAAAATCATAATTGAAAATATGAAAGAAAAGGATAAGAAAATTATAATGGAAATCCGATTAAATATGGTAGAGGTGAAAGAAAACCATACGGGTGATTCATAAGTCTGCTACCACTGTAATGGTGAAATATTTTCTGTGTTTCAGGTTGTTGATTCGTGAAAATATGGGGTATGGTCAAGGAGTATAGGGTATATGCAACAAAACCTCGTAATATCAATGATTTAAAAGAAAGAATTTCCACTCTTAATTTCCAATGTATTATTTTTTACCACAAACAAAACAAATTGTAAAATAGCCAAAATATTGTTTTCGCGTGCTACTGACAAAAGGCATTACAGTGGTAACAGACTTATGAATCACCCGATATAAGGCCATGAAGTGTAAAGTATGCAGGAGAGAGAATGATACCACAGAACACTCGTTTCATTGTGAAAAACTAAGAAACATAGTGGGAGAGATGATGGGAGTAAAGAATATAAATAAACCAGAAAGTATTAAAAATTATATAGTGAAAGTAATGGAAATTAGAAAGCGACTCTGCTAGATGTAGCAGTTAAGGTATAAGTACGTAATAGGAGATACAGCGTAGAGGCTCTGCACCGGAAACGTGTGCTGATCCGGAGAATCAAACGAGCAAATTCTGGAACCTAGAACCTGGAACCTGGACTATTTTACAGCTGGGTTCCGTGACGTGGATTGAAATTTTGAAAGAGTTACTCGGTATAAAAAGTTTGAAAATCATTGCTCTAGATTATAAGTTAGTTAAGGTTCGGTTAAGTTACAGGATAGATTAGCCAGTATCTCACTATTTAATGATTTTACAAAAACACAGTTCGACCCTTCATTTGTGTCCAAAGCGGTTATCATGCCCTTCTCGGTTTTGAGGTAAAGTTATGTTAAATTAAATTTGGTTAATCTGGTTTTTAGATATACAGATTTAAATAAAAATTTCGGTACCTCGCTTATGTGGAGCTAGGCACTTGTTTTTGTGGGTGCATGTGTGTGTCGAATCCTTTGGAACAAACAAAAAAAACAAAAACTAGGATATAAAACGACCGTATAATTAATGTTCAATTTATTTTCTACATTAAAAGGTTTCTAAATAAATAAAAGCAAAATGTCTTCAGGGTAATGAAAAGGTCTTCATTCGTCTCCGAATTCAGTATCAATCTGAAAAAGATTGAAACAAACATGTACAAGGAATTCTAGATGTGAAAAGAACATTCCTTTACTTCCTTTTAATAACTTGGTTGTTTAGTTTTATACTTATTGTTGGAGTGAATTAATGAGAGGGAACCAACGTACGATTTATGAAGCAATCTAAACAATGATTCGAATAAATGCAATGATAACAATGATAAAAAAATTCACCGGCAATCATTGCGGAACATTAAAATGGTCATAATTCTCATGATAAACTTAACAGATTTAAACAGGCGACCAATTATCATCATTAACAACATTTAACATTTGGAAACAAAATGTGATTGTAAATAATTGAAATGTTAAATTAACATTTAAAAAGGAAATAAAATAATCTGTTCGTAGCGAAGAAGATCCAAAAGCAAGAATCCTGAGAAATATATTTTTCGAAATAAGTTTGGTTCCAATTCTAAAGTAACTTTGAATAAACTTGAGTGTGATGCACTGAAGGAATAACTACATTGTTGGTTTTAACTTTTTTATGTGATTTGGTCTGAAGACATAAAAAACTTATCGAAGCCCTTTTATCAAAGTTCTTTAATGTAATAATGAACTTGAAAAAAACACTACCTCCTTCCATATGGAAGCCCTTCAGGTAGTTTGTTAAATTTTGTTCCAAGTCTTGTATAGACCAGCTCTCCTTTCAAGATTTGAGCACCATTTCCTCCATAGAGTGGACAATTGGATAGGTTTGGGAGTCTATATCCACCTACAATTAAAAGTTTATTTTAATAAACATTAAATTAATTGTTTCGTGTATAACTTAAGAAGAAAGAAAATTAGAATTGCAGCTGCAAATTTAGAATGAAATACATTTTAGCTTCTTTTATCCTGAGGGTAGCTACGTCTGAACTTTTAAATACTATATATATATAAAATGTGTGAATTTTTTGTTAAAAAGGAGTGTTTTTTTTGAGTTGCTTAACCTGCTTCGTAACATCAAAGGTCATGTGACTGAGAAAACTTTTTTTTGTATAACTTTTATTTGTAATAAAATAAATACATTCGATTTACAATTTACATTGACATGAATAATTATGAAGCTCGACTATTTATTTTATTTAATTTGGCCCTTAAGCTTTAGGCTTTACTGGGCTCTTATTAAAAATAAACAGCTAGTTATTAATAATTAATAATAAATAAATAAATATGTAAATAAGTATTATTAATAGTTAAAGTATGTATTAATCTTAAATTATCATTACTGACATGACAAATGCAAGGTCACCATTGAAGGCATTATACCAATACCATACAAAGAAACTAATATTATACATGAGAGATAAGAACTGAAAAATCCCAAGAAATGTGTTTTTAATACTAGATTACACACGAGAAATTAATAATTAGTAAACAATAGTAATGGACATTAATCCTAGATATTTGTTAGTATGCCATTATTAATCGGGATTTCAATTTGGTTTTAAACAAATTTACATTCACAATATTTTTTATATCGGCATTTAAGTCATTCCATAGTTTCAATCCAATAAAAATGGTAGCTTTTGAGATGAAGACAATCTAAATTGAGGTATAACAAGCTTTGATCTATTTCTAGTCTGATACGAGTGGATTTCTTGATGAGTTACAAAATATCTATTTACCCATTATAAATTAATGATTTTGTTCTTACACTCGTGAATAAAAATAAAATGTGCCAGTTTGGTTATATCATTGAGCTTTAGTAGGTTTAGCTCTTTAAATAATGCACTAGAGTGATCAAGGAAATCAGCATCAGATAATAACCTTATTGCTCTTTTTGGATGACAAAGATTCCAATTAATGCGTTGTTAGCGGAGTTTCCCCAAACAAGGGTGCAGTACGTTATATAAGGAAGAACAAGAGTATGATAAAGATTCAATAAAACCTGTTTAGGGACTACATTTCTAAGTTTAAACATTATAGCAACGCTCATTGAAATCTTTTTTGCGATATAATTTCAATTTCAATCTACAACTTTATGTGGGATTTGAGCCACAAGACGTTATATCACATGGATACAGAGGACGGTCACCCATCCATCTACTGTACTACCCAGATCCAGTGGCATTTAACTTCGTTGATCGCTGGGAAGTGGTGTTGCGACAAGGGTCACGACGTAGCCCTGTGTAAAAGGGGCTACACTCAGAATAAAGGAAGCTGAAATGTTTGTCATTCTAAATTTGGAGTTAGGCTATATATATATATATATATATATATATATATATATATATATATATATATATATATATATATATATATATAATGAATAAAACCACGAAGGAAAGGAAACACAAAAAGGTGCTCAAGCGCTTTCGTCTAATGACATCCTCAGGAACACTGAAGTACATAAAAGGTTACGGCCTATATATAGGTTACAGAAAGAAAAAATAAATAAATAAATAACATACATACACACAAACACATATATATATATATATATATACATACATATCTACACACATACATATATATATATATATATATATATGCAATAAACGGAGAAGTAAAAATAAAAATTAAAAATTAAAGATTAGAGGATTAACAAAGAGGCATACAGATTTGTAAGGAAAAATATCGATTTTTAGCACAAGATCAAATGAATTATAAAAATACAAATTTATACTGGAAATCTGTCCGGGTTTTAACACTGCCTTTTAGAGTCAAGTTTCGATATATATAAAAATAAAATGAAGATTAAAAGTTAATAAAGTAGCGTACAAGTTTACCAAAGATTTAGCGTCCTACCCTTTTTATCTAAATTTGTTTTGAAGGAATTCAAAACAACAGGATCGAGTTGAAAAAGACCTTGCTTATGTTGAAGTTATTTGAAAGTTGGATAATGGCAGACTCAAGAATATTTCTATTGACAATGTTGCTGGAATGAAATAAAACTGAAGCATTATTCCAATCAATACAGTGGGATAACTCTGACAAATGGACAAAAAGAGCACTGGACAACTGTCCTGTTCTAACGGAATATTGATGTTGTTTTATACGTGTGTGCAAATCCTTTCCCGTCTGACCTATGTAAAAGGAATCACATTGTTTACACCCAATTTTATAGATAATGCCTGAATTATTGGTAGGGCTATTTTTTACTATGATATTTTTCACAATATTGTTATATGAAAATACTACATTAATATCCAAAAGTTTAAGTACATTAGCAATGCTTAAAAAACCCGGGAAAAATGGAAGTACTAAAATATTTTTTGACAAAGTACGTGTTATTATTGACACGATAGAAAGTTCGTTTTGCCTTGTTGAGACAAGATTCCATAAACGCAGATGGGTAACACAGATCACTTCGAATACCGTTGAATTTTTCCAATTCGGCATCGATGTATTCCGGACTGGCGATCCTAAGGGCGCGGAGAAACATTGATGAAAAAATGGCCTTCTTAGTGGGGGTGTCATGTCCCGGTTATTCCCCAACCGTGGATCCAACCTTTGTTTGATGAAATTTACAACGAGTTGCGTCGGAGAACTACTTCACTTCGTAACATTTTGGATCGGAAAATTAAAAGTCTCATTCGAAATAGTCAGTGGAGTAAAAAAGTAAGCTCAAAGTGTGTTTTGAACCTTTCTTCGAAAAACATTAGTGACGATGCAAAAAGTGCCCTTGGATATGGTATATCCTTTTTTATTGTTAAAAAACCTTCGGCTTTACAAATTTGTTACAGTCTCGCGTGTTTGAAAAAACAGTGTAATCTCCTCAGTATTGTTTAACATAGTTAAAGGCCTCGTTTATAGTGCGGCGAATGGTAATTACGAAGATAACTTTCCTAAACGTTTTCGCGATGGCCTCTCACAATTAAAAAAAGATGGGGAGCTCCATATTACTAAAGCAGACAAGGCTAACACCATAGTTATTATGGACAAACTGAACTACATCGGAAAGATGAGCGAGCTTCTCCAGGACCCCGCCACATACAGCAAACTTAGGAAGAACCCGCAGGATGACGTCATCAAATCATTTAATAGTGGCTTGAAACGCATTCTCAAAGATCATAAGGACTTAATTCCGCTTTTCATGTCCACTTCACCTTCTCTGCCCTACCTTTAGGTCTTATTAAAACACACAAACCTGGCAACCCTATGCGCCCTATTATTAGCTCGGTGGGCTCTATTACTTATAAACTCTCCAAATGGCTTGTCAAAGTCTTGTCCCCCATTCTCGGAACTATCTCTGATTCACATGTAAAAAATTCCATGGATCTTACTGAAAAATTGAATAATGCACGTACTGAAACTTACGATAGATTGATCAGTTTTGACGTTTGTTCATTGTTTACAAAAGTGCCGATTGATGATATGCTTGACTTTCTCTCCCAAGAATTACATAAGTATGACCTGCCACTACCTTCACACATTGTTTTGGAACTTATTAAGCTTTGCATCAAAGACTGTAAATTCACTTTCAATAACGAGTATTATCAACAAGTGTTTGGGATGGCCATGGGCAACCCCTTATCGCCCCTCCTCTCCAATATTTATATGGAGTTTTTCGAAATTACTTACATTCCGAGAATCCTGGGGGTTGGCATCCCTTGGTTGCGGTACGTCGACGATATTTTGTGTATCTGGCCCATGAATCGTGACCTGGATAACTTCCTCCTTCAGTTAAATGATCAAGTCCCCTCCATTAAGTTTATTTAGAAGTGGAACAAGACAATTCAATCCCATTTTGGATGTGCGGGTACATAGGGAAAGCCAGGTTTTAAGTTTAGTATCTATCGGAAAACAACAAACAATTTGTCCTACGTACACTTTTACTCGGGACATGACACCCCCACTAAGAAGGCCATTTTTTCATCAATGTTTCTCCGCGCCCTTAGGATCGCCAGTCCGGAATACATCGATGCCGAATTGGAAAAATTCAACGGTATTGGAAGTGATCTGTGTTACCCATCTGCGTTTATGGAATCTTGTCTCAACAAGGCAAAACGAACTTTCTATCGTGTCAATAATAACACTCGTACTTTGTCAAAAAATATTTTAGTACTTCCATTTTTCCCGGGCTTTTTAGGCATTGCTAATGTACTTAAACTTTTGGATATTAATGTAGTATTTTCATATAACAATATTGTGAAAAATATCATAGTAAAAAATAGCCCTACCAATAATTCAGGCATTATCTATAAAATTGGGTGTAAACAATGTGATTCCTTTTACATAGGTCATACTGGAAAGGATTTGCACACACGTATAAAACAACATCAATATTCCGTTAGAACAGGACAGTTGTCCAGTGCTCTTTTTGTCCATTTGTCAGAGTTATCCCACTGTATTGATTGGAATAATGCTTCAGTTTAATTTCATTCTAGCAACATTGTCAATAGAAATATTCTTGAGTCTGCCATTATCCAACTTTCAAATAACTTCAACATAAGCAAAGGTCTTTTTCAACTCGATCCTGTTGTTTTGAATTCCTTCAAAACAAATTTAGATAAAAAGGGTAGGACGCTAAATCTTTGGTAAACTTGTACGCTACTTTATTAACTTTTAATCTTCATTTTATTTTTATATATATCGAAACTTGACTCTAAAAGGCAAAGTGTTAAAACCCCGACAGATTTCCAGTATAAATTTGTATTTTTATAATTCATTTGATCTTGTGCTAAAAATCGATATTTTTCCTTACAAATCTGTATGCCTCTTTGTTAATCCTCTAATCTTTAATTTTTAATTTTTATTTTTACTTCTCCGTTTATTGCATATATATATTATATATATATATATATGTATGTATGTGTGTAGATATGTATGTATGTATATATATATATGTGTTTCTGTGTATGTATGTTATTTATTTATTTTTTTCTTTCTGTAACCTATATATAGGCCGTAACCTTTTATGTACTTCAGTGTTCCTGAGGATGTCATTAGACGAAAGCGCTTGAGCACCTTTTTGTTTCCTTTCCTTCGTGGTTTTATTCATCATAAATATTTTTCACGTGTTACTTTTCGTGAAATAATTTTCATATATATATATATATATATATATCAGTGGCGACGGCGTATAGGAGCGATGGAGCGGTCGCTCCCTCTTGCTTGAAACGATAAATATTAATTTAACAGATAAAAAATATATTAATTTTAAGATATTAAAATAAATATTTTAGTAACTTTAGTAATTTAGTAATTTTAGTAACTACTCCAATGGCATCTGTAGAAGCCGAACGATGCTTTTCTAGATTAAAAAGAATAAAAACAGCTATTCGGAATACCATGGGTCAAGGTAGATTGAACGCACTCATTATGCTAGCAACTGAAAGAGATATTTCACATAATGGATCTTTTGAAAATGATGTGATAGACTTGTTTGCAAGCCAGAAAACGAGGAGAATGGATTTCGTTTATATAGCATAATTTACAACAAGAAAATCATAACGTGAGTAAATTTATTCAACAATTATTTTTATATTTTATTAAAATATTTTTTTAATTCAAATTTATGGCTTCTTTTGACATATAAGTACCGTACGGAAGCACCATGTGATTGTTTATGTACTACAATTCTAAAAATTATAAAAAAAATTATGAAATCGCACCCCCATACATTTATACCACGAGTCGCCACTGATATATATATATATATATATTATATATATGACGAACGCTGGTGTTGTACGAATATAACTGTGATTGATACAAATAGAGCTGGACTGATAACTTGAAGTGTCTGCAATACAAACTGAAAGAAATTGCGCGAAAACTGATTCTGATATCAGCAGAATTGAGATAACACGGAGCATTGTTGCTTTCAGTGGTGATGAACTACATACAGAGGCCTCGTCAGTACATTGACCACACCTGTTTGTTTGGCAATGCTGCTGCGAGCTGTTCGTACCCTGAAATGGGTGTATGGCTGGAATGAAGCGTTGTATAATAACTGTTACTTTCCATCTTACTTCCACTTAAGCTGTAATTACAAATGTGTTAAGCATTGATATATATAATATATATATATATATATAATATATATATATATATATATATATATGAAATGAAAATGAAAATGAAAAGGTTTATTGGCAGACTATAGTCCATATGACAAATATTATTAATACAATGACAGTTGAGAGTTCAGAAATAATACAGTAATGTCAAAGTTAAGTGGAGCTACAGACAGACGTTTTCGTACCAAGAAGTCAATAGCTTAGAGCAGCGGTGTCCAACACGTTCGCCACTCGCCACATGTGGTGAATCGGCCATTGATATGTGGCGAATTGGTTCTTGTATAAATATTGAATTTATTTTGGATTTCACCATACTTAACAAAAGTGTGATAATAAAAACCCACTCTATTACTGTAGAGTGGGTTTTTATTATCATATTTTGACCTTCACGTAGAAAAGTGAAGTTTTTTGCATTTATAACAAAAGTGTTTTCTCTTGTTTCAGACATGGATAAGTTTGTGATTAAAAAATGGAAAAATGAATCCGACAGAAGTGTTGGTTCAACTGATAATGAAGAACACTTCATTCAGCTACTACTGCAACAAAGAGAGAGCGAGATTGGAAGAACATTGCGCGCAAATCTCATGACGAATGGGAGTTGGAATTTACTGTCATGAAAATTAACAAAAAACCGGCGTGTACTGTGCAAAAAAACATTCAACGAAAACAAGGTGGACAGTGTAAAAAAAAAACATTTTCAAAATGCACACCGAGAGTTTGATAGGAAGTTTCCTTTGGGTAAACAAAATCGAGTGGACGAAATCGCTCATGAAGAAATGCTCGCAATACGTGGGCTAAGACTGCACTCGTGGTATTGACATTTTTGAAGCTTTCAATGATGTTGCAGAAGAGATTGAATTGGAATTGAAGAATGTAGGTTCAGTCACAGTGATTTGATTAATAAATTTTAAATATCTGAAATTTCACTGTTTTATTCGAAACTCATATTGAATTCCTATTTATCCTGTTTAGCTACTTGTTCCAATTTATCAATATGAAAATAATATAAAAATCCTGTTGGACACCGCTGTTTAATACCATGTGGCGAATATAGGTAAAATTTCGCCACAGTGTTGGCGAGAATCAAAATCCTGTTGGACACCGCTGGCTTAGAGGATAAACGGCAGGACTCATGGATAGCTTGGATAATCGGGTTGGTTGATTTTTTAATGCTTTGCATCAGACTGTATTGAGCATGTCTTGTTACCTCCGGGAAGCTCGGGACATTGCGGGTAGCAAACATTTGCGAAGCTGAGCATCTCGGGGGGTAATTTATGTAAGAGTCTAAAAGACCTGTTGTACAGCAAATTTAGAGTTCTGCCAGAACCTTTTTATAATTCACCCAGAGTTGCTGCCCGTATATATTACTGCAGAAAGTACGAAAGAGAGTGTTTTTAGCTTCACTTGTACATAGCCGAAAGTTCTTTATAGTCATATTCATTTTAGCACAAAGGCTTCGAGATTGTTTTCGTATATCCGAGTCATCACTCGAGGAGCTGGTAATAGTTTGACCCAAATACTTAAGCTCTTGTACTTCCTCAACTACTTCACCTCTCATTTTAAACCTAATATCAGCTGGCTGATTTTAGCTTGTAGGATGAAATTGCATAACCTTAGTTTTTGTAACATTAAAAAGCATATCATGTTTCTGCGAATACACTTCGCAGACTTTTAGTAGCCGATCCAGACCTTTAACAGAGGGACTTATTAACACCATATCATCGGCATAAATTAAGTTATTTATCCTTGTGTTATCTATACAACATCCCGCTGTTGCCTCATTAAGTGAAGCAATTAATCTGTCAATATACACATTAAACAACATAGGGGAGAGCAAGGAGCCTTGTCTCACCCTGCAAGAGGAGCCAAAACATTCGGATAGCACATTGTCCCACCTAACGGTAAAAGATTGGTGGGAATACCAAAATTTCAATAAATTTAATATGTACATGGGAACCTTCGTGTCTTCTAGTTTTGCAAATAAAATATTGTGGTTCACCCTATCATATGCCTTACTTATATCTAGGAAACAGCTATAAATAGTTGAATTATGTCAATGTATTTAGATATTGTTTCTTTAAGTACATAGATACACGGTTCGGTGGCAACTGGACGACAGCCAACTAGGCGACAGGACAACTGGGCGACAACCAACTAGGCGATAGGACAACTGGGCGACAACCAACTAGGCGACAACAAACTAGGCGACAAACAAACTAGGCGACAAACAAACTAGGCGACAACAAATATATATATATACCTTACCTTACCTTACAAAGGTTCCGCGCGATGACTTCTCATTTCGCGAAGGTCAAGCTTGTCGCCCCTCCTCTCGAGTTGGCCTGGTGAAGTAGTGAGTTGGATTCTTGCGCTCTCCACCTCACATAGCCAGGTACGCCCAGCTCATCGGGGATTGTTCTGAGCCAGGCGTCGTCTTCTTTTGAAGATTTCCACTGCAACTCCCTTCGTGTTTCTTAGGTCTTTGGGCAACTGATTAAACAGTTTTGGTCCTCTCACTACAAAACTATTTTCTTTCAGGGTTAAGGATGTTCCCTGTCACGCCTTCAATTTGGAATACGACACAGTCTACCCTTCTACTTTCCACCGTTGTTTGGGGAGTTATGGGATTCAGAGTAAGATTAGGGACTAGTTTCTCCATTATTTTCCAAGTGTAAATAATGGTGTTCTCTCTCTTCTCCTTTCCAGTGAATATAGGTCTAGTTCTCGTAACCTTTCCCAGTAATTTAGTTCTTTGCACCCATTGATCTTGGCTGTGAAGCTTCTTTGGATCCCCTTCAGCTGTATATATATATATATATATATATATATATATATATATATATATATATATATTTATTTATTTATTTATACATTATGTATATTCATACATTAGATAGAAATTAAAGGTCCAAGTTTGAAAAGACTGTGTTTTTAACGAAAATATCATGACTTAACCTAACCAATCGTCAAGGGCGTACAGTTGACTTCACTGGGCATTCAATTGACCTAATCTGGCATTCAGTCGATCTAACCTGGCATTCAATTGACCTAACCGGGCATTCAATTGAACTAACTGGCCATTAATTCTTCATTTTTTTGCTACTTTTACAGATCTGCCAGGATCCTTCAAAAAACGTATTCTTCGTAAAGTTGCACTTTTTACCGTTTGACCGACGCTTTTGGCAACGAAAGAACTGGGTACTTTTATCAAAGGAATACACTTTCCCACACTTAGAGCACTTTTTCATAAACAGTAGATTCTACTCTATCTAAGGGCGTGGGGTACAATTTGGTTCCATCTGCATAACAATTATATAATCTGCCCCAATTATATAAATCACGTTTTATAATTCTTTTATCTTAATGATTTATCATATTTTATTTTATGTGTAATAAAGTCTTTTCAAACTTGGACCTTTAATTTCTATCTAATGTATGAATATACATAATGTATAAATAATAATAAATAATATATATATTTGTTGTCGCCTAGTTTGTTTTCGCCTAGTTTGTTGTCGCCTAGTTGGTTGTAGCCCAGTTGTCCTGTCGGCTAGTTGGTCGTCGCCCATTTGTCCCGTCGCCTAGTTGTCTGTCGCTCAGTTGCCCCTGAACCAGATACACAGTTCAGTTGAGTGGGACCTTTCAAAACCAAACTGATTACCAATTTTCTATAGTCTAAATAGTGTTTATTGAATAACGCATTTCTTATTTTCAAACTCAATTAATTTATTAATTTCTTTTTGTATATTTTGTTTTTTCTGTAATAATAAATTTACAATTATTATCAGTTACTATTTTTTAGTTATTCGTTTTCACAATAATTGACTCGTTCTAAAGTTATGAAACTATGTTTTTGTTCTTTATGCCAGAGAAACTTCGTTTATTTCTTTAGTTACTGCGTTTTGTACGCATAAAATGTTTGTCCTTCTTTAAGTTTTTTTATTTAAATTTTTTTGCCTTTTTGACCTACATTTTCAATAAGAATTTTATAAAAACGAGTCGTTCATAAATATGATTTCATCATTTATTCTCTTAATGAATATGTCTTCTTAACTTTTTTTCAACTAACCTCGTGAGTTTTTTCCTCAGTTCTTCAACCCCAGACAGTGTTTCAATGCAATTCTTTAACGCGTACAATGTCAGATAATCATTACTTTCAGTTTTAAAATTATCCTAAAATATAGAGTAATAAACCACTTTTTAAATATATATACACACACCTTTGGTTAGCTTCCGCCCGAATTGTTCATTCTGACGAAGGAAGGTCAAGCTTTTCACTCCACCTTAGTGGAGTATATATATATATATATATATATATATATATATATATATATATATATATATATATATATACACTGTGTGTGTGTATATATATATATATATATATATATATTATATATATATATATATATAATATATATATATATATATATATTAATATATATATATACTTATATATAATCGTCGTTAAAAAGTTTGTACGAGCTTAAAATTAATCCTAATAATTCCAAATGCTTTGTTTCGAAATTGTTTTGAAGGACATTTATAGACAGAGTAATACAAAAGAAAATCTATTTTTAAGCGCATTACCTTTCTAAAGCTGATACAAGTAAAAAATATAAGAAAACGACTTAGATAATGCACATATAAAGCAGCATACAAAGGTCAATGCAAATAGTCCGTTTCAAGACTTCGATACATCAAATGAAAACTCTTTTAAAATGGTTGGCTCATTTACTTTTGTGTAATATTGTTAAAGAATATAAAAAATTATTTAAAATTTATTTCGATTTAGAGATAATGATAATGATAGTGATCACAGTAATGATAAACTTTATTGGCATGAAAATAAATCCTAAAAAAAAAAATACCTAAAATTAACCGGACAGTAATTAACAACATCAAAAGAAAAAAAAACATATATTGTTAATATAATAAAGTTTTAAATTTCTCTAATTTCAGCTGAAACTCCCCTTATTGCATGCGCCATCTTGGCGGTTTTTGCACAGGGTAAGTATTTAATTTACAAATTAATATTTTAGGTTTTTATGGAAAAGAAATCGGAGTAGCTTTAATCAAAAAAGAATGCCACACACTCTTCATTTTGGGGAGGTGGAAAGTGTGAACTTTTTACACGATAAATAAATTTTTAATTACAATAACCGTATTTAAATAAAATAAGAAAGAGAAAAATTAAGGTCAGGATATTAAGAAAAAGTAAGACTCGAACTGGCTCGCGTGTCGAGGTTTCAGACTCAGCGCTTTTACCAATCACGCCATGGAGGTTTCTTGAAACGAAACCAATATTTCTGCTTTTTAACCATGCTCTATTCAATTGCCTCACATTTATAAGGCATACAAATGTAATTTAAGTACAATTCTGCATGGCGTGATAAGTAGGAGCGTGACTCTAAAACTAAATATATATATATAATATATATATATGTGTGTGTGTGTGTGTGTGTGTGTGTGTGTGTGTGTAGAGATAGTTGAAAAAGTAAATAAACACATTCGTTTTTCTCCATACTTTGATTTGATCATAAAGGTCAATAAATAATAACCGATTTATTAAATCAATATATTTTGAATTGTGTTGCTTTTCCCTTTCAATTATAAAAATTTGACACAAGTTCTGGGATTCCATTGACGAGCTTTGCCATTTGCCAAACAAACAGAGTAGGTCACTTTATCGATGAGGCCTCTGCATTTAGTTTATCACGAGTGAAAGCAACAATACTCCGTGTTATCCAAATTAAAAGAAGTATTTTTCGCGCAGTTTGTTTCAGTTTGTATTGCAGACACTTCAACTTATCAGTCCAGGTGCATCATTCTCCCGAAGAAAGAGGCACCATAACTTTGTCCTTTCTTCCCAAAGTAGCAAATCCAACACAGTTACTGTACATTCATGCAACCAAAGGATTGTTCATATATATATATATATATATATATATATATATATATATATATATATATATATATATATATATATATATATATATATATATATATATATATATATATATATATATATATATATATATATAGCCTAAATGCAAATTTAAAATGACATACATTTCAGCTTCCATATTTTTAGTGTAGTTCCTTCTGAAAAGGACAACGTCGTGACCATTCTCGCAACACCTCTTCCCATCGATCAGCGAAGTTAAGCGACATTGGATTTGGGTAGTAGTACGATGGGTGACCAATCTCTGTATCCAGGTGATGTAGCGTCCTGTGGTTCGGATCCCAAGTATAGCTGTAAGATCCCTCAGTCACATGACCTTTGAGGTTACGAAGCCGGTTAAACATCTCAAAAATCAAACGCTCCTTGTCATCATAAAATATCACAATATCACAATAATATCGCTTACATCTCATCTCACCAAAATATTTGAAAGAATTGTTAGACAGAAAATCTATGACTTTTTGGAAACTCAGAAAAAATTCAATGATAACCAACACGGGTTTCGGTCAGGCAGATCATGCCTGTCACAACTAATGGAACACTACAACAACATTATTGATTCACTTGAAAGTAATGAAAACTATGATGTACTATACACAGACTTTGCTAAAGCGTTCGACAAGTGTGACCATGGAATCATAATAAACTGAAATATATGGGAATAACAGGAAAAGTAGGGAAATGGATATATAATTTCCTTAGTGAGCGGAGGCAAGTCGTTACAGTACAAGGAGTATCTTCATCAGAATCAGAGGTCCTCAGCTCAGTACCACAAGGAACGGTATTAGCTCCACTACTCTTCATAATCATGCTAACTGACATAGATGAGGACGTTACCAGAGACAGCACAGTAACATCCTTTGCAGATGACACAAAGATCAGTAGAAAAATACGAAAACCAGAAGACATAGGATGTCTACAAACCGACATAAACAAAATTTACAAGTGGACGGAAGACAACAATATGAAGTTTACACCGAGAAATTTCAGCTATTACGGTACGGAAAAAGAGAAGACCTAAAGTCCATGGAATATTATACCCCAAATGGACAGGAAGTCCAGAGAAATTCCAGAGCAAAAGATTTAGGGGTTGTAATGACAGATGACGCGAAATTTGAAACACAAAATAAGATAGCAGTAAACAGAGCAAAGAGAATAACGGGTCTGATATTGAGAACTTTTAAACGAAGGGATAGGAATGTAATGATCCCCCTACTGAAAACCCTGATAATACCCAAACTGGAATACTGCTCGGTCCTAACATCCCCATATAAAAAAGAAGACATTAGACAGCTGGAGGGGATTCAAAGAAGTTTCACAGCCAAGATCAATGGGTGCAAAGAACTAAATTACTGGGAAAGGTTACGAGAACTAAACCTATATTCACTGGAAAGGAGAAGAGAGAGATACACCATTATTTACACTTGGAAAATAATGGAGAAACTAGTCCCTAATCTTACTCTGAATCCCATAACTCCCCAAACAACGGTGGAAAGTAGAAGCGGTAGACTGTGTCGTATTCCCAAATTGAAGGCGTGACAGGGAACATCCTTAACCCTGAAAGAAAATAGTTTTGTAGTGAGAGGACCAAAACTGTTTAATCAGTTGCCCAAAGACCTAAGAAACACGAAGGGAGTTGCAGTGGAAATCTTCAAAAGAAGACTTGACGCCTGGCTCAGAACAATCCCCGATGAGCCTGGCGTACCTGGCTATGTGAGGTGGAGAGCGCAAGAATCCAACTCACTACTTCACCAGGCCAACTCGAGAGGAGGGGCGACACGCTTGACCTTCGCGAAATGAGAAATCATCACGTGGAACCTTTGTAAGGTTGTAAGGTAAGATTATATGTGTGTGTATATGTACACACACACACACACATAACACATATATATATATATATTATATATATATATATATATATAGATAGTATAGGCTATAGGCCACCAGCTTGACCTTCGTGTGAAGAGAGACCAACGCACGGAACAACTACGACGTTAAAATATGTGTATATATACAGTATATATATATATATATATATACAGGGTGTCCCTAAAGTCTGGACACATAGGAAATATCACTAACTATAACTAACTATATGTTATTATTATTATTATTATTATTATTATTATTATTATTATTATCTTAAATTCATGCAACTGAGGCCTAAGGTAGGCCCACATCGAATCAGCAACCCTGAGGTAGGACCAAATAGGACCTCCAAGTCCATAACTTATGGACTTGGAGGTCCTATTTGGTCCTACCTCAGGGTTGCTGATTCGATGTGGGCCTACCTTAGGCCTCAGTTGCATGAATTTAAGATAATAATAATAATAATAATAATAATAATAACATATAGTTAGTTATAGTTAGTGATATTTCCTGTGTCCAGACTTTAGGGACACCCTGTATTGTGAATATTCATTGTGAATATTTAAAATGTATTTCAGTCTAAATTTGCAGCTGCAATTTTAATTTTCTTTCTTCGTAAGCCATACACGAAACAAATTAATTTAATGTTTATTAAAATAAACTTTTAATTGTAGGTCCACATAGACCCCCAAGCCCACCAAGTTATCAAAGTTATGGTGGAAATGGTGCTCAAATCTTGAGAGGAAAGCTGGTCTATACAAGACTTGGAACAAAATTTGAGGGACTACCTGATGAAGTTCCATATGCAAGGAGTTAGTGTTTTTTCAAAGTTCATTATTACATTAAAGAACTTTGAAAAAAAAGGGCTTCGGTAAGTTTTTTGTCTTCAGACCAAATCACATAAAAAAAGTTAAAACCAACAATGTAGTTATTCCTTCAGTGCATCACACTCAAGTTCATTCAAAGTTACTTTAGAATTGGAACCAAACTTATTTCGAAAAATATATTTCTCAGGATTCTTGCTTTTGGATCTTCTTCGCTAAGAACAGATTATTTTATTTCCTTTTTAAATGTTAATTTAACATTTCAATTATTTACAATCATATTTTGTTTCCAATTATTAAATATTGTTAATGATAACTGGTCACCTGTTTAGAATCTGTTAAGTTTATCATGAGAATTATGACCATTTTAATGTTCCGCAATAATTGCTGATGAATTTCCTTATCATTCTTATCGTTGCATTTATTCGATTCATCAATCGTGTGTTGGTTCCTTCTCATTAATTCACTGCAACACTAAGAAAAAAACAAACAACCAAGTAATTAAAAGGAAGAATTCCTTAAACATGTTTTTTTTATTAGAATGATATTGAATCCGGGAACGAATGAAGACCTTTTCATTACTCTGAAGACATTTTTGCTTTTATTTATTTAGAAACCTTTTAATATAGAGAATAAATTGAACATTATATGGTCGTTTTTTAACCTGTATTTTGTTCCAAAGGATTACACACACACACACACACACACAAATGTGCATATCTCCACATAAACGAGGTACTGACATTTTAAATCTATATATCTTAAAAGCTAATTAACTAAACTGAATTTAACCTAACCTAACCTTAGTGCCATCGATTCGAGAAGGGTATTATAAGCGTTTCGAACACAATTGAAGGGTCTAATAGTGTTTAAATCATTAAATATTGAGGTACTCACTAATTTAACCTGTAACCCTGTAACCTAACCGAATCAAACCTTAATTAACCTATAAAGAAGAGCAGCGTTTTTCAAACTCTTCAGACCGAGTAACTCTTTCAAAATTTCATTTCACGTCAGGGAACCTTGCTATAAAATTTCCTGTTTTTACATCCAATTCTAATAAATTATGAATTTTTTATAATATAACACCCTATAACAGGCTATTTGCACTTGACCATATGATTTGTTGCCATTAAAACTAAGCCTACAGCTTCAGCCAGAGGCAAATTTAATTTCATTTAGAGTAATACCTCAAGGATTTATTTACATTCTAATAAGTAAATATAATTTTATTTATCTTAAACTGTGTTCTAAATAATGGAGTACAATGCATTATAGTTACAATGACATTACAAACTATTTCATTTATGTTAAAGACGAACGGTAATAAAGAATTTATGTTGGCCAGCAGTTATTCTGATTGGGGACTGAAAAGTTAAATATTTTCTATCTTTATATATATATATATATATATATATATATATTAGGGTGTCTCTTATTGGGTAGTCAAAAATTGAAATGTTGAATTATTTTATCTGCGCCCCCTAAAATAGTTCCATTTAGCATAGAAACTAAAACTTGAAAGTTTGACACAAATTGGCTCATATTTAGGGGTCGCCCCCGCTAATAAAAATGGTGACCATGGCATAATAGCTCCTGCCATATGATTATGCTCATTATACACATAATTCCTTCCTTCTTTTTTTAGTTTGATTCGTTTTTATAAGTATAGGCCTTCTTATTTATCATTGATCCTTTTCTAACCTATCCTTGATGTTGTTGTAATCCATCCTTTGGTCCTCAATCCTTCTTTATCCCAATCCTTTTTCTCCTATCCAAAATCCTTCCTGGCTCTTTTTTTATATACAATCAGCAATGAAGCATTGCTACAAAAAAAAACCATTAGTTTATTATATAGAGATAAATTCAAAATGCCAGTGCTATTTACATACTTTAATTACTTTAATTAGCATTATTTCCTTATACAACATTTATTTAATATACAATGATTATAACTTACAATATGGTGTATTTTAAGGTGCGACCTCATTGATGATTATTTTTTGAGAAGAACAGTTTTTGATGGAACTGGGTGACTCTGGCGGTGTTTTGCAACAATTTGGAGCAGGAACTGGAGCTGCTCTTCCACCACTGTCAATTTCTTATTCAGCTGTTGAACTAAAGCTACTGCACGTTTTGCCCGGTCATTTACAACAGATAGAGCTGCAACAATAGCTCTGGCCCTTAAATATTCACAGTTGGATGTCCAAGTGCTGGGTGCCTTGTTCAGAAATCCTTCTGGCAAATTCAGCTTAGTAAAGAATTCTCTAGTATTTCTTGTAACAAGTTGGTGTAGTTCTTCACCAGAGCAGAAGGTCGATTCAGGAATCCGAGGACGCTTGGGTGGTCTATCAGTGGACTCATCTTCTAATGCCTTTACCATGCGTTTCTTTACATCTGTAGTAATTCGCTCATCAAAGAAAGCAAGACCAACTGCTTCTTCAGATAGGTACCATAAGTGGTTAGAGAGCTTTTTTTTAGTTGCATCAGAAATCTTTTTGTTAGGATAATTAATCAATGACCTCATAAGAAGCCAGTCATTAAATGGGGTTTCAATAGGGAGTGAGGATGTTGTCCAAGCCTTCATATAGATGAGAACAGAAAAAAGGGAAAGATCTCGAATTCCTCGTTCTTCAGTCTTAGTCATCTTGAACTGGTTTCGAAAAAGCCACATCTTGATAGAATAGAGCGCTTTGGACATCCAGCGAGCTCGATGCATGGCACCTTGTGCACGAAACTTGATGCCTTTATTGGGGACACCTCCAAGAAAGATGATGGACAGATCCAAAAGTTCTTGATAGTCATCCCGTAGCATAGGTGCCTGGGATCTAGCAAACTGAATTAGTTCAGTTTTAGACTGGATAATTGCTTCTTTAGTAATCGTGTCTGTCTCACCTGTTTGGAACTGGCTTTGATCAACAGAAGTCCAATTGTCACGAAAACGCTTAAAGATCAATATCTCTGGACCAGTTGATGTAGATCCCAATGTTGCTTCAAATGCAGCTCCCAACAATAAATCTAAAACATGGTGTCTACAAGGCAAGTACAAAACATCATGTCCCAATTTTGCTTCGATGAGAGCACAGGCTCCACTATATTGACCCGTGTTTGAAGCTGTTGTATCGAAACAAATATTCATTTAATTGAATTCATCATAAATATGATGATTAATTAATTAAAAACATATGTTTAGTATACTTGACAACTGCTAGTAATTTCAAATATTAATTGCATAAATAATAGCAATATTTTATGAAATTTAATAAGCGGGGGCGACCTCTAAACATTGTTCAATCCAAAACATTTTTATATGTGATGTTTCTTCAACCAATGGAACTGGTTGAGGGGGGGCAACCTAAAAATCAACACTTCGAAAATAAGAGACACCCTAATATATATGGATTAATCAGTTTCGACGTTTGTTCATTGTTCACAGAAGTGCCAATTGACGATATGCTTGGCTTTCTCTCACGAGAATTACATAAGTATGAGCTGCCACTACCTGCACACATTGTTATAGATCTCATTAAACTTTGCATCAAAGACTGCAAATTCACTTTCAATGGCGAATATTTTCAACAGGTGTTTGGGATGACTATGGGTAATCCTTTGTCGCCCCTCCATTCCAATATTTATATGAAGGGTTTCGAAATAGCTTACATTCCTAGAATCCTCGGGGTTGACATCCCATAGATGCTGTACGTCGACGATATTTTATGTATCTGGTCCATGACTTCCTCCTTCAGTTAAATAATAAAATCCCCTCCATTATGTTTACTCTGGAAGTGTAACGAAACAACTCAATCCCGTTTTTGGATGTGCGTGTACATAGGGAAAGCCCAGATTTTAAGTTTAGTATTTATCGGAAAAAACAAACAATTTGTCCTACGTACACTTTTACTCCGGACATGACACCCCCATCAAGAAAGTCATATTTTCTTCAGTGTTTCTCCGCGCTCTTAGGATCGCCAGTCCGGGATACATGGATGCCGAATTAGAAAAAGTCAACAGTATTAGAAGTGATTTGTGTTAACCACCTGCGTTTTTGGAATCTTGTTTTAACAAGGCAAAACGAACTTTCTATCGTGTAAATAATAACCCTCGCACTTTGTCGAAGAATATTTTAGTACTTCCATTTTTTCTCAGGCTTTTTAGGTATTGCTAATGTACTTAAACTTTTGAACATTACTGCAGTATTTTCATATGACAATATGTGAGAAATATCATAGTAAAGAATAGTCCTACGAATAATTCAGGCATTATCTATAAAACTGGTTGTAAATAATGTGATTCCCTTTACATTGGACAGACGGGAAAGGATTTGAATACGCGTGTAAAACAGCATCAATATTCCGTTCGAACGGAACAGTCGTCCAGTGCCCTTTTTGTCCATTTGTCAGAGTTATCCCATTGTAGTGATTGGAATAATGCTTCAGTTTTGTTTCACTCAAGCAACATTGTTAATAGAAATATTCTTGAGTCTGCCATTATTCAACTTACAAACAATTTCAACATTAGCCAGAGCCTTTTTTCGCCTGATCCTGTTGTTTTGAATTCGTTCAGAGTGGATTTAGACAAGAAGGGGAAAATGTTAAAACTCTGGTAGCGTTTCCATATAAATTTGTATGCTCCTCCTACAATTTTTTTTTTGTGCACCAATCATATTATCTTTTTTTTTAATTAATTTTTCTTTGTGACCTACATATAGTCTCGAACTTGTTATTAATTTCAGTGTTCCTGAGGATGTCATTAGACGAAAGCACCTGGCTCTAGTAGTGTAGCTGAAAAATGCCAGAGTGCATAAATATTACGTAATATTGCAAGAGTGCCACCCCACCCCCCTTTGTTGCAAGAGTAACACCCCCCTTCGTTGCTAAGCCCCACCCCCTCGTTGCCAAGGCACCCCCTTTGTTGCTATCACCGCATTTGAGAGGATCCAGTACCATTGAACGCTTGATCGTGTTTATTTCCTCACGGTACACCTCGTCTGTCTCCATCCGTGCTTCATATTCATGCTCCCACAAGACTATGTGAGTGAACTGGGACCCTATAAGTTGACCGCGGGTGCGGGTCCATGCAAGACAGTCGGCAGGAGATCTACCGTGGATATCTCCGGCGATTCCGCACTCAGGACGGGGGCATCCATGCCACGAGCATTCGTTAAAGGAGTACACAGTCTTCACATCAGTGACACGGTTTTCACTTAGTCCATCAACCCCAAAAACACGACCATTAATCTTAATGGGTACTTCACCCGTGTTGCGGGCGTGCTTTATGAATACACCTGTCTGCTACTGTAGGTGTATGAGCCAGTAAATAGCCTTGTGGCCGTAAATGCGGGGGTTGTTTCTGTGAATAATGGTTAAGGTGGCTTTAGGCATGAAGTTATTCTTGAACACCGTAAAGCATAATGACGCGATGGTGGTTGCGACTTGCAGCGGATCGCATTTGAAACGGCCTATGTACATCCTTCTAAAGGCTTGGAAACATACTCTAAGCACGCGCACATCATTCACGCAATAACGCTGACATTCATCAGCTATATTATAAGGATTACGTTCATTAAAACTGTTGTAGTATCGATCAAAGTCTTCACGTTCATCTGCACTCATACAACCATAGTTAAAATAATGTTTGGGTGGGGGTAGCCCCACGTAATTCAAAGTCTCGCTAGTGAGGAAAGTGTAAGGGAAGTAGCCTTTTGATACTTCAGTTGCTACCCCCATCACCTTGGGTGATAACACGATAGAAATACAGGCAGTTAACATTAAAACACGCGCAAAACACAACACCACACTAATCAACATTTACATCCCACCAGATAGTTCACCTCAGGTGCCAGCCAATTACAATCCACAGTTACACAATCTTGCCTCTCTCACTAATGTCATCTTAGGAGGAGACTTCAACGCCAAAGACACTAGTTGGTACCTGCACAACCAAAACAACACCAGAGGCGCCAACATAGCCACACAACTAAACAGCCTCTTCATTCTTAACAATACAGAAGAACATACACACATACCACATCAAGCAGGATACTCAAACTCCTCCCCAGACATAACGTTCTGTTCCCCCTCACTAGCAACACATACACAATGGAGAACAGAAAAACAACTGTCATCAGACCACCTGCCCATCATCATTACAACACATTTACACTCTGCCCCAACAGCCTTAGGCACACTTACAGAAATTACAAGAAAGCTGATTGGGAACAGTTCAAAATACAGACTGAGGAACAATTCACCACATTAAACAGCACGCCCATCATAAACATCGATACAACACTCAAGACATTTAATCAGATTATCAATAATGCAAACAAATACATACCCAAGGGCAACATTAGGAAATACAACCCAAATTACACTAGAGAAATAGCCCACCTCATAAGGCAACGTAACAACCTCAAATATAACACACAAACACCACACACAGAAGCCATAAAACAGCAGATACAACAGCTCAACACAGAAATAAACAACAAACTCAAAGAAAAACAAACAGAAACATTCAGGGAATTCATAACAACACTAAACCACTCCACAGATACATACAGGCTATACAAGACTATAAACAGCATTACTCACTCTAACAGCGGCATTCACACCTCACACGCGGCTATCTGTCGCAGCCAAAATAATATCCAACATACACACAACAAGCTAACATTCTAGTTAATCACTACGCAAAGATAAGTCACTTAAACAGAGACAACAACCAGAAACATGCAGACAGACAAACAGCCAGACACAAGAAAACCTACAGACTCGACATGACCATTACACCCTTCAATACAGACCAGACCACCAAGATCATCAAAAACATTAAGAATTCGAAGGCTACTGGACCAGACAACATATCTAACATCAGTGGCGACTCGTGGTATAAATGTATGGGGTGCGATTTCATAAAATTTATAATTTTTAGAATTGTAGTACATAAACAATCACATGGTGCTTCCGTACGGTACTAATATGTCAAAAGAAGCCATAAATTTGTATTAAAACAATATTTTAATAAAATATAAAAATAATTGTTGAATAAATTTGACTATAATAAATTTGACTATAATAATGTACCACTGTACGACAACACGGACTCACAATAGGCTAGTGCGAATTCAACTGCCGCTCACAAGAGTACTGTACTTGTATTAACATATGCGGCTATGCCAGACGTACAATTCTAGTTAATTACAAATAAGTAATAATTTTAATAAAATACATATAAATGGCTTATATCATTATTACTGAAGTAACTATTAGTAAAAATAAAGTTATTATAAAAAAAATTCGCGATTGTACTTATATTTTCATTACAACAGTAAAATATAATTTATATTTACTTGAGCGAAAAATCTATCGCTCCATTCGGCTGCAATATTATTTTGTATTCAAACAGGGTACGCTGTTTGAAGCTATGCTATAAGTTTAGAATATTATGTACTGTATGAAGGCTTACTCAAAATGCCTCATGAATCATGATATGCCACATGAATTTTTAAAATATATTTCAAGAATATTTATTTTAATATCTTAAAATTAATATATTTTTTATCTGTTAAATTAATATTTATCGTTTCAAGCAAGGGGGAGCGACCGCTCCATCGCTCCTATACGCCAGTCGCCACTGTAGACTAACATACACCTTAAACACTTGGGCCCACAAGGAATATTAGCTCTCACAAATATCAGCACATATTCATACCAACACTGTATTATTCCTGACATATGGAAACAAGGTAAAATTATTACACTACTCAAACCAAACAAAAATCCAACAGAACCAGCTTCCTATAGACCCATTACTTTACTATGCACACCTTCCAAAGTAACAGAAAGACTAATCTTACAAATCACCAACCCACACATACCACTATCACCTACTCAACATGGATTCAGACCTCACCACTCAACCACGACATTACTCACTAACCTCACGCAGCACATCATGGATGGCATCAACTCCAGAAGACCAGCTCAACGTACACTATTAGCAACAATAGACATTAGTAAAGCATTTGATGCTATCCCACGCTTCCCTCTCATAAACAAAATACTCAACACAAACATGCACAATAACACCAAAAGGTAGCTGAGCAACTATCTCTCAGGAAGATACTCACATGTCACATTTAATGGCAAGTTATCCAAAAACAAGCTTTTTCCGAACGGGGTCCCTCAAGGCTCTGTTCTCTCACCAACACTCTTCAACTTATACATGCATGACATTCCAACACCCATAGATAACAAGCTTACCTTATCATCATATGCAGATGATATCACTCTAACATCCACCCACAACAACATCGACACCGCTACAAATAACCTACAAACATACATAAACAGTATACAAGACTGGCTCACACACAATAGACTCAAAGTAGCGCCCACAAAATCAACCATCACCTTGCTTACAAGCAACACAAAAGAACACCAGGTAATTCCACAGCTTACACTAAACAACATCAACATTCCACACACTCACAGAACCAAAATACTTGGTGTCACATACAACACATCATTATCTTTTGCAAACCACATTCAGGACATTAAAACCAAATGTACGTCAAGACTTAACACGCTTAGGGTACTAACAGGCACAAACTTTGGACACCAGCAGGAAACAACATCACTCATATACAAACAATATATTCGCTCAGTTATGGACTATGCTAGCCCATGCTGGGCACCCATTATCTCAAACACACACATAAACACCTTACAAACAATACAAAACAACGCACTTCGTATCATTACAAGATGCACTCAAACAACACCAATAGAACACCTGCACACAGAAACAAAAATACTAAAAGTTAGGGAACATTTAGACATGAGGGGAACACAATTCATGGCAGCAGCGACAACTAACCCACAACACCCTTGCCACTACATGTACAATCATGCACCAACACCTCGCACCATTAAGGTAACACCAGAGAGATATTATAACGAAATACTCCATTCCATACCACGCCCCACAGACATCACACAGTACAGAAAACACATACACACACATCTAACCCACAAAGCACTGACACGACTCGGTCCGAATGCGGTCCTAGGTGCGAAGCCGCACCCATTAACAGGTCAGAGATCAGCCTGAGCAGATCGGATCGAGTTAACTTAGCACGATTCCGATGTGGACATCACCCAAACTTACGGACATATAAACACAGACTAGACAACTCCATAGACGACACCTGCCACCTGTGCCAAGACACACCACAAACAATTGAACACATTATGACGGACTGTACCGCTCTAGCACAACAACGAACACAACACAACATCACTAGTGCGCTGAACCTCTGGTCCACTCCGGAGAGGGCGATCGGTTACCTGCGTGCCGCCGGCTTGCTCGATCAGGGTGGGCTGATCGGCTAAACAACAACAACAACAACAAGGCGTGAATAATAAAGTATCTTTAAATTGCACATTACCTCTTATTTGCATCTGTATAAGTTTGTTTCATCTTTTCAAGGGATCACCTGTAAATATCTCAGAGGACTCGTGCTCAAGCAGCTCCTTATAAAGGAACTGTGTGTCAAATTTTGCCCCGTTATGGGCAAGAATATACACAGTCATTTTTTTGAACTTGTCGGCTAACTTGACAGTATAGGATACAAATAGTTTCACAGGGCTATCGTGGACATTCGTTTTAAAAACGTTTGTCTGTTTACCGCATTTGTGACACTCATCACAATCGATCTCCATACACTCATCGCAGATAGTCTGGCTCATAAGTAAATGTGGAATTACCTCTTTGGTTTCAGCATTCGTATACTGTATGTTTCTATATCGTAGTATGCAGTTATACAGGGTTTGTTTTTAGGCTTTGCGTCTTTCATATAACATACATGTTTTACGCCATCCGCCTTATATTCCTCCTGGTATGTAGGACAGTGAATTTCGTCACACTTGTGCTTAAACTTTCCCCAATTATCCATTGTGTGAAACATGCCACATTCACAGATTCTCATTTTCCCGCACGTGCCAATTGATTTATGGAGCTCAAAACAGTTATTGTTGAAAAATGTGCGTCTACACACATTACAATCCCTCTTCTCAGCTTCAACTACACGGCTTTCACATTTGGGGCTTTTACACTGCTCACATACCATGTGGCAATCTTTACAATGTTTCACTATATCATCTGCAAACTCGAGGCCCCCCTTACACAAATCATGATGTCGCCCATATTTTCCACTTTTATCATAACTCGCGTAAAGGCACCTTATATTACGGATGGGGAGATACGTTGTACCTGACAGTCCTAAAATAAGTAGGGGTCTTGTACGATCTCTCACACTGCTTTTAAAAACATACACAGTCCTACGACGTTCATCCAGGCCAAATACAACTATACGAGCATTCATTTCCTGTTCTACCCTTCTCAGTTCTTCAGGACCCATATTACAGTCAAATTGAAGTTCACAGTCTACAGCTAGTTTACGGGCACGCTCCACGATCGTAGGCAACCAAATTTGCTCGGATTTCGTATTTTGTACAGTAAACATACGTGCTAGGACTACTGCTATAAAGCCGCAACCACGATCGACGTTTATATGCCTTCTATAAATAGCCTGAGAATTGAAGTTAAGAGTATACGGAGTGGTACTATGACCCGCAACACGGAATACACGGTCAATATTTACCGTGAAGTTGTCCATATTGAATGCTATACTACTTTGGGCGGCTTGCTTTATACGCGCTAATATATAATCTATATCCTCAGCAGCCAAACGTCTAAATGGTATGACTACCCAAAAATCATCTACATCACCATCATCTGAGCCGAAACCGAAGGACAGACTCGTCCTGACTTCACGCTCGTCGCGGTTCTGAAGGGCAAACTCTACAATGCGCTCTACAGCACGACGTAGCCCGCGCTCAATTCCATTGCTATACAGGGATCTAGGGTCAGAACGGGTGGGGGCTGTGGAGAAAGTACAAGGGGCTGAGGAAGCTGATGTAGGGCTGGTAGCGTAAGACGTTGAGGACTGGGGTTGTACCGCGGATTGTCCATCAACCGGCGCGTATTTCGCACGCTTTATACCTGACGTGGACTCTTCAGCGTGTCGCCGCTTTGAGCGTGCCGCGACATCACGGGTGAATCCATTGGCCGTGCATCTACAGGGCCCATACCCTCAACGGCGGCACGCTCAAAGCGGCGACACGCTGAAGAGTCCACGTCAGGTATAAAGCGTGCGAAATACGCGCCGGTTGATGGACAATCCGCGGTACAACCCCAGTCCTCAACGTCTTACGCTACCAGCCCTACATCAGCTTCCTCAGCCCCTTGTACTTTCTCCACAGCCCCCACCCGTTCTGACCCTAGATCCCTGTATAGCAATGGAATTGAGCGCGGGCTACGTCGTGCTGTAGAGCGCATTGTAGAGTTTGCCCTTCAGAACCGCGGTTCTGTGGAAGAAGAAAACAAAATATAAGGAACAGAACTCGTTATTTGTGATATTCTGTAAATGAGTCACTTAGGGGTGTGACGTGTTAGAAATGGATGCTGTAGAAAAATTCAGATTCACGAACCCATCCACATGTATTATATCTGGACCTACAGGATGTGGTAAAACGGTGTTTATGCTTAAAATTATTAAAGAAAAGGGTGAAATGTTCTCAAAATTTGTGCATAAAGTTATATGGTGCTATTCGACATACCAATCAGTGTTCAACGAGTACCAGGACGATGTCTTGTTCCAGAAGGGTATCTATGACGTTAATTCACTAAAGGGAAATGAACATACAGTCATCGTAATTGATGACCTCATGTTGGAGATGGATAAAACGTTTGCCGAGACATTTACAGTATTCTCCCACCACCTTAACATAAGCGTGTTTTTCATTAATCAGAATCTATTTTTCAAAAATAGATACATGCGCGATGTATCGTTAAGTATGCAATATCTAGTCTTATTCGCTCAACGTAGAGCTGTGTCACAAATTGGGGTATTAGCCAATCACATGTTCCCTAGTCAGCGTAAGGAGTTTATGGAGGTTTATAAAGAGGTCACAAAGCAACGTTATGGATATTTGCTTTGTGACCTTCACCCGCGAAACACGTTTAGGGTGCTTCTAAGAACGAATATATTTCTAAACGAGCCTGAAACCGTGTACATTCCAGAATGATGAATAGGCTAAAGAAATACCGTGAATTAATAAAAATCTATCAACGACTGCCTCGGTCGTTGTAGCAGATGCTTGTTAAAAATATCGACTCTGACTTTTTAAAATGCATCTGCGAAATCTGCCTCAATGTTATAAAATGTAATGTTCCAATGAAATCCTGTCAAAAGGCTTGCTTACGTCGTTACAAGAACATAATACGGACGCTCGCCCATAAAAGTCAGACTGTGGGTAAGAAAAAGCGTATTATTGTACAAAGAGGCGGTTCGTTCCAACCCATCTTATTTTCAATTTTGGGGCCTTTACTGACTAGATTAATATAATGAAGAAGGTGGTTGTGATCCCGCACGAGATGTATGCTTCATTACAAAGGACCCAAGACGCTGCTTTAGAGCCCCGTAAATGTAGGCTTAAAAGAATGGAGAGTGAGCTACTATCACTATTAAACAGTGAAAAGGCGCCTGATGAGAAAAGGGTTTTGTATGAAGAAGCTTTGCAGAAATTTCTTCATGAGTACGGAGATTATAAACATCCTACAGAGCTCCCTGTGAAGCACAGCTCGAGTAGCGCTGAGCGTAGTGGTACAGGGCCTCAGCAACCAAAGAGTAGCGGAAAACAGCACATCGAACATGTGCTAAAAAATAGCCTCCCCCATACATTGAGGAATAAAGGGTTGTCTTCATATTCTATTGAGTGAGGACCCCGTCATACAGTGGGCAGACACAGGCGAGGTCATTGTTGATGGATCAAGGGTGCAAGGGTCCAATATCCTTGATCTTGTTCATGATCTAGTGAGAAAGTGGGACAGGCCATCACCAACAGGATGGAGGCATATTAAGGCAAGACTAAAGCAAATAAATGTCCCCAAAACATTGATAGGTAATCTGAATAGGTTAAAAGACTTGGAGCATGCATCGCACGTGTCATAACTGAGTACACCTTCGCCCACAACAGCTGCAGTGTCTCTGAAGAGAAGAAAGAAGAGAGTAGAAGGCCAACCTTATCCACGTGCCTCTAAAATATGCAAATGGCTAACGTATTAAGTAAGCACTATTATGACATTTCTAGCCCTGCATCCTGTGGTGGCGTTAATAGACTGTACAGAGGTATTTATGGTGTAAAGAAAAAGGATGTTGAGAGATTTTTGCGTCCCCAGGATGCTTACACACTTCATAAACCGGTGAAAAAAAGGTTTAAAACAGCAAAGACAACTGCCGCTTCGATTGACTCTATTTGGCAGGAAGATTTAACAGACATGCAAAGATATTCGGTGTACAACGATGGTTACCACTACATCCTATTCATAACACTGCCCAACAAAAAAAAGCATTTTTGCTGGTAATTTAATTCTAAGACCTGTTTCTGGATAATATTTATGTGCTGATTTCAAAAATCACCTTAGATTTTGTCCATCACATCAGGTTTTCGTGCAATCTGCAATGCAATATGCCTATTTTGGGTGATCCATGAAGGGCACTTATCAAAATTGATGATTTTTGAGACCTGTTAACAGCTGTTTTGCTGTTAAAATTTTATCTGTGGAATACGCAAATCTGTGCATTAAATCTAAAGGTCATGTACAACATATTAAAATCTTGGGTATCTGTGATTTCCCCAGGTGTGAGCGTGACGTCATGATCATGGATTCATTTTTTGCTTATTTAAACACTTTCAATCACTTTATGTGTCAATATTACCATTGTATATTAAAGTTCACTCCCTGCACAATTGTTTACTTTTCCATGCTGATTCTGAGTAAGTAAAAACTTTTGAAAAGAAAAAAAATTGGGCATAACCCTGCCAAAATGCGATATCTCCGTATTTGATTGCTCGAAAACCTGACGTGATAGGCAAAACTAAGGTGATTTTTGAAATCAGCACACCAAAGTTACCTAAAAACAGGTGTTAGAATTAAATCAGCAAAATTGGTGTTGGGCAGTGTAATAGATGTATTCTCTAGATACCTGTGGCTAGTTCCCCTGAAAAATAAATCGCCTGAAACAGTCGCTAAAGCGACCAAAACACTGATGTTAAGAGAAAACAGGATTCCAGGCTATTTTTGTACGGACATGGGGAAAGAATTTATAGGGCGAGCTTTTCAGAACATGTTGTCAGAGTTTAATATCAGCTATTACACTTCCAACTCTATACATAAAGCATCTTTAGCTGAAAGAGTTCAACGTACCATAAAGGAACGCATGCACCGTTATTTTACACATAAAAGCACGCTCAGATATATAAACGTTCTCGATTCACTGGCTTCATCCCACAACCGCTCACACCACCGTACGATCGGTAAAACACCTAACGATGTTTTAGAAAGAGGCAGGCGTCCGAGAAGTTATGGACCACCACCACCACAATCTGTGCGTTTGAAAATCAATGATTATGTAAGGTTGTCACGTTCGGGAAACAAATTCGCGAAGGGTTTTGAGCAAGGATGGACACGCGAGGTTTTTAAAGTTAGGGCTATGAGGCCTAAAGGCGAGATAATGATGTATTACGTTGAAGATTTGAATGGGGAAGAAATCTCGGGGTTTTTACCGCGAGGAACTTCAAAAAGTGGCATTTAATTTAGGAAAAAATGTGTTTAAAATTGAGAAAATTTTAGCAACCAAAGGTACAGGAAGAGAAAAATGTACCTGGTGAAGTGGCTAGGTTACCCAGAAAGCTTCAATACCTATATAAAAGCTGATGCAGTCATGAAGCTTAATTAGTATGCAGCATGGCCCCCAACCATTTCTACGTCACGCTCCCGTCCTCATCGTCCCTGTCTGTACACCCTAACAACACACTAGCCAATTTTGTAACAGAACTCCATGGTCCCATTGAATTAGGCCGTGATTCGTATGAGGTGGGGATATGTGAAATTCACCTGGATACCGTCTTTTTAAATATTGATTATAAAGATGCCGTTTTTACAATTCTTAGAAACTGTGATGAGTGTGCAAAAGCCGGGGTAACTCGGGATGAAACTATACGTATCGCTCGGAGTAAGGTCGCACAGTTTTTCAGTACAACTGTGACACTAGAACCGGGCCGCTATGGTTCGGTTGAGGATGTTGTGAGAGACTTAAACATATATTTAAAAAACTCACACCTTACGAATGATTTAATATACGAAATCGTAAACAGAGGAGGCACTGCACATACTCTAATGCTAAAATCAAAGGCTAACAGAAATCTTAAAGACGGAAGAGTGTTCAAAATTATAACCGAGGGGCGTTATCGAGCAGCCTTCCAAAGAGACACCTTTCACGAGGCACCGGATGACTTGTCCAACTTAGTGTATCAGCTGAAGATGGAGAAATTGGATGTAAGCTCTCAGCCTCCAGACATGTGCTATATTTACAGCAATATAGGGGAACACCAGTTTGTTGGGGATACCCCAGGCACGACTGCTGGGCGTAGCGCACATTCCCAACCATAGAGGAAAGAGCTTGAGTATTACATATGACAGACCCCCATTATGTGATTGTCTCAACTAATCTAATAACTAATATCTCAATATATATAAGAACGATTGAGGGTAATAATTTCCCATTCGGTGACGGGAGCTTAACAAGGAAGCTACACTTTCGACGCACTGAGTTATAATGTACAGGAAACCATTCCCGGTATACCGAGGGGTGAGATACCAGCGTGGTAGTGGACTTGGGTCCATTTTTTCATCCATACTGCGCACAGTTGTACCACTACTGAAGAGGGGGGGGCTAGGTACCGTGGGAGGAAGGCGTTACAAACAGGTTTTAACGCAGCAGAGGAAATGCTCGCGGGAAACCTAAAGAAGCTCTAAAAAACATTTAAAACGTACACGGGATGAAATCATCAAAGATGCTAAGAGAAAAATGCGTGGCGGAGGAAAAAAGAGAATTGATAGGAAGAAGGGGGTACCAACACGTAGTGTAAAGAAGAGAACTGTTAGGAAGAAGAAGGGGTCCTGTGGTATTAAACGTAAAAGGGCGCCAAAAAAGAAGTGTTCTAACCGTATGAGAACTATGACCGATCATTTTTTTTAACTGATATAAACTGCGGACGCTACTCTCACGAATCATAGATTGACTGATACTCGTCGGGGGAGGTGGCACTGTTTCTAACTCACCATGGCACGTTTCATTCATCCTTGCAGTTCACAGTGCTGTAAATCGGAGCTATCCCTCTTTGAGCTGCCTCCAACTGAAGTTTCTATTGAGCACAGTGACTTTTTTGATCCGAGTTGTATGGACATGTACACTAAACTACGCATAGCTCATTCTGATGGAACGGATTGCGATGATAATTATGCTGCATACTCCGAAACAAACTTTCTGCACACCATATTCAGCCAGTGTGACGTATATTTAAATCAGACTAACATCTCGGTAGGCACGGGGTACTACCACCTACGATCGTATCTGGAAAATGTCCTCAACGTTTCAAAAGAAGCGAACGATACCTTTTAATCTGCCGAGGGGTATTACCACACTAAAGATGAGGGTAGTATAAAGGATAAATTTAAAAATTCTAAAGAAAAGATATATGAATGTTTTGGACGCCTGCACACGGACTTTACATTCCAGGAGAAGTTGCTTATGAACGGGGTAGATATGAAATTGAAGCTTACCCGCACGAGCCCTGAGATCTGTATAAATCTGGGCGCTGACCAAGAAAAAGGCGCGAAACCTGTTGTGATCCATATCATGGAGGCATATTTGCATATACGCCGAGTGAAACTAAGTTCCGCGAAACATATAGAAATTGAGAAAGAACTGGTACACACCACAGTGAAATACCCAATTAACAGGGTACAGATCAAACTGTACACGATCCCCACAGGATTGGCATCGAAACAGATAGAAAACATCGCTCTTGGAGTACTGCCTAAAAGGATTTTAATTGGAATGCATGACCACCCTTCGACGAATGGGGATTATTGAAAGAGTGCCTTGAAGTTTGAAAATTTTGGGCTTAAAAATATTACTTTATATATCAATGGCGTCGCATTGGGTGGGACAATGAATATGGACTACTCGTCAGATGCTGTGTTTCCGTTCTGCGCGAGAGCATACAGTAGTTTAGCCCATAACACAGGGGTGTGTGACGAACTTGGAATCGGCTTAACACAGAAAGAATTTGTGGAACAGTTTAATATTTACTCATTTGACGTTACGCCTGACTTGACTGCTGGCGTAATCACCCATTTAAACCTGCAGCAGACCGGTGCGATTCCAGTGCGTTTGGATTTCGCCAAGCCTCTAGACGCGCCTATTAGTGTACTAATGTATCTAGAAACACAGTCCCTAAAAGAAGTAGACAGATTTAGGAACATAAGCACAGTTTTTTAAAATGGATGCAAATACACTCCAGAGAGCGATGAAAAGTGACTGTTTCGCGCGTTCCAAATTTATCGGGGTTTTTGCAAAGAATGAAATAATGAAGCCGCCTAGCACGAGAAACTGGCACGGGGCATTCGTTAACACCGACATTTTGGGTGGCGAGGGAATTCACTGGTTTGCGATTTATTTTAAAACTAAGGAAAGAATATATTATTTCGATTCAGTTGGGTTCCCCCTGTGGCATGACTCGACAATCGTAAATTTTATCGCGCAATTACGTGTGCCTGAGATAATTTGGGCCCCATATCAATTTCAAAGCTTTTATAGCGAAACATGTGGGCTATATTGTATCTTGTTTCTCATACACATGTAGCACGGGAAGGGATTTATGATTTTTTTTTAAATTATTCGATTTGTGTGACACAAATATGAAGATAAATATGTATGCAGACATATAAAAAAAAATTTCCCACATGTTGCAACCCCCTGTAATTTGTAAGCTCTACATTGTGTAAATCTGTATATACATTTGTAACAATTAAGAATTGGGCGCTGCCCCTTTTTGTACATGTTTAATAAATGAAAATAATGTTGTGTTTTGTTAATATCCTAAAAATACTTACATAATCTCTGTGACGACGGCGCATTCGGATGAGCGGTTGTGTGCCAATACCATGACATCTGATTCGCAGCGTGGTGTGGATACCACTTCGTTTGCCACCCTTTCTCCAAAAGTTTTTATAATTTCTTCTAACTCCGTTTCGCTCCTGTAAAATAAAGAGAAAATTATTTTTAAAAACGAATGCACTTCTTAAAAGTTCAATGTTTCTAAAAACCTAGCTGTACAAGAAATATAAACATACCATATATATATATATATATATATATATATATATATATATATATACGGAAATAACGATGAAAGATGTAGAGAATAACTGAAAATGCTTTGCAATTGTGGCTTCTTTATAAGATAACATCGATTGAAACTATATATATATATATATATATATATATATATATATATAGGTCGTGAATAAGGCCAGGTTATATTATAAACGAGAAAAGAGCCGGTTAAATCAATGAGTATAATTACCTTGTAGAAAAGTCTACTTACTTTAAAAATACTATACGGGGTCAAAACACTCACATTGGCTCGTCTGCAAATTCGGGCTCGCTTGGCTGACTGTGATTCAATACTGTAACCTCTGCACTGCTGGGTGGGGTGTTCGGCGAAGAAGCACTCGCTCTCCTTTCGCCGAGTGTTTATAACACGGTCTAACTCCGTGGCGGTCCTGTAATTAAAATAATTGTCGTGAAATTGAGCCAATTAAAAGTGATGGCAACCATATATATATATATATATATATATATATATATATATGAGTGAGCGTTTCTAATTTGCTAAGGGGAAACGGGTGATTTTCATCTTTAATTTGTCGAGAAGTAGGTACAATGAACTTTGGTTTAAAAATTAAAAACTGCCGAGAGCCGTTACGTATATATATATATATATATATATATATATATATATATGGGACACAGACATTAATTAAACACGACTTTTCAAAACACTTATTATGACTACTTCGCATTATCACTGCGCTTTATAAATTAAAAAATTGCTAGGTTAGGTTAAGGATATTCTGAAAGCGTAAACAATACAATGAACAGCGCTAAGATTTTAAAATTCTATAAATTGAAAACAGTTATAGTGATGAGGGAGTTAATTATAATTGAAAATATTTCGCGGCAGTGTGAGAAAATTTCATCTTTAATTTGACGAGAAGCACGTACAATGAACTTACTTTGGTTTAAAAATTAAAAACTGCCGAGAGCTGTTATGTATGTATATATTATATATATATATATATATATATACAACGGTGGAATAATAAATAATGTATTTCTCAGCCTTCTAAGCCAACTGACTGTTAAGCCAACTGGCTCTGGCTGATTGATATATGCTTTAATTAAATGATTATTTCTATCTGGTAGCTCAACCCTGTAAATCAGATGACAGAAGAATATATGCTTTAATTAAATTAATTATTGCTATCAGCTTTCTAAGACAGATGACGGAGGAATAATAAACAATGTATTTCTAAGCCTTCTAAACCAATTGACTGTTAAGCCAACTGGCTCTGGCTGATTAATAAATTAAATACATGGCGCTATCTGGCAACTCAGCCAACTGGCGGATTAGAGGTCTATAAAAGAGCGGGAGGCGGACGACGGAGTCATATGAGCACGGTTCCCAGCCCTTTGGGTGATGAGGAAACCCCTTCCCTCCCATAGAGGCCTCTTAGGTTAGGTATGCCCCTTTGGGGGGGTCAGCTTGGGGGAGAACTCCGCCTCCAAGTTGCATACCCCTTGCAATCCCATTTTGGGGTTGGCAACAAAGGTCGGTACTCCCCTTTGGGGGATCAGCTTGGGGGATAACTCCAGGTTGCATACCCCTTGCAGTCCCATTTCGGGGATGGCAACAAACGGGGTGCCTTGGCAACGAGGGGGCGGGGCTTAGCAACGAAGGGGGGGAGGGGCTTAGCAACAAGGTGGGTTGGTGACAAAGGGGGGTGGGGTGGCACTCTTGCAACATTATGCAATATTACGTAATATTTCTGCACTCTGGCATTTTGCGGCTATATTACTGCTATGATGGCAGGATAAGACTTGAAAGCAACTCTCCCCTTCAGTAAATTCCATAAATGAGGCGAGATGTTGCAGAGGCGTGGGAGAAAGGTCCATCCTCACATTTGTTTGGATTCAAGCAAAGTAACAATAATTATGTCTAAAATTACCATAGAATCTCTTCCAAAGATGTTTTTTCTGCCCAACCTGAACTCAACTCTTGGAAGGCGTACGGTCCTGAGGGTGTTCTTTCTGTTTTTCTCAAGAACTGTGCTTCTCTGCTAACACCCTGCCAAGGTAAACTTTTTCGTCTTTGTCTTTCATCTGGTTCTTTTCCTCCCTGCTGGAAGTTCGCTTTCATTCAGTCTGTCTCAAAGAAGGGTGACCGCTCTCAACCCTTCAACTATCGTCCAATTCCTTTGAGTTCTTGTCTTTCTAAAGTTTTTTAATCTATTCTTAATAGGAAGATTGTTAAACACTTCTCTTCTCATGAAAATAAAAACCCACTCTAATAGACAGAGTTTATTTCCACGACAGTTTCGACGCCCACTGGCATCCTCCTCGGGTGGATACAGAAACACGAATGAACCAAAACAGAATAGATGGCGTCTGATCGTGGGATCCATAATAAATGCAAAAAACTTCACTTTTTTCTACGTGAAGGTCAAAATATGAAAATAAAACCCACTCTAATAGACAGAGTTTATTTCCACGACAGTTTCGACGCCCACTGGCATCCTCCTCGGGTGGATACAGAAACACGAATGAACCAAAACAGAATAGATGGCGTCTGATCGTGGGATCCATAATAAATGCAAAAAACTTCACTTTTTTCTACGTGAAGGTCAAAATATGAAAATAAAAACCCACTCTAATAGACAGAGTTTATTTCCACGACAGTTTCGACGCCCACTGGCATCCTCCTCGGGTGGATACAGAAACACGAATGAACCAAAACAGAATAGATGGCGTCTGATCGTGGGATCCATAATAAATGCAAAAAACTTCACTTTTTTCTACGTGAAGGTCAAAATATGAAAATAAAAACCCACTCTAATAGACAGAGTTTATTTCCACGACAGTTTCGACGCCCACTGGCATCCTCCTCGGGTGGATACAGAAACACGAATGAACCAAAACAGAATAGATGGCGTCTGATCGTGGGATCCATAATAAATGCAAAAAACTTCACTTTTTTCTACGTGAAGGTCAAAATATGAAAATAAAAACCCACTCTAATAGACAGAGTTTATTTCCACGACAGTTTCGACGCCCACTGGCATCCTCCTCGGGTGGATACAGAAACACGAATGAAACGAAAGAGAATAGATGGAAGTGGGCGTCGAAACTGTCGTGGAAATAAACTCTGTCTATTAGAGTGGGTTTTTATTTTCATATTTTGACCTTCACGTAGAAAAAAGTGAAGTTTTTTGCACTTCTCTTCTCACAATCTTCTTTCAGATCGTCAGCATGGGTTCCGCAATGGGCGCTCTACTGGCGATCAGTTTCTGTCCTTCTATCTGTGCCTTCATCTCTAATTTCCTTTCTGGCCGACTATAACTGTAGTTGCACAGTAGATGGCCACTGTTCTTCTACTAAAGCTATTAATAGTGGAGCTCCTCAGTGCTCCGTCCGCGTTCTATCACCCACCGTTTTCCTTTAATTTATAAATGATCTATTACGTCGCACTGCCTGTCCTATCCACTCCTATGCCGATGACTCGGCTCTTCACTTCTCCACCCGCTTCCCAAAGCGTGTCTCTTAACAGTCACTCTATGATTTGCTAGGACAGTTATGGTGTACCTGACTTCTGATCTTTGTACTGTCTCTGATTGGGGCAGGGAAAGCCTTGTGGCGTTCACTGCCTTAAAAACTCAGTTCCTTCATCTGTCTACTCGTCATAATCTTCTACACGACTTTCCCATTATCTTCAACAATACATAACTCAATTGTTATTCTTAACATTCTTGGCATTTAACTTTTCGCGTGATCTTTCCTGGAAAGATCACATATACTCTCTTTCTAAAACAGCTTCTAAGAGGTTAGGTGTGTTGTACCGGCTCCGCAGTTTTTTCACCCCGACTCAGTTGCTTTCTCTGTACAGGGGTCTTGTTCCTTCTTGTATGGAGTACGCATTCGCCCTTGGCTTCTCCTTCCTGCATAAAAAAAATAACTCAAAACGTAGTCATTATTCAGTTTGCAGATGACATAACTCTCCTCATATGTGATAATAATTGGCTATACTGTAAACATGAAAATTACTGAAGCGTTAAAGTTGAAGTACCTGATGGGCTTTTGTAATTTTAACGTCCCCAGTAATGAATGGCTTCTAACACTGACCAGGTAAGTTTCCTTTTCCGTACAACTATTTGATGTATAGGGTTAAATTAATAGTCAGTAAGTTCCTGGTTAGTGTCTATGCCGTTCTCAACTTGAAACCTAATTCTGAGAGGAATCTATTTTCACATAATAAGGAACTTTACTGGTGACACCATACCCCACACGAAAGAACAAACAGAATTTATCCATATTTAAAAATAAACGACTGAATCCAGAAAATTTATCTCTAAATCTGTGATTTTTAAAAAATGTAAAGAAAGTTAAAGAAATTTAAATACGAATGTAGATAATAGCCTACTACAATTAATAGAGTGTCAGAGTTGAAAGTATTAGGTTTAATTTCAAAAGAAATATTACACATACAGTCCATACAGTACATTATAAAAAATCTCATGTCCCAACAAATTTGAGGTGAGAAAGAAGAAAAAGCCTGGCCACCAGTCGAAGCTATTGGTGCCCATCGTGGAGAGAAAGCGGGAAGAATGGTTCCCAAGCCCAAATCCTAAAAAAGCTAACACAAAAAAATCTTTTTTATTTACTTAAAATGGCAATATTTCAGGTATACCAGGCAAAAGGTAAATTTGAAATAAAATTAATTTACTTAAGAATGACTTTTAAGTCAAATGTAAATTTCTTCATCTTGAAAAACATTATTTTTAAAACAAAAATTAAACATTGTTTTAATAGGAAAATGTTTCTTTGTTTAACTCCTTTCATACAAATTATAATTTTTAAAATTTAATATTAGTTATTTTAGTTTTCAAAATGTGCATTTTTTATTTCCTTCTAAATATAAAGTTTTTAAATGCAAATACAATTTTTTAACCTAAAAAATATATTTAATAAAATTGTAATATAGAGTAAAACTATAAAACCAAATATATCAAACAAAGTCACAACTCCGGATGGTGTAACGAGAAGAATACTCTGTACGTTGCGTGATGGATAAGAACAAAAGAAATTAGATATTTACTCCTGCATGTATAATGTGCACAAATGAATATACTGTAGTTAAGTTAAAGAGTTAAGTAATAAACTCTAATATAAACATAAAGAATATAGCTAATTCCACAGTAAGCATAATTTTCCAAAATTTTAAAGAATATTTCCCTTTGACAGAGAAAATGAAATTGGCAAAAGAAAAATAACAATGTGTGTGTTACGAGAGATGATTTAGTCGTGAAATATTCAAATAAAAGTTTTTCTTTAGAACAATCAAAAAAAAAAAATCTTACTAAAAAGCATCTGTGAATTTTCAATGGGCATATGGATACAGTTTATATAAACTATCGAAATGCATTTAAACATTGCATAAATTACACTACTGCATTCAAAATACCAGCTAATTACAAATGATCTTCCCGATTTTAAACATTTATATGAAAAAGAACAAAGCTACAGCGAAAAGCAAAATATATAAATAAGGAAGAACTCAAAAAGTTTTATTTACAAGCTATTGAAGTGCAATATAAGCTCCTTTTGTGGTTTCTTTTGAGGTTACAACATTCCTGAATGAGCAATTGCCTGATCGTATCGTTGGATCGGAAGTGGGGTTTAGTCCTTGGCCTGCTCGTTCGCCCGATCTAACACCCCTTTGACTTCTTCCTCTGGGGCTTTGTCAAAAATGAAGTTTTTGTTCCACCAATGGCAACAACTTTACAACATTTGAAGGAAAGGATACGTGAGACTGTTAAAAAAGTTCAGCATGATATGCTACAAAATGTATGGAGGGGAACAGAATACCGCTTTGATGTCTCCAGATCCACAAAAGAAGCTTATACTGAACTTCAATAGCTTGTAAATAAAACTTTTTGCGTTTTTCTTTATTTGAATATGTTGCTTTTCGATGTAGCTTTGTTAGTTTTTTCATAATAAATGTTTAAAATCAAGAAGATCATTTGTAATCAGGTATATACTACTCAATCTATATAATACCCTTACACACCTTTACATTTTATATTACAGAACAGTTTGGGTGAGTACAGGCCAATATATTTGCACTTAATATTACGTAAAAAAAAGGCATCAAAATCATATGCCCGAGACCAACCGAGAACACAAGTCTAATGTTCGAATCCTTAAAACTTCTTAAGTTTAAAGCCCTGCACAAGCTAAATTATGTGCTTCCATATTTACAAAATATTCTACAGGGAACTTCTTCGCTAATTATGCAAATTAAAACAGACAACCAAGTAAACCATTCAATGAGACATAATAGCTATTAATTCGAAAAACCTAAATCACATTAAAAAAAACAGGGAGATACGAAGAAAATGATGTTTTGAACAAAGTAGAAACATTTAAGGCGAATGCTTCTCGTACAAATTTTCAAACTCAATTAAAAATAATATTTTGGATAGACACCAGCCAGTTTTTCTTCTTCAACTTTCTCTCCATATTATGTAACCTTCATTTCTCCTAAATTGTTTTTAAAGAAAATCAGTTTGATGTGTAAATTACTGTTTTCTTTAGCTTGAAGATACCTTCAGAACTAAGTGTCCAGTTTTTAAACAATTACTTCCAATTACTTTATTAAAATAACTTCATATCACTAATACATAAACAAGGATGAATCAGAATTACTGTGTGCATATATATATATATATATATATATATATATAAATGTCAAGACCCTATATATCTATATAATGATAATGATAATGATAATGAAAATGATAATGACAAATCCCATAAAAAAGAAAAAGTACAGTATTCATTAATGTAATAAACGATACAATTAATTGAACAATAAATTTAAAAAAAAGGACTATGGTAATAATGAAATAACAATAATACACTTAATAACAAGAGTAATAATTATATTAATAATACCAGCTACCAAAAGCTAGTACCAAAAAAATAAAAAATAAGTACATGTAATGGAAAAGTCAATGCAGGAATTAAGTGGAGCTGTATACAAACATTTTCATAGCAAGACATTCACAGTGTACAAGGATAACACGATGGGAAACAGACCTAACCCTCCATCACAGTAAGGGAACTTTAGAGGTGAACAGTGTGAGAATCAAGAGAGGGATCTACCACGGTGATTCAATATTCCCTCTTTTGTTCGCACTAGCGCTAAACCCACTTAGCCAACTTTAAATAATCTAAACAAAGGCTACGTGATGAGACCAAGGGAAAAGAGCAGCACAAAAATATCTCACTTGTTCTACATGGATGACTTAAAACTGTACGCCCCAAACAAAAGCGAGCTAACAGAAGAGATCAGGGAGGTCAAATAGTTCTCAGATGACATCCAGATGGAGTTTGGTCTTGAGAAATGTGCCACTGTCACACTAAAGAAAGGCAAAAGGTTTGAATGAGAAAACATCAGGGTGGACAATATCGTGATAGAAGAACGAGAGCAAGAGGCTACATATAAATATCTGGGAATGGAAGAATCGGAAAAGATGGAAAATGACATCATGAAAGAAACACTACGGAAAGAATATTTAAAAAGAATAAAACTAATCCTAAAATCCCACCTAAAGAGTTAAAATAAGATCCTATCCATAAACTCACTGGCAGTACCTGTACTGTCTTACAGTTTTGGCATAATCAATTGGACCCAGCTAGAAATCAACAAACTTGGATACAATCACCAGAAAAATGGTCCATGTGCATAAGATCATGTATAAAAACCAATGCACACTAAGGCTATACCTGCCAAGGAGGGTCGGTGGATTAGGGTTTGCGCTAATAGACTAAGTGCACAAAGCCACGACAAGAGGATTAGCACAGTACATAAAGGAAGGAGAAGGAAGGCTAGTTAGATTTGTAAGAGACCATGAACGTGAAAAGCCTCTAACAATATCACTTTCAAAGAAGGCAAATGATTATCTAGTGGACACCGGCATAGGACCTGAACAGCGTGAAGACATTGCAAATAAACCTCTCATGGAAAAGATAGGCACCATAAAAAGAAGGTGTAACAGAAAAAGAGCAGAAGAAAAGGAGAAGAACTGGGAAGAGCACAAATTCAGCAAAATATACAAAGAAGACGTGTTAAACAGAGCATACATAGAGAGGGATAAAACCGTGGCGCTCCTGGTAAGAGGGTCACTGTGACCAGAAGATGAACAGCTGGTGGTGGCAGCACAAGACCAGGCACGACCGACAAACTGGTTCAAAAGAAATATCGAGGGTAAAAATGAAAGTGAGATGTGCAGACTGTACTCAAAGAGCCCAGAGATTGTGAGTCACATACTCTCTGGATGCGAAATACTCCTATACAGAGGAAACTACACGGACAGACACAATGCAGTCTGCAAGCTAATCCACTTCAAGCTGTGTAAGAAATATGAAATAGGGCTAGAAACAGAAAAGCAATGGGAACATATTCCACAAGGAATAGAAGACAATGATAAAGTGCTGCTCCAATATGATCATGAAATACCAACTGACATCAAAGTATCAGGATGCAGGCCAGACATAGTAGTGGAAGAAAAGGAGGGTAACAAATGCCTGTTGGTGAAAGTAGGAGTTCCAGCGGACTGGAATTTAGCTAACTATAAAAGGGAAAACGTCTTAAAATACCAGAGACTCAAACATGAACTGTAGAGAATGTGGAATGTAGAACCTGAGATCATCTTAATAGTGGTGGGAGTAGGGTTGCCAACTCCATGAAGTTTGAAAAAATGGACAAGAACATCAATTCCAATATACTGTCTACAAGGTTAGGGAAAGAAATAAAATTTTATTTATAATTTATTACAATTTATACTGCATGCTTTTTTATTGCATATTTTCTTAAAGTAAATATTTTTATTGATATACAGATATTGACCCATTGAGTCATGCATTGACAAAATTTATGGTAACAATATTTATTTTTAAATTTATACTTTTCCGCTACACGGAACGTTAACATTTAAGTGAAGAAATGAATTTATAAAATGTTACTCGACTTAAGACTATAATTATTTCCTTTTAAACAAAAGTTTTGTTATAAAACTGTTGTTTGGAACAAGATTGTTATCAGAAAAGGACAAATGGCGTCCTTTCCGAACTCAAGAAAGGACAAGGACAAAACTCTACAAAAAAGGACGGTTGGCAACCCTAGGTGGGAGCGACAGGGGCAGTAAAGAAATCTACAGTGGAGTTCCTGGACCAACTGCCCATAAGTATAACATCTGGAGAAATTGTAGGGGAGATACTACAATACAGCACCTCTATCTTACGCCTTGTACTAGGCTGTACCTAAAAATTCCTTAGGGTTAAGGTTTAACTCCGGAAGTAAGAAGCTCTCTCCAGCTGGAGTAGAAGGGAAAAACAAAAAGAAAGTAAATGTGTAGAAGACATGAAGCAAGAATGATGAATAGCTTGGACAATTGGATTGACTGAGTTTTGAATTATTCGCATTAAACTGTACTGAACACGTTTTGTTACCTCAGAGAGGCTCGAAACGTTGCGGTTAGCGAACATTTGAGAGGCTGACCATCTTGGGGGTACTTATGCAGCAGCCTGAAGGAGCTGTTAGAAAGCAAAATGAAGGTTCTGTAGGAACCTTTTTATAATTAACTCAGAGTTGCTGCCCATAAATATTAGTACAGAAAATACGAAAAAAAGTGTCTTTAGCTTCTCTTGCACAGAATTTGAAGTTCCTTATAAACATGTTTGCAGAGGCACAGTAACTTCGACATTGTTTCCTTATGTCTAAGTCGTCGGCATTCAAAGTGCTAGTGATAATTTAACCCAGATAGTTAAACTTTCAATGAATTTAAAACGTGTAGTGGAACATTCCTGTCTTCCAATTAATATGATCCTGAGACATGTCAAAAGAAAGCTATCAAGATATCAGTGCTAGAACTAAGGGAGTGTCTATAGCCACAAGGGTGGGATGTGATTGGGGACTTAAGTCAGCCAGGATGGGATCCGTATGAAGGCGTTTATCCATTTGTATGGGATTCGTGTAGGGGTTTAAGTCCACTTGGATGGGATATGTATGTTGGTGATACAGTAGATCACAGATGTTATGTTAATAAAATTTATTCGTAAGATTTATTATTCATAATAAACCCATGAAATCGTTACTTCAAATTTGGAATTGAGCGAAGTTCAGTTTTAACAATCTAATTCAAAGGATCTTTAGAAATTTGATGAAATATCGAAAACTAAAGTGAGAAAGAGAATTTCTTCAGTAACTCACGGCCAAAATTTTTTATAAGTTATGAATGCGTGCATTTAAAACGCTACCAATTTGTACTAGTCGTCCTGAAAGGGTTAAATGAGTAAAGAAATAATAGTTAAATAATATTACGTAAAGGAGTACATTAAAATATAGACTCGCATTACCCCGTTTAACTAAGTCATTTCGGCATAAATAATAGTCAGTGAAATGTTAAATAAGTGTATGAATTAATCCCAGTCTCCCTTTGCATTGTCTAACTGTTTTCGACTCGGCCGGCTACCATGAATTTATATACGGTACAGCGAAAGCGAGTGAAAAGCGTGTAAAGAGAATGATTAATGGTAGAAGAGAAATTGAATAACGAGTAGAAAGTAAAGTAAATAATGAATTATAATAATGAAGAAGGTAATCGTTACATTTTTTGGTGGCAAGCGGTGGCCCTAAATTAGAATTACTACGGGGCTTTCTCACGGGCTAAATATTTCGGTTAAAATTGTTGCTACCGGTATTATAGCTTATAACATTAATGAATATTCTGTTTCGTTTCGATTATTTAAATAGTAAAATGCAAAGTGTACCTCATTTGCAAGTAAATTTCGTTTTTCATTCCTTAAAAATTCATTGTAAATGTAATTCAATATGGCGTCTCACTTTCGAAATTCTAAGAGTGTCTTTGTAATTTTCGCGTGCGGAAAAATTTTGTTTTTTTCCGTTTCGTTGGAATCTCGATTGTTTTCAAACCGACTCACATTTGCCTTTCTATGGAGTCGGACTCTGTCGCGACTCAATTTAAGTCTGAAATTTAATTTGAGAGTCGTTTGTTTCTTCTTCGCGCTGTTTCTTTTGTAATGTGGAGTAAAAAATTAGAGTCGAAATTTAAGAGTCGTTTGTTCCAGCTTTCTTCGCGCTGTTTCTTTAGTTTTCGTTGCTTCGGTCGGAGAGAGAAGTTTCAAAGTTGAAAAATTTCGGGCCGGTGACTCATCCTTTTTCTTCCACTTTCACTCTGTCTTACAGCCTACCTTTTTGTGTTTACACTCCTTTTTTTTGGTGTTTCATTTTCTGAATTCGTAATAATTGTGATGAAAATAATAATAATGATTAGTAAATAAATTTCTACACTTAATTTATACGAATTACATTATTTTAGTGTTTAAATAGATTGTCATGCATTTTTAAACGGTTAGATTTCAAAAAGGTTGTGCATAAATTTGGAACGCATTTCTTGGTAATGATATATATATATATATATATATATATATATATATATATATATGTAGAGCATTATAAGAGATTCAATGAGTAACAAATTTTTTCAGAATTTATTAGGTAGTTTTTGAGATTATTCTTTGACTAGATGTATATAATGGTAGGATTATTTTATTGTTTAATTACAGGCTTTTAGGGCAAGGCCGAAAGTTGGGGTATAATTTTAAGTATCGCTTTGCTTTATAGGTTAAGTTAATTTTAAAGTGAACGTCGAAAAATAATCTCAAAGATACTAATTCATACTGGGTCAATTCGGACTAAGTTTATTATGCTTGCCGTATATGAATTGTGTGAGACTTCAAAAGAAGCAAAATTTGTTAATTGAAATAGAGAAATTGTTTCCGTAAAATTTTTGATAAATTAATTTGTTTTTTTTACTTTTTATATACTCATTAATTATATAGATTTATATACTCATTTATACTTATTAATTTTTGTAGGTGGGCTGTTTTTGTTGTCTTTTTTTTCTTTTTCATTTTCAAGACAAATTCCGAGTGATTTTGTATGGTTAGGGTTGTTTAAATTTTTTTTTATTCTGAAATTAAATTTTATTGTGTTAGGGTGTTTTTTTTGTTGAACGTTTTATTTTGGGTATTAAAAATGAAAAATGATTTTTCATTCGCGCGTTTGCTCAGAAAATGTTACAAAAATTGTTTCCCGATGTACTGCAGTTAAATTCGGTTCGGTTAGATATACTTTTATAGAGGCTCGCTTACAAATAAAGCGAACATTCTTCACTATACAATGATTTGTTTGTTTTTTTTTGTTTACATAGTAGGTTGCGTGTATTTTTGGGTTCTTAGTATCTGTTCTTATTTAAAATAACGATGCAAATTTGTAGTTTCACTTGGAAACGATAAATTATAGGATTTTTGTGATTTACAAACCATACTGGGTTTTGTGTTGAAGGAGAGAGCTGTCTTTCAGATGTAATTTGTGAATTGCGAGTTTGCTTCCTATGAAATTTAGCTTTTCAAGTTGGAATTAATGTTTTAAATTAATTTTCGGTATTAATATTTAATTTTTTTTTATTTAATAACTGTTTTGGAAAATTGTTATTGTTTAAAACTTCAGTCGGGTTTACTAATGCAGTTAAAACATGGGCTAGAGTGTTCACCCGGAGATGGAGCCTTTTAGATGGCCGGTAGCGTTTTTGTGGCCGCTATGTGTGCTTCCCCCAAAGTGTAAGAGGGTTTGTGATTTTCAGAGAATTGATTACATGAAGTTTCTGGGGCTCATTTTCTGTCTTTTGTATTTGAATGAATCGATGTGATTTCTGAAGGTAGTTTGAATAATAATATTTGTTAAATTATAATAACGGTTACTATGTATGGGCGCTTTATATTTTTGCTGTGCAATTTTGTTTAGTGCGTTTTATGATTTCTTTATCTTCTCCGATGTAACTGCCATAAGTGACCTTATTGGTAGCTAGGCGTGGTTAAAATTTTATGAAATTTTTAGATTTGTCATATTTTTTCGTGAATTTGGCCAGAGCAAATTTGTAGTTATTGTTTCGAAGTGAACTGTCGAGAAAATTCGGTAAATTAAATATGAAATGATAATCAGTAGAGTATAAACGTTTCGAATAACTTTTTTTTTTCAAAATTTCGAGAGGTCGATTTGGAGGCAGCTAAGTTGGATCCAAATTCCATTCATTAAGTTTAGTCGACCCGATAGGTGATCGACCACCACTGAGAGAGAGAAGAGATGAGTAGAGATGAGAAGAGAAGAGAAACCGAAGTGCGCAGGGACTTGGCGCAGGACAGTTTCGGAAGAGAAGAGAAGAGACAGAGAAGAGAAACTAAATGTGCAGGGACTTGGCACAGGACAGTTTCGATGGTCTACTGGTATTTTTCGGGCAGTAGCTGGTCACGCTGCTCGATGCTTCGCTAAATATGTGTTTAAGCACTCGGAAGGCAAGCCACGAGAGCTTGAACGAGTGTCTAAGGCTTTACTGTCCATACAGACATACAGTAGGTTTGTTGCGAAACTGCCTACGGCGAAGTGATCGTTTGATTATTGCCAGTAGAGAGTCTTTCAGCTGGACGTAGGAAGAGCAGCGTTCACCGACAAAAGTTGAGATGAGACAGGCGAGTTGATTCATTGACTTCTAGAATTGAAAATTCCGTCCAATTCTGGTGCGTGGTTCCCCTTTTCAGTATATCTCCCCCCCCCTTGATCCTTTTAGAATTGGACGTCTCTCTTGTATTATTTTTCGCCATTTGGAGAGAGAGCGGAACCAACCTAAAGCGTACTGACCTGTTGCATGGTGATGCAATCCCTTGCATTCTAGCGAAGTGAGCAGAAGCTGCGATTGAAAATTGAAGAAGTCCGTTGTCAGCGTGCGGAATGTGATCTAAATAACGTCCAGCTATTAATGTACTGATTATTATGTAATGAAATTATAAGTGAAATGGTGCGATTATTGCCCATATTTGTTGTTTTTCGTGAAATAGTATGTGTGCTCTGGTCAGTATTTTATATAAACGTTTTCTTATTTTTCTAGGTTGCGCTGATAGTAACTGTATAACTATATAAATAATTGTTTCGAATGTAAAGCGATCTTTGATGAGGAATCGCTGGGATAGATTATGAACTTGAAATTTGTGTAACCAATGTTAAGAAAACTGTCCGTTATTTTTTGGCACGTTATAGATTCATTACAGGTTGTAAATTTGATTATTAGTGTGAAATGTTATTTTATGTAAATGTTGTGAAAATTATAGTTTGTTTTCGATTTTTATAAAATGATACAAGATATCCGATGTGTGGAATTTGTCATTCTAATGATTTCTTGTCTATCTCTAACTTGAATTTGTTAAAGAAAAAAAATTGCAAAATGAATAACTTTGTTGAATACATAAATAAATTTGTTAAACGTTACTAATAAATTTTCCTGGTGTAAAACTTATTTTCAAAGGGGTGATGCGAATGTAGTAATGTCTAATTAAAAATTAGAATGTTTTGGTTATAAGAAATTAAAAGAAGATAATAATATTAAATAAATGAAATTACGATAAATTATGGTTGTTTATATTGTAATTATATTTAATTAGAATGTTTTTGTTACAAGTTTATTAAAATTATAATAAAATACTGGTTGGCAACCAGGAGTCGCCCCAAGCGGGACGAGAGAGAGGAAGTACCCTTCAGTCATCGGCCCGCCTCGCGTTTACGAAGGCGTCTTTTCGGATTAGAATGTAATTGTGAATTTAAACTATTTTTTTGTGTCTCTCTCGTCTTAAGTATTATAAGTAAATCCCCCTCGCATTACCCCGTTTAACTAAGTCATTCCGGCATAAATAATAGTCAGTGAAATGTTAAATAAGTTTATGAATTAATCCCAGTCTCACTTTGCATTGTCTAACGGTTTTCGACTCGGCCGGCTACCATGAATTTACATACGGTACAGCGAAAGCGAGTGAAAAGCGTATAAAGAGAATGATTAATGGTAGAAGAGAAATTGAATAACGAGTAGAAAGTAAAGTAAATAATGAATTATAATAATGAAGAAGGTAATCGCTACACTGTAGTGAGAAAGTTCATGACAATGTGCGCACGAGAAACGCTTGAATATATTGTATTATGAAGGAATTTATTGTGATATTTTAGTTCTATTTGTTATTTCTTTAAATAAGATGTCCCGTCGATGCGAGCATACATATCATCGTGAAGACTCAATAATAATTCTTCTATACTTAAAAGCAAATGTTAAAAAGGAAAATGTTACACAATCCTCTCTCTCTCTCTCTCTCTCTCATACACACAATATATATAATTTTATACTCTTATGTCGCTATAATTATGTCGAAGATTTTTGGGCTTTATTCCAACTGATAAGGACCCCTAATGACATCTTAAATAGGCTAATTATTATCCTTCTTTCGGGAAGGTTTATTCTAGAAATGAAAATAATTCAGAGTTCCTTTCTTGATGTTCTGGTTGAATGATAATAAGATTAACTACATCGGGCATTCTTTTACTAAACTGGGCTTGTCTGAAAGAACTTTTGACAACTCTTCAAATATTGCCAAAAAAAAAAACAGACGTGTTTATGGAGAACGTTCTCATGAGCTTCGTAGATGGAAAAATACCCGTATGTTCTCATTTACTATTGTACTTAGTTTTTATGGCTTTATTTCTGATGACGTTTAATAAATAGTTTTAAAAGTTTCTTGTGCCGGGTGTGTATAAAGTAACGCAAGTGAAGAGACAAATCCGATTTGAATTATATTAACGCGAGTGAACATGGACAAGTAATATTTATTACATGTACTTTATAACAAATGTATATTGTCTCTTCACTTGCGTTACGAAACTAGTTTAAGCCAGTTCAAACCAGATTTGTCTTTTCACTTGCGGTGCTTTATACACACCCTGTATTACCAGAAAATATTTTCATAAAGTGTGGCTTCAGAAAAAATACAAATGTTTAGTATTTATAAAATCCCTTGAAGAAACTGTAGTAAGAATTATATAGGAAAAACATGATTTTAAGAGAACTATCAACAAAAGCATAGTCTTAATACAGATGATAGTAACTGTACGTTGCATTAACATTACCCTAAATGGATCATAATATATTAATGGATGACTCTTCTATTTGGTTATATACACAAAATAAGCATAATACAAAGCTAATTGAATCTAATAAAAAACAAATTAATTAAATATACTAATAATTATTTTAAACCTGTTCTTTTAAACTGGATTTTATCAGCAAATCACTTTTTATCGAAAGAGACCACTATAAAAACAATTTGGCAAATTTTCAGACGTCAGATACACGAGGCTCTCCAATTTAGCTTCTATATTTTTCCTTTCTTATCTCTGTCAGTATTTCCGCCTGAAAGGGGACGGGTGTACCACTTGAAAAGCTTTATGGTTTTTAATAGTTTTTAACCTTTTTAATGATTTTAGAATTTTTCCAGTTTCTTCGCAGAGATAATAATTCTGATATCTGCGTACGGTGATTGTACCTTTTACTATATATATTATATATATATTATATATATATATATATATATATATATATATATATATATATATATATTTGGTCATGTATGTGTATTTTTATGAGTTAGTATGTGATTAGAACCTTTTAGAACAAAATCAGGGGTATATAAAACATACAAGGTCCAATTTATTCAATAAATGAATTAAAATATTTCTGAATGAAGGGAAATTTACTCACAATCTTGAGAAGGCCCTGATTTAAAAATGCGGGGCTTATATCCCTCAGGATGGGATTTGTGTGAGGCTAATATTCGTCAGAATGGGATCCGTATGGGGTTTTATATTCATCAGAATGGAATCCGTGTGGGGTCTCATATCCACCAGAATGGGATCCGTGTCGGGATATAAATCCACCGGCACGGGATCTGTATGTGACCTGATATCCATCAGGATGGGATCTGTGTGGAGGCTTATATTCTTCAGGATACGATCCATGTGGCGGTTTATATTCCTCAGAGTGGGATCCGTATGGGGATTTATACTCAAGAGAATCGGATCCGTGAGGGGACCTATATCAACCAGTATGGGACCTGTATCGAGATTTATATCCACCGGGACGGGATCTGTATGGGAGCTTATATCCACCAGAATGGGATCCGTGTGGGGGATTATATCCACTTGGGTGGGATACGTGTGTTGATGTTACGGTAGGTCTGCGTCCATGTCCACCTGCAAAAAACAAAAAATGGTTTCTTACAGATATTATGTTAATTACAGATATGTTAATAATTACTCTTATTTGTAATGTTTACATTTAATAATAAACCCACGAATTTGTTTCATCAAATTCGGATTTCAGTAAAGTTCAGTTTCATCAATCTAATTCAAAGAAATTTTTGGATTTTCATTAAAGATCCAGAACTATAGCGAAAATTAGAATTTCTTTAGTTACTCAGGTCATAAAATATTCATTGAACGAAAACTTTATGGTTAAACGAGTTATTTAATAATATTTAAAGTAATATTTTGTCAAGAAATACAATAAAATATAAGCTTTTGAACGTTTCTTGTTATTATTATGATTATGTTCTTGTCACCAAAAAAATGTACGTCTGAAATTTTCGTTTGAGTAATTCATTAATACTCACCGTCTGCAGAAACTGCAAAAATGGTACACGCAATGACAAAAGTTTCAACTGAAATAAAAATTAAACGTTATATTGATATATGAGTGTGAATCCCCCAAAATTGTAAAATTTTCCTTGACGCTCTCCAGTAATAATATAATAATAATAATAATAATAATAATAATAATAATAATAATAACGCTTGGGGTTGTTTAACCTCTACAGTAATTGTAAAATTCAGGTGCTGGACGAGACTTACAGCTTTACGTGGAATCCGAACCAACTATAGGTCACCTGTCCAACGAATGAATAAACCCAACGTCGCTTAACCTCGTTGAACCAACAGGAATGGTTTTTACTACTTAACCCCAACATAGTTCTTACACTCCTCAACATCTCATATGCGATTACTTCCCAAATGAAACTACTCCACCTTTCAATTCACAGTCCCAAAGTGGGAGTGTTCGAAGTGGGCATTTCAGATGCAATAAAAGAGTGTTCTTATTTAGGATAGAGTAAAAAGAGATCGAATGTATCCCAAAGATATTTTTTATAAAAAATCTCACTAAAAGTAGGGACCCCTACATTTGGAATAAAAATGGTTCGATTTCTGAACTGCTTCCTTTGAACTTCCCATTTTCAGATTTCTCGTTCTAGGAAGAAAGATCAAATGAGAATGATGGAAACTGGGAAGAAACCATCAAGTTCATTTTCGGAATCGCTCGTTATAATTTCAAATGAGAATAAACTTACCTTTAACTTACATTAACTTTTAACATATAAATTGTATATTTCAACTATGTATGATAGAAAGACATGATTTTAATGAAACAAGTAACTCAGTCGTACTATAAATGCTAATGATAAAAATGACATTCAACGGACAATCATTATTTCGTTTAATAATACCGACACCAGTTTACATCAGATAATAAGCGGTTCTCTATTTATTAATGTTAAATTATCGCCCACAACCGTTGTTTTAATTTAATTAAAAAAATAAAAAACAGAGTAACAAACCATTTTATGATTTTCTAAATTTATTTATCAAGCGCTTCGAAGCAAGTGAATGCAAATGTGTATTTATACCCGTTTATATATGATCCAGAAAACCGGCTTCCCTTCGATATGGGTCAGTTCGCCTAAAATATCTTTCACATTAATCTAAAAATAATAAAAATAGTAAAGTAAATTAAATATCAAGGGTCGCACAAGTTTTTATTATGCAATTTTATTACTTAGGACAAGCTGTATAAGGCATTAATTCTTAAGAATGCTGTTGTTGCGAAGATACAAAGCGTTTTTGTTCGACCATGACTCCCGCCCAACCTGCACCACCAGAATCTTTCCGCGCACCGAAAGTAACTTGTTCGTTCGTTAACCTTTTACAGTGTTTGACCTTTGAATCGCTTACAAAACCAATTCCGTAACGTTTTGTTTTGAGGCATTTAAAATGTCCGGAAAAAAATATTTTTTAAGCAAATTTTTTCGGGACGAATTGATTTAGAATTTTCTAGAATTATGTAGGATCCTGTAGAATTCTGTAAAGTAATGTTCAATAATGTTCTAGAACATCCTAAAAATTACATAACGCTTATAAAATGTTGTGTTTGGCCAAGAGTTGGCAGTTTTTCGGCTGTAGTTATATTGTAAGCTTTGAAAATAAGTAGTCGAGCTTCACAATTATTCATGTCATTGTACTTTATAAAACGAACATATTTATTTTATTATTAATAAGGGTTATTCAAATTATTCAATTAGTGTGAATCCTGGATTGCTTGACCATACAACTTGAGATTGTGTAATTCAAATAAAATCTGTAAGTATGTCTACTTTTTATAAGAACTCGTTCAGGTGTAAATTGCTGCATTTGCGTGAAAGTTTTTGCGTGAAAGAGGAACACACACACACACACACACACACAACACACACACACACACACAAACACTTGATTTTATTTATAAGATTTAGAATATTTTTTGAATTAATTATTTACAATCATGACTTGCAAGGAATTTCAGCTATACTTGAAGTCAGAAGATGGAGCTAAAATTTTGAAGAAGATTAGAAGTTCAGAAAAATATTGACATATGTCAATAATGTCATAATATAATTAGTAAAGCGACGTATACTACAATATTTAATATGCTATGATAATTTCAATATCATTTACGATATTTCAATATTATGTATAATAATTTCAATATTATTCACGATGTTTAATTGTTAAGCATTATTTTAATAAAATTTTTCTAATTTTGTTTGTTGTAACCATTGAAGAAATGTAGTTTCAATTTGAAAAAAATTTGGTCTTAACAAAAACCACAGAAAAAATTTTGTCCCGCATCAGCATTCGAAAAATATGCCAACTCTAGACTATGACATATTATAAAACTGAGAGTCTAAGTAAAATAGTGTAACAGTAAAGATGTTTTGATGCTTATGTTTCGCGTTTAAGTGTAATTATAAAAATGTTTTATGTTTTACCTCTGATTTTTAACGATAAAAGCTTGAACTGACTGTCATAAGACAAAATAATGAAGCCGCTTAAAAGTATGTATCAAGAGTATTTCTGAATATCCATTACACGTTTAGTTTACAAGGAGAACTGCGCAGGATAAATGCTCTTCAGAGATTTATTTAAAGCAGGTCAATTATAATTTACCTCATGACACTACATTTGGACAACATGAAGCCACTCGGGCCTATCGCTATATCATCTGAACGCGGAGGACCGTCACCCATCCAACGATTGAACAGATTTAATATCGCTTAACCTCGCTGATATAACAAGCAGTTTTGAAACGTTGCCACGATGTTGCTCCCTCGAATCTGTTTCAAAAAAAGATTGAACAAAATAGGGTTCTAGAAATTTTTTCAACTTAAGGGACCCGTTTTACGGCAAGTAATTTCCTTTTTTTTTATTATTTTGTTTTATTATTTTAATTTTATAAGTACCATTTGTCGTGCATAATTAATTAATTCTATAATAAATGTCTTCGCGTTTCAATTTTATACTTTTTATTTCAAGTATACGTGTTACGAGACAATTACACATGCAAAAGTAACATTAAAGTTACTGAGAAAAAAATTATATTAACGTTACAGGGGAAAGGGGAAAGTTACGTTAGTTACACGTACGTAATGTCAGAGTAACTGACACAAAGATATGGAAATAATATGCAGAATTTACGTAACAGAAATTAGAGTGCACTTAAGCTATTTTTCTCATCCTCCAAAAGCTTCGTTTTGTTTTTGAAAAATGCTGAGTGATATATTGGAAGTCGGGAGGCTACCATGCTTTTAACCGTATTATTCTTTTTTAAGTAATTTCACTTGGTCTCGCTTCTTTGAGGAAATTCCCGGTTTTCAAACATGTTTAGCAAATGTAAATTAGAAATTCATTATCGATTAGAGGAATGATCACAAATTTACAGCCTCTTCTCGGGCTAAACCACCAAAAATAATGCTAAAGTTATTGTACGAGTAAATGCAAAACTTCACTTCTACGTGGAGGTCAAAATGTGACAATCAAACCCACACTAATAGATGGAATTTATTTTCACAACAGTTTCGATACCCACTGGCATCCTCTTCGAAGAGGATGCCATTGGGCATCGAAACTGTTGTGGAAATAAACTCCGTCTATTAGTGTGAGTTTTATTGTCACATATTGTACGAGTATATCAATATCGTAGGATTAATAAAAACAGTTCATTGTTTATGCAAACTGTGATAGCATTTGTCTAAAGTGTAATTAATTTGAAAGTATTTGATACTAATATTTTGAAAAACTTGCATAAAATCAATGATTAAAATGATTAAAATTATTAAAATTAATATTAAAACGAATGAATTCTAGTATATGGAATGTTTTATATTTTGTCAATATTTAAAAATAACTGAAAAAAATGCAAAATAATTCTTAAATTCTACTTTTTCCAAATAAGCTTCCAATTCTTCACACTCATGCGCATGTTAGTTTGATTCACATCTGCTGTCCGAGATGACAATGCTTCAAGTGAACGAATCTGAAAAAAAAAGGAGTTTCCTGATTTGGTATAGGTTAAAACGAGAGAGTTGAGCAAATGCGAGCTCGGCGAAAGTATTTTGCATGAAAATATCCACAGTAACTTAAAGAAGGAAAGTTTATATTGGAAATAAGAGAGATTGGATCAATTTGAAAATTGCTTGCTTTGAGATTTTTACTTATGAATTTTTCCTTCTGGTACGTGAAAATATTGAATCACAATGACGCTGAAATGAAAAGACCACTTCTTTTTATCACTCTGTGGGTAAAAATTATTCTTGTAATAAGTTACCATCTTGTGTCAGGCCTTTTAGCATGTTTCTCTTCATAAGCAAGGTATATTTCAAAAGAATTATGAAAGTCTTATGGAAGATTGGCAAAACAGCTGCAAATGAACAGGGAGTCCTGTAGGCGAGCATTTCATTCCATACATCTTAATGCTTACAAAATCAACAGTGTACACCAATTATTGCCTCCTGATTTAGAAAAACTTGTAAGATTTTGTCAGTGGTTTAAACGACATTTGAGTAATGCAAATGTAAGAAACTTAATTTTCTTCACTGATGAAACGTAGTTCCATCTGTCAGGCTATGTAAACCCTCAGAACAGAATGTGGAGTGCTACAAAACTGAATGAATTTGGTGTGCAATCTGTAGGAGACGCATTTTAAGACCATTTTTTCTTCAATGATGCAATTAATTCAGAACTTTGTAGTGACATCATTTTAAATCCCTTCACTCAACAACAACACGATGATGAACTTTCTGAAGGGTATTTTCAACAGGGTGATGCTACGGCCCACACAGTTCGTGCAATGCTAAATTTCTTAGGTGAATTCTTTGACAGAAGAGGAGCAACCCGAAAACTTTGGACACCCACATCTCCGGATCCAACACTCCCAGACATTTCTATATAGAGTTACCTGAAAGAAGTTTGTAACCGGTCGAACCCTACAACAATTGATCAACTGAAGATCAACATCACACAAGCTATGCAAGAGATTACTCCCACATTGTTAAGAAAATTGTCAGCTAATTACGTTTGACGAGTTTGTACGTGTTTGAATGTCGGCAGAGGTCATTTTCAACATTAATTCTAACAAAATCGGGACTGAAAATAATTAACGTATTCTTGCTGTAGTCAATAAATAATTACTATCAATGGTTTCCGTTTTATTAATATCACCCTGTATATACGAGTATATGTGCATATATATATATATATATATATATATATATATATATATATATATATATATATATTTGTATATATAGCTGTTTGTGTATTCGTATTAGTATGTATCTATTAGAATCTGTTAGAACAAAAACAGAGGTATATAAAAGCGCTATGCAATGTCCAATTTATTCTATAAATTAAAATATTTCTAAATCAAGAAGGTGAAATTGTGTTCAGAATCTTGAGAATGGCCTGATTTATTCTTTAATAGGGCCCATCTGAAAAATATAAAAGAAATAGTATTAGATATGAATAGAACACGTTCTTCTTTGCTTTCAGTTACTTGTTTGTTCATTTTAATTATTCTGGTAGTATTTAACTAATAATTAATGAGAAGGAACAGGCAAAGACCTATTAAGATTCTGCAATTTTAAAAATTTATGAAGAAATACAAACCCTGATTTTAGTCAATATGAAGAAAGGTACAATCTAATTCAATTCTACGGCAAAAAAACGCATAATTAATTGATTATAGTTATTACGATACATTAAATAGGCTCCAAAGCCCTAAGTAATTGTCATCATTAATGAACAAAATTCAACTTGGTTAAAGGAGGAGTAATTGTATTGAATTTAAATTTGAGTTAAATTTTCTAAAGGAAAAATAAAGCAAAATTCTTGGGAATTTGGTGGACGAAAGGAATAATTAGAATGTTAGATTTAAGTTCATTATGTGATATGGTTTGAAGGCATAAGAAAACTTGCGGATGTGCATTGAATATCACTTTTCTAGAAAATAACAATGAAAATACACTTACAGTATCCATGTGGGTGTCCGTAGTTATGTGTGTGGCCGTAACCATATCTTCCACGTCTACGGAAGACCAGTCTCCCTCGCCTGATAACAGCGCCAGAACCATAGGAGTTTCCATAGCCACCAGGATGGGATCCGTATGAGGACCAGTGTCCATAGCCACCAGGATGGGATCTGTATGATTGCCAGTGTCCACCGTGTGGAGGATAATATCCATCATGGGATCCATATGGGGGCTTGTATCCATCGTGTGGGGATTAGACCAATCATGATGGGATCCGTGTGTTGGAGTGTGGTGTCCAAGTCCAGCTGGAAATATTTTTTTTTTACAGATATTGTATTAATTAATTTTACTTGCAAGGTTTACTGCCAATAATAAACATAAATTCGTTAGTCCAATGTCGGATTTGGGTAAAGTTCAGTTTCATCAAGTTAATTCAAAAGAATTTTAGAAATATGAAGAAAACCCAAAACTAAAGTGAAAAACAGAATTTCTTTAGTAAATCAGCCATTAAAAATTCATTAAAAAAAGAGGTTAATTTTTAAGCGAGTAAGAATTAATAATTAAAATAATATTCCATTAATAAATGCAAAAATTTGAAACTTTTCAAAGTTTCTTAACGTTTCCTTTACGCTAAAGAATATCTTCAATTTTCGTTTATGTAATTCTTTAACACTTACTGTCTGCAGAAACTGCATAAATGGCACACGCAATGACAACGAGTTTGAACTGAAACAAACGTTAAAAGTTATATATAGTATATACTGTATATTAGTGCAAAATCAAATTATTGAATAAATTCAACGTTGCTTAACCTTGCTGATCTAACGGAAACTGTTTGACTACTTATCTATTATACAACGTAACTTTTTCATTCCGCAACATCTCCTATTTGATTACTTCCTAATTAGAACGATTCCCCTTCGTATTCGCAAAACCAAGTGGGAGTGTTCGAAGTGGGAATTCTGGATGTGACGAAACTGCTTTTTGATTTGGGAATGGTTGAGTACAAATGCATGAATGATCGTCGGGTATTTTGTATGAAAAAATCTAACTGAAAGTTTGGAATCCTACATTTGAAATGAGTATTGATCGATTTCAGAATTACTTCCTTTGAGATTCCCACTTTTGAATTCCTCGTCTGGGGGCGAAGAATCAAATAAGAATGATCCAAACTGGGAAGTAACGCTCAAATTCATTTTCAGAAAAGTTTGTTATAAATTTTAAGTATAATAAACACATCATTTACAGTTAGTTACACAGACTAACTTTTAACTTCTAAATCTTATATTTTAACTGTTATATTTCTCAAAGACAAATATTTTCATCATACAGATGACTAAGTTTAAAAAGCTGTGATTAATGTGACATTCAAATGACAAACATTATTTTCATTAATTGTACAAACATTAAATGTAAATTTACAAGAATTTAACGAGTAAACTTTAATTCTCGACCAATTTTATCACTTATGTTTAGTAAAAGAAATACAAAGCTACAAACCATTTTAGACTCCTAAATTTATATTTGAAGCACTTGACAGCAACTGAATCTAGATATGCACGCATATCCATTTATATATGCTCAGGAACAACGGATTTTCCAATCAAATTGACCTAGTTTGCATAAAATGTCCTTCAAATTAATTTAAAAAAAATTAAAATCAATTAAAAATTAAATAATTACTGTCACACAGTTTTTTTGGGGGTTACATTGTTTTTTTATTTAGTATTAGTTGTATAATAAAATAAGTTCTTGAGAAAATATATAATTTCTCCAAACGAAAGTGTCATTCATGTTCATCCCTTAAACTTTGGAAAAGTCGATGTGACCTTTGAATTGCCTGCAAAAATCATACTTATTTAAAAAGCAAAATTGTATAAACGCAGGGAGATGTGGTTTTCTAAATTTTGAGATTAAAAACTAAGGTGCGACTTATATGAATTTTGGAAAAAAATTGCAGATGTACAATTTTCGGAAGAAATTAGATATGGAACAGCGAAGAGAAAAACTGGAATTCGCCAATTTATGCGGGATCACTATCACTTTATCAGAGTAGAAGTGCTCATACTTAAATTTCTTCTCTCTTCTGTAAAGGAAATAAATAATAATAATAATAATTTCTTCATCAATCACAGGTTTCATAATGCTTCAGCTAATTTAGTTTTTCTCTCCTCTCTCTCTCTCTCTCTCTCTCTCTCTCTCTCGCTCTCTCTCTCTTTATATATATATATATTGATGTTATTATCAGTATTTTCCCATGCAAGATTGCAATGCATCATATAAGGAAAAACAAACGTTTGAGAAGAGTTAATAAAACCTGTTTAGGACTTATAAATCTAAGTTTAGACATTTTTGCAACACTCCTAGGAGGCCATTCAAAAATTACGTAACGCTATTTTTACTAAAACTTGACTCACCAGATCCCCCAGGAACGTTCTGTTACGCTCGACCAGTTACAGACCGTTTTAAATATAACCTTCGCTGTATTGCTAAGTAAAGGACAAAAAAAACAGTTACATTGTTCGCAACATTATGAAAGTAAGAATATTGGAAGAGCCACGGAGGTCATTTATATATTGTAAGGACATTGTTTACTGATACAAATTGATATGGTCTAGACAGATAACTTTTAAACCAAGCCATAGGAATACCGTTTGTTGAGTAGAATATTATGGTCTGTAAAGCCTTATTCAAATCCACAAATGTATATTTCATTATTCTTTTGTTCTCTTCAACGGCAGTGGCACTTTCCACACAGTTTAAAATAGCCATTTTTCTTTTTTTACTTTTACGAAAGCCCTATTTATATGGCGTTAATAATGATGTATCCTATTTTTAAAAAATTTAAAAAAAATTTCACTGAACATAGATAATGTACAGATTGGTTTATAATTTGTTGCTTGAGCAGGATCACTGCCCTTGTATAAGGGTATTACACAATGAATTTCTATTATTAATCGAAATACACCGTCAGTAATTTTTGACAGTGTTACTGATATTTTATCTTTAACAAGCTTCAGTATTGGCACACAAATGTTATAAATGTTGTTTTTAGTATTTTCAACTTACCAATAATAATCTGGACCTTATTAGAAGTAGCAGGAACAAAAGAAAATTAATTTTGTGGGCTGGGTGGCATGTGATCCAACGGCAACTGGTCATTATTTAGTTGTGAGCGAAATTTTTCACTTCCTGATGTAAAATCGTTACTACAGTTTCTATACTGATATCATTGGTAATTTTTTTATTACTAATATTTAGTTTTTATGCTGAAGTCTTCTTAATTCTGCTCTTCATAAAACCGTTTATTGCTGACCATGTGTTCTTCATGAATCCTTTATGCTTGGAAAATTGAATGCTATAATAGTTACATTTTCAAATTTTGATCAGTTTAATTAACTAGTTTGTATATTGTGTATACTGAAGTTTAGGAATTTTTTTTCGCAGTTTCGGTTTGAATAATTTGTTCATACTTTTTAATTGAATTAATAATACCTCGATTGATGTATGGTTTTGCCATACTTCCAGGAGAAACTGGAGTTTTTTAGTTGATGGGAAAGCAACTGTTAAAAATATCAAACAGGGAGTCAGAGAAGAGCTGAAACATAAATTATAATCTGGGTTATTCGTGGGATCAGCAGTCTAATTGTAAATTTTCTACAGCCGCTATAAATTTTTTTTTGTTAACCTCTAAAAATATTCTAGATTCTATAGTTTTTATATATATATATATATATATATATATATATATATATATATATATATATATATATATTAGAAATATCCCTAAAGAAAGTGAAAACAATGAAAAGTTTAAAAACTATTACAGATACGTCTGTCACTTCGTATAGATATTTTAACGTTTTCGCCAGTAGTATAGCAGGCAAAAGGTAGAGTGCAGGAATGTTGCAATGTTGCAAGGAATAATGATCAATGTTGCAAAGGGGGGTAGGGGCTGTAAAAGGGGTGGGGGTATGCAACAACTCAATGTTGCAAGGGGTGGGGTATGCAACAACTCAATGTTGCAAGGGGGTGGGGGATGCTGCAGGTGCAACAAGGGGTCATGAAACTTGGAGCCGGCGTTATCCCCCAAGAGAAAGACAGGAGAAGGAGAGAAAGGAGGAGAGGTGTTCACCTGGCAGGAGCCAAGTGCATAATAACGCTTCAGCTGCCCCGCCGTCCTCTTATAGACTCCTAATCAGCCAGCCGACTAGTTCAAGAAAATGACTGTGTATATTCTCGCCCATAACGGTGCAAAGTTTGACACGCAGTTCCTTTATAAGGAGTTGCTTGAGCACGAATCCTCTGAGATATTTACAGGTGATCCATTGAAAAGAGGCAACAAATTAATACAGATGCAAATAAGAGGTAATGTACAATTTAAAGACACTTTATTATTCACACCTTGTAAATTAGCAAAGCTACCCAAGGTGATGGGCGTAGCAGCTGAAGTTTCAAAAGGATATTTCCCTTACACTTTCCTCACTAGCGAGACTTTAAACTACGTAGGCCAACCACCACCCAATCATTATTTTAACTATGATTGCATGAGTGTAGATGAACGTGAAGACTTTGATCGATACTACAACAGTTTTAATGAACGTAATCTTTATAATATAGCTGATGAATGTGAGCGTTATTGCGTGAATGATGTGCGAGTGCTTAGAGTATGTTTCCAGACCTTTTGAAGGATGTACATAGGCCGTTTCAAATGCGATCCGCTGCAAGTCGCAACCACCATCGCGTCATTATGTTTTACGGTGTTCAAGAATAACTTCATGCCTAAAGACACCTTAGCCATTATTCACCGAAACAACACCCGCAATTACGGCCATAAGGCTATTTACTGGCTCATACACCTACAGCAACAGACAGGTGTATACATAAAGCACGCCAGCAACACGGGTGAAGTGCCCATTAAGATTAACGGTCGTGTCTTTTGGGTTGATGGGTTCAGTGAAAACCGTGTCACTGATGTGAAGACTGTGTACTCCTTTAACGGATGCTGGTGGCATGGATGCCCCCGTCCTGAGTGCGGAATCGCCGGATATATCCACGGTAGATCTCCTGCCGACTGTCTTGCATGGACCCGCACCCGTGATCAACTTATAGGATCCCAGTTCACTCACAAAGTCTTGTGGGAACATGAATCTGATGCACGGACGGAGACAGACGAGGTGTACCGTGAGGAAATAAACACGATCAAGCGTTCAATGGTGCTGGATCCTCTCAAATGTGGTGATAGCTTGTTTGGAGGACGTACAAATCCATTCAGGCTATACTTTCCACCTACGGAGGGTGTGAAGCTCCATTACTACGACTTTCTGTTCTCTATACCCATACGTGATGAAGAACAATCCGTACCCGGTGGGCGCTCGTGAGAAACTGGTGGAACCTAGCCTGCCCTCCATCAATGAATTTTCAAGAAATTTGAATGATCGTTACTTTGTCTCTCTTTCGTAGACGTACTCCCCCCACGCAATTTATGGATGCCAATCTTACCCGTCGTTATCGACCACAAGCTCATGTTTCCCCTGTGCGTGAAGTGCGCGGAAGAGAATAACGGTAATTGTAACCATATACCCAACCAGCGTAAGATCAGAGGCGTATATACAAGTCCAGAGCTGGCCCTAGCCGTACGCCATGGGTATAGAATACTGAAGATACATGAAGTGTGGGGGTTTCAGAAGCTACCCAACCTTTTCACGCCATATATAAACGCATTTTTGAAGGATAAGGTTGAAGCATCAGGGTACCCGCGAGGAGTTGACACCGAAGATGAAAAGTCTGCCTATATTCAACGTTACCGCAACCGCGAAGGTGTACAACTTGATCGTGCCCAAATTGCAAAGAATCCTGGCAAGCGCTTTAGTTCGAAGTTGTGTCTAAACAGTCTATAGGGAAAATTTGCACAGACTACCGGCAAAGGGAACATTCATTTGGCACAAAGTTATAGTGAAGTCTGGGATTATGCCAATGCTCCCGATAAAGAGGTCATGGAGATCGTGAATGTAGGTAATACTTACATAATAAAGTACAACACTGAATTGGCCACATATACCTCAAGGGTTACAAACATACCTGTGGCCAGCTTCACAACAGCCTAAGCCCGCATAAAACTTTGGGGTCTATTGCATTCTCTTGGGCGGAGAGTATTGTATGCCGATACAGATAGCGTGATATTCACAGAGAGGGAGGGTGAATACATGCCTGCTATTGGGGAGTTCCTTGGCGAGCTCACTGATGAGATCAGGGATGAGTATGGGGACAACGCATACGCCGACTCTTTTGTCTCAACAGGACCTAAAACTTATGGGGTACGGGTGAGGGTGGGGGAGGATATGAAATATATCGTGAAGGCAAAGGGTATTACGCTCAACCATGCGAATCGGCGGGTTGTTAACTTTGAATCGTTGAAGGATCTAGTGTGTTTGGACGATGAGAGCGATCGGCCTCCCCAACTAACTGTAGGCACCCACAATTTTCGGGCGCAGAAGCTGGGGGGCGTGAAGGAACTTAGGGGAACGAAGGTGTGCCGTAACACCTATAGGAAACGTTACCAGTTACCTGGTACCTATGATACCGTACCCTTTGGATACCATAACCTTTGATGCGTCTATTGTTAACTTACTTATCACACGTATTTGTAAATATGTATGTCTTGTATATAATCTTTGATGTATCTATTGTTAACTTATTTATTACACGTATTTGTAAATATATATAACTTGAATATCTCGTTTATTAAATAAATCATGTTTCAATTAGCGTTTCACTTTCTCCTTTGTGTGTGTGTGTGTGTGTGTGCACAGGTGAAAGTTCTAAGCTCCGCCCACTGTAAGACCAGCAACGTGAGTCATGCTACTATCTGGGATTCCCTGCGTGGTCAGTTGACTGCAGTAAGCCCTTGAGCTCAGACGTGTATTCGCCCGCGTAGAAGAAAATGGCTACCTTTAATATTGCTTGTTCAACGTTTATGAAATGGTATTCAGCAAAGTGTCAAGATGTGGTGGATACCGAAAAACTTCCTATTCCCCCTCCTTTGCCTCTTTTAAAACCACATTGGATCGTGCGAAGGAGCAAGATGTACAAATACTCTATGGTTATTCTGGTGAGACCGTTGTAGGCTTTCGTTGCACAGACGATGTATTGAAGTATGCTGTAGACTAAAGCTTTATAAAGTCTCACATATACCGTGAAGTAAAAGAAACAACGCGTGCAGAAGAGAAGCAGCAGATATGGATAATGAGTCTTGGATGAGTGGTGTGACAAGCGGTATTATGTCATGTTACACCATGTCGATTACTCATACCCTACGACTGAAAATGTGAATCTCGTCATCATGGAGAATCTTAAGTATTTTTACCACTATATTAATGTATATCATGATGAGGTTCGTAGTGAGGTTGTGGCTAGTGCCCTGCGTGAGTTTTTAGCAGACTTTAGAGACGAGTATCGTTTGCTAGGCAAAAAGGAAAAATATGGCATATGTTCCTCTCAAATAGTGCGCCGGAGTGTGAAGATGTTTAGGAGAGATAAAACATTATAAAATGTGCCTAGTTCGTGAAAATTATCCTGAGGGAAACTGTCTGGTGTATTCTGGTAGTGATAAAACGTTAAAACCGAAATTAATTCTTGTACCGGAAAAAAACACCTACCCAATATAATGGGGTACAACAATTCGATCAGCGCCGCACACGTTTCATTAGATTATGGTGCGACTCGCACCTCACGGATCATACGAGTTCGAACAAACCCATTCACGTATCATCAGGGTGAGTCAACCGCCCATCGAACCGTTCCTGCCTACCTGCGTGCCTCACGCGGCTCATAGTTATCTCAGAGCTTGAACCGAGTGGACGTGCGCTCCTCGAATACGATGGAACTTCCTTTGAGCAGCATTCTCAACGCCTCGTACGATGTGTCCGTGACGAAATCGTTGCGCGTGTTCAGGCGTAAATCCGGTGCCGTTAGCTATGTACTGGAAACGGAATGTAGACAAACAAACAAACGGAATGTTGTTTATTTAAGTGTCGAGGAGATGAATAGAATCTTCGTGATAGTTGAGAAGTGGAGTGAAGATCGTTATAAAATACCTGCTAACGTAGGTACAAGAAGAGAGCAGATTAGTGACGCACCCTCATACGCCGTTGTATGTACGTTGTGTATAAATAACGATCGGCCATGCATTGATATACGGCTGATGTGGAAGAATGCTTCTGATAATAACGCTCTTGTTCCTACGCGAAACCGTTTCATCCTCGACAGAATGTTTGAAATCGTCGGATTCCGCAAGCTGAAACCTATATTAGACGCGCGTGTTACGGATATGCTTTATTTTGATACAGTACTTGAATACGCATACACCGCTCTGCTCGATGGGTTTACCGAGTGTAGGGCTGAACAAGGTGAGAATGGTCTAGAGCTGGACGTTTATTTAAAAAGTTTAGACTCTTTGAAATATCATGAACTTTGGTACAAAGCAATTGATCGGTACAAGGCTGAGCTCACCTACATCGTTCACCCTGAAGGACTATTTCTTTATATAACGAGCAGTTGTCGTAACGACTTAGAAGATTATTTCAATTGCCGCTATGTTGAGTGAAGATGAGTTCACGATTGAAAAGCTCGCATCGGTAGAAATAAACCCTCGATTGGAAAGGCGTGTTTATAAACTTGCGTTTAGTAATGTGGCTCACGATGAACTCTTTGTGCGTGTTTTTGATTGTATTCTAGACGTATTTAAAGATAACTTACCAACCGTTGTGAAGTGGGAACAAAAATAAGCCGTGAAATATTATTAAACTGCGTATATTGCGTAATGCAGAGCAATAATGATGTAATTGTAGACTCGATTAAGTGCGAGTTTAGTATTTTGAAAAAAAAGTGAAATGTATTTATATATTTAACATATTGTGTGTGTGTGTGTGTGTGTGTGTGTGTGTGTGTGTGTGTGTATTTCTGCTATATTGATGGCTATACGATTTCTTATTTTGCGCGGTAGAAGGTAAAGTGTATGTATTTATTTATTTAGTTGTGTGTATATATTTCTACTATGTTGATGGTTATATTATTTCTTATTTCTTATTTTTGTTTTTTGATCATTCCAATGTATATTTATTTTCTATATATCTCCATAATTGCGTGTATGTATATATATATATATATATATATATATGCATTTAACTGCAATGACCACGCAGTATATAAATGAATAGAAACGACATAATATTAAGGAACGTTTCTGCACACGCGGAAGAGAAATAACGAATAAATGAAAAATGAGGCGAACCGCCCGGGAATCGAACCCAAGGCCTTCCAATTGCCGGTTGGATGCGCTACCATTACACCACGGACCTCAATCATTCACAAATCTAAATTCTCCTACATAGGGCAGAAACCAATGCCCTGAGAGGGCACCCTCGCAAATCGTGAATATGTGCATTTAACTGCAATGACCACGCAGTATATAAATGAATAGAAACGACATAATATTAAGGAACGTTTCTGCACACGCGGAAGAGAAATAACGAATAAATGAAAAATGAGGCGAACCGCCCGTCCGTGGTGTAATGGTAGCGCATCCAACCGGCAATTGGAAGGCCTTGGGTTCGATTCCCGGGCGGTTCGCCTCATTTTTCATTTATTCGTTATTTCTCTTCCGCGTGTGCAGAAACGTTCCTTAATATTATGTCGTTTCTATTCATATATATATATATATATATATATATATATATATATATATATATATTTCTCCTGTACTGTTATATTGACGGATATATTTTTGATTATATGCATATTCCTCGTTCATATTTCTTAAATTATTATTATTTTTAATTGATCATTCAAATGTACATTTATTTTCTATATATTTATAATAAACAGAATGATGTAATGTTGTTTTATTTAATTCTTTTGGTTGTAATCAAATATACCAAATGGCTGGTTACGCCTTCTAAACCTACTAGCGGAATTCTAAGCCAACTTTTAAGAATTAATTAAATAAATGGTACAATCTGGCAACCTAATAATGTATACCTGAACAAATAAAATGGTATCTGGCAACTCTCCACAATAATATATACCTGAACAATTAAAATAAAAAGTGGTATCTGACAACTCAACCTAAACAAGCCATTTACGCCTTCTAAGCCAACTGGCTGATTAGGAGTCTATAAGAGGACGGCGGGTCAGCTGAAGAGTTATTATTAGGGCAGTCAAAAGCCAATAAAGTCAACTATTGTATACGGATAGCACAAACTGTGAGACGCCTAAAAAAGGTATTTAAACACCCTGGGGGGGGGGATAGTTTTGTTATTTATTAAGTCAACAAAAAGTCAACTTTTTGGTTTGGTCAACTTCTTACTATTAGGTCAACTATTTAAAAATTAATGCTAACTGGCAACTTTCCGCAAAAAAATATGCCACTCTATCTATTCAATTCTGGTAATCTCTCATACTCAAGGACGTTTACCCAGTTCTGTATGTGTGCTATGTGTGGTGGCTGTGTTTGTCGTGATCTGATGGGTGGATTTTTGTTATACTTATTCTGAAGCATTAATTTTAGGTGCTCCAATATAGTAATCCTATTAATCAAATTTTGCATTTCAGATGCTTAAACGCAGTAGCTAGTTTCCAAGTGCATAGTTTAAACAATGCCAAAAGTAGCGGCAAGTGGAATTACAAAAATTCGTTCCGTAGTAGCAGATTACAGCAGAGAATTTTGTGTTTCTCCTAAAAATGAACTTTATTGCCAGATTTGTGCTACAACTAACTTTTAAAAACGTTTTTTTATTGATAAACATAGAAGTACGGCTAAGCATCAACGTGGACTGGCTAGTACCTCACAAAACGAAAAAACTCAAACGTTTTTGGAGCCTGCTACGAAAGATTTTTCTAAGAAACTTGTGAGCACATTTTTAGAAGCAAATATTCCTCTACATAAGCTGCATCATCCTAGCATAAAAAAATTGTTTTCAGAAATGGGGCGCTCTATTCCATCAGTATCAAACTGCAGGTTAATTGTCGATGAACTAGGCAATGATATATGTGCTCGTGTAAAGCAAATTGTGAAGGACAAACAAATCTTTATAATTGTGGATGAAAGTCAAGTTTTTGGATCAGCATTTGTCAATGTTCTAGTAGGTTCTCTGGACCAGGGCCGGATTTAGGAGTGGGCAAAGTGGGCAGCTGCCCATGGGCCTCCACATCTTGGGGGCCTCCACATATTGACAAGCCATTATCAAAATAGAAAAAACCCGAAACTAGAAAAACCCGATAGATGATCAACAAAAAAACATGCGCATCCAATACCACTGTAGTACATAAACTTTTACCAATTATTATTTGTTGTGTACTGATTATTATTTTGTTTTTATTACTCTTTTAGGCCTACTCTCACTATAATGGAATACCCGAGTAACCCGAGGCTTTCATTTTTTGCAGAAATGAGTGGCATGGACAGACACAAGAGTGCACGATGTTTTGAAAGTGTATGTATGTTAATTATATTATGAATCTTATGGATGACTTCAATTATGTCTTCCCCTAAGGTAGGGGGGCCTCCACATGGAGGCTGCCCAGGGCCTCCACACGTCTAAATCCGGCTCTGCTCTGGACAACCCTGAAAAAACATATTTGTGGAAGTGCGAAGTTCAACAGGCATCTATCAATTCACAGTTAATCATTCACATCATCGATGACACAGTTAAAGAGTTGGAAATACCAAGGGAAGATTTTTGCCTGCTTTTGACCGATGCAGCTCGGTATATGACGGCAGCTGGAGATGTACTCAAACAACTATTCCCAAGATTATTTCATGTAACTTGCATTGCTCATCTACTACATAACTGCGCTATGAGAATCAGAGCTTTCTACACAGATGTGGATAAAGTTATTGCTCTCATCAAGGCATCCACGGTCAAGAACAATACCAGGAAGGAAATGTTTGCTGAAATTGGTTATCCCCCTGAACCAATTATTACTCGGTGGGCTAGTTAGTTGGAGGCTGCATTCTACTATGCCAATAATCTTCCGGACGTACAGAGAATTGTTGATGGTTTTGAGAATGACGGAATCATCGTTCAGAGGGCTAAGGAAAGCATTTCCAAACCTGAACTAGCAAAACAATTGCTTGCAATAAAAAGGGACTACCCAATCATTTCCGAACTTGTGACAAGGTTAGAAGCAGCAACCGTTACCATGGAACAAGCCTATGAAGCTATCGCCAACATAAATTTAGGGAAGGATGAGTGCAACATCTCACAGTACATCAAGGAAAGATTAAAAAAAACGATGTCTGCCACATTATGGAAATGAGCAGGCCTGAGATATCGCCTGCATTGTATTGTTTATTGCAGAAAGCGCAACCAACCTCTGCTTCTGTGGAAAGATCCTTCTCAATGTTAAAAAAACTTCTAGCCAAGGATCGAAATTTCTTGTCTGGGAATGTAAAAAATATATGGTGAAATATTATAACTGCGCAAATTAAGTATGAATGTTATGCATTCTATGCTTTCAAATATATTATTTGATTGAAAAATAAGGTAATCATTTTAGAATGTTTAGGTCAACTTTATGTCAACTTTTTTAACAAATAAAGTAAATTTCAAATTTTTTTTAGGTCAATTATAAATTGCCCTAGTTATTATGCACTTGGCTCCTGCCAGGTAAACACCTCTCCTCCTTTCTCTCCTTCTCCTGTCTTTCTCTTGTGGGATAACGCCGCCTCCAAGTTTCATGACCCCTTGTTGCACCTGCAGCATCCCCCCACCCCCTTTGCAACATAGAGTTGTTGCATACCCCACCACTTTGCAACATTGAATTGTTGCATACCCCACCCCCTTTGCAGCATTGAGTTGTTGCATACCCCTACCCCCTTTTGCAACATTGATCATTATCTCTTGCAACATTCCTGCACTCTACCTTTTTGCGGCTATGCTACTTTCGCCTTCATTCAAAGTAAAAACCTCTTTTTTTCGTTACGTTTACTAGAGAAGAGAAAAATAATTCTGAGGTTTTCTTTCTTGATGTTATAGTTAAATGATCTTGGGTGAATAGACCTCTCTTTACTGTTTTTAGAAAACACTTTCATTCTAATTCATACTTTATTTTCACTGGTTCTCCTCTCATTCCAATTTCACTAAAAACGCATTCTTATTAACATGTTTCTTCGTGTTTTGAAAAGACTTGGGCTTCAGTTTCTAAATAATGAAGTTAATTATATCGGACATTCTTTTACTTAATAGGTTATCCTAAACATTTTATTAACCAGTCTCTAATTGTTTCAAAATTAAAGGGCGTTTTTATGGCAAACGTCCTGATAAGATCCGTAGATAAAAAAATAATTTTAGTGACATTTAAATAGTTTCAAACCTTTCTTGTTTTACCAGACACTTTCTTACAAAAGCGTCTCGTATATAAAGAATTCCCTGCTGAAATCGTAATAAGAATTATACATGAAAATCCAATGATTTTAAGAGAAGGGACTATCAAAATAATTACTTTCATCAATACACAATTTTTAACTGAAAAAAAACACGTGTCTTTATATAATTTTCATATGCTAATTCCAAAAATGCTGAAAAAGAGTTTTTATCACTAGTAAATTTCGAGTTACACCCTTCATTAAATTAATAGGTCATTTTTACAGTTCAAGAGGAAATCACATAGCACATGACACTTGCCAGCTAAGAACTAAACCGTGTCTGTACTGTCTATTTCACGAACCTTTTATCAATTATCACTGCCCAACAAAAAACAAATTTTTTGCCGCTGATTTAATTCTAAGACCTGTTTCTGGATAATATTGATGTGCTGATTTCAAAAATCACCTTAGATTTTGTCCATGACATCAGGTTTTCGTGCAATGCAATATGCTTATTTTGGGTGATCCATGAAGGGCGCTTATCAAAATTGATGATTTTTGAGACCTGTTAAAATTTTATCTGTGGAATACGCAAATCTGTGCATTAAATCTAAAGGTCATGTACAACATATTAAAATCTTGGGTATCTTGATTTCCCCAGGTGTGAGCGTGACGTCATGATCGTGGATTCATTTTTTGCTTATTTAAACACTTTTAATCACTTTATGTCAATATTACCATTGTATATTAAAGTTCACTCCCTGCACAATTGTTTACTTTTCCATGCTGATTCTGATTATGTAAAAACTTATTTTTTGAAAAGAAAAAAAATTGGGCATAACCCTGCCAAAATGCGATATCTCCAAAATATCCGTATTTGATTGCTCGAAAACCTGACGTGATAGACAAAAACTAAGGTGATTTTTTAAATCAGCACACCAAAGTTACCTAAAAACAGGTGTTAGAATTAAATCAGCAAAATTGGTGTTGGGCAGTGTAATTTTCCAAAATTTTAAAGAATATTTTCCTTTGACAGAGAAAATGAAATTGACAAAAGAAAAAAACAATGTGTGTGTTCCGAGAGGCGATTTAGTCTTCAAATATTCAAACACAAGTTTTCCTTTAGAACAACAAAAAAAATCTTACTAAAAAGCATCTGTGGATTTTCAATGGGCATATGGAAACAGTTTATATAAACTATCGAAATGCATTTATACATTGCATAAATTACACTACTGCATTCAAAATACCAGCTAATTACAAATGATCTTCCCGATTTTAAACATTTATTATGAAAAAAACAAAGCTACAGCGAAAAGCAAAATATACAAATAAAGAACTCAAAAAGTTTTATTTACAAGCTATTGAAGTGCAATATAAGCTCCTTTTGTGGTTTCTTTTGAGGTTACAACATTCCTGAATGAGCAATTGCTTGATGGTTGGATCGGGAGTGGGGGGGTTCATTCCTTGACCTGCTCGTTTGCCCGATCTAACACCCCCTTGACTTCTTCCTCTGGGGCTTTGTCAAAAATGAAGTTTTTGTTCCACCAATGGCAACAACTTTAGAACATTTGAAGGAAAGGGTACGTGAGACTTTTATAAAAGTTCAGCATGATATGCTACAAAATGTATGGAGGGAAACAGAATACCGCTTTGATATCTCCAGAGAAACAAAAGAAGCTTATATTGAACTTCAATAGCTTGTAAATAAAACTTTCTGCGTTCTTCTTTATTTTTATGTTGCTTTTCGATGTAGCTTTGTTAGTTTTTTCATAACAAATGTTTAAAATTGAGAAGATCATTCGTAATCACCCGGTATATACTACTCAATCTATATAATACCCTTACACACCCTTACAACCTATATTACAGAACAGTTTGGGTGAGTACAGGCCAATATATTTGCACTTAATATTACGTAAAAAAAAAGGCATCAAAATCATATGCCCGAGACCAACCGAGAACACACAAGTCTAATGTTCGAATCCTCAAAACATCTTAAGTTTAAAGCCCTACACAAGCTAAATTATGTGCTCCCATATTTACAAAATATTCTATAGGAAACTTCTTCGCTAATTATGCAAATTAAAACAGACAACCAAGTAGACCATTCAATGAGACATAATAGCTATTAATTCGAAAAACCTAAATCACATTAAAAAAAACAGGGAGATTCGAAGAAAATGATGTTTTGAACAAAGTAGAAACATTTAAGGCGAATGCTTCTCGTACAAATTTTCAAACTCAATTAAAAATAATATTTTGGATAGACACTAGCCAATTTTTCTTCTTCAACTTTCTCTCCATATTATGTAACCTTCATTTCTCCTAAATTGTTTTTAAAGAAAATCAGTTTGATGTGTAAATTACTGTTTTCTTTAGCCTCAAGATACCTTCAGAACTAAGTGTCCAGTTTTTCAGTAAATACTTCCAATTACTTTATTAAAATAACTTCAAATCACTAATAAACAAACAAGTATGAATCAGAATTACTGTGTGTGTGTATATATATACTATATAACAGTGGTGGGCGCGGTACCAAAATTTGGGGGTGCGTTACGCGGTACTGCGGTACCTCAGCATGCCCAGTGCGTTACGCGGTACTGCGGTACTTTTTCAGGTCCCCCTGGTGCGTTCCGCGGTACTGCGGTACTGCACACAAGAACAACACAAGTAATAGCACATATTTTCAGAAATTGCATATCGGCGATTTCGCACCTGAACTTTCTGCCATAATGGCTAAAAATCGATCTTTGTCACAGAAATGTAACACACGTGCAACCGGCTCAAAAGCAAGCACTGCACTGAGGCGTTGTGATAGGATGGCAACGTAACATGTTCTGAACGAAAACTTAACGTGTCTAGAGTTAGGCTGATGCAACACACGCAGCATTCGTCTTACTGTACTCCTGTAATAAGGTTTACTTCAAAAAAAGTGTTAATTTTTTGAAAAGTCGTGTTTGTCGGTACCGCGGAAAGTACCGCGAGAAATTTGAATGCGGTAGCGGTACTGCTGTACTTTCAGCGATCCTTTGCGGTACTGCGTTATGCGGTACCGGTTTGGTAGTGCGGTAGTACCGCAGTACCGCAGTACCGCAAAAAATACCGCAAGTGCCCAGCTTTGCTATATAAATGTCACGATCCTATATATCTATATAATGATAATATAATGATAATGAAAATGATAATGACAAATCACATAAAAACAAAAAAGTACAGTATTCATTAAGGTAATAAATGATACAATTAATTAAACAATAAATTAAAAAAAGGACTATGGTAATAATGAAATAACAATAATACACGTAATAACACGAGTAATAATTATATTAATAACACTGCCCAACAAAAAAAAAAATTGTTTGCTGCTGATTAATTCTAAGACCTGTTTCTGGATAATATTGATGTGCTGATTTCAAAAATCACCTTAGATTTTGTCCTTCACATCAGGTTTTCGTGCAATGCAATATGCCTATTTTAGGTGATCCATGAAGGGCGCTTATCAAAATTGATGATTTTTGAGACCTGTTAACAGCTGTTTTGTTGTTAAAATTTTATCTGTGGAATACGCAAATCTGTACATTAAATCTAAAGGTCATGTACAACATATTAAAATCTTGGGTATCTGTGATTTCCCCTGGTGTGAGCGTGACGTCATGATCTGAGAGAGATTTCCCATTGGCGGAGTGAGAGCAGCCGGTTCCGCTAGTGACGCCAGTCTGTCCTGGTTGGATACAGCTGCAAAGTGTGTGACGTCATCGCCTGCTCGCCACATGATTGGGAGCGGCACAGAGTTACATGTGGGTATTGAAAAATTTATTATTTAGATTGAGATATATTATTTTTATTTAGGTGTAGTATTAAGGTTAAGTTTACTTTAAATAGACTCGGTAATTATAGAAATAATAATGGCCTATTTAGACACTGTCAACACAGCTACAGACTTTTTCACTGTAGGTTGCAGTGGTTTTCAGGTTAAATTTGGTCAGCAGCCAGATTACTAACTATGGTGAAGCTAAATTCATCAAAATTAATTTAGACTTACCAAAAATGAAGTTGCCAGTTGAACGTTACCCTTTCAGTTTCTAACTGATTCATAAGTTTCATTTAGTTTCCAGGTTTTTAATTTCGTTGTTGTTTTAGGTTATGTTTAACACACTGCTAGGTTATTTATTTGTAGGGGCTATTTCCCAGACCTAGGTTTTGCAGGTTAAGTTAGGCTAGGGCTGGATTGCCCTTAAGTTTTTGGTTTTAAAGGTTTAAGGTTTAGAAGGTTTTATTTAAGTTAAGTTAGGGCTATATTGCCTTTAGGTTTTAATAGGGGCTATAACAGCCATTTAATTATTGAGTTAGGGCCGTTGTAGCCCGGTTCGAGTTTCGTCTAGGTACCTAGTTTTTCTCTTACCTTAGTTATTTTCTTTAACTTACTTGCACCTAGTTCTGATAGGCCTCTATTTAGTTAAACATGGGTTTTGATTAATTGCAGTGGTTATTAATTAAGGATACGATTTAATTAAAGGTTGTTAGTTTGAAGGTTGACTCAGTTTCCCGGTTTGGGTAACCACGAGCATTTTAATTTTTTTGAGAAAAAAGGGCCCGCTTCATGCGGTCAAAAATTTTCAAGACTGGCAAAGCTCCGTTTTCTTTGTCCCAGAAACTTTTTTTTTCCTTCTTTTGTTAATTAGGGAAACCCAACTTCACTAGTTGGTTAGAAACGAGGGTTTTTATTTTTATTTATTTTGTTTATATTTTCTTTGGAAATATATGCGGTTATTTCTAACCACTTTTTTCAACATTCCCCCCAAGGGGAAAAATTTACCCAGAATTGTATTCTTGGGAAATTTTATTTTATTTTATTTTTTTTTTGAATGAAAATGACATGCTCTTCAGAAAAGTTCCTTTTAGGTGAAATATGAAGATGAAAGCGTCTTTTCTGTAGAACGTTGGTCCTAAGTTATAGCTATTTACAATTATTTACAATTTTCTATTTGTGGTCTTCACAAAGATCCACTCTGTATTTTCCTTTGCAGTTCTTCCCGAAATCTAACTGCAGCTTGTCTTTGTGGTCGGGGTTGAGTAGCGGCAGTAGTAGTGTCAGGAGAATCTACAGTTCCTGATTCGTGGAAGAATTTTCCAGTTCTTCCAGGTCAATATTCGGCTTATCAGTTATTTCCAGTGGGTATAACCGATATATGTGTCTTCTGGAGAGATGACCATTGGGTGTTTTTACAGTTACATGCCTGATTATGCCATCTTCATCTGGGTGTAATGTTTCAATTACAGCAATCTTCCAGAAGTATTTGGGATTCATAGAATTTTCATCTAAGAGACATAGTTCTCCTACTTTAGGTTCTTTACTTACTGGTTGTTTGTGTTGTTGGTATTCTTTTTCCCTCAAACTACTCAAATATTCGTATCGCCATTTTTTGATTTCTTGAGATTGTTTAGCTCCCTTATGAAAGTAATCCAGTATTTTCTTTCTTTCTTTGTCCTCTGTTGTTGTCATATAATCAGCATCCACCTGATCGTCTTCATTAACAGCTTCTTGGGTATCATTAGTGGTTAAAAAGTTGAATTTGGTATTGTCATACCCAAAAAGCAACTTGAAAGGAGTTAGTAGATCAGAGGAAGGATCTTCATTTGAATTAACATAAGTGAGTGGTCTTGAATTAATTGTGTTCATTATTTCAAGAACAATTGTTTTTAGTTCAGTTAACGGGATTTTTCTTCCTTTTAGGGAGGTATAGAGGGCTCTTTTGACTAAACCCACCATTCTTTCAGCTATTCCTAAGGTTCTGGGTGAATAGGCTGCTGTAAATTTCCACTGGATACCATGATCAGAGAGGTACTGAGACACAAGAACATTTTGGAACCAATGTTTAAGGTAATCTTCAGATCTTTTGAAGGTGGATTGATTGTCTGAAATCAAAACCTTTGGAAGGGAGTAGTTTAAGGACAAATGGTAGAGTTCTCTTAAAAAGGTTTTAGCAGAAAGGTCAGTGCAGATGTGAAGGCTGGTGAATCTGGTGGCGCAGCAAGTGAACAATAATAAGTAGACTTTCATGAATTGGTTATTCTCATCCTGGACAGAAATTGGACCAACATAGTCAAGGGCAGTTTTTTCAAAGGGTTTTTCATAGCTTAAACGTTCCGTTACTAAGGGTCCAGTAGTAGGCACTTCATAAGCCATGGCAAAGTATTTTTGGCAAAACAGACATTGTTTCAGAACCTTTTTAACTACTTGCCTTATTTTGGGGATCCAGAATTCCTGTCTGAGGAAATTGCATGTGGTAGCTAAGGTTGCATGACTGGCTTTTGCATGACATTCAGTTACAATTAACGTTGTTAAATGAGAATTTTCGGGCAGTAGTACAGGATACCTAGCAGAATAGTTAAGGTTAGTTGCATATTTATATCTCCCCATTGTTCTGACTAACCCTTCTTTGTCAATGAAGAGTTTTAGATTCTTTTGCAGCTTTGTTAGGTCCTCAACTTTTTCTCCTTTATTTAGTTTGTGGATTATTTCTTTTTCTTTTGAGAAATGTTGTTGCTGGACTAATTTTAGCCAGTAATTTGTGGCCTTAGTTTTGTAAGCTGTATGATTTTTCTCCAAGACAGCAATTTGTTCTTCCATTGTCAGGTTACATTTGGGGTTATATTTGTGAGTGCGGAAGTACTTTAAGTTTTCTATGAACCGTAGAACATAGGCAGTGATTCTGACCAGTTTTTTCCTGTTAGAGAATCTTTCCATATTTAACAAGGGAGTTTTTTCATTTATTTCTTTACAAGTTGTTTGACACACATTTATTGTTGTCTGTAAGGTTTCTTGGTGGGGGTTAAAAATTAAGTTGGTGGGCCATTCAATTTCATTTCTCAAAAATGTGGGACCATGTTGGTAAAAGTGAAGAAGTTTTTGAAATTTCTTGAAAGATATTGGTCTGGTGAGTAGGTCTGCTGGGTTGTCTTCTCCTGCTACATGTCTGAATTCCAGGTGATGGTTTAAGTTTCTTGTTGCTTCCTGAATGTCTTTCACTCTGTTTTTTACAAAGATTGATTTCATTTTTAGAGATTTTTGAGCAGTCCAATTTAAAGCCACTTGTGAGTCTGTCCAAATTATTGTTTTGAAGAACTTTTGGTTTTCTGAGTTTTCTTCTAGGTAGGTTTCTTTAAGGTATTCTAGGACTTTGGTTCCTAGGCAGATTGCCATTAATTCCAAGTTACAAATGGTCCAATTTTTTGATTTGGGATTGACTCTTGATTTAGCGTAAATTAGTTCGGATTTTCCATTTCCAACTAGATAGCAACTTACTGCATAACCTTCTTGGCTGGCATCACAAAAGATGTGGAGTTGAAGATTTTCCATGAGAGGTTTGGGATTTTCAAAAGCTTGTCTAGGAAAATTCAGAAATTCCACTTTGTTTATTTCTTTACAAAGTTTTTTCCATTCACGCAGCATTTCCAGTTCTAGATATTCATCCCAATTTTTTTTGGTAGCTGTTACTTTCTGCATGAAGAGTTTTAATTTAAACACTAAGGGTGCAACAAATCCAATTGGATCAAACAATGATTGCACAGAACTTAGTATTTCTCTTTTAGTTTTGGCTTCTGAGTTCAAGTTTACCGTTTTTAGATGGAGTGTATCAGCACTTGTGTTCCAACCATATCCTAATAGTTTTACATTTTCTTTATCTTCGGAGGAGGCTATGTCATGTTTTTCAAATAGTCCTTGAAGTTCTGAGTGATTAGAGGCCCATTCATATAGCTTCAAATTATATTCAATTAAAGTGTTTACACTATAATTGTAAAGGTCTTTGAGTTCTGAGAGATTGTTGGCATTAATTAAAGCATTGTCCATGTAAAAGCGGTTAGCTAGGTAGTCTGCCACTTGGTTTTGTTGTTCATTAAATATGTGTTGTAGAGATTGTTGTAGTAAAAATGGACTGCTTTTGTTGCCAAAGGTAACTCTTTATATTTATAGCAGATCAGGTTGTTGTCATTTGGAGCCAATTGGGTATTCTTTACCCACAGAATTTTGTGGGCATTGCAGTCAAATTCTGTTTGATATTTAAGTTGTAAATATGCTTTTTGAATGTCCCCAATCATCAAATATTTACCATGCCTTAATTTAATGCACAATTTTGCTAAGTGAGGTAGGAGTGAAGGGCAGTCCTCAGTAGCATCATTTACGGTTATTTCTTCTGGTTTGCTTTTACCCGAGGGATCTACTACAATCCTAACTTTAGTTGTTTGTACCCCAGGGCGAACTACGGGAAAATGAGGTAAAAAATTTCCTGCTTGTCTTAAGTGTTCTGTTAGAGGTACTTCTTCTATTATTCCTTCCTGGAATTGTTGTTCAAGGATGTCTGAATAAGGTTGCATTAAGTTATCTTTTTTTAATTTTTTGCAAGTGGACTTTAACCTGCTAATAGCATAGTTAAAGTTTGGTGAAATTTTATCTTTTTGGTCATTCCATGGTACCTTAACAGACAATCTTTCATCTTCTATTTTAACTTCCTTTTCAAAGTTTGCAATCAGATCTTTTTCTTTGTTTGAAAGTGGTTCATCCCCAGAAATACCCAAGTTTTCTAGTTTGCTAAATTGTGCAATCTGGTGTTCAATTTTTTTTAGATCTTCATTAGAAGTTGTACTAGTAGGTAGCGGGTTGGTAATACAGAAGCTGATCTGATCTCTTATTGGTTCTTTTTCTTTTTCAGGGTAGTAATCTGAAGGGAAACCCAATAAAAGTATTCCATAGGGAGATTTATAACAAGAGGCCGTATGAATCTGATGACTGCTGAGGGCAAAAAGTTTGTGGGTTGCAGCCCCAAAAATTAACATGAAGTCAGCCACTTCATCAGCTTCAAAGTGATCTGCAAGCTGATAATTTAATGATTTTAAATAAGTTTGAAGTTTCAGTAATCCTGGAACTTCATATTTAATATTAATATCATCAATTATGATAGCTTCTATTTCTTGGTAGTTTCCAGGGTTTCTAGAATCCTCCAATTTAATTATAGCTACTTCATAATTTGGTTGTTTCTTGTCGGCTATAAATCCTGTTATGGTTATGGATTCCTCGTAGTGTTTAGTTGGAAGATTTAATTTTTTCACGAGTTCCTTGGTAATGTAGCTGGCTTGACTACAATTATCCAAAAGTGCTCTGCATTTAATTGATTTTTCTGAGTTTCTTATTCTCATTTGCATGGAAGGGATTAATGCTACTTCTTGATCAGTGTTTTTTAAACTTAATAAGTTAGTAACTTGTTTCCCTTGTTTGGAGTTTTCTTTTTGGGTAGCTACTTCCGTACTGGTTTTGGTTTTCTTATCTCCCTCTGGTTTTCCTTTTTGTTTGGTACAAAGGAAGGATAAATGGTTAGAAAACCTACAAAATGAACAGGGTTGTAAAGAAATGGGGCATTCTTTGGCTTGGTGTTTAGATGAGGTACATTTAGTACAATAATTTAATTTAGCAAGTTTTTTCAGTTTATCCCAACTTTCAGGGAAAGAATCACATTTTGAGATTTTGTGAGAGTTTTTCTTACACAATTTGCAGTAAGGTTCTCTCTGGTCAGTATATTGAGCTCTTCTTGAGGATTGTTTTTGGGTAGAAACCGCCAGAGCAGCTGTAGTTTGGCCAGAATACCATGGTTTTCTGGCTGGTTCTGGAGAGAAGTTTCTTTTTTGTTTAGGTATCAAGGTAGTCAACTCACTTTGTTCCAGATCAAAATTAACATTCGCTAAGGTTTTGGTAGCTTCAGCAATTGCTTCTTTAAAATTATTAAAGGGGTCATAGAGTTTAAACCCACAAGTTCTTAAAAATTCCTGAGTTTCTTGAGTTAGTTTATTATAATATACATACAAGAGTATATCTTCTAATTCTAATTTTTGAGTTTGCATTAAATTTATGGTAGAGTGCATATCTGCTTGAAAGTCATGAAGTGATTTAAAATTTTTGGTTATTATGGATTTAGTTAAAAGGGATTTTATTATGGAGAATTTAATTTGGCCTGGTGTTGCATAACAGCCCTCCAACTGCTGCCATGCTTCTTCATAAGAGGTTTTACTTTCTTGCATGCAGTTGATTTGAATGGCAGGGTTTCCACTCAAATGTTGTTTTAGGTAGGCAAATTTCTCTTCTTCGGAAAGACCTATGTTATCATAAATGTTTCTGAATGAGGTCTTAAAGTTTTGAAATTTAGAGGGATTTCCATCAAATGGTAATATTTGAAGCTCAGGAATTTTAGTACTTATTCTTAGTTTAGGTTTGGCTTCGGCATTATTTTCTTTTTTAGTTGTTAATGCTTGTATCATTTGATCTATTTCAAAGTGGTAATAACTATTTTTTTCATCTAGTTCTTCTTGTTTATCCTCTGAGAAGCCTTCGGAACAAACATACATTCTAAGGATTTCCTCGTCTAAATTTTGTAACTTGTCCAGTTGTGAGGACAAAAGCCGAGCATGTGAATTTTTTTGTTCCTCAGTCCAATCATCCCATCTCTCTTTGATTGTAGCTAAAAGTTTAGTAGCTGAGGTTCTGATTGCTCCCCTCCTTTTTACCAGTTTACTAGTTTCAAGTGCTTCCACATCACTTCCCAACCAGGTCTCCATACTTTTTCCACGAGTGGCTTCAGTTTGATTAGCCATTTTTAGGTTTATTATGGGTAGGTAGGTTAGGTATTTTAGGTTAAGAGGGTAGGTTAGGTACGTTTGGTAGGGTAGGTTAGGTTTGTTTTTAGGTTCAGCCAGGTTAGGCTAGGTTTGTTTTTTTAGGTTCAGCCAGGTTAGGCTAGGTTTTTTTTTTAAGTTCAGCCAGGTTAGGCTAGGTTTGTTTTTTAGGTTCAGCCAGGTTAGGCTAGGTTTTTTTTTTTTTAGGTTTAGCCAGGTTAGGCTAGGTTTGTTTTTTTAGGTTCAGCCAGGTTAGGCTAGGTTTGTTTTTTTAGGTTCAGCCAGGTTAGGCTAGGTTTGTTTTTTTAGGTTCAGCCAGGTTAGGCTAGGTTTGTTTTTTTAGGTTCAGCCAGGTTAGGCTAGGTTTGTTTTTTTTAGGTTCAGCCAGGTTAGGCTAGGTTTGTTTTTTAGGTTCAGCCAGGTTAGGCTAGGTTTGTTTTTTAGGTTCAGCCAGGTTAGGCTAGGTTTGTTTTTTTAGGTTTAGCCAGGTTAGGCTAGGTTTGTTTAGGTTGTGTAAAAAATTTAATTCACTGGATTTAAAACTATTGTATCAGAATTAAAACAAAAAAAGGGTAACTAACTTCTCGACTGCCCACCCGGGGGCGCCATATTGAAAAATTTATTATTTAGATTGAGATATATTATTTTTATTTAGGTGTAGTATTAAGGTTAAGTTTACTTTAAATAGACTCGGTAATTATAGAAATAATAATGGCCTATTTAGACACTGTCAACACAGCTACAGACTTTTTCACTGTAGGTTGCAGTGGTTTTCAGGTTAAATTTGGTCAGCAGCCAGATTACTAACTATGGTGAAGCTAAATTCATCAAAATTAATTTAGACTTACCAAAAATGAAGTTGCCAGTTGAACGTTACCCTTTCAGTTTCTAACTGATTCATAAGTTTCATTTAGTTTCCAGGTTTTTAAATTTCGTTGTTGTTTTAGGTTATCGTTTAACACACTGCTAGGTTATTTATTTGTAGGGGCTATTTCCCAGACCTAGGTTTTGCAGGTTAAGTTAGGCTAGGGCTGGATTGCCCTTAAGTTTTTGGTTTTAAAAGTTTAAGGTTTAGAAGGTTTTATTTAAGTTAAGTTAGGGCTATATTGCCTTTAGGTTTTAATAGGGGCTATAACAGCCATTTAATTATTGAGTTAGGGCCGTTGTAGCCCGGTTCGAGTTTCGTCTAGGTACCTAGTTTTTCTCTTACCTTAGTTATTTTCTTTAACTTACTTGCACCTAGTTCTGATAGGCCTCTATTTAGTTAAACATGGGTTTTGATTAATTGCAGTGGTTATTAATTAAGGATACGATTTAATTAAAGGTTGTTAGATTTGAAGGTTGACTCAGTTTCCCGGTTTGGGTAACCACGAGCATTTTAATTTTTTTGAGAAAAAAGGGGCCCGCTTCATGCGGTCAAAAATTTTCAAGACTGGCCAAAGCTCCGTTTGTCTTTGTCCCAGAAACTTTTTTTTTTCCTTCTTTTTGTTAATTAGGGAAACCCAACTTCACTAGTTGGTTAGAAACGAGGGTTTTTATTTTTATTTATTTTGTTTATATTTTCTTTGGAAATATATGCGGTTATTTCTAACCACTTTTTTCAACAGTGGGCAGCATTCAGTGATCCAATACTGCGACAGTTATTTGCGATCAGTGGTGAGTGAAGGGTGCGTTGCAGCTCATCATCATCATCATGTCTGCTGTTCGAAGAAAGTGTTCAAACAGCCCAGATGTTTTCTGCTACATTTGTCGATGCTTTACGTTACTAAAGCAGAGGATGAACATTACTGATTTCATAAAAAAGGCATACCTGGCCTATTTTAAAGTTAAACTTGGAGATCAGGATAAGTCGTGGACTCCTCACACTGTTTGCAAAACTTGTGTGGAACATTTACGACAATGGACAAGTGGAAACAGAAAAGGTTTGAAGTTTGGCATTCCTATGGTATGGCGAGAGCCCAAAAATCATTCAAATGATTCCTACTTTTGCCTTGTGAAGACTTCTGGCTTCAGCGCAAAGAATAAACACCATCTAAAGTATCCTAACCTAGATTCAGCAATCAGACCAGTTTCTCACTCAGATGAAATTCCTGTTCCAATTTATCAGCACTGAAAAGTAAGAAAACAAGAAAAAGACAATGTTAAGAAAACTGGTCCCGTGCTTGCTTTAATATGGATTCATATTTTGCTTATTTAAACACTTTTAATCACTTTATGTGTCAATATTACCATTGTATATTAAAGTTCACTCCCTGCACAATTGTTTACTTTTCTATGCTGATTCTGAGTATGTAAAAACTTATTTTTTGAAAAGAAAAAAATTGGGCATAACCCTGCCAAAATGCGATATCTCCAAAATATCCGTATTTGATTGCTCGAAAACCTGACGTGATAGGCAAAAACTAAGGTGATTTTTTAAATCAGCACACCAAAGTTACCTAAAAACAGGTGTTAGAATTAAATCAGCAAAATTGGTGTTGGGCAGTGTAATACCAGTTACCAAAAGCTAGTACCAAAAAAAATAAAAAATAAGTGCATGTAATGGAAAAGCCAATGCAGGAATTAAGTGGAGCTGTATACAAACATTTTCATAGCAAGACATTCACAGTGTACAAGGATAACACGATGGGAAACAGCGTGACCGGACAGCTCATACCAGGACAACACATACCCGGACAACTCAGACCCGGACAACTCAGACCCGGACAACTCATACCTAGGACAACTCATACCTAGGACAACTCATACTCTCTTCAACAATTACCACCCCAATGTTGATCTTTTCATCTATATCCACCCCGAAAGTTTAAACTCTGCAAATTAACCAAAATAAGATAAGAAAACAATAACAACAAATTTATTATTTATTGCAAACATATAATAAATAGAGAACCATTATTTACATAAGATAAAATTTGAATGCCCGGTTAGGTCAACTGTACGCCCTTGACGATTGGTTAGGTTTAGTCGTGATGTTTTCGTTAGTTTTAACGAAAATATCACGACTAAACCTAACCAATCGTCAAGGGCGTACAGTTGACCTAACTGGGCATTCAATGAACCCAATGGTTCCCTGAGTTTTTTATGATACACACAGACCGTGCATGGAACAAGGAACTCTTCTGGGATAATTAAATCCACTATAGTCCGAATAAGTAATGGTAAATGACAAATACCATAGTTTTTCTTTTTCATGATGCAAGCCCGACGTGGGCAACGGGTCTCTCGCAAAGAGGTCCCATAAATATAGCTTCCCTCACCAGTTATCTGCAAAGCAGACAGGATCCAGCTTTGGGACATGGATCTAGGGTTTAAAGCAGCCTAGCCCCACTACATTTAGAACCTCAATATAAGTAAAAGACTCGTTGCCCCTTTTTCTTTGATTTATTCAATCCGACGTGAATGCAACGAGTCTTTTACTTATATTGAGGTTCTAAATGTAGTGGGGCTAGGCTGCTTTAAACCCTAGATCCATGTCCCAAAGCTGGATCCTGTCTGCTTTGCAGATAGCTGTTGAGGGTAGCTATATCTATGGGACCTCTTTGCGAGAGACCCGTTGCCCACGTCGGGCTTGCATCATGAAAAAGAAAAACTATGGTATTTGTCATTTACCATTACTTATTCAGACTATAGTGGATTTAATTATCCCAGAAGAGTTCCTTGTTCCATGCACGGTCTGTGTGTATCATATATATATATATATATATATATATATATATATATATATATATATACTGTATATAACTTGCATGAATTTTAAATGTTTAAATTTAATTTTAATTTTACAAAATAAATGTTTTCATTTCAAAATGTTTCATTAATAACTTGCATGAATTCTAAATGTTTAAATTTAATTTTTAATTTTACAAAATAAATGTTTTCATTAATTTTTCATTTTTTTTTCTGGTCCTATGTATGAGTTGTCCTAGGTATGAGTTGTCCTAGGTATGAGTTGTCCTAGGTATGAGTTGTCCGGGTATGAGTTGTCTGGGTATGAGTTGTCCTGGTATGAGCTGTCCTGGTATGAACTGTCCTAGAACCGGGAAACAGACCTAACCCTCCATCACAGTAAGGGAACTTTAGAGGTGAACAGTGTGAGAATCAAGAGAGGGATCTACCACGGTGATTCAATATTCCCTCTTTTGTTCGTACTGGCGCTAAACCCACTTAGCCAACGATAAATAATCTAAACAAAGGCTACGTGAAGAGACCAAGGGAAAAGAGCAGCACAAAAATATCTCACTTGTTCTACATGGATGAATTAAAACTGTACGCCCAAAACAAAAGCGAGCTAACAGAAGAGATCAGGGAGGTCAAAAAGTTCTCAGATGACATCCAGATGGAGTTTGGTCTTGAGAAATGTGCCACTGTCACACTAAAGAAAGGCAAAAGGTTTGAATCAGAAAAGATCAGGGTGGACAATATCGTGATAGAAGAACTAGAGCAACAGGCTACATATAAATATCTGGGAATTGAAGAATCGGAAAAGATGGAAAATGACATCGTAAAAGAAACACTGCGGAAAGAATATTTAAAAAGAATAAAACTAATCCTAAAATCCCACCTAAACAGTAAAAATAAGATCCTATCCATAAACTTCCTGGCAGTACCTCTACTGTCATACAGTTTTGGCATAATCAATTGGACCCAGCTAGAAATCAACAAACTGGATACAATCACCAGAAAAATGGACCATGCGCATAAGATCATACATAAAAACCAATGCACACCAAGGCTATAACTGCCAAGGAGCGTCGGTGGATTAAGGTTTGCGCTAATAGACTAAGTGCACAAAGCCACGAGAAGAGGATTAGCACAGTACATAAAGGAAGGAGAAGGAAGGCTAGTTAGATTTGTAAGAGACCATGAACGTGAAAAGCCTCGAACAACATCACTTTCAAAGAAGGCAAATGATTATCTCGTGGACACCGGCATAAGACCTGAACAGCTTGAAGACATTGCAAATAAACCTCTCATGGAAAAGATAGGCACCATAAAAAGAAGGTATAACAGAAAAAGATCAGAAGAAAATGAGAACTGGGAAGAGCAAAAATTCATCAAAATATACAAAAAGGACGTGTTAAACAGAGCATACATAGAGAGGGATAAAACCCTGGCGTTCCTGGTAAGAGGGTCACTGAGACCAGAAGATGAACAGCTGGTGGTGGCAGTACAAGACCAGGCACTACCGATAAACTGGTTCGAAAGAAATATCGAGGGTAAAAATGAAAGTGAGATGTGCAGACTGTACTCAAGAGCCCAGAGACTGTGAGTCACATACTATCCGGATGCGAAATACTCCTACACAGAGGAAACTACACGGACAGACACAATGCAGTCTGCAAGCTAATCCACTTCAAGCTGTGTAAGAAATATGAAATAGGGCTAGAAACAGAAAAGCATTGGGAACATATTCCAAAAGGAATAGAAGACAATGATAAAGTGCTGCTCCTATATGATCATAAAACACCAACTGACATCAGAGTATGAGGATGCAAGCCAGACATAGTAGTGAGAGAAAAGGAGGGTAACAAATGCCTCTTGGTGAAAGTAGGAGTTCCAGCGGACTGGAATTTAACTAACTATGAAAGGGAAAAGGTCTTAAAATAACAGACTCAAAAATGAAATACAGAGAATGTGGAATGTAGAACCTGAGATCATCCCAATACTGGTGGGAGCGACAGGGGCAGTAAAGAAATCTACAGTGGAGTTCCTGGACCAACTGCCCATAAGTATAATATCTGGAGAAATTGTAGGGGAGGTACTACGATACAGCACCTCTATCTTACGCCTAATACTAGGCTGTACCTAAAAATTTCTTAGGGTTAAGGTTTAACCCCGGAAGTAAGAAACTCTCTCCAGCTGAAGTAGAAAGGAAAAAACGAAAAGAAAGTAAATGTGTAGAAGACATGAAGCAGGACTGATGAATAGCTTAGACAATTGGATTGACTGAGTTTTGAATTATTCGCATTAGACTGTATTGAACAAGTTTTGTTACCTCAGAGAGGCTCGAAACGTTGCGGTTAGCAAACATTTGAGAGGCTGAGCATCTTGGAGGTACTTATGCAGCAGCCTGAAGGAGCTGTTAGAAAGCAAAATGAAGGTTCTGTAGGAACCTTTTTTATAATTAACTCAGAGCTGCTGCCCATAAATATTAGTACAGAAAATACGAAAACGAGTGTCTTTAGCTTCCCTTGCACAGAATTTGAAGTTCCTTATAAACATGTTTGCAGAGGCACTGTAACTGCGACATTGTTTCCTTATGTCTAAGTCGTCGGCATTCAAAGTGCGAGTGATAATTTAACCCAGATACTTAAACTTTCAATGAATTTAAAACGTATAGTGCAACATTCCTGTCTTCCAATTAATATGATCTTGAGACATGTCAAAAGAAAGATATGAAGATATCAGTGCTAGAACTAAGGGAGTGTCTATAGCCACAAAGGTGGGATGTGATTGGGGACTTAAATCAGCCAGGATGGGATTCGTATGAAGGAGTTTATCCACTTGGATGGGATCCGTGTAGGGGCTTAAGTCCACTTGGATGGGATATATATGTTGGTGATACAGTAGATCATCCATATCCAGCTGGAAATAAAAATTATGGTTTCTTACAGATGTTATGTTAATAAAATTTATTCGTAAGGTTTATTATTCATAATAAACCCATGAAATCGTTACTTCAAATTCGGAATTGAGCGAAGTTTAGTTTTAACAATCTAATTCAAAGGATCTTTAGAAATTTGATGAAATATCGAAAACTAAAGTGAGAAAGAGAATTTCCTTAGTAACTCACGGCCAGAATTTTTTGTAAGTTATGAATGCGTGCATTTAAAACGCTACCAATTTGTACTAGTCGTCCTGAAAGAGTTAAATGAGTAAAGAAATGATAATTAAATAATATTCCGTAAAGGAGTACATTAAAATATAGACTTTTGAAAGTTTGCATCCTTTGCATCCAGATAATGTAGCAACCAGTGGTTCGAATTCCACATAAAGCTGTAGGTACCCTCTGTCGTATGACTTTAAACCAGTGATATTTAACCTCGGTGTAATTCGGCCTTTTTCGGGGGGTAACGAGCTGGCGCCACTGTAAAAAAAAAAAGCTGAGTTATGGTTCCACTAAAATTTTGTTATTCGTTCTTAATTTTTTTCTTCTCATATTTGCCATTTAAAAAAGGGAGGGGGGCAGAATTACCGTTTTGTTGGCTAGCTCAAGGGGTAACAGTGCGAAAAAGGTTAAATACTACCACTGCCTTAAATGTTTGGAAGGAAGTTAAACAACCCTGTCGAAACGAACAATATACAAAAAATCTACTAACTATATACAGTTCTTTTGCGGAGGACAAAATTTTAGTGGTTTACCAACCTTATAAGAAACTCTTCTGTAGTTAGAAAGTTCATGACAATGTGCGCACGAGAAACGCTTGAATATATTGTATTATGAAGGAATTTATTGTGATATTTTAGTTCTATTTGTTATTTCTTTAAATAAGATGCCCCGTCGATGTGAACATACATATCATCGTGTAGAATCAATAATAACTCTTCTATACTTAAAAACAAATGTTAAAAAGGAAAATGTTTTACAATCCTCTCTCTCTCTCTCTCTCTCTCTCTCTCTCTCTCTCTCTCTCTCTCTCTCATCACACAGTAATATATAATTTTATACTCTTATCTTGGTATAATTATGTCGATGATTTTTGGCCTTTATTCCAACTGATAAGGACCCTAATGACATTTTAAATAGGCTAATTAGTATTCTTCTTTCGGGAAAGTTTATTCTAGAAATGAAAATAATTCGGAGTTCCTTTCTTGATGTTTTGGTTGAATGATAATAAGATTAACTACATCGGGCATTCTTTTACTAAACTGGGTTTGTCTGAAAGAACTTTTGACAACTCTTCAAATATTGCCAAAAAAAAAAAAAACACGTTTTTATGGAGAACGTTCTCATGAGCTTCGTAGATGGAAAAATACCCGTATGTTCCCATTTACTATTGTACTTAGTTTTTATGGCTTTATTTCTGATGACGTTTAATATATAGTTTTAAAAGTTTCTTGTGCCGGGTGTGTATAAGTAACGCAAGTGAAGAGACAAATCCGATTTGAATTATATTAAGCTAGTGAACATGGACAAGTAATATTTATTACATGTACTTTATAACAAATGTATATTGTCTCTTCACTTGCGTTACGAAACTAGTTTAAGCCAGTTCAAATCAGATTTGTCTTTTCACTTGCGGTGCTTTATACACACCCTGTACTACCCGAAAATATTTTCGTAAAGTGTGGCTTCAGAAAAAATACAAATGTTAAGTATTTATATAATTCCTCGAAGAAACTGCAGTAAGAATTATATAGGAAAAACTAATGATTTTAAGAGAACTCCTATCACCAAAAGCAGTCTCAATACAGGTGATAGTTGTTGTTGTTGTTGTTGGTTAGCCGATCAGCCCACCCTGATCGAGCAAGCCGGCGGCACGTAGGTAACCGATCGCCCTCTCCGGAGTAGACCAGAGGTTCAGCGCACTAGTGATGTTGTATTGTGTTCTATGTTGTGCTAGAGTGGTACAGTCTGTCATAATGTGTTCAATTGTTTGTGGTGTGTCCTGGCACAAGTGGCAGGTGTCATCTGTGGAGATGTCTAGTCTGTGTTTATATGTCTGTAAGTTGCGGTGATGTCCACATCGGAATCGTGCTAAGTCAACTCGATCCGATCTGCTCAGGCTGGTCTCTGACCTGTCAATGGGTGACGGCTTCGCACCTAGGACCGCATTCGGACCGAGTCGTGTTAGTGCTTTGTGGGTGTGTGTGCGTGTGTGTATGTGTTTTCTGTACTGTGTGATGTCTGTGGGGCGTGGTATGGAATGGAGTATTTGGTTATAATGTCTCTCTGGTGTTACCTTAATGGTGCGAGGTGTTGGTGCATGACTGTACACTTTAGGGTGCATCAGCCTATAAGGGGTGAAATCTCGAACTTCGGATATTGATTCGGCCCTATGATATTATGGTTACAATCCACAACAAACCTTCAGTGTCCACGTTTCAAGCTGTTCTGACAATATTTAGTGGGTCCACCTCGACGATGAAAATTTGACAATTGTGGAATTTTATGGTTTGACTAGAAAATCTTATGTGTAAGCGTTGTAGATTTTGTTTGAAAAAAAAATTGTAAATATAGTTAGTTTTAGGCAAGTTTTAGCCTCAATTCATGAAATTATGTCTTTTTAGACTTTTTTTTGTATTCTGAGAATCATGAAGTGAGTTACCAGGATGCGGGACGAGGACCCAACTTGCAAAGCATCCCACCGACCACCGCCACCTATTAAAAATGGTATTTTACGATAAAATACTTGTAAAAATTGATTTATTGCTTATTGATATCTTAATTCTTCTTCTTTGTCCTTTTTTCTTCTAAAACAGATGATAAAGAAGCTTGTTTCTTTCTCAGATTAGGAGTGGCTTTTCTGTCAGCTTCTATAACTTGGAGAACATTTTGAAGATGTTCTTCAGTCCTTGCAGCCTCATAAAAGTCACTGCATAGTTTTACTGCCCTCTCAGAGCCATCATTTATGACATTTATAGCCAAAAGTTTTTCTTTGGAAGATATAAATGATGCTGTTGTTTTCCATTCAACAATCTCAACCATTAAAAAATCATAGTTTAACTGTAGTGAAGAGAATATGAACCATGAGTTTTTGTCAACCAAGTCAGCTAGTGTGGTTTCCGATCGTAGATTGGTAGGGAAATTAGGCTTTCCAAAACTAGATCCATGTCTACCTTCTGGAACCACTGTCTCAATCTTGTGTGGTTTATAGGAAAGTAGATGGTTTGTTATAGCACGAAGTTCATTTTTTGGGACCAAATCGCTGAATAATACAAGAGGAATCATCTCTGATGAAAGGTACCAGAGATGACGTTTCAAAGATGTTAGAGCACTTTTTGCTATTCGCTTGTTTACTTCCTCGTATCTAAGAAGCTTTTTGTAAAGCTGCAGATCGTGCCATAGTGCATCAAAAACTGAAGAGCAGGTCATCCACCATGGGTAGTAAATCAGTGAAATGAAGGTAGCAAAGTCTCTTAGTTTCAGAATTTGTTGCTTGTTTGTGATTGTTACTGAAGGTAGTTTCGAGATATTATCTCCTAGTAATGTAATTTTTAGAGCATATGTTGCTTTACTCATCCATCTGGCTCTATGTATAGCACCAGGTCGCTGAAAGGTTATGTCCTTATCACTAGGTCCTGCATTTAAGTATAACACAACTAAGTCAGAAAATTGTTTGTAGTCATATCGTGTATGCTGCTTTTCTATATTAATATTTGAATTGCATAATCAGTCCATTACTGAAGAATCTCCTGGACAGCTTTGGAGTACTGATTGAAGTCAATTTTTTTCAATTTTCATCCTTGGAAATCCACTGAAACTTTTCTCGAAATCTGTTAAAGACATTAATTTCTGGTCCACTCGAAGTTTCTACTTTCATGTCCTGAAACACATGACTCATAATAACTTCACCAACATGATGCCTGCATGCAGACCATAATAAAGGCCGGCCAATCTCTTGTTGGATAGTTATGCATGCAGCGCTCACATGTCCCGTGTTGGTTGCTGTAGTGTCGAAAACCAAGTTCACTACTGAATCGGAGCAGTTCCACAATTTCAGTAGCTTCATAACTTCTTCAGTCAAGTTTTTCCCAGATGGCCACTGCCACCAGCACTAGGATGATATGATGGAATACCAAGTAGTTTGAGATCCATTGAATTTCCAACTGATACGGCTAATCGTTCTTCTGTAACATATTTATCCTGCAGATTAGAAATTATTTTCGAATCCCAATGAAGAGAGGCCAATTTAGGAGGATTCCAGGATTTTTGAATGGAACTTGAAATTTTTTGGGCTACTTCGCGTCTTGCTCTATCAGCTGTAGCATATGAAGTTGCCACTGCCTTAGTGTTACCACCACATTCTTCAACAAAAGCTTTTGTGAAGGCAGCCTGTTGTGCCGGAGTCATTATCATTCTTGATGCCAAAGAAACAAGTTTCCGTCTTTTCAGAATGTCATGAGGAATGATAGCTTGAGTACCTAAACAGACTGTTGACTGTGTGGATTTTCCATCTTTTTTCAGCTCCATCATTAGCTTCTGACTCACTCTCAATGGTAGTTGTATCGCTTGTGCTACTGCTTTCTAATTCAACATAACTGCAAGAAGCTTCAGTGTCTCTCAATTCCTTTTCTTTTCTCGCATTTTCTTCACATTTTCGAAATTAATGCGCTTCATTTTGGATGCTAAAGTTTGATCATGAGCTCCAAAAGAAGCAATTCTATCCCCTTGCATAGATTGAAGAAGTTGTATATCTTCTGGATTACTCATAATTTTTTCGACATTTTTAATCCACAGTGGAAAAGTCATTTTAAGTTGCATTTCCATATCTTCTAGTCTTGTCTTTGTACTTTGTAGCTCTCTTCTTTTCAATGGAATTTCTCTCAGTTTCGCATTCTTTTCTGACAACGAAATTATTTTCTCACATGCTTTTTGCTCAGTAATCATTGGTATGTTGGCTTTATTGTAGAATGGTTGAATTTCTGTTAAAACAATTTTAGCTATATCTCGCTTAGTTCTCTCTTTTAGACCCTGTTGCTGGTGAAATAGGAAACATCTAAGAACTTGTTCACTTGTTGGCAAGCGACATCCTACAATCTTTGCTCATTATTTGTGATGCCAGGACCTAATCCATATATACAGGTTTTTTTTCGTGTTTTTACATCAACTTTATCTGCACCACTTGAACAAGTTTTACCACTAGAAGTGGCTTCACTGGCTTTACCACTAGTATCCATTATATCATATATCAACTATTATCACCAACATATATCAAAAATTGACCTGTAATAGAAACATAGATTAATATTAAAGTAGTCTACATGCCTGAAAATAAGAAAAAATAGCTATAGGTATTTCATGATGGCAAATGATGTTTATTAATAGTAGCTGTGGCTTAAACACAAGCAAACTAAACATACTAGGCCTATAGTACCTTAAGGATCATTCAATTCAATAAAATAAAGGTATATGTGAAAAAAAATTTAAGGCAATTTATCCCAAAAATTGTAATTTTTGTAAAAGTTTAGGAGCTAGGTGGACCCAGTAGATATTAATCAATTGACCTGAAATTTTGCATGTGAATTGTTTTTAGGGAATGTAACCATAATAACGTGGGGCCAAATCAATTTTTGAAAATTGCCATTTTTGATGCACCCTACAGTGTACATGTAGTGGCAAAGGTGTTGTGGGTTAGTTGTCGCTGCTGCCATGAATTGTGTTCCCCTCATGTTTAAATGTTCCCTAATTTTCAGTATTTCTGTTTGTGTGTGCAGGTGTTCTGTTGTTGTTTGAGTACATCCTGTAATGATACGAAGTGTGTTTTGTATTGTCTGTAAGGTGTTTATGTGTGTGTTTGAGATAATGGGTACACAGCATGGACTAGCACAGTTCATAACTGAGCGAATATATTGTTTGTATGTGAGTGATGTTTCCTACTGGTGTCCAAAGTTTGTGCTTGTTAGTACCCTGAGCGTGTTAAGTCTTGACGTACATTTGTTTTTAATGTCCTGAATGTGGTTTGCAAAAGATAATGATGTGTTGTATGTGGCCCCAAGTATTTTGGTCCTGTGAATGTGAGGAATGTTGGTGTTGTTTAATGTAAGCTGTGGAGTTATCTGGTGTTCTTTTGTGTTGCTTGTTAGCAAGGTGATGGTTGATTTTGTGGGCGCTACTTTGAGTCTATTGTGTGTGAGCCAGTCTTGCATACTGTTTATGTATGTTTGTAGGTTATTTGTAGCGGTGTCGATGTTGTTGTGGGTAGATGTTAGAGTGATGTCATCTGTATATGATGATAAGGTAAGCTTGTTATCTATGGGTGTTGGAATGTCATGCATGTATAAGTTGAACAGTAAGGTGGAGGGAAAATATTAAACCGTCTTGCCTCACTCATGATTTGGTGTGTTGACCCTCTAGAAATTCTAAAAAGATAATATTTTCTTTTTAGGACCATCCACCCCGCCGCATTTTTGCCGAAAACAAAATGTCGGAAGGTCATATTTTGAAAGACCCCTAGTATAATATCTATCAGTTTTTGAGAGAAGATATCGCGTTATATTGTGCATTATTTGGTTATAACTATGATAACGAGTAAATATATTCACACAACACAAGCGATACTTACTAATCACCAACTACTTAAGAACACACAGAAGCTTATCTAAACATCAGTCTCACTCGAGGTCAATGACATCAATGATAAGGGATGGGGGTAGGAGCCGCATGCTGCATATTGTAGCATGGGTGGCTACAAAGACTATTGAGTAAAATATGTTTACATTTTAGTTTTAGAGCTTATATATAAATTGTTTTAACTAATTCCATGTTTTGTATCTTTTCAGGTCATCATAAGGTGATATTTCTGTAGAAGTTTAACCTCAGATCTAAATATGGTAAAATCCCTACTAACTAGACAGTCGGTGAAGCAACATTTTCTGTTCGCAATTCCAAGTGAATTGCCACGTAATGTCTTACCCTCTAATATTCAGGTTGGGAGATATTTTCTTCTACTGAAGGAAGGCTCATCTGCAAAAAGCTCTACTTGACCGGGTGGAATCAAAGGCTTTATGTTTCATCAATCCCCCGCCTCGTACTAACTGTCTTCAATTTCTCTCTCTTCGCCGCAGTGTTGCCTCACTCTCTCTTTTCTATCACTATTATAACGAACACTGTTCTTCTGAACTCTCTAATTGCATGCCCCCTCCTTCAAGGAAAGCACGCAGTACTAGACTTTCCACATATTCTCGTTCTCAGGCCCAGAACATCTCCAATGAGCAGTAGAAGAACCAGCCCCGCTGCCTGAGGCTGCGTTCCCGACATCGACAGCGGAGAGCCAGAAGTGGAGACATTTATGGTCCCCACCCGAGAGGACCCCGAGTCTCTTCAGGTCAATGCTATTATTTTTATTTTGAAAAGATTGTGTACCTAATATGTAAGATGCATGTATATGTAGTGAGGAATAGTGAGAGAAGTGTGTGTTTGAGAGCATGCTGGACGGCTGACAGGGTAGATGAGATACAGAAAAAGATCACCAGTGACAGGAGAAACTGGAGTTCCAGCACTTCCTGTCTCTTGCGTAACGCCCCCCTTCAGAGTACTTCCCTGGTCGATTGGTGTCTGCAAACTCCCCCCCCTCAGAGGAATAATAATATGATAACTACACTAATGGAAACAGAATCAGTTATTCAGAGTAGACTTTTAAATTACCATTTTCTATGCTGTAAAGAGTGTTTATTGGATAACGCATACCTTATTTTTCTAACTTAATCAATTTATTACTTTCTTTTGTATTTCTTTCTCTTACTGTAATTATAATTCATTTTAGTTATTCGTTCATAGTATTCTAAAAATATCAAATACGAGATATTTTTTACATACAATTGACTCGGTCTAAAGTTATGAAACTGTGTTTTTGTTCTTAATGCCAGAGAGACTCCATTTATGTCTTTAATTACTGCCCTTTATACGCATAAAATGTTTGTCCTTCTTTAAGTTTTCTATTTACATTTTTTTGCCTTTTTAACCTACATTTTTAATAAGAATTTTATAAAAACGAGTCGTTCATAAATATGATTTCATCATTTATTCTCTTAATAAACACGTTTTATCAATTTTTGTCAACTAATCTCTGAGTTTTTTCCGCAGTTTTTCAGCCCCAGACAGTATTTCGATGTAATTTTTTAACGCGTACAATGTCAGATAATCATTTCAGTTTTAAAATTATCATAAATACCAAGGTAATAAATCACTTTTTTAAATGTGTGTGTATATACAGTATATATATATATATATATATATATATATATATATTTATATATATATATATATATATTAGTATTTAATCATCGTTGATCATCGATGCATTCATAGTTTAAGTGGAGGTATGAAGAGTCTAGTCCCAAGAACATCCGTAATCATATTCAGTTGACCACAATTTTCCTTAGTTTGTATTGCAGACACCCCCACCTCTATTAGTCCTGGTGCATGATTCTTAAGGACAAAGATGCACTGCAAGTTTATATTTCCTCCCTAAGGCAGCACAAATTCATCCGCATCAATCAATGTCGCATTCGTAATATCTTAGTCTTGCTCTACACCAAATAGACAAAAAAAACAAGTATCCTCAATCGGAAACCGTCCGTATACAAACCTATATTTCGTTTAGAATAATATTTTTCATATATATCTGTAGACTCAACAAGTAAAATTTGTCTTTGTAAACTTAGACTGAATATAGTTTAAAGAAGACGATGTCTTATTGTCTAATAAATAATCCCCAAAAACCGTACATTTTCATGCCTCATCTTTTCTTTGTTTGGCAGTCGCGAATTAAAATACATCTTTATAATCCAATTTAGTTCCTTCGTCCTCATTCCTGCAAATATCATTGCTTCTTTTCCACACATATATATATACTTATTTACTTACTTACTTACTTTCTGTGGGTTCGAACGACGTTCATGATCAACCTGCGGTCGACCCATCTGCAGCATCCCGCCTTATTTGGGGGATTTGGTAAAGGAGGGAATTGCTCTCTGCTCTCATCCTGCCCTCGTAGCCAGCCACGCGTGGCTGGTCAAAGACTTTGCACAGGAATCTGTCGAGCTCGTTCTTGAAGTTATTCAGGTCGGTGTGATGGAGATTTCTTACTTCTCTCGGTAGGGCATTGAAAAGGTTTGGGCCTCGTATTCTGAGAGTATTTTCCATTCTCGTTTTCATGGTCCCCTGCTCCACAGCAGCTGCGACTGTACAAAATCTGCCTCTTCTCTCATTCCAATTTGTTTCTTTTCATTTCTAAGGTTAGGGACAAACCCTCAAGTATTTTCCATATGTACATATATTAATGTGTACCGCTCTCGCCTTCTTTCAAGAGAGTAGAGTTTTAGGAATTGTAGTCGAGACCAGTAGTCTTCACCTTCCGTTTCTATCTTAGACGTAAAAGTCCTTTGTATAGCTTCATGTTCGCAATGTCTCGTTTTCTGTATGGGCTTGAGTACTGAGTAATACTCAATGATTGGTAGGACTAGACTCTCCCACAATTTGAGCATAATGTTTGCTTTTCTGCTGCGGAAGCTCCTCCAGATGATTCCTATTATTTTTCTAGCCGTCGTAATTTTGATGTTGTAGTACTCTCTGAATTCTGTATCCGACGACATTATTACTCCAAGATCCCTAACTTGTAGATTTGCTCTTATCTTTCTGTCTTGCAGAGTTTTGTACCTTTTATTCTGCAGCTCCTTGTTATTACCATATATTAGAAGCTGGAATTCTTCTTCGTTGAACTTCATATTGTTGTCTTCTGCCCACTACTGTAGAGTATTGTTTCAATGTCGTCTTGTAATTTTCTTATGTCACCTTCGTTCAATATTTCCTTACTATTTTGTGTCATCTGCGAAACATGATACAATACTGTCCTTAATATCTGCATCAACATCTGCAATCATTATTATGAAAAGCAAGGGAGCTAATACTGTCCCTTGTGGGACAGAGCTCACGACTTCCGAGACTTCCGATTTAACTCCATTACCACCACTCTTTTTGCTCTTTGCGTTAAGAAATTAATATCCATCTTCCTAGCTTTCCAGTAGTTCTTGTATTCTTAAGTTTGTGTGCTATGATTCCATGGTCACATTTATCGAAAGCTTTATCAAAGTCCGTATATATTACATCTATATTTTGTCCTTGACACAATGTTTCCAATATTTTCTCATGGTGGTCTAGTAGCTGTGATAGGCATGATCTTCCATCCCTGAAGCCATGTTGATTTGGGTTGTATAAGCCTTTTCTTGTAGGTAGTAGGTAGTTTTAGCTCTAATTATACGTTCAAAGCACTTTATAAGGTGTGAGGTAAGAGCCACTGGCCGATAATTCTTCGTATTGCTCCGTTACCACCTTTAAATAGGGGGGGGCAATGTTCGCGTTCTTTAAGGGGAGTGGAATTTGTTCTGTGACGAGTGATTTCCTCCATCGTAATATAGCGGTTTGGCAATACTCTCTTTACATTTCTTCAGAAACGTGGCACTCCATGTGTCTGGCCCTGGGCTGAATTGTCTCGCATCTGTGATAAAGCCGTAGTTATATCTCCTTCCGTGAACTTGAAGTCCATTAATAGGTTTGTGGCGGAATTTGTTCTTGGGTGATTTGTATTTATGTCGAAAAATTCGTGTGGGTTTTGCACTTCCATCTCGGACTTAGTGGTGCTAAACACAGAGTTAAATTGTTCCCTAAGCAGTTTGCTTATTTCTTCCGGGTCATTTGTGTATTCGGCCTCCCCATCTATCAACGGACCAATACTCTCCTTACACTGCATTTTCCTTTCGCAAACGTGTAGAAGTATTTGGGGTTATTTTTTATGTTTTCTGCAACCTTGTTTTCTTCCTCGTTTGTCTTGTGTCTGAATGTTTGCTTTCGGTCCATTTCTATTTCGCCAAGTTTCTTCTCTAGTTTGAGTCTCTTTGCATCAGTTCTGCATCTGTGGAGATGTTTTACGGTTGTCTTCGTTGCCCGAATAGTGTCCTGATTTTCCTCTCGAGCATGTTTCAGTATTATATATATATATATATATATAATCTACTATAGAAAATGATCGAAAAACTGGTACCAAACCTCAAACGACCCAATTACTATCCAAACAACGCTAGAAAATAGAAAAGGCAGAATGTTTAGTGTTCTCAAATTAAAGGCCCGACAAGGGACCTCCTCAACACTAAAGGAAAATAGCTTGGTTGTCAGGGGGCCAAGACTTTATAACCAGCTTCCAAAAACTTCAGAAACGTTACAGGGGTCAAAGTTGAAGTCTTCTAGAGAAGACTAGATGCCTGGCTCAGGACGGTACCAGATGAACCGTTTGTACTGGCTATGTGCGGTGGTGAGCGCAATTGGGCAACTCGCTCCTCCACCAAGCCAGACCTAGAGGCGGGGCTACCAGCTTGACCTTCGTGTGAAGAGAGACCAACACACCGAACTTAAACGAAGTTAACGAGGTATCTATATATATAGATATATATATATATAATTTTTTGGTTCTTTTGCATTATCCTCCCAACACTAATTTTTTTATATAATGTTGGTTTGGTTTTGGTTATGGTACTTTATTTTCCTTCCATTATAAAAAATTAGTGTTGGGATTAGGTTAGGTTAGGTTAGGTTAAAACAGCCCGCCGCAGGCGTTAGCCGTAGTTTTATTTTCCTTCCATTATAAAAAAAAATTAGTTGTTTGGATTAGGTTAGGTTAGGTTAGGTTAAAAACAGCCCGCCGCAGGCGTTAGCCGTAGTTTTATTTTCCTTCCATTATAAAAAAAAATTAGTGTTGGGATTAGGTTAGGTTAGGTTAGGTTAAAACAGCCCGCCGCAGGCGTTAGCCGTAGTTTTATTTTCCTTCCATTATAAAAAAAAATTAGTGTTGGGATTAGGTTAGGTTAGGTTAGGTTAAAAACAGCCCGCCGCAGGCGTTAGCCGTAGTTTTATTTTCCTTCCATTATAAAAAAAATTAGTGTTGGATTAGGTTAGGTTAGGTTAGGTTAAAAACAGCCCGCCGCAGGCGTTAGCCGTAGTTTTATTTTCCTTCCATTATAAAAAAAAATTAGTGTTGGGATTAGGTTAGGTTAGGTTAGGTTAAAAACTGCCCGCCGCAGGCGTTAGCCGTAGTTTTTATTTTCCTTCCATTATAAAAAAAAATTAGTGTTGGGATTAGGTTAGGTTAGGTTAGGTTAGGTTAAAAACAGCCCGCCGCAGGCGTTAGCCGTAGTTTTATTTTCCTTCCATTATAAAAAAAATTAGTGTTGGGATTAGGTTAGGTTAGGTTAGGTTAAAAACAGCCCGCCGCAGGCGTTAGCAGTAGTTTTATTTTCCTTCCATTATAAAAAAAATTAGTGTTGGGATTAGGTTAGGTTAGGTTAGGTTAAAAACAGCCCGCCGCAGGCGTTAGCCGTAGTTTTATTTTCCTTCCATTATAAAAAAAATTAGTGTTGGGATTAGGTTAGGTTAGGTTAGGTTAAAAACAGCCCGCCGCAGGCGTTAGCCGTAGTTTTATTTTCTTATTATAAAAAAAAATTAGTGTTGGGATTAGGTTAGGTTAGGTTAGGTTAAAAACAGCCCGCCGCAGGCGTTAGCCGTAGTTTTATTTTCCTTCCATTATAAAAAAAAATTAGTGTTGGGATTAGGTTAGGTTAGGTTAGGTTAAAAACAGCCCGCCGCAGGCGTTAGCCGTAGTTTTATTTTCCTTCCATTATAAAAAAAAATTAGTGTTGGGATTAGGTTAGGTTAGGTTAGGTTAAAAACTGCCCGCCGCAGGCGTTAGCCGTAGTTTTATTTTCCTTCCATTATAAAAAAAAATTAGTGTTGGGATTAGGTTAGGTTAGGTTAGGTTAAAAACAGCCCGCCGCAGGCGTTAGCCGTAGTTTTATTTTCCTTCCATTATAAAAAAAATTAGTGTTGGGATTAGGTTAGGTTAGGTTAGGTTAAAAACAGCCCGCCGCAGGCGTTAGCCGTAGTTTTATTTTCCTTCCATTATAAAAAAAAATTAGTGTTGGGATTAGGTTAGGTTAGGTTAGGTTAAAAACAGCCCGCCGCAGGCGTTAGCCGTAGTTTTATTTTCCTTCCATTATAAAAAAAAATTAGTGTTGGGATTAGGTTAGGTTAGGTTAGGTTAAAAACAGCCCGCCGCAGGCGTTAGCCGTAGTTTTATTTTCCTTCCATTATAAAAAAAAATTAGTGTTGGGAGGATAATGCAAAAGTACCAATTTTTTTTTGTTATAGTCGGGCTACGTCGTAACATCGCTTCCCGGAGACTAGCGAAGTTAAGCGACATTGGGTCTGGGTAGTAGTTGGATGGGAGACCTTCCTCCACGCCCAGATTATGTAGCGACCCGTGGTTCGGATCCCACGTAAAGCTGTAGGTCCCCTCCGTCATATGACCTTAGATGTTGCGAAGGAGGTTAAACAACCCTAATTTAAAAAAATTACTTTCATTACTGTATAATCGGCCTCAAAAGGCATATAATTAATGTAATAATTTCAATTCTTTATTTTCAAATTGTTTTAAAGGACCTTTTATGTGGAGTAACAAGAAAAAAATTATTTTACTTTTCTAAAGGTGATGCGAGTAAAAAATAAGAGAAAAACAGCTTCGATAGAACATATACAGGGTGTACATAAAGTCAGGATCTATTTTTGTGAAATAATTATTTTTTTTTCTTTTTCTTTTCAGAAGCCCTTAGAATGAATACAGAAGAGCGTGTGGCAATAGTAATTTGGCGAATCGAGGGAAAGAAATACAATGACATCAGAGAGAAGTTTAGAAGGAGATTTCATAAGCCGGGGCCAATAGACAAGACAATACGAAAATTGGTGAACAAATTTAAACGAACTGGATCTGTAAATGATGAAGCAAGATCAGGACGACCGTATATGTCAGATCTTACCGTGAATGCAGTACGCGGAATTATCAATGAGGAGCCACGTACGTCCGTTCGTGCTGCATCACACAGACTCGGCCTCCCGACGTCATCTGTGCACAAAATTCTGAAAGTTAATTTGCAGAAAAAAAGCTATCATTTGCAGGTTTTACATGATTTACATGAGGAAGATTTCCCTCGACGAAGTGCTGTGTTTGCTGATCTCGTAGAACAAATCTGAAGTGATAATTTAATGGACAACATTCTCTTTAGTGATGAAGCCACTTTCCATACGTGTGGAAAAGTAAATCGCCATAACTGTCGAATTTGGGCAGATGAAAGACCGAATGATTTCGTCCAAAACTGGGAAAGAGACTCACCTAAAGTTAATGTCTGGATGGGTTTAACAAAATCTAAGGTTTATGGTCCTTTTTTCTTTGCTGAAGCTACAGTTACGGGGCTTATTTATCTGGACATGTTGCAGCAATTCCTTGAACCTCAGCTGATTGGGGATAGGATTGTTAGTACCGTCGTCTATCAACATGATGGTGCTCCTTGTCACTATGCCAAAATTGTTCAGGATTATCTAAATGGACGTTTTCCAAATCGCTGGATCGGACGCGGAAGCAACAGACCTTGGCCAGCGAGATCACCAGATTTAACCCCCTTAGATTTCTTTGCATGGGGCTTTATCAAATCGCACGTCTATCAGACGAAGATTACGAGTCTTGAAAACTTACGTACACGTATACGAACTGCTGCAGATAACATAACCCCGCAAATGCTCCAGAATGTGTTTAGAAATGCTGCGGAACGATTTGAGCTGTGCAGGGATACTGATGGGCGTCACGTCGAATCCTACTCTTAATTATTTAATAAATGTTACCACGTTATCATTTTATGATTGAATTCCATATAATTTCCAAGTGCTTCACAGAAATAGATCCTGACTTTATGTACACCATGTATAAAGCGGGATAAATGGGTCAATGCAATTAGTCTGTTGAAAGATTTCGTAACATTAAATCAAGACTCCTTTAAAATGGTTGGTTCATTTACTTTTGTTTAATAGTGTATCAGATATCAGGAAAATTAAAATTTAACTTACTTAAATTTAATTTATTTAAAATTTACTTCGATCAACAGATAATGAAAACAAATCCATTAAAAAGTATATAAAATTAACCGCACAGTAACTCACGACATTACCCCTTTGTCGCGCAATGTGACGTTACTGATTTTGTTTTGGCTAATGCCAGACGATTTTATTCAGTCCCAGAAACACCTCTGTGCAGTAAAGGTTAAGAGACGTTTGCTTAATCCTTTACGGAACAGAGGTTTTTCCAAAACTGAACAAAATCATCAGGCGTTAGCCAAAACAAAATAAGTAGTCACACTGCCCGACAAAGGATTAAAAGAAAAAACATATATTGTTAATATAATAAAGTTTTAAATTTCTCTAATTTCAGCTGAAACTCCTCCTTATTGCATGTGCCATCTTGGCGGTTTCTGCACAGGGTAAGTATTTAATTTGCAAATTAATATATATATTTTTTTTTAAAAGAAATAGGAATAGCTTTAATCAGAAAAGAATGCCACACACTCTTCATTTTGGGGAGGTGGAAAGTGTGAACTTTTTACACGATAAATACCGTGTGACCACAAAAATTGTCCCTGTTTTTAATCGCTTATTACTCAGTCATTATTGCAGCTTCACAAATGAAATGAAAAGCATTCGAAAGAGAACATTTTAAAGTTTTATTTAATTTTTTCGATATCCTGGATACGAAATCAGTACTTATAAAAAATGACAGTTTTATCCACCACAATCATGGGTTATTTGTCGGACATGCAACGTGTTTTCATCGCAGAAGAGATGATCAAACATGGCTCGGTAGTTGCCACCCAACGGTCTTTCAGACGACAATACGGTCAGCAAAGGACCATAGATCCTAAAACGATTCGCAGGATTTTCGCTAAATGGAAACATCACGGCTCAATCAAGAACATGCATAAAGGCAACTCTGGGCGCAGCAAAGGTGTGCGAACCGCTGAAAACATTGATTCAGTCGCAAATCAGCTTGAAACGGACAACGAGAAATCTGTGAGACGACTATCAGCTGTGACAGGAATCAAACGGGAGAGCATTCGGAAAATAATCACGTTGGATTTGAGAATGAAGTCATTCAAAATTATGTGTTTGCAACAGCTTAGCGAACAAGACTACCAGCGTCGTTTGATGTTTAGTGAACGCATTGAAACAATAATTGAACAAAACCAGATAACGATTAATGACTAATATTCAGTGATGAATGCCACATCTATCTCAATGGGTTCATCAACAGACAGAATTACCGGTGTTGGTCACAAAACAAGCCAAATATACACTTGGAGAAACCTCTGCATTCACCAAAAGTTACTGTCTGGTGTGGTTTGAGTAGCAGCAAGGTTTATGGTCCTTACTTTTTTGAGGACCCAGAGACAAGGAGACCGCTTTCAGTAACTTCAGAAGATATGTAGAAATGCTGAACACTGTTTTTGAACAAGAAAACTGCAGTAACAAGTGGTTTCAGCAAGACGGAGCAACAGCCCACACAACTAGGCAATCACTGGAATGTTTAACAAGATTTTTGAACAAAGATTCATTTCTCATCGCTCGCAGTTTCCCTGGCCCGCAAGATCTCCCGATCTATCACCTATGGACTTTTTTCTCTGGGGATTTGTCAAGGACAAAGTATTCAGGCAAGAGCCATCCTCTATCGAAGAATTAAAGCAAGCGGTGGTAGAGAGTGTACAGTCCATTGAATGCAGCGTTTTGGAAAATGTAATAAATAACTTCCTTTCCCTTGTGTGAAATGTAAGAATGTCCAGGGACGTAACTTTGAACACATGTAGAATAAATTAAAACTTTAAAATGTTCTCTTTCGAATGCTTTTTATTTCATTTGTGAAGCTGCAATAATGACTGAGTAATAAGCGATTAAAAACAGGGACAATTTTTGTGGTCACACGGCACATTTTTAATTAAAATAATCGTATTTAAATAAAATAAGAAAAAAAATTAAGGGCAGGATATTAAAAAAAAGTAAGACTCGAACTGGCTCGCGTGTCGAGGTTTCAGACTCAGCGCTTTTACCAATCACGCCATGGAGGTTTCTTGAAACGAGGCAATATTTCTGCGTTTTAACCATGCTCTATTCAATTGCTTCGCATTTATAAGGAAGACAAATGGAATTTAATTACAATTCTGCATGGCGTGATAGGTAGGAGCGTGACTCTAAAACTAAACGACGCGCATACACTATATATATATATATATACATATATATATATATATATATATATATATATATATATCTATATATATATGGACCATTCTGAGTTCATTCCCACACATATATATATATATATATATTTTTTTTTTAACTTCAAACACGCAGTATAATTAGCGTAAAGAACGACGCTTGTATAGGAGAATATTCCTACGTTAATTTACGTTAATTATACTGCGTGTTTGCAGTTAAAATGTATATAATGTAAGGCATGCGGGAGGTGCCCCCTTGGGGCATTGGTTTCTGCGCGTATGTAGGAGAATTACGGCATTTGATCGAGTGAGGCCCATGTGTAATGGTTATCATATCTGACCGGCAATCGGAAGATCCCGGGTTCGATTCCCGGGTGGTTACCTCATTTTTTCATTTGTTTCGTTCTCTCTCCTCATCTTGCGCGGAATATTCTCCTATACAAGCGTCGTTCTTTACGTTATATATATTATATATATATATATATATATATATATATATATATATATATATATGTGTGTGTGTGTGTAGATAGTTGAAAAAGTAAATAAACACATTCGTTTTTCTCCATACTTTGATTTGATCATAAGGTCAATAAATAATAACGGATTTATTGAATCAAATATATTTTGAATCGTGTTGCTTTTCCCTTTCAATTATAAAAATTTCGTGTGAAGAGAGACCAACGCACGGAACAACTACGAAGTTAATATATATATATATATATATATATATATTATATATATATATATATATATATATATATAGAGGTGTATATGCTTTCATTGTGAATATTTAAATGTTCAGAAGTAGCTACACTCAAAATAAAGGAAACTAAAATGTATTTCAGTCTAAATTTGCAGCTGCAATTTTAATTTTCTTTCTTCGTAAGTCATACACGAACAAATTAATTTAATGTTTATTAAAATAAACTTTAATTGTAGGTCCATATAGACCCCAAACCCACCAAGTTATCAAAGTTATGGTGGAAATGGTGCTCAAATCTTGAGAGGAAAGCTGGTCTATACAAGACTTGGAACAAAATTTAGGGCTACCTGATGGAGTTCCATATGCAAGGAGTTAGTGTTTTTTCAAAGTTCATTATTACATTAAAGAACTTTGAAAAAAAAGGCTTCGGTAAGTTTTTTGTCTTCAGACCAAATCACATAAAAAAAGTTAAAACCAACAATGTAGTTATTCCTTCAGTGCATCACACTCAAGTTCATTCAAAGTTACTTTAGAATTGGAACCAAACTTATTTCGAAAAATATATTTCTCAGGATTATTGCTTTTGGATCTTCTTCGCTACGAACAGATTATTTTATTCCTTTTTAAATGTTAATTTACATTTCAATTATTTACAATCATATTTTGTTTCCAATTATTAAATATTGTTAATGATAACTGGTCACCTGTTTAGAATCTAAGTTTATCATGAGAATTATGACCATTTTAATGTTCCGCAATAATTGCTGATGAATTTCCTTATCATTCTTATCGTTGCATTTATTCGATTCATCATCGTGTGTTGGTTCCTTCTCATTAATTCACTGCAACACTAAGAAAAAACAAACAACCAAGTAATTAAAAGGAAGAATTCCTTAAACATGTTTTTTTTATTAGATTGATATTGAATCCGGGAACGAATGAAGACCTTTTCATTACTCTGAAGACATTTTTGCTTTTATTTATTTAGAAACCTTTTAATATAGAGAATAAATTGAACATTATATGGTCGTTTTTTAACCTGTATTTTGTTCCAAAGGATTACACACACACACACACACACAAAGGTGCATATCTCCACATAAACGAGGTACTGACATTTTAAATCTACGTATATATCTTAAAAGCTAATTAACTAAACTGAATTTAACCTAACCTAACCTTAGTGCCATCGATTCGAGAAGGGTAGTATAAGGGTTTCGAACACAATTGAAGGGTCTAATAGTGTTTAAATCATTAAATATTGAGGTACTCACTAATTTAACCTGTAACCCTGTAACCTAACCGAATCAAACCTTAATTAACCTATAAAGAAGAGCAGCGTTTTTCAAACTCTTCAGACCGAGTAACTCTTTCAAAATTTCATTTCACGTCAGGGAACCTTGCTATAAAATTTCCTGTTTTTACATCCAATTCTAATAAATTATGAATTTTTTATAATATAACACCCTATAACAGGCTATTTGCACTTGACCATATGATTTGTTGCCATTAAAACTAAGTCCACAGCTTCAGCCAGAGGCAAATTTAATTTCATTTAGAGTAATACCTGAAGGATTTATTTACATTCTAATAGTAATATAATTTTATTTATCTTAAACTGTGTTCTAAATAATGGAGTACAATGCATTATAGTTACAATGACATTACAAACTATTTCATTTGTTAAAGACGAACGGTATAAAGAATTTATGTTGGCCAGCAGTTATTCTGATTGGGACTGAAAAGTTAAATATTTTCTATCTTTATATATATATATATATATATAAGGATATATATATATATGGATTAATCAGTTTCGACGTTCGTTCATTGTTCACAGAAGTGCCAATTGACGATATGCTTGGCTTTCTCTCACGAGAATTACATAAGTATGAGTTGCCACTACCTGCACACATTGTTATTGATCTCATTAAACTTTGCATCAAAGACTGCAAATTCACTTTCAATGGCGAATATTTTCAAAAGGTGTTTGGGATGACTATGGGTAATCCTTTGTCGCCCCTCCATTCCAATATTTATATGAAGGGTTTCGAAATAGCTTACATTCCTAGAATCCTTGGGGTTGACATCCCATAGATGCTGTACGTCGACGATATTTTATGTATCTGGTCCATGACTTCCTCCTTCAGTTAAATAATAAAATCTCCTCCATTATGTTTACTCTGGAAGTGTAACGAAACAACTCAATCCCGTTTTTGGATGTGCGTGTACATAGGGAAAGCCCAGATTTTAAGTTTAGTATTTATCGGAAAAAACAAACAATTTGTCCTACGTACACTTTTACTCCGGACATGACACCCCTCAAGAAAGTCATATTTTCTTCAATGTTTCTCCGCGCTCTTAGGATCGCCAGTCCGGGATACATGGATGCCGAATTAGAAAAAATCAACAGTATTGGAAGTGATTTGTGTTAACCACCTGCGTTTTTGGAATCTTGTTTTAACAAGGCAAAACGAACTTTCTATCGTGTAAATAATAACCCTCGCCTTTGTCGAAGAATATTTTAGTACTTCCATTTTTTCTCAGGCTTTTTAGGTATTGCTAATGTACTTAACTTTTGAACATTACTGCAGAATTTTCATATGACAATATTGTGAGAAATATCATAGTAAAGAATAGTCCTACGAATACTTCAGGCATTATCTATAAAACTGGTTGTAAATAATGTGATTCCCTTACATTGGACAGACGGGAAAGGATTTCAATACGCGTGTAAAACGGCATCAATATTCCGTTCGAACGGAACAGTCGTCCAGTGCCCATTTTGTTCATTTCTCAGAGTTATCTCCATTGTAGTGATTGGAATAATGCTTCAGTTTTGTTTCACTCAAGCAACATTGTTAATAGAAATATTCTTGAGTCTGCCATTATTCACTTACAAACAATTTCAACATTAGCCAGGGCCTTTTTTTCGCCTGATCCTGTTGTTTTGAATTCGTTCAGAGTGGATTTAGACAAGATGGGGAAAATGTTAAAAACTCTGGTAGCGTTTCCATATAATTTGTATGCTCCTCCTACAATTTTTTTTGTGGCACCAATCATATTATCTTTTTTTTTAATTAATTTTTCTTTGTGACCTACATATAGTCCTCGAACTTGTATTAATTTCAGTGTTCCTGAGGATGTCATTAGACGAAAGCACCTGAGCAGCTGGCTATAGTAGTAAGCTGGCAAAATGCCAGAGTGCAGTAATATTACGTAATATTGCAAGAGTGCCACCCCCCCCCCCTTTGTTGCAAGAGTACGCCCCCTTCGTTGCTAAGCCCCGCCCTCGTTGCCACCCCCGAAAGATGACTGCAGGGGTATGCACCTGAGTTATTCCCCAAGCTGATCCCCCAAAGGGGAGTACCGAACTTTGTTGCCAACCCAAAAATAGGATTGCAGGGGTATGCAACTTCGAGGCGGAGTTCTCCCCCAAGCTGAACCCCCCCAAAGGGGCATACCTAACCTAAGAGGCCTCTATGGGAGGGCCCCTTGCAGTCCCATTTCGGGATGGCAACAACAGGGCTTGTCAACGAGGGGGGCGGCTTAGCACGAAGGAGGGAGGGGCTTAGCAACAAGGTGGGTTGGTGACAAAGGGGGGTGGGGGTGCACTCTTGCAACAAAAGGGGTGGGGGTTGTACTCTTGCAACAAGGGGGTGGGTGACACTCTTGCAACATTATGCAATATTACGTAATATTTCTGCACTCTGGCATTTTGCGCTATATACTGCTATGATGGCAGGCATAAGACTTGAAAGCAACTCTCCCCTTCATAAATTCCATAAATGAGGCGAGATGTTTGCAGAGGCGTGGGAGAACGGTCCATCCTCACATTTGTTTGATTCAAGAAAAGTAACAATAATTTTTGTCTAAAATTACATAGAATCTCTTCCAAAGATGTTTTTTTCTGCCCAACCTGACTCAACTCTTGGAAGGCGTACGTCCTGAGGTGTTCTTTCTGTTTTTATCAAGAACTGTGCTTCTGTGCTAACCCCTGCCAAGGTAAACTTTTAGTCTTTGTCTTTCATCTGGTTCCTTTTCCTCCCTGCTGGAAGTTCGCTTTCATTCAGTTCTGTCTCAAAGAAGGGTGACCGCTCTCAACCCTTCAACTATCGTCCAATTCCTTTGATTTCTTGTCTTTCTAAAGTTTTTTAATCTATTCTTAATAGGAAGATTGTTAAACACTTCTCTTCTCACAATCTTCTTTCAGATCGTCAGCATGGGTTCCGCAATGGGCGCTCTACTGGCGATCAGTTTCTGTCCTTCTATCTGTGCCTTCATCTCTAATTTCCTTTCTGGCCGACTATAACTGTAGTTGCACAGTAGATGGCCACTGTTCTTCTACTAAAGCTATTAATAGTGGAGCTCCTCAGTGCTCCGTCCGCGTTCTATCACCCACCGTTTTCCTTTAATTTATAAATGATCTATTACGTCGCACTGCCTGTCCTATCCACTCCTATGCCGATGACTCGGCTCTTCACTTCTCCACCCGCTTCCCAAAGCGTGTCTCTTAACAGTCACTCTATGATTTGCTAGGACAGTTATGGTGTACCTGACTTCTGATCTTTGTACTATCTCTGATTGGGGCAGGGAAAGCCTTGTGGCGTTCACTGCCTTAAAAACTCAGTTCCTTCATCTGTCTACTCGTCATAATCTTCTACACGACTTTCCCATTATCTTCAACAATACATAACTCAATTGTTATTCTTAACATTTTTGCCATTTAACTTTTCGCGTGATCTTTCCTTTAAAGATCACATATACTCTCTTTCTAAAACAGCTTCTAAGAGGTTAGGTGTGTTGTACCGGCTCCGCAGTTTTTTCACCCCGACTCAGTTGCTTTCTCTGTACAGGGGTCTTGTTCCTTCTTGTATGGAGTACGCATTCGCCCTTGGCTTCTCCTTCCTGCATAAAAAAAATAACTCAAAACGTAGTCATTATTCAGTTGCAGATGACATAACTCTCCTCATATCTGATAACAATTGGCTATACTGTAAACATGAAAATTACTGAAGCGTTAAAGTTGAAGTACCTGATGGGCTTTTGTAATTTTAACGTCCCCAGTAATGAATGGCTTCTAACACTGACCAGGTAAGTTTCCTTTTTGGTACAACTATTTGATGTATAGGGTTAAATTACACTGGGCAACAAAAAAATTTTTTTTCGTGTCCCAAGAATGAAAATACCTTATTCTTATAGTATTTTCTGTGCTGAATCCAAATAAGTGTAAAATTTCTCTATCAGGTCTGGTTTTTGTGTGACATGCAATTTAATTTTTAAAAACCCATATAGTTACATACTTATTAAAATATGATCGAAAAGACATACCTGTAGTTTAAAAAGTAGCTTGTTTTGATTTTCTGCTGTGCTTTGCCTCAGGCATGTCTCTCTTAAGAGTCCAGCAATAGTCAGCCAGCATACTGGGGCTCCATTTGCCTTGGTAACGGTTTTCCATGGCAGAAATATCCTGATGAAAACGCTCACCATGTTCGTCGCTTACTGCACCCAGGTTTTCCGGAAAAAAGTCCAAGTGAGAGTCTAAGAAATGAACCTTTAATGACATATTGCACCCCATTGCTTTGTAAGACTTAAGAAGATCTCCTACTATTTCAGGATAGTTTTCGGCCTTGTGATTTCCCAAAAAATTTGTGCAGACACTTTTGAAACTCTGCCACGCAGCTTTCTCAACTTCATTCAACTCTCCTTCAAATCTCTCATCTCTTAACAATTCTCTGATCTGAGGGCCTACAAAAATGCCTTCTTTAATCTTGGCATCACTGATCCGGGGAAACTTATTTCTCAAGTATGTGAATCCTGTTTGCGCTTTATCCATCGCTTTAACAAAGTTTTTCATAAGTCCAAGCTTGATCTGCAAAGGAGGAAGGTACACTTTCTCAGGGTCAACAAGTGAACTATTCACAACATTTTTCTTGCCTGGAACAAGTGAGGTGCGTTTTGGCCAATCCTTCTTAACGTAGTGGTTTTGCTTGTCCCTACTGTCCCACTCACATAAAAAACAACAGTACTTGGTGTAACCTAGCTGCAACCCTGCAAAAGTGCAATGACCTTCAGATCTCCACAGATATTCCACTTATATTTCTGATACTGAAACTTTTCTAAAAGCAACTTCATGTTGTCGTATGACTCTTTCATGTTTGCAACATGTGCAATAGGTACAGAAGGAAATTTATTTCCGTTGTGAAGAAGGACTGCTTTCAAGATGACTTTTGAGGAGTCAATGAACAATCGCCACTCATTCACGTTATGTTCATGACCAAGAGCCCCCATGACTGAATTAACATCTTTACAAAACACAAGTCCATCTTCATGGGAGAACCATTCTTTGAATTCATCATGGCGACTGCGGAAAAAACAAACTTTAGTGTCACGTTGCAGTAGATTCCAACCCTTTAATCTTGAACCTAAAAGTTCAGCCTGCTTCTTAGATAATTTCAAATCACGAACTAGGTCATTTAGATCTCCTTGTGACAGTAAATGTGGTTCATTGGAGGAACAGGTAGCCTGGAATGTTGGATCAGAAATGTCTTCATCTTTTTTCTCGTGATATGCTACAGCTACGTTTGATTCCTCATCACTTAAACTTACATGTTCAGGAGGATTTGGTACTGGAAGTTGAGCACTGTGGGGAACTGGTCTCATTGCAGACGGTAGATTAGGGTATTTCATAAGGCTCTTTGTTTTTGAAGTGATCCCCTTTGTATTTACCAGGCAGAAATAGCAATCTGTTGTGTGATCTTTGGGTTCCCTCCAAATCATTGGAATAGCAAATGGCATGTGACGTGAACCGTTTAGCCATCCTGTAAGTAGTCTTACACATGTCACAAAACAAATGAGGGGCCCAACTCTTGTCCTGATCGCCTACTTTACATCCGAAATAAAGTTCATAGCATTTTTTTACTAATGGTGTAAAGTTACGTTTCTGGGATTTTAAAGTTAGATCACCACATACATAACAAAAAGAATTAGGATGATTCAGACAGTTCCGCGGCATTACAAAACATCTATATGAATACAACACTGGTGTAAAATTAACAAGAAGCAACAGACACTAGCTGTTAACACTGTGACATTTACAAGCAGACTGACTTGGAGCTGCTCTACACAGAAACTAGGCTCATGTCTGAACAGGTACAAACATGTTTCAACCTGCACAGTCTGCTGCTCCGACCAAATTTATCCTGCCAGCATTATCAGAACTTTCTCCCCAAAGGAATAAATTGTACTAATTTTACAGAAAAATTAATACAACATATATATTAATATTAATATATTTTATTATAGTTATATTAATTAATATAATATATTAATTAATATAATATATTATTATATTTATTATTTTTATAATGTTTTATATTATAATATTGTTATATACTTAATTATATATAATATGTTATTATTTTTTTATCCGGTGATCAAGCTAAATGAAGAAAAAATGAACATAGCGTCACAAGTAAACTAAGCCTGATAGAAAAAATCTGATTTCATATTTAGATTCAGCATGAAAAAGTACACTTAGAACACCCATCAAAACCCTTGTGACAAAATTGTTGTTGACCAGTGTAGTCAGTAAGTTCCTGGTTAGTGTCTATGCGGTTCTCAACTTGAAACCTAATTCTGAGAGGAATCTATTTTCACATAATAAGGAACTTTACTGGTGACACCATACCCCACACGAAAGAACAAACAGAATTTATCCATATTTAAAAATAAACGACTGAATCCAGAAAATTTATCTCTAAATCTGTGATTTTTAAAAATGTAAAGAAAGTTAAAGAAATTTAAATACGACTGTAGATAATAGCCTACTACAATTAATAGAGTGTCAGAGTTGAAAGTATTAGGTTTAATTTCAAAAGAAATATTACACATACAGTACATACAGTACATTATAAAAAATCTCGTGTCCCAACAAAGTTGAGGTGAGAAAGAAGAAAAAGCCTGGACACCAGTCGAAGCTATTGGTGCCCATCGTGGAGAGAAAGCGGGAAGAATGGTTCCCAAGCCCAAATCCTAAAAAAGCTAACACAAAAAAATCTTTTTTATTTACTTAAAATGGCAATATTTCAGTTATACCAGACAAAAGGTAAATTTGGAATAAAATTAATTTATTAAGAATGACTTTTAAGTCAAATGTAAATTTCTTCATCTTGAAAAACATTATTTTTAAAACAAAAATTAAACATTGTTTTAATAGGAAAATGTTTCTTTGTTTAACTCCTTTCATACAAATTATAATTTTTTAAATTTAATATTAGTTATTTTAGTTTTCAAAATGTGCATTTTTTATTTCCTTCTAAATATAAAGTTTTTAAATGCAAATACAATTTTTTAACCTAAAAAATATATTTAATAAAATTGTAATGTAGAGTAAAACTATAAAACCAAATATATCAAACAAAGTCACAACTCCGGATGGTGTAACGAGAAGAATACTCTGTACGTTGCGTGATGGATAAGAACAAAAGAAATTAGATATTTACTCCTGCATGTATAATGTGCACAAATGAATATACTGTAGTTAAGTTAAAGAGTTAAGTAATAAACTCTAATATAAACATAAAGAATATAGCTAATTCCACAGTAAGCATAATTTTCCAAAATTTTAAAGAATATTTCCCTTTGACAGAGAAAATGAAATTGGCAAAAGAAAAATAACAATGTGTGTGTTACGAGAGATGATTTTGTCGTGAAATATTCAAATAAAAGTTTTTCTTTAGAACAATCCAAAAAAAAAAAATCTTATTAAAAAGCATCTGTGAATTTTCAATGGGCATGTGGATACAGTTTATATAAACTATCGAAATGCATTTAAACATTGCATAAATTACACTACTGCATTCAAAATACCAGCTAATTACAAATGATCTTCCCGATTTTAAACATTTATATGAAAAAGAACAAAGCTACAGCGAAAAGCAAAATATATAAATAAGGAAGAACTCAAAAAGTGTTAAACAGAGCATACATAGAGAGGGATAAAACCGTGGCGCTCCTGGTAAGAGGGTCACTGTGACCAGAAGATGAACAGCTGGTGGTGGCAGCACAAGACCAGGCACGACCGACAAACTGGTTCAAAAGAAATATCGAGGGTAAAAATGAAAGTGAGATGTGCAGACTGTACTCAAAGAGCCCAGAGATTGTGAGTCACATACTCTCTGGATGCGAAATACTCCTATACAGAGGAAACTACACGGACAGACACAATGCAGTCTGCAAGCTAATCCACTTCAAGCTGTGTAAGAAATATGAAATAGGGCTAGAAACAGAAAAGCAATGGGAACATATTCCACAAGGAATAGAAGACAATGATAAAGTGCTGCTCCAATATGATCATGAAATACCAACTGACATCAAAGTATCAGGATGCAGGCCAGACATAGTAGTGGAAGAAAAGGAGGGTAACAAATGCCTCTTGGTGAAAGTAGGAGTTCCAGCGGACTGGAATTTAGCTAACTATAAAAGGGAAAAGGTCTTAAAATACCAGAGACTCAAACATGAACTGTAGAGAATGTGGAATGTAGAACCTGAGATCATCCTAATAGTGGTGGGAGTAGGGTTGCCAACTCCATGAAGTTTGAAAAAAAGGACAAGAACATCAATTCCAATATACTGTCTACAAGGTTAGGGAAAGAAATAAAATTTTATTTATAATTTATTACAATTTATACTGCATGCTTTTTTATTGCATATTTTCTTAAAGTAAATATTTTTATTGATATACAGATATTGACCCATTGAGTCATGCATTGACAAAATTTATGGTAACAATATTTATTTTTAAATTTATACTTTTCCGCTACACGGAACGTTAACATTTAAGTGAAGAAATGAATTTATAAAATGTTACTCGACTTAAGACTTTATAATTATTTCCTTTTAAACAAAAGTTTTGTTATAAAACTGTTGTTTGGAACAAGATTGTTATCAGAAAAGGACAAATGGCGTCCTTTCCGAACTCAAGAAAGGACAAGGACAAAACTCTACAAAAAAGGACGGTTGGCAACCCTAGGTGGGAGCGACAGGGGCAGTAAAGAAATCTACAGTGGAGTTCCTGGACCAACTGCCCATAAGTATAACATCTGGAGAAATTGTAGGCGAGATACTACAATACAGCACCTCTATCTTACGCCTTGTACTAGGCTGTACCTAAAAATTCCTTAGGGTTAAGGTTTAACTCGGGAAGTAAGAAGCTCTCTCCAGCTGGAGTAGAAGGGAAAAACAAAAAGAAAGTAAATGTGTAGAAGACATGAAGCAAGACTGATGAATAGCTTGGACAATTGGATTGAATGAGTTTTGAATTATTCGCATTAGACTGTACTGAACACGTTTTGTTACCTCAGAGAGGCTCGAAACGTTGCGGTTAGCGAACATTTGAGAGGCTGAGCATCTTGGGGGTACTTATGCAGCAGCCTGAAGGAGCTGTTAGAAAGCAAAATGAAGGTTCTGTAGGAACCTTTTTTATAATTAACTCAGAGTTGCTGCCCATAAATATTAGTACAGAAAATACGAAAAAGAGTGTCTTTAGCTTCTCTTGCACAGAATTTGAAGTTCCTTATAAACATGTTTGCAGAGGCACAGTAACTTCGACATTGCTTCCTTATGTCTAAGTCGTCGCCATTCAAAGTGCTAGTGATAATTTAACCCAGATAGTTAAACTTTCAATGAATTTAAAACGTGCAGTGGTACATTCCTGTCTTCCAATTAATATGATCCTGAGACATGTCAAAAGAAAGCTATCAAGATATCAGTGCTAGAACTAAGGGAGTGTCTATAGCCACAAGGGTGGGATGTGATTGGGGACTTAAGTCAGCCAGGATAGGATCCGTATGAAGGCGTTTATCCATTTGTATGGGATTCGTGTAGGGGTTTAAGTCCACTTGGATGGGATATGTATGTTGGTGATACAGTACATCACAGATGTTATGTTAATAAAATTTATTCGTAAGATTTATTATTCATAATAAACCCATGAAATCGTTACTTCAAATTTGGAATTGAGCGAAGTTCAGTTTTAACAATTAATTCAAAGGATCTTTAGAAATTTGATGAAATATCGAAAACTAAAGTGAGAAAGAGAATTTCTTCAGTAACTCACGGCCAAAATTTTTTATAAGTTATGAATGCGTGCATTTAAAACGCTACCAATTTGTACTAGTCGTCCTGAAAGGGTTAAATGAGTAAAGAAATAATAGTTAAATAATATTACGTAAAGGAGTACATTAAAATATAGACACGCATTACTCCGTTTAACTAAGTCATTTCGGCATAAATAATAGTCAGTGAAATGTTAAATAAGTGTATGAATTAATCCCAGTCTCCATTTGCATTGTCTAACTGTTTTCGACTCGGCCGGCTACCATGAATTTATATACGGTACAGCGAAAGCGAGTGAAAAGCGTGTAAAGAGAATGATTAATGGTAGAAGAGAAATTGAATAACGAGTAGAAAGTAAAGTAAATAATGAATTATAATAATGAAGAAGGTAATCGTTACATTTTTTGGTGGCAAGCGGTGGCCCTAAATTAGAATTACTACGGGGCTTTCTCACGGGCTAAATATTTCGGTTAAAATTGTTGCTACCGGTATTATAGCTTATAACATTAATGAATATTCTGTTTCGTTTCGATTATTTAAATAGTAAAATGCAAAGTGTACCTCATTTGCAAGTAAATTTCGTTTTTCATTCCTTAAAAATTCATTGTAAATGTAATTCAATATGGCGTCTCACTTTCGAAATTCTAAGTGTCTTTGTAATTTTCGAGTGCGGAAAATTTTTGTTTTTTTCCGTTTCGTTGGAATCTCGATTGTTTTCAAACCGACTCACATTTGCCTTTCTATGGAGTCGGACTCTGTCGCGACTAAATTTAAGTCTGAAATTTAACTTGAGAGTCGTTTGTTTCTTCTTCGCGCTGTTTCTTTTGTAATGTGGAGTAAAAAATTAGAGTCGAAATTTAAGAGTCGTTTGTTCCAGCTTTCTTCGCGCTGTTTCTTTAGTTTTCGTTGCTTCGGTCGGAGAGAGAAGTTTCAAAGTTGAAAAATTTCGGGCCGGTGACTCATCCTTTTTCTTCCACTTTCACTCTGTCTTACAGCCTACCTTTTTGTGTTTACACTCCTTTTTTTTGGTGTTTCATTTTCTGAATTCGTAATAATTGTGATGAAAATAATAATAATGATTAGTAAATAAATTTCTACACTTAATTTATACGAATTACATTATTTTAGTGTTTAAATAGATTGTGATGCATTTTTAAACGGTTAGATTTCAAAAAGGTTGTGCATAAATTTGGAACGCATTTCTTGGTAATGATATATATATATATATGTATATATATATATAGTAGAGCATTATAAGAGATTCAATGAGTAACAAATTTTTTCAGAATTTATTAGGTAGTTTTTGAGATTATTCTTTGACTAGATGTATATAATGGTAGGATTATTTTATTGTTTAATTACAGGCTTTTAGGGCAAGGCCGAAAGTTGGGGTATAATTTTAAGTATCGCTTCGCTTTATAGGTTAAGTTAATTTTAAAGTGAACGTCGAAAAATAATCTCAAAGATACTAATTCATACTGGGTCAATTCGGACTAATTTTATTATGCTTGCCGTATATGAATTGTGTGAGACTTCAAAAGAAGCAAAATTTGTTAATTGAAATAGAGAAATTGTTTCCGTAAAATTTTTGATAAATTAATTTGTTTTTTTTACTTTTTATATACTCATTAATTATATACTTATATATTAATTATATATATAATTATATAGATTTATATACTCATTTATACTTATTAATTTTTGTAGGTGGGCTGTTTTTGTTGTCTTTTTTTTCTTTTTCATTTTCAAGACAAATTCCGAGTGATTTTGTATGGTTAGGGTTGTTTAAATTTTTTTTTATTCTGAAATTAAATTTTATTGTGTTAGGGTGTTTTTTTTTGTTGAACGTTTTATTTTGGGTATTAAAAATGAAAAATGATTTTTCATTCGCGCGTTTGCTCAGAAAATGTTACAAAAATTGTTTCCCGATGTACTGCAGTTAAATTCGGTTCGGTTAGATATACTTTTATAGAGGCTCGCTTACAAATAAAGCGAACATTCTTCACTATACAATGATTTGTTTGTTTTTTTTTGTTTACATAGTAGGTTGCGTGTATTTTTGGGTTCTTAGTATCTGTTCTTATTTAAAATAACGATGCAAATTTGTAGTTTCACTTGGAAACGATAAATTATAGGATTTTTGTGATTTACAAACCATACTGGGTTTTGTGTTGAAGGAGAGAGCTGTCTTTCAGATGTAATTTGTGAATTGCGAGTTTGCTTCCTATGAAATTTAGCTTTTCAAGTTGGAATTAATGTTTTAAATTAATTTTCGGTATTAATATTTAATTTTTTTTTATTTAATAACTGTTTTGGAAAATTGTTATTGTTTAAAACTTCAGTCGGGTTTACTAATGCAGTTAAAACATGGGCTAGAGTGTTCACCCGGAGATGGAGCCTTTTAGATGGCCGGTAGCGTTTTTGTGGCCGCTATGTGTGCTTCCCACAAAGTGTAAGAGGGTTTGTGATTTTCAGAGAATTGATTACGTGAAGTTTCTGGGGCTCATTTTCTGTCTTTTGTATTTGAATGAATCGATGTGATTTCTGAAGGTAGTTTGAATAATAATATTTGTTAAATTATAATAACGGTTACTATGTATGGGCGCTTTATATTTTTACTGTGCAATTTTGTTTAGTGCGTTTTATGATTTCTTTATCTTCTCCGATGTAACTGCCATAAGTGACCTTATTGGTAGCTAGGCGTGGTTAAAATTTTATGAAATTTTTAGATTTGTCATATTTTTTCGTGAATTTGGCCAGAGCAAATTTGTAGTTATTGTTTCGAAGTGAACTGTCGAGAAAATTCGGTAAATTAAATATGAAATGATAATCAGTAGCAGTATAAACGTTTCGAATAACTTTTTTTTTTCAAAATTTATAGAGGTCGATTTGGAGGCAGCTAAGTTGGATCCAAATTCCATTCATTAAGTTTAGTCGACCCGATAGGTGATCGACCACCACTGAGAGAGAGAAGAGATGAGTAGAGATGAGAAGAGAAGAGAAACCGAAGTGCGCAGGGACTTGGCGCAGGACAGTTTCGGAAGAGAAGAGAAGAGACAGAGAAGAGAAACTAAATGTGCAGGGACTTGGCACAGGACAGTTTCGATGGTCTACTGGTATTTTTCGGGCAGTAGCTGGTCACGCTGCTCGATGCTTCGCTAAATATGTGTTTAAGCACTCGGAAGGCAAGCCACGAGAGCTTGAACGAGTGTCTAAGGCTTTACTGTCCATACAGACATACAGTAGGTTTGTTGCGAAACTGCCTACGGCGAAGTGATCGTTTGATTATTGCCAGTAGAGAGTCTTTCAGCTGGACGTAGGAAGAGCAGCGTTCACCGACAAAAGTTGAGATGAGACAGGCGAGTTGATTCATTGACTTCTAGAATTGAAAATTCCGTCCAATTCTGGTGCGTGGTTCCCCTTTTCAGTATATCTCCCCCCCCCTTGATCCTTTTAGAATTGGACGTCTCTCTTGTATTATTTTTCGCCATTTGGAGAGAGAGCGGAACCAACCTAAAGCGTACTGACCTGTTGCATGGTGATGCAATCCCTTGCATTCTAGCGAAGTGAGCAGAAGCTGCGATTGAAAATTGAAGAAGTCCGTTGTCAGCGTGCGGAATGTGATCTAAATAACGTCCAGCTATTAATGTACTGATTATTATGTAATGAAATTATAAGTGAAATGGTGCGATTATTGCCCATATTTGTTGTTTTTCGTGAAATAGTATGTGTGCTCTGGTCAGTATTTTATATAAACGTTTTCTTATTTTTCTAGGTTGCGCTGATAGTAACTGTATAACTATATAAATAATTGTTTCGAATGTAAAGCGATCTTTGATGAGGAATCGCTGGGATAGATTATGAACTTGAAATTTGTGTAACCAATGTTAAGAAAACTGTCCGTTATTTTTTGGCACGTTATAGATTCATTACAGGTTGTAAATTTGATTATTAGTGTGAAATGTTATTTTATGTAAATGTTGTGAAAATTATAGTTTGTTTTCGATTTTTATAAAATGATACAAGATATCCGATGTGTGGAATTTGTCATTCTAATGATTTCTTGTCTATCTCTAACTTGAATTTGTTAAAGAAAAAAAATTGCAAAATGAATAACTTTGTTGAATACATAAATAAATTTGTTAAACGTTACTAATAAGTTTTCCTGGTGTAAAACTTATTTTCAAAGGGGTGATGCGAATGTAGTAATGTCTAATTAAAAATTAGAATGTTTTGGTTATAAGAAATTAAAAGAAGATAATAATATTAAATAAATGAAATTACGATAAATTATGGTTGTTTATATTGTAATTATATTTAATTAGAATGTTTTAGTTACAAGTTTATTAAAATTATAATAAAATACTGGTTGGCAACCAGGAGTCGCCCCAAGCGGGACGAGAGAGAGGAAGTACCCTTCAGTCATCGGCCCGCCTCGCGTTTACGAAGGCGTCTTTTCGGATTAGAATGTAATTGTGAATTTAAACTATTTTTTTGTGTCTCTCTCGTCTTAAGTATTATAAGTAAATCCCCCTCGCATTACCCCGTTTAACTAAGTCATTTCGGCATAAATAATAAAGTCAGTGAAATGTTAAATAAGTTTATGAATTAATCCCAGTCTCACTTTGCATTGTCTAACGGTTTTCGACTCGGCCGGCTACCATGAATTTACATACGGTACAGCGAAAGCGAGTGAAAAGCGTATAAAGAGAATGATTAATGGTAGAAGAGAAATTGAATAACGAGTAGAAAGTAAAGTAAATAATGAATTATAATAATGAAGAAGGTAATCGCTACACTGTAGTGAGAAAGTTCATGACAATGTGCGCACGAGAAACGCTTGAATATATTGTATTATGAAGGAATTTATTGTGATATTTTAGTTCTATTTGTTATTTCTTTAAATAAGATGTCCCGTCGATGCGAGCATACATATCATCGTGAAGACTCAATAATAATTCTTCTATACTTAAAAGCAAATGTTAAAAAGGAAAATGTTACACAATCCTCTCTCTCTCTCTCTCTCTCTCATACACACAATATATATAATTTTATACTCTTATGTCGCTATAATTATGTCGAAGATTTTTGGGCTTTATTCCAACTGATAAGGACCCCTAATGACATCTTAAATAGGCTAATTATTATCCTTCTTTCGGGAAGGTTTATTCTAGAAATGAAAATAATTCAGAGTTCCTTTCTTGATGTTCTGGTTGAATGATAATAAGATTAACTACATCGGGCATTCTTTTACTAAACTGGGCTTGTCTGAAAGAACTTTTGACAACTCTTCAAATATTGCCAAAAAAAAAAACAGACGTGTTTATGGAGAACGTTCTCATGAGCTTCGTAGATGGAAAAATACCCGTATGTTCTCATTTACTATTGTACTTAGTTTTTATGGCTTTATTTCTGATGACGTTTAATAAATAGTTTTAAAAGTTTCTTGTGCCGGGTGTGTATAAAGTAACGCAAGTGAAGAGACAAATCCGATTTGAATTATATTAACGCGAGTGAACATGGACAAGTAATATTTATTACATGTACTTTATAACAAATGTATATTGTCTCTTCACTTGCGTTACGAAACTAGTTTAAGCCAGTTCAAACCAGATTTGTCTTTTCACTTGCGGTGCTTTATACACACCCTGTATTACCAGAAAATATTTTCATAAAGTGTGGCTTCAGAAAAAATACAAATGTTTAGTATTTATAAAATCCCTTGAAGAAACTGTAGTAAGAATTATATAGGAAAAACATGATTTTAAGAGAACTATCAACAAAAGCATAGTCTTAATACAGATGATAGTAACTGTACGTTGCATTAACATTACCCTAAATGGATCATAATATATTAATGGATGACTCTTCTATTTGGTTATATACACAAAATAAGCATAATACAAAGCTAATTGAATCTAATAAAAAACAAATTAATTAAATATACTAATAATTATTTTAAACCTGTTCTTTTAAACTGGATTTTATCAGCAAATCACTTTTTATCGAAAGAGACCACTATAAAAACAAATTTGGCAAATTTTCAGACGTCAGATACACGAGGCTCTCCAATTTAGCTTCTATATTTTTCCTTTCTTATCTCTGTCAGTATTTCCGCCTGAAAGGGGACGGGTGTACCACTTGAAAAGCTTTATGGTTTTTAATAGTTTTTAACCTTTTTAATGATTTTAGAATTTTTCCAGTTTCTTCGCAGAGATAATAATTCTGATATCTGCGTACGGTGATTGTACCTTTTACTATATATATATATATATATATATATATATATATATATATATATATATATATATATATATATATATATATATATATATATATATGGTCGTGTATGTGTATTTTTATGAGTTAGTATGTGATTAGAACCTTTTAGAACAAAATCAGGGGTATATAAAACATACAAGGTCCAATTTATTCAATAAATGAATTAAATATTTCTCAATGAAGGGAAATTTACTCACAATCTTGAGAAGGCCCTGATTTAAAAATGCGGGGCTTATATCCCTCAGGATGGGATTTGTGTGAGGCTAATATTCGTCAGAATGGGATCCGTATGGGGTTTTATATTCATCAGAATGGAATCCGTGTGGGGTCTCATATCCACCAGAATGGGATCCGTGTCGGGATATAAATCCACCGGCACGGGATCTGTATGTGACCTGATATCCATCAGGATGGGATCTGTGTGGAGGCTTATATTCTTCAGGATACGATCCATGTGGCGGTTTATATTCCTCAGAGTGGGATCCGTATGGGGATTTATACTCAAGAGAATCGGATCCGTGAGGGGACCTATATCCACCAGTATGGGACCTGTATCGAGATTTATATCCACCGGGACGGGATCTGTGTGGGAGCTTATATCCACCAGAATGGGATCCGTGTGGGGGATTATATCCACTTGGGTGGGATATGTGTGTTGATGTTACGGTAGGTCTGCGTCCATGTCCACCTGCAAAAAACAAAAAATGGTTTCTTACAGATATTATGTTAATTACAGATATGTTAATAATTACTCTTATTTGTAATGTTTACATTTAATAATAAACCCACGAATTTGTTTCATCAAATTCGGATTTCAGTAAAGTTCAGTTTCATCAATCTAATTTAAAGAAATTTTTGGATTTTCATTAAAGATCCAGAACTATAGCGAAAATTAGAATTTCTTTAGTTACTCAGGTCATAAAATATTCATTGAACGAAAACTTTATGGTTAAACGAGTTATTTAATAATATTTAAAGTAATATTTTGTCAAGAAATACAATAAAATATAAGCTTTTGAACGTTTCTTGTTATTATTATTATGATTATGTTCTTGTCACCAAAAAAATGTACGTCTGAAATTTTCGTTTGAGTAATTCATTAATACTCACCGTCTGCAGAAACTGCAAAAATGGTACACGCAATGACAAAAGTTTCAACTGAAATAAAAATTAAACGTTATATTGATATATGAGTGTGAATCCCCCAAAATTGTAAAATTTTCCTTGACGCTCTCCAGTAATATATAATAATAATAATAATAATAATAATAATAATAATAATAACGCTTGGGGTTGTTTAACCTCTACAGTAATTGTAAAATTCAGGTGCTGGACGAGACTTACAGCTTTACGTGGAATCCGAACCAACTATAGGTCACCTGTCCAACGAATGAATAAACCCAACGTCGCTTAACCTCGTTCAACCAACAGGAATGGTTTTTACTACTTAACCCCAACATAGTTCTTACACTCCTCAACATCTCATATGCGATTACTTCCCAAATGAAACTACTCACCTTTCAATTCACAGTCCCAAAGTGGGAGTGTTCGAAGTGGGCATTTCAGATGCAATAAAAGAGTTCTTATTTAGGATAGGGTAAAAAGAGATCGAATGTATGCAAGCCCCAAAGATATTTTTTATAAAAAATCTCACTAAAAGTAGGGACCCCTACATTTGGAATAAAAATGGTTCGATTTCTGAACTGCTTCCTTTGAACTTCCCATTTTCAGATTTCTCGTTCTAGGAAGAAAGATCAAATGAGAATGATGGAAACTGGGAAGAAACCATCAAGTTCATTTTCGGAATCGCTCGTTATAATTTCAAATGAGAAAAACTTACCTTTAACTTACATTAACTTTTAACATATAAATTGTATATTTCAACTATGTATGATAGAAAGACATGATTTTAATGAAACAAGTAACTCAGTCGTACTGTAAATGCTAATGATAAAAATGACATTCAACGGACAATCATTATTTCGTTTAATAATACCGACACCAGTTTACATCAGATAATAAGCGGTTCTCTATTTATTAATGTTAAATTATCGCCCACAACCGTTGTTTTAATTTAATTAAAAAAATAAAAAACAGAGTAACAAACCATTTATGATTTTCTAAATTTATTTATCAAGCGCTTCGAAGCAAGTGAATGCAAATGTGTATTTATACCCGTTTATATATGATCCAGAAAACCGGCTTCCCTTCGATTTGGGTCAGTTCGCCTAAAATATCTTTCACATTAATCTAAAAATAATAAAAATAGTAAAGTAAATTAAATATCAAGGGTCGCACAAGTTTTTATTATGCAATTTTATTACTTAGGACAAGCTGTATAAGGCATTAATTCTTAAGAATGCTGTTATTGCGAAGATACAAGCGTTTTTGTTCGACCATGACTCCCGCCCAACCTGCACCACAAGAATCTTTCCGCGCACCGAAAGTAACTTGTTCGTTCGTTAACCTTTTACAGTGTTTGACCTTTGAATCGCTTATAAAACCATTTTAAAAGCAATATCACTACTGTTCTGTCAGAGCTGACTAGTTTATACTTAAATTTCTTCTCTTTTCTCTGCAGCATAAAATTACATACCTCATAAATCACATGCTCCATTATACTGCAAACCTAAAGAATTTCACATACAAGGTCCATATCAGTTACACATTTTAACGTAACCTTTATGTAACACTGAAATTAATGTCTATCATTAGCCTAACTTTGTCACTTCTTACAAAAGTTATATACTTATCCGTTATTTCGTCCCGTAACAATTCCATAACGTTTTGTTTTGAGGATTGTATTTCTCTTAATTGCGTAATTTAGGCGTAACGTGTACTTAATTTAATGGAAATTATATGGGTTTTTCCACATAAATACAACCTATAAAATCCTATAACTCGCATAATGCATAATGGCATAGGGTTGCCAGACGTCCCGCATTTGATCAAAAAATCCCTTTGTATTCAAAATGCCCCGCAAAAAAATAATTTTTAAGCAAATTTTTTCTGGACGAATTGATTTAGAATTTTCTAGAATTATGTAGGATCCTGTAGAATTCTGTAGAGTAATGTTGAATAATGTTCTAGAACATCCTAGAAATTACATAACGTTTATAAAATGTTGTGTTTGGCCACGAGTTGGCAGTTTTTCGGCTGTAGTTATATTGTAAGCTTTGAAAATAAGTAGTCGAGCTTCACAATTATTCATGTCATTGTACTTTGTAAAACGAACATATTTATTTTATTATTAATAAGGGTTATTCAAATCATTCAATTAGTGTGAATCCTGATTGCTTGACCATACAACTTGAGATTGTGTAATTCAAATAAAATCTGTAAGTATGTCTACTTTTTATAAGAACTCGTTCAGGTGTAAATTGCTGCATTTGCGTGAAAGTTTTTGCGTGAGAGAGGACACACACACACACACACACACACACACACACACACACACACACACTTAATTTTATTTATAAGATTTAGAATATTTTTTGAATTAATTATTTACAATCATGACTTGCAAGGAATTTCAGCTATACTTGAAGTCAGAAGATGGAGCTAAAATTTTGAAGAAGATTAGAAGTTCAGAAAAATATTGACATATGTCAATAATGTCATAATATAATTAGTAAAGCGACGTATACTACAATATTTAATATGCTATGATAATTTCAATATCATTTACGATATTTCAATATTATGTATAATAATTTCAATATTATTCACGATGTTTAATTGTTAAGCATTATTTCAATAAATTTTTCTAATTTTGTTTGTTGTAACCATTGAAGAAATCGTTTCAATTTGAAAAAAATTTGGTCTTAACAAAACTCAGAAAAATTTTGTCCCGCATCGGCATTCGAAAAATCTGCCAACTCTAGACTATGACATATTATAAAACTGAGACTCTAAGTAAAATAGTGTAACAGTAAAGATGTTTTGATGCTTATATTTCGCGTTTAAGTGTAATTATAAAAATGTTTTATGTTTTACCTCTGATTTTTAACGATAAAAGCTTGAACTGCCTGTCATAAGACAAAATAATGAAGCCGCTTAAAAGTATGTATCAAGAGTATTTCTGAATATCCATTACACGTTTAGTTTACAAGGAGAACTGCGCAGGATAACTGCTCTTCAGAGATTTATTTAAAGCAGGACAATTATAATTTACCTTATTACACTACATTTGGACAACATGAAGCCACTCGGGCCTGTCGCTATATCATCTGAACGCGGAGGACCGACAACCATCCAACGATTGAACAGATTTAATATCGCTTAACCTCGCTGATATAACAAGCAGTTTTGAGACGTTGCCACGATGTAGCTCCCTCGAATCTGTTTGAAAAAAAGATTGAACAAAATAGGGTTATAGAAATTTTTTTCAACTTAAGGGACCCGTAATAAATGCAAAAAACTTCTTTTTTCTACGTGAAGGTCAAAATATGAAAATTAGAGTGGGTTTTTATTTTCATATTAAGGGACCCGTTTTACGGCAAGTAATTTCCTTTTCTTTTTTATAATTTTGTTTTATTATTTTCATTTTGTAAGTACCATTTGTCGTGCATAATTAATTAATTATATAATAAATATCTTCGCGTTTCAGTTTTATACTTTTTATTTCAAGTATACGTGTTACGAGACAATTACACATGCAAAACTAACATTAAAGTTACTGAGAAAAAAATTATATTAACGTTACAGGGGAAAGGGGAAAGTTACGTTAGTTACACGTACGTAATGTCAGAGTAACTGACACAAAGATATGGAAATAATACGCAGAATTTACGTAACAGAAATTAGAGTGCACTTAAGCTATTTTTCTCATCCTCCAAAAGCTTCGTTTTGTTTTTGAAAAATGCTGAGTGATATATTGGAAGTCGGGAGGCTACCATGCTTTTAACCGTATTATTCTTTTTTAAGTAATTTCACTTGGTCTCGCTTCTTTGAGGAAATTCCCGGTTTTCAGCCATGTTTAGCAAATGTAAATTAGAAATTCATTATCGATTAGAGGAATGATCATAAATTTACAGCTTCTTCTCGGGCTAAACCACCAGAAATAATGCTAAAGTTATTGTACGAGTAAATGCAAAACTTCACTTCTACGTGGAGGTCGAAATGTGACAATCAAACCCACACTAATAGATGGAATTTATTTCCACAACAGTTTCGATACCCACTGGCATCCTCTTCGAAGAGGATGCCATTGGGCATCGAAACTGTTGTGGAAATAAACTCCGTCTATTAGTGTGAGTTTTATTGTCACATATTGTACGAGTATATCAATATCGTAGGATTAATAAAAACAATTCATTGTTTATGCAAACTGTGATAGCATTTGTCTAAAGTGTAATTAATTTGAAAGAATTTGATACTAATATTTTGAAAAACTTGCATAAAATCAATGATTAAAATTATTAAAATTAATATTAAAACGAATGAATTCTAGTATATGGAATGTTTTATATTTTGTCAATATAAAAATAACTGAAAAAAATGCAAAATAATTCTTAAATTCTACTTTTTTCAAATAAGCTTCCAATTCTTCACACTTATGCGCGTGTTAGTTTGATTCACATCTGCGGTCCGAGATGAGAATGCTTCAAGTGAACGAATCTGAAAAAAAAAGGAGTTTCCTGATTTGTTATAGGTTAAAACGAAAGAGTTGCGCAAATGCGGGCTCGGCGAAAGTATTTTGCATGAAAATTTCCACAGTAATTTAAAGAAGGAAAGTTTATATTGGAAATAAGAGAGATTGGATCAATTTGAAAATTGCTCGCTTTGAGATTTTTACTTATGAATTTTTCCTTCTGGTACGTGAAAATATGGAATCACAATGACGTTGAAATGAAAATACCTCTTCTTTTTATCACTCTGTGGGAAAAATTATTCTTGTAATAAGTTACTATCTTGTGTCACGCCTTTTAGCATATTTCTGTTCATAAGCAAGGTATATTTCACAAGAATTATGAAAGTCTTATGGAAGGTTGGCAAAACAGCTGCAAATGAACAGGGAATCCTGTAGGCGAGCAATTAATTCCATACATCTTAAGCTTACAAAATCAACAGTGTACACCAATTATTGCCTCCTGATTTAGAAAACTTGTAAGATTTTGTCAGTGGTTTAAACGACATTTAAGTAATGCAATGTAAGAAATTAATTTTTTCACTGATGAAACGTAGTTCCATCTGTCAGGCTATGTAAACCCTCAGAACAGAATGTGGAGTGCTACAAAACTGAATGAATTTGGTGTGCAATCTGTAGGAGACGCATTTTAGGACCATTTTTTCTTCAATGATACAATTAATTCAGAACTTTATAGTGACGACATCATTTTAAACCTGTTCACTCAACAACTACACGATGATGAACTTTCTGGAGGGTATTTTCAACAGGGTGATGCTACGGCCCACACAGCTCGTGCAACTCTAAATTTCTTACGTGAATTCTTTGACAGAAGAGGAGCAACCCGAAAACTTTAGACACCCACATCTCCGGATCTAACACTCCGAGACATTTCTCTATAGAAGTTTGTAACCGGTCGAACCCTACAACAATTGATCAACTGAAGATCAACATCACACAAGCTGTGCAAGCGATTACTCCCACATTGTTCAGAAAATTGTCAGCTAATTACGTTTGACGAGTTTGTACGTGTTTGAATGTCGGCAGAGGTCATTTTCAACATTAATTCTAACAAAATCGGGACTGAAAATAATTAACGTATTCTTCCTGTAGTCAATAAATAATTACTATCAATGGTTTCCGTTTTATTAATATCATCCCGTATATACGAATATATGTGCATATATATATATATATATATAATATATATATATATATATATAATATATATATATATATATATATATATATATATTGTGTATATGGGCTGTTTGTGTATTCGTATTAGTATGTATCCATTAGAATCTGTTAGAACAAAAACAGAGGTATATAAAAGCGCTATGCAATGTCCAATTATTCTATAAATTAAAATATTTCTAATCAAGAAGGTGAACTCATGTTCAGAATCTTGAGAAACATAAATTAAAATATTTCTAAATCAAGAAGGCGAAATTGTGTTCAGAATCTTGAGAATGGCCTGATTTATTCTTTAATAGTGCCCATCTGAAAAATATAAAAGAAATAGTATTAGATATGAATAGAACACGTTCTTCTTTGCTTTCAGTTACTTGTTTGTTCATTTTAATTATTCTGGTAGTATTTAACTAATAATTAATGAGAAGGAACAGGCAAAGACCTATTAAGATTCTGCAATTTTAAAAATTTATGAAGAAATACAAACCCTGATTTTAGTCAATATGAAGAAAGGTACAATCTAATTCAATTCTACGGCAAAAAACGCATAATTAATTGATTATAGTTATTACGATACATTAAATAGGCTCCAAAGCCCTAAGTAATTGTCATCATTAATGAACAAAATTCAACTTGGTTAAAGGAGGAGTAATTGTAATGAATTTAAATTTGAGTCAAATTTTGTAAAGGAAAAATAAAGCAAAATTCTTGGGAATTTGGTGGACGAAAGGAATAATTAGAATGTTAGATTTAAGTTCATTATGTGATATGGTTTGAAGGCATAATAAAACTTGCGGATGTGCATTGAATATCACTTTTCTAGAAAATAACAATGAAAATACACTTACAGTATCCATGTGAGTGTCCGTAGTTATGTGTGTGGCCGTAACCATATCTTCCACGTCTATGGAAGACCAGTATCCCTCGCTTGATTTGAGCGCCAGAACCATAGGAGTTTCCATAGCCACCAGGATGGGATCCGTATGAGGGCTTGTATCCATAGTAGTGTCCATAGCCACCAGGATGGGATCCGTATGAGGGCCTGTATCCACCGTGTGGAGGATAATATTCATCATAGGATCCATGTGGGGGCTTGTATCCATCGTGTGGGGGATGATACCCATCATGATGGGATCCGTGTGTTGGAGTGTGGTGTCCATGTGCAGCTGGAAATTTTTTTTTTTACAGATATTGTATTAATTAATTTTACTTGCAAGGTTTACTGCCAATAATAAACATAAATTCGTTAGTCCAATGTCGGATTTGGGTAAAGTTCAGTTTCATCAAGTTAATTCAAAAGAATTTTAGAAATATGAAGAAAACCCTAAAACTAAAGTGAAAAACAGAATTTCTTTAGTAAATCAGGCCATTAAAAATTCATTAAAAAAAGAGGTTAATTTTTAAGCGAGTAAGAATTAATAATTAAAATAATATTCCATTAATAAATGCAATAAATTTGAAACTTTTCAAAGTTTCTTAACGTTTCCTTTACGCTAAAGAATATCTTCAATTTTCGTTTATGTAATTCTTTAACACTTACTGTCTGCAGAAACTGCATAAATGGCACACGCAATGACAACGAGTTTGAACTGAAACAAACGTTAAAAGTTATATATAGTATATACTGTATATTAGTGCAAAATCAAATTATTGAATAAATTCAACGTTGCTTAACCTTGCTGATCTAACGGAAACTGTTTGACTACTTATCTACAACGTAACGTTTTCACTCCGCAACATCTCCTATTTGATTACTTCCTAATTAGAACGATTCCCCTTCGTATTCGCAAAACCAAGTGGGAGTGTTCGAAGTGGGAATTCTCGATGTGACAAAACTGCTTTTTGATTTGGGAATGGTTAAATACAAATGCATGAGTGATCGTCGGGTATTTTGTATGAAAAAATCTAACTGAAACTTTGGAATCCTACATTTGAAATGAGTATTGATCGATTTCAGAATTACTTCCTTTGAGATTCCCATTTTAGAATTCCTCGTCTTGGGGCGAAGAATCAAATAAGAATGATCCAAACTGGGAAGTAACGCTCAAATTCATTTTCAGAAAAGTTTGTTATAAATTTTAAGTATAATAAACACATCATTTACAGTTAGTTACACAGACTAACTTTTAACTTCTAAATCTTATATTTTAACTGTTATATTTCTCAAAGACAAATATTTTCATCATACAGATGACTAAGTTTAAAAAGCTGATGATTAATGTGACATTCAAATGACAAACATTATTTTCATTAATTGTACAAACATTAAATGTAAATTTACAAAGAATTTAACGAGTAAACTTTAATTCTCGACCAATTTTATCACTTATGTTTAGTAAAAGAAATACAAAGCTACAAACCATTTTAAGACTGACTAAATTTATATTTGAAGCACTTGACAGCAACTGAATCTAGATATGCACGCATATCCATTTATATATGCTCAGGAATAACGGATTTTCCAATCAAATTGACCTAGTTTGCATAAAATGTCCTTCAAATTAATTTTAAAAAAAATTAAAATCAATTAAAAAATTAAATAATTACTGTCACACAAGTTTTTTTGGGGGTTACATTGTTTTTTTATTTAGTATTAGTTGTATAATAAAATAAGTTCTTGAGAAAATATATAATTTCTACAAACGAAAGTGTCATTCATGTTCATCCCTTAAACTTTGGAAAAGTCGATGTGACCTTTGAATTGCCTGCAAAAATCATACTTATTTAAAAAGCAAAATTGTATAAACTGCAGGGAGATGTGGTTTTCTAAATTTTGAGATTAAAAACTAAGGTGCGACTTATATGAATTTTGGAAAAAAATTGCAGATGTACAATTTTCGGAAGAAATTAGATATGGAACAGCGAGGAGAAAAACTGGAATTCGCCAATTTATGCGGTATCACTATCACTTTATCAGAGTAGAAGTGCTCATACTTAAATTTCTTCTCTCTTCTGTAAAGGAAATAAATAATAATAATAATAATTTCTTCATCAATCACAGGTTTCATAATGCTTCAGCTAATTTAGTTTTTCTCTCTCTCTCTCTCTCTCTCTCTCTCTCTCTCTCTCTCTCTCTCTCTCTCTCTCTCTTTATATATATATATATATATATATATATTGATGTTATTATCAGTATTTTCCTATGCAAGATTGCAATGCATCATATAAGGAAAAACAAAAGTTTGAGAAGAGTTAATAGAACCTGTTTAGGACTAATAAATCTAAGTTTAGACATTTTTGCAACACTCCTAGGAGGCCGTTCAAAAATTACGTAACGCTATTTTTACTAAAACTTACACTCGAGATTCCCCAGGAACGTTCTGTTACGCTCGACCAGTTACAGACCGTTTTAAATATAACCTTCGCTGTATTGCTAAGTAAAGGAAAAAAAAAACAGTTATATTGTTCGCAACATTATGAAAGTAAGAATTTTGGAAGAGCCACGGAGGTCATTTATATATTGTAAGGACATTGTTTACTGATACAAATTGATATGGTCTAGACAGATAACTTTTAAACCAAGCCATAGGAATACCGTTTGTTGAGTAGAATATTATGGTCTCTAAAGCCTTATTCAAATCCACAAATGTATATTTCATTATTCTTTTGTTCTCTTCAACGGCAGTGGCACTTTCCACACAGTTTAAAATAGCCATTTTTCTTGTTTTACTTTTACGAAAGCCCTATTTATATGGCGTTAATAATGATGTATCCTATTTTTAAAAAAAATTTAAAAATTTTACTGAACATAGATAATGTACAGATTGGTTTATAATTTGTTGCTTGAGCAGGATCACTGCCCTTGTATAAGGGTATTACACAATGAATTTCTATTATTAATCGAAATACACCGTCAGTAATTTTTGACAGTGTTACTGATATTTTATCTTTAACAAGCTTCAGTATTGGCACACAAATGTTATAAATGTTGTTTTTAGTATTTTTCAACTTACCAATAATAATCTGGACCTTATTAGAAGTAGCAGGAACAAAAGAAAATTAATTTTGTGGGCTGGGTGGCATGTGATCCAACGGCAACTGGTCATTATTTGGTAGTTGTGATCGAAATTTTTCACTTCCTGATGTAAAATCGTTACTGATACAGTTATCTATACTGATATCATTGGTAATTGTTTTTATTACTAATATTTAGTTTTTATGCTGAAGTCTTCTTAATTCTGCTCTTCATAAAACCGTTTATGGCTGACCATGTGTTCTTCATGAATCCTTTATGCTTGGAGAATTGAATGCTATAATAGTTATATTTTCAAATTTTGTTCAGTTTAATTAACTGGTTTGTATATTGTGTATACTGAAGTTTAGGAATTTTTTTCGCAGTTTCGTTTGAGAATTTGTCCATACTTTTTAATTGAATTAATAATACCTCGATTGATGCATGGTTTTGCCATACTTCCAGGAGAAACTGGAGTTTTTTAGTTGATGGGAAAGCAACTGTTAAAAATATCAAACAGGGAGTCAGAGAAGAGCTGAAACATAAATTATAATCTGGGTTATTCGTGGGATCAGCACAGTCTAATTGTAAATTTTCTACAGCCGCTATAAATTTTTTTTTGTTAACCTCTAAAAATATTCTAGATTCTATAGTTCTTTATATATATATATTATATATATATATATATATATATATATATAGAAATATCCCTAAAGAAAGTGAAAACAATAAAAAGTTTAAAAACTATTACAGATACGTCTGTCATTTCGTATAGATATTTTAAGGTTTTCGCCTTCATTCAAAGTAAAGACCTTTTTTTTCGTTACGTTTACTACAGAAGAGAAAAATAATTCTGAGGTTTTCTTTCTTGATGTTATAGTTAAATGATCCTGGGTGAATAGACCTCTCTTTACTGTTTTTAGAAAACACTTTCATTCTAATTCATACTTTATTTTCACTGGTTCTCCTCTCATTCCAATTTCACTAAAAACGCATTCTTATTAACATGTTTCTTCGTGTTTTGAAAAGACTTTGGCTTCAGTTTCTAAATAATGAAGTTAATTATATCGGACATTCTTTTACTTAATAGGTTATCCTAAACATTTTATTAACCAGTCTCTAATTGTTTCAAAATTAAAGGGCGTTTTCATGGCAAACGTCCTGATAAGATCCGTAGATAAAAAAATAACTTTATTGACATTTAAATAGTTTCAAACCTTTCTTGTTTTACCAGACACTTTCTTACAAAAGCGTCTCGTATATAAAGAATTCCCTGCTGAAATCATAATAAGAATTATACATGAAAATCCAATGATTTTAAGAGAAGGACTATCAAAATAATTACTCTCATCAATACACAATTTTTAACTGACAAAAAAAAACACGTGTCTTTATCTAATTTTCATATGCTAATTCCAAAAATGCTGAAAAAGAGTTTTTATCACTAGTAAATTTCGAGTTACACCCTTCATTAAATTAATAGATCATTTTTACAGTTCAAGAGGAAATCACATAGCACATGACATTTGTCAGCTAAGAACTAAACCGTGTCTGTACTGTCTATTTCACGAACCTTTTTTCAATTATATAATTTTCCAAAATTTTAAAGAATATTTTCCTTTGACAGAGAAAATGAAATTGACAAAAGAAAAAACAATGTGTGTGTTCCGAGAGACGATTTAGTCTTGAAATATTCAAATACAAGTTTTCCTTTAGAACAACAAAAAAAATCTTACTAAAAAGTATCTGTGGATTTTCAATGGGCATATGGAAACAGTTTATATAAACTATCGAAATGCATTTATACATTGCATAAATTACACTACTGCATTCAAAATACCAGCTAATTACAAATGATCTTCCCGATTTTAAACATTTATTATGAAAAAAACAAAGCTACAGCGAAAAGCAAAATATACAAATAAAGAACTCAAAAAGTTTTATTTACAAGCTATTGAAGTGCAATATAAGCTCCTTTTGTGGTTTCTTTTGAGGTTACACCATTCCAGAATGAGCAATTGCTTGATGGTTCGATCGGGAGTGGGGGGGTTCATTCCTTGACCTGCTCGTTTGCCCGATCTAACACCCCCTTGACTTCTTCCTCTGGGGCTTTGTCAAAAATGAAGTTTTTGTTCCAACAATGGCAACAACTTTAGAACATTTGAAGGAAAGGATACGTGAGACTGTTATAAAAGTTCAGCATGATATGCTACAAAATGTATGGAGGGAAACAGAATACCGCTTTGATATCTCCAGAGAAACAAAAGAAGCTTATATTGAACTTCAATAGCTTGTAAATAAAACTTTTTTCGTTCTTCTTTATTTTTATATGTTGCTTTTCGATGTAGCTTTGTTAGTTTTTTCATAATAAATGTTTAAAATCGAGAAGATTATTTGTAATCACCCGGTATATACTACTCAATCTATATAATACCCTTACACACCCTTACAACCTATATTACAGAACAGTTTGGGTGAGTACAGGCCAATATATTTGCACTTAATATTACGTAAAAAAAAGGCATCAAAATCATATGCCCGAGACCAACCGAGAACACACAAGTCTAATGTTCGAATCCTCAAACCATCTTAAGTTTAAAGCCCTACACAAGCTAAATTATGTGCCCTCATATTTACAAAATATTCTACAGGAAACTTCTTCGCTAATTATGCAAATTAAAACAGACAACCAAGTAAACCATTCAACGAGACATAATAGCTATTAATTCGAAAAACCTAAATCACATTAAAAAAAAACAGGGAGATACGAAGAAAATGATGTTTAGAACAAAGTAGAAACATTTAAGGCGAATGCTTCTCGTACAAATTTTCAAACTCAATTAAATATAATATTTTGGATAGACACCAGCCAATTTTTCTTCTTCAACTTTCTCTCCATATTATGTAACCTTCATTTCTCCTAAATTGTTTTTAAAGAAAATCAGTTTGATGTGTAAATTACTGTTTTCTTTAGCCTCAAGATACCTTCAGAACTAAGTGTCCAGTTTTTCAGCAATTACTTCCAATTACTTTCTTAAAATAACTTCAAATCACTAATAAATAAACAAGGATGAATCAGAATTACTGTGTGTATATATATATCACGACCCTATATATCTATATAATGATAATGATAATGATAATGACAAATCCCATAAAAAAGAAAAAGTACAGTATTCATTAAGGTATTAAACGATACAACTAATTGAACAATAAATTTAAAAAAAGGACTATGGTAATAATGAAATAACAATAATACACTTAATAACACGAGTAATAATTATATTAATAATACCAGCTACCAAAAGCTAGTACCAAAAAAATAAAAAATAAGTACATGTAATGGAAAAGTCAATGCGGGAATTAAGTGGAGCTGTATACAAATATTTTCATAGCAAGACATTCACAATGTACAAGGATAACACGATGGGAAACACACCTAACCCTCCATCACAGTAAGGGAACTTTAGAGGTGAACAGTGTGAGAATCAAGAGTGGGATCTACCACGGTGATTCAATATTCCCTCTTTTGTTCGTACTGGCGCTAAACCCACTTAGCCAACTATAAATAATCTAAACAAAGGCTACGTGATGAGACCAAGGGAAAAGAGCAGCACAAAAATATCTCACTTGTTCTACATGGATGACTTAAAACTGTACGCCCCAAACAAAAGCGAGCTAACAGAAGAGATCAGGGAGGTCAAAAAGTTTTCAGATGACATCCAGATGGAGTTTGTTCTTGAGAAATGTGCCACTGACTGTCACACTAAAGAAAGGCAAAAGGTTTGAATGAGAAAACATCAGGGTGGACAATATCGTGATAGAAGAACTAGAGCAAGAGGCTACATATAAATATCTGGGAATGGAAGAATCGGAAAAGATGGAAAATGACATCATGAAAGAAACACTGCAGAAAGAATATTTAAAAAGAATAAAACTAATCCTTAAATCCCACCTAAAGAGTTAAAATAAGATCCTATCCATAAACTCACTGGCAGTACCTGTACTGTCATACAATTTTGGCATAATCAATTGGACCCAGCTAGAAATCAACAAACTGGATACAATCACCAGAAAAATAGTCCATGAGCATAAGATCATATATAAAAACCAATGCACACCAAGGCTATACCTGCCAAGGAGGGTCGGTGGATTAAGGTTTGTGCTAATAGACTAAGTGCACAAAGCCACGCCAAGAGGATTAGCACAGTACATAAAGGAAGGAGAAGGAAGGCTAGTTAGATTTGTAAGAGACCATGAACGTGAAAAGCCTCGAACAACATCACTTTCAAATAAGGCAAATTATTATCTAGTGGACACCGGCATAGGACCTCAACAGCTTCAAGACATTGCAAGTAAACGTCTCATGGAAAAGATAGGCACCATAAAAAGAAGGTGTAACTGAAAAAGATCAGAAGGAAAGGAGAAGAAATCGGAAGAGCACAAATTCAGCAAAATATACAAAGAGGACGTGTTAAACAGAGCATACATAGAGAGGGATAAAACCGTTGCGTTCCTGGTAAGAGGGTCACTGAGACCAGAAGATGAACAGCTGGTGGTGGCAGTACAAGACCAGGCACTAACGATAAACTGGTTCAAAAGAAATATCGAGGGTAAAAATGAAAGTAAGATGTGCAGACTGTACTCAAGAGCCCAGAGACTGTGAGTCACATACTATCTGCATGCGAAGTACTCCTACACAGAGGAAACTACACGGACAGACACAATGCAGTCTGCAAGCTAATCCACTTCAAGCTGTGCTGTGTAAGAAATATGAAATAGGGCTAGAAACAGAAAAGCATTGGGAACATATTCCACAAGGAATAGAAGACAATGATAAAGTGCTGCTCCTGTATGATCATGAAATACCAACTGACATCAGAGTATCAGGATGCAGGCCAGACATAGTAGTGAGAGAAAAGGAGGGCAACAAATGCCTCTTGGTGAAAGTAGGAGTTCCAGCGGACTGGAATTTGGCTAACTATGAAAGGGAAAAGGTCTTAAAATACCAGAGACTCAAAAATGAAATACAGAGAATTTGGAATGTAGAACCTGAGATCATCCCAATACTGGTGGGAGCGACAGGGGCAGTACAGAATTCTACAGTGATGTTCCTGGACCAACTGCCCATAAGTATAATATCTGGAGAAATTGTAGGGGAGATACTACGATACAGCACCTCTATCTTACGCTTAGTACTAGGATGCACCTAAAAATTCCTTAGGGTTAAGGTTTAACTCCGGAAGTAAGAAACTCTCTCCAGCTGGAGTAGAAGGGAAAAAACAAAAAGAAAGTAAATGTGTAGAAGGCATGAAGCAGGACTGATGAATCGCTTGGACAATTGGATTGACCGAGTTTTGAATTATTCGCATTAGACTGTATTGAACACGTTTTGTTTCCTCAGAGAGGTTCGAAACGTTGCGGTTAGCAAACATTTGAGAGGCTAAGCATTTTGGAGTACTTATGCAGCAGCCTGAAGGAGCTGTTGGAAAGCAAAATGAAGGTTCTGTAGGAACCTTTTTTATAATTAACTCAGAGTTGCTGCCCATAAATATTAGTACAGAAAATACGAAAACGAGTGTCTTTAGCTTCTCTTGCACAGAATTCGAAGTTCCTTATAAACATGTTTGCAGAGGCACAGTAACTGCGACATTATTTTCTTATGTCTAAGTCGTCGGCATTCAAAGTGCTAGTGATAATTTAACCCAGATACTTAAACTTTCAATGAATTTAAAACGTATAGTGGAACATTTCTGTCTTCCAATTAACATGATCCTGAGACATGTCAAAAGAAAGATATGAAGATATTAGTGCTAGAACTAAGGGACTGTCTTTAGCCACAAGGGTGGGATGTGATTGGGGACTTAAATCAGCCAGGATGGGATCCGTATGAAGGAGTTTATCCACTTGGATGGGATCCGTGTAGGGGCTTAAGTCTACTTGGATGGGATATGTATGTTGGTGATACAGTAGATCATCCATATCCAACTGGAAATAAAAATTATGGTTTCTTACAGATGTTATGTTAATAAAATTTATTCGTAAGGTTTATTATTCATAATAAACCCATGAAATCGTTACTTCAAATTCGGAATTGAGCGAAGTTCAGTTTTAACAATGTAATTCAAATGAACTTAAGAAATTTGATGAAATATCGGAAACTAAAGTGAGAAAGAGAATTTCTTTAGTAACTCAGAGCATAAAATATTCGTTAAATAAAAAGTTCATGTTAACCCTTTACGGCCAGAATTTTTTGTAAGTTATGAATGCGTGCATTTAAAACGCTACCAATTTGTACTAGTCGTCCTGAAAGGGTTAAATGAGTAAAGAAATAATAATTAAATAATATTCCGTAAAGAAGTACATTAAAATATAGACTTTTGAAAGTTTGCATCCTTTGCATCCAGATAATGTAGCAACCAGTGGTTCGAATCCCACATAAAGCTGTAGGTACCCTCTGTTGTATGACTTTAAACCAGTGGTATTTAACCTCGGGGTAATTCGGCCTTTTTCTGGAGTGAACGAGCTGGCGCCACTTTCCAAAAAAAAAAAGCTGAGTTATGGTTCCACTAAAATTTTGTTATTCGTTCTTAATTTTTTTCTCATATTTGCCATTTAAAAAAGGGAGTGGGGGGGGAATTACGATTTTGTTGGCTAGCTCAAGGGGTAACAGTGCGAAAAAGGTTAAATACCACTGCCTTGAATGTTGGGGAGGAAGTTAAACAACCCTGTCGAAACGAACAATATACAAAAAATCTACTAACTATATACAGTTCTTTTGCGGAGGACAAAATTTTAGTGGCTTACCAACCTTATAAGAAACTCTTCTGTAGTGAGAAAGTTCATGACAATGTGCGCACGAGAAACGCTTGAATATATTGTATAATAAAGGAATTTATTGTGATATTTTAGTTCTATTTGTTATTTCTTTAAATAAGATGCCCCGTCGATGCGAGCATACATATCATCGTGTAGACTCAATAATAACTCTTCTATACTTAAAAACAAATGTTAAAAAGGAAAAAGTTACACAATCCTTTCTCTCTCTCATACACACAGTATATATATAATTTTATACTCTTATCTTGCTGTAATTATGTCGACGATTTTTGGACTTTATTCCAACTGATAAGGACCCTAATGACATTTTAAATAGGCTAATTACACTGGTCAACAAAGATTTTTCATCAGAGTAAAATGTGTGGTGGCTGGATACCATTTTTCACGCTGAATCCAAAACTGCATTCAGATTTTTTCTAGCACGTATAGTTTTCAAGATGAAGGTATATATATAACTACACAGATTTAACCATTTTAAATAGGCAAAATACTAATATTTCAACATTTGATTGTGTTTATTTTATTGTGTTTTTTTAGTTTATTCATCTTATTTATATCAATTATCTTAATTATACATCTTATGTATTTCAGGTGTGAGCTTTTACGTCCAGCAGCATTGTGATTCAGGCAACAACGCCGTGCTTTGTGTGTCAAAAGATCAGTCCAGTCCAAGAACTTGTTGTGTCATGTTGGTGTACATTTTTTTTGAATTTATAGTTTGCTCAGGTCAGTCAACATGCCTCGACAATGTAAGAATGACCCCGACAAGTTCTGTTTCGTATGCGGCCAGTTGACAACTAAAACACAGCGACGAAGTATTACAACCGACATTAAGAAAATATACAAGCTATACTTTGGTTGCCATCTAGGTGACCAAGATAAACCATGGGCGCCACATCAAATCTGTTCTGGCTGTTCAAATGGATTACGTGATTGGCTTAACAAAAAGAAAGCTTCAATGCCATTTGCCATACCTATGATATGGAGGGAGCCGAGAGATCATCATGAAGACTGTTATTTTTGTAGTGTGAACTTAATGGGGTTTTCTGCCAAGAACAAACACCAGATTGTATATCCAAACTTGGATTCAGCACGTAGACCAGTAAAACATGATGAAACATTGCCCATTCCAATTCCCCCAAGTGATAGGCTAGATTATATCATAGATGACATGGAAAGTGATGAAGGTGCAACTGGCGTTTCCGGACCATCTACAGAACCAGAGTACACTTTTGAAGGTAGACATTTAGAGCCTAAAAAGTTAACCAAGGACAGTTGAATGATCTTGTTAGAGACTTATCGCTGTCTAAAGAGAAATCAGAGCTTCTCGCCTCAAGACTAAAGGAGAACAATATACTTGAGAACAATGTTCGTATTAGTTACTACCGAAAGCGGAATTTTGAATTAACAGCATTCTTTTCAGTAGACGGTCCTCTCTGTTATTGCCATGACATCAATGGACTATTTACAGCCATATCTCAGACGTATGTGGCATCTGAGTGGCGCCTCTTTATTGATTCGTCGCAGAGAAGCCTGAAAGCAGTTCTTTTGCATAATGGTAATATAATGCCATCCATCCCCATTGCCCATTCCGTCCATCTAAAAGAGACATATGACAATATGGATATACTACTTAAGGCAATCAAATACGACAGTCATCAATGGAATGTTTGTGGAGATCTAAAAGTTATAGGAATGCTTATGGGTATGCAGTCAGGATTCACAAAATTTTGTTGTTTCCTTTGCCTGTGGGACAGTCGCGCCACTATAGAACATTGCACCAAAAGTGACTGGCCACTTAGGTATACATATGTCCCAGGATAAGCAATGTCCAGTCTGTCCCTTTAGTGGATCCCCAAAAGATCTATCTGCCACCTCTTCACATTAAACTTGGTTTAATGAAGAATTTTGTTAAAGCAATGGGTAAAGTCAATTCTGAAGGGTTCCAATACCTTTCAAGGAAATTTCCGAAGGTTACTGCAGCAAAATTGAAGGAAGGAATTTTTGTTGGGCCACAAATAAGGGAGGTTTTGAATGACACTGAATTTGAAAAAGTCCTAAGTCCGCTGGAATTGAAGCTTGGCTGGCGTTCAAATGGATATGTGAAAACTTTCTTGGAAGCAACAAGTCACCTGCGTATAAGGATGGAGTCAAGAACCTCCTTGATGCCTTCAAAGAAATGGAGTGTCGAATGTAGTTAAAAATTCACTTCCTGCATTCCCACTTAGATTTCTTTCCTGAAAACCTTGGTGCAGTGAGTGACGAGCAAGGAGAGCGCTTCCATCAAGATATTCAGATGATGGAGAAGCGCTACCAAGGATATTGGAATGAAAGCATGATGGCGGACCATTGTTGGATGCTGTATCGTGACAATCCAGGCCAAATTTACAAAAGGAAATCACACTCACAGCGCTTTTAATAAAATAATGAGTATATATTCTTTATTTATAAGTACATTGAATAAGGTATATGATGTATTTGTTGTTTAGCATTCCTAAGTGTGATCTATACATCCATAAATTTTCTTATAGCAATATCAAAAACTTAAAAATATCAAAACCAGTGTATCTATATAACTATACGTGCTAGAAAAAACATAAAACCAGATTCGGAATCAGCGCGAAAAATGCATTAAGAGAAGTGTGATCATGTTTGTGATGAGAAAAAAAAGTTTCATTTTGTTGGCCAGTGTTATCATAGTATCCTTCTTTCGGGAAGGTTTATTCTAGAAATAAAAATAATTCGAGAGTTCCTTTCTTGATGATTTGGTTGAATGATAATAAGATTAACTACATCGGGCATTCTTCTACTAAATTGGGTTTGTCTGAAAAAACTTTTGACAACTCTTCAAATACTGCAAAAAAAAAAAAAAAACAGAAACGTTTTTATGGAGAACGTTCTCATGAGCTTCGTAGATGGAAAAATACCCGTATGTTCCCATTTACTATTGTACTTAGTTTTTATGGCTTTATTTCTGATGACGTTTAATAAATAGTTTTAAAAGTTTCTTATGCCGGGTGTGTATAAAGTAACGCAAGTGAAGAGACAAATCTGATTTGAATTATATTAACGCGAGTGAACATGGACAAGTAATATTTATTACATGTACTTTATAACAAATGTATATTGTCTCTTCACTTGCGTTACGAAACTAGTTTAAACCAGTTCAAATCAGATTTGTCTTTTCACTTGCGGTGCTTTATACACATCCTGTATTACCAGAAAATATTTTCGTAAAGTGTGGCTTCAGAAAAAATACAAATGTTTAGTGTTTATAAAATCCCTTGAAGAAACTGTAGTAAGAATTATATAGGAAAACTAGTGATTTTAAGAGAACTATCAACAAAAGCATAGTCTCAATACAGGTGATAGTAACTGTACGTTGCATTAACATCACCCTACAATGGATCATAGTATATTAATGGATGACTCTTCTATTTGGTTATATACACAAAATAAGCATAATACAAAGCTAATTGAATCTAATAAAACACAAATTAATTAAATATACTAATAATTATTTTAAACCGGTTCTTTTAAACTGGATTTTATCAGCAAATCACTAACAATCCTATCCCCGTCGTCTATCAACATGATGGTGCTCCTTGTCACTATGCCAAAATTGTTCAGGATTATCTAACTGGACGTTTTCCAAATCGCTGGATCGGACGCGGAAGCAACAGACCTTGGCCAGCGAGATCACCAGATTTAACCCCTTTAGATTTCTTTGCATGGGGCTTTATCAAATCGCACGTCTATCAGACGAAGATTACGAGTCTTGAAAACTTACGTACACGTATACGAACTGCTGCAGATAACATAACCCCGCAAATGCTCCAGAATGTGTTTAGAAATGCTGCGGAACGATTTGAGCTGTGCAGGGATACTGATGGGCGTCACGTCGAATCCTACTCTTAATTATTTAATAAATGTTACCACTTTATCATTTTATGATTGAATTCCATATAATTTCCAAGTGCTTCACAAAAATAGATCCTGACTTTATGTACACCCTGTATATATATATATATATATATATATATATATATATGAAAATTATTTCACGAAGGTAACACGTGAAAAATATTTATGATGAATAAAACCACGAAGGAAAGGAAACACAAAATGGTGCTCAAGCGCTTTCATCTAATGACATCCTCAGGAACACTGAAGTACATAAAAAGGTTAAGCCTATATATAGGTTACAGAAAGAAAAAAAGAAAAAATAAATAACATACATACACACACACACACATACATATATATAATATACATACATATCTATATATACAAATACATACATACATACATACATACATATATATACAATAAACAGAGAAGTAAAAATAATAAAAAATTAAAAATTAAAACCTTAAAGGATTACCAGTGAGGCGTACAGATTTGTAAGGAAAAATATCGATTTTTAGCACAAGATCAAATGGATTATAAAAATACAAATTTATACTGGAACTCTGCCGGGTTTTAACACAATGCTGCCTATGGTCAGGTTTCGATATATATAAAAAAAAAATAAAATGCAAATTAAAAGTTAATCGATTTTTAGAACAAGATCAAATGGATTATAAAAATACAAATTTATACTGGAACTCTGTCCGGGTTTTAACACATTGCTGCCTATGGTCAGGTTTCGATATATATAAAAAAATAAAATGCAAATTAAAAGTTAATAAAGTAGAAGACAAGTTTACCAAAGATTTAATGTTTTACACTTCTTATCTAAATCTGTTTTAAAGGAATTCAACATAACAGGATCGAGTTGAAAAAGACCTTTGCTTATGTTGAAGTTATTTGAAAGTTGGATAATGGCAGACTCAAGAATATTTCTATTAACAATGTTGCTTGAATGGAATAAAACTGAAGCATTATTCCAATCAATACAGTGGGCTAACTCTGACAAATGGACAAAAAGGGCACTGGACAACTGTCCTGTTCTAACGGAATATTGATGCTGTTTTATACGTGTGTGCAAATCCTTTCCCGTCTGACCTATGTAAAAGGAATCACATTGTTTACAACCAATTTTATAGATAATGCCTGAATTATTGGTAGGGCTATTTTTTATTATGATATTTTTCACAATATTGTTATATGAAAATACTACATTAATATCCAAAAGTTTAAGTACATTAGCAATGCCTAAAAAGCCCGGGAAAAATGGAAGTACTAAAATATTTTTTGACAAAGTACGAGTGTTAATATTGACACGATAGAAAGTTCGTTTTGCCTTGTTGAGACAAGATTCCATAAACGCAGATGGATAACACAAATCACTTCCAATACCGTTGATTTTTTCCAATTCGGCATCGATGTATTCCGGACTGGCGATCCTAAGGGCTCTATTACTTATAAACTCTCCAAATGGCTTGTCAAAGTCTTGTCCCCCATTCTCGGAACTATCTCTGATTCACATGTAAAAAATTCCATGGATCTTACGGAAAAATTGAATAATGCACGTACTGAAACTAACGATAAATTGATTAGTTTTGATGTTTGTTCATTGTTTACAAAAGTGCCGATTGACGATATGCTTGACTTTCTCTCCCAAGAATTACATAAGTATGACCTGCCACTACCTTCACACATTGTTTTGGAACTCATTAAGCTTTGCATCAAAGACTGTAAATTCACTTTCAATAACGAGTATTATCAACAAGTTTTTGGGATGGCTATGGGCAACCCCTTATCGCCCCTCCTCTCCAATATTTATATGGAGTTTTTCGAAATTACCTATATTCCGAGAATCCTGGGGGTTGGCATCCCTTGGTTGCGGTACGTCGACGATATTTTGTGTATCTGGCCCATGAATCGTGACCTGGATAGCTTCCTCCTTCAGTTAAATGATCAAGTCCCCTCCATTAAGTTTACTTTAGAAGTTGAGCAAGACAATTCAATCCCATTTTTGGATGTGCGTGTACATAGGGAAAGCCCAGGTTTTAAGTTTAGTATCTATCGGAAAACGACAAACAATTTGTCCTACGTACACTTTTACTCTGGACATGATACCCCCACTAAGAAGGCCATATTTTCATCAATGTTTCTCCGCGCCCTTAGGATCGCCAGTCCGGAATACATCGATGCCGAATTGGAAAAAATCAACGGTATTGGAAGTGATTTGTGTTATCCATCTGCGTTTATGGAATCTTGTCTCAACAAGGCAAAACGAACTTTCTATCGTGTCAATATTAACACTCGTACTTTGTCAAAAAATATTTTAGTACTTCCATTTTTCCCGGGCTTTTTAGGCATTGCTAATGTACTTAAACTTTTGGATATTAATGTAGTATTTTCATATAACAATATTGTGAAAAATATCATAATAAAAAATAGCCCTACCAATAATTCAGGCATTATCTATAAAATTGGTTGTAAACAATGTGATTCCTTTTACATAGGTCAGACGGGAAAGGATTTGCACACACGTATAAAACAGCATCAATATTCCGTTAGAACAGGACAGTTGTCCAGTGCCCTTTTTGTCCATTTGTCAGAGTTAGCCCACTGTATTGATTGGAATAATGCTTCAGTTTTATTCCATTCAAGCAACATTGTTAATAGAAATATTCTTGAGTCTGCCATTATCCAACTTTCAAATAACTTCAACATAAGCAAAGGTCTTTTTCAACTCGATCCTGTTATGTTGAATTCCTTTAAAACAGATTTAGATAAGAAGTGTAAAACATTAAATCTTTGGTAAACTTGTCTTCTACTTTATTAACTTTTAATTTGCATTTTATTTTTTTATATATATCGAAACCTGACCATAGGCAGCAATGTGTTAAAACCCGGACAGAGTTCCAGTATAAATTTGTATTTTTATAATCTATTTGATCTTGTGCTAAAAATCGATTAACTTTTAATTTGCATTTTATTTTTTTTTTTTATATATATCGAAACCTGACCATAGGCAGCATTGTGTTAAAACCCGGCAGAGTTCCAGTATAAATTTGTATTTTTATAATCCATTTGATCTTGTGCTAAAAATCGATATTTTTCCTTACAAATCTGTACGCCTCACTGGTAATCCTTTAAGGTTTTAATTTTTAATTTTTTATTATTTTTACTTCTCTGTTTATTGTATATATATGTATGTATGTATGTATGTATGTATTTGTATATATAGATATGTATGTATATATATATATATGTATGTGTGTGTGTGTGTATGTATGTTATTTATTTTTTCTTTTTTTCTTTCTGTAACCTATATATAGGCTTAACCTTTTTATGTACTTCAGTGTTCCTGAGGATGTCATTAGACGAAAGCGCTTGAGCACCATTTTGTGTTTCCTTTCCTTCGTGGTTTTATTCATCATATATATATATATATATATTTGGTCGTGTATGTGTATTTTTATGAGTTAGTATGTGATTAGAACCTTTTAGAACAAAATCAGGGGTATATAAAACATACAAGGTCCAATTTATTCAATAAATGAATTAAAATATTTCTCAATGAAGGGAAATGTACTCATAATCTTGAGAAGGCCCTGATTTAAAAATGCGGGGGCTTATATCCCTCAGGATAGAATTTGTGTGAGGGCTAATATTCGTCAGAATGGGATCCGTATGGGGTTTTATATTCATCAGAATGGATTCCGTGTGGGGTCTCATATTCACGAGATCTGTGTGGAGGCTTATATTCTTCAGGATACGATCCATGTGGCGGTTTATATTCCTCAGAGTGGGATCCGTATGGGGATTTATATTCAAGAGAATCAGATCCGTGAGGGGACGTATATCCACCAGTATGGGACCTGTATCCTGATTTATATCCACCGGGACGGGATCTGTATGGGAGCTTATATTCACCAGAATGGGATGCGTGTGGGGGATTATATCCACTTGGGTGGGATACGTGTGTTGATGTTACGGTAGGTCTGCGTCCATGTCCACCTGCAAAAAAAAAAAATGGGTTCTTACAGATATTATGTTAATTACAGATATGTTAATAATTACTCTTATTTCTTATTTGTAATGTTCACATTTAATAATAAACCCACGAATTTGTTTCATCAAATTCGGATTTCAGTAAAGTTCAGTTTCATCAATCTAATTCAAAGAAATTTTTGGATTTTCATTAAAGATCCAGAACTATAGCGAAAATTAGAATTTCTTTAGTTACTCAGGTCATAAAATATTCATTGAACGAAAATTTTATGGTTAAACGAGTTATTTAATAATATTTAAAGTAATATTTTGTCAAGAAATACAATAAAATATAAGCTTTTGAACGTTTCTTGTTGTTATTATTATTATGTTCTTGTCACAAAAAAAAGTACGTCTGAAATTTTCGTTTGAGTAATTCATTAATTCATTAATACTCACCGTCTGCAGAAACTGCGAAAATGGTACACGCAATGACAACGAGTTTCAACTGAAATAAAAATTAAACGTTATATTGATATATTAGTGTGAATCCCCCAAAACTGTAAAATTTTCCTTGACGCTCTACAGTAATATCAATAATATTATTATTAATAATAATAATAATATAATAATAATAATAATAATAATAATAACGCTTGGGGTTGTTTAACCTCTACAGTAATTGTAAAATTCAGGTGCTGGACGAGACTTACAGCTTTACGTGGAATCCGAACCAACTATAGGTCACCTGTCCAACGAATGAATAAACCCAACGTCGCTTAACCTCGTTGAACCAACAGGAATGGTTTTTACTACTTAACCCCAACATAGTTCTTACACTCCTCAACATCTCATATGCGATTACTTCCCAACTGAAACTACTCCACCTTTCAATTCACAGTCCCAAAGTGGGAGTGTTCGAAGTGGGAATTTCAGATGCAATAAAAGAGTGTTCTTATTTAGGATAGAGTAAAAAGAGATCGAATGTATGCAAGCCCCAAAGATATTTTTTATAAAAAATCTCACTAAAAGTGGGACCCCTACATTTGGAATAAAAATGGTTCGATTTCTGAACTGCTTCCTTTGAACTTCCCATTTTCAGATTTCTCGTTCTAGGAAGAAAGATCAAATGAGAATGATGGAAACTGGGAAGAAACCATCAAGTTCATTTTCGAAATCGCTCGTTATAATTTCAAATGAGAATAAACTTACCTTTAACTTACATTAACTTTTAACATTTAAATTGTATATTTCAACTATGTATGATAGAAAGACATGATTTTAATGAAACAAGTAACTCAGTCGTACTGTAAATGCTAATGATAAAAATGACATTCAACGGACAATCATTATTTCGTTTAATAATACCGACACCAGTTTACATCAGATAATAAGCGGTTCTCTATTTATTAATGTTAAATTATCGCCCACTACCGTTGTTTTAGTTTAATTAAAAAAATAAAAAACAGAGTAACAAACCATTTTATGATTTTCTAAATTTATTTATCAAGCGCTTCGAAGCAAGTGAATGCAAATGTGTATTTATACCCGTTTATATATGATCCAGAAAACCGGCTTCCCTTCGATTTGGGTCAGTTCGCCTAAAATATCTTTCACATTAATCTAAAAATAATAAAAATAGTAAAGTAAATTAAATATCAAGGGTCGCACAAGTTTTTATTATGCAATTTTATTACTTAGGACAAGCTGTATAAGGCATTAATTCTTAAGAATGCTGTTATTGCGAAGATACAAAGCGTTTTTGTTCGACCATGACTCCCGCCCAACCTGCACCACAAGAATCTTTCCGCGCACCGAAAGTAACTTGTTCGTTCGTTAACCTTTTACACTGTTTGACCTTTGAATCGCTTATAAAACCATTTTAAAAGCAATATCACTACTGTTCTGTCAGAGCTGACTAGTTGATACTTAAATTTCTTCTCTTTTCTCTGCAGCATAAAATTACATACCTCATAAATCACATGCTCCATTATACTGCAAACCTAAAGAATTTCACATACAAGGTCCATTAGCCCTGTTCAAAAATTAACTTTTTCTTATTTTCATAGGTTTATGTACTTTTTCCCATGCTTTTTGACCTGAAAAGGCCGAAAATCACAACCATTTTGACCTAGGTTGTTGGGAAGCATTGCCGCATGGAGCTTTATATTTTCTGCCTTGAAATCGGCCAAAAGCACCAGTTCCGGGGTCCCTTGAATCATGTTTTGCACTATAACTTTTTATCTAAACAAGATAGAGCAACAAAATAGGCACCAAATTAAAGTGTTTTTAATCCTCTTTCTAACTTATACAATTATGATAGTCTTGGAACAAGAAATAGCACATTGGTACATACAAAGATTTCAGAAATATCACAAAATTCGTTTTCTCACACTCAAGGCAGACAAGGCGCCTTATTCATGACACAAATTTGAGATTAACATTTTGTCACAAGTCTAATCGATCAATAAGTGAAAGCATTACATGATGATTAATTTCATAATGACATTTACACAGTCAGTTGTTGAGAGTTTGTTTCTTGAAGCTGTCAAAGCGGCGTCTGTTGAACTCCACAGCTTGAAGGAGATAGTCCCTTTGCTTGGCATCTGTTGTTATGACATTTGCAAAGTCGCTCATCATCTTGACACCACGTTCAGCAATGTCATTCACCGCTTTCAGATTCTTAACATAGTCCAACGCTTTTCTGTAGTCCTCATTCTGTGGCCAAGACGTGACAGGTTCCAGAAGCCACTCGGATCCAATGTTCAGTGTGTCCAGCAGGAAATGTGATTCTGGGCCAATGAGATCAACCAGGGTGGTCTTAGCTGTGACTCTCTGGAATAGAGGCTTTCCTGTTCTGAAGCTGTCTGGCTTCTCAGTGGCATGTAACTGGGCAGCAATGTCGTGCTTCAATGTGTCACTCAATCTACTGCTGAACAGGGCAAATGGCACGACTTCCTGCGTCAGGTACCATTTGTGGTTTTCCATCTTATTAAGTACTGCATCAGCAAGCTCTGGGTCAGTTTCCTTGTACTTCAACATGTCCTGGATTAGACTTAGATCATTCACGGGAGCATCTGCAGCAGACATTGACATCATCCATACAGGAGTGTAGAACAGCGCAAGGAAGGTGTTGAGTCTTTCCAGCTTTGATACAGTGTCTTCGTCGTACTCAAGTTGATCTGCAAACATCAGCATTTTCATGGAGTACAGGTTTCTGGCCATCCATCTGGCCTGATGAATGGCGCCTGGTCGACTCCAGTGAATACCTCGAGGAGGCGTTCCTCCAAGAACAATGACTGTCAGTTCAGCCATTTCCCTGTAGTCGGCTCTTGGAAGCCTTTCTGCTGTTAGAATGTCTTGGAGTATTTCTTCACTGTTCTTCTTCTTTTCCTTCAGCCATTTGCTGTTGATAGCCAGCATCTTTGGTTTTCCTTGGACAAGTCCGTCCAAACATCCTTCAGATGCCCAAACCAGGGATTATCTGGCCCCTTCACCTTCCCAAACAGCTTCTCCCAAACTGCTCCTACTAGGATTTCCAGGATGTGATGTCGACAGGCCAGATAAAACACCTTTTTGTTCAGCATTTTCTCTAGCAGTTTGGCAGCTCCTCTGTGAACTCCACTGTTACTGGTTGTAGTGTCAAAAACAAGGGCAGTAACATTATCCGTAAGTTCCCATGTCTCCAGTAAATCCATTGAAGCCTCAGCCTGAGCTGTGCCAGAAGAATTGTCGATGACAGGTACTCCCAATAACTTTCCTTCAGTGTATGAAGGTGGACCAGATACTAGCACAGCTAAAGTCTCTGAGGTACTTCCAGGTTCACTGCCCAAGACATCTTTGAGCAACTTTCCATCCCAGTGTAAGGCAGCGTACTGTGGGTTTTTTCACAAAACTTGGACATGTGACTCTGGCTGATATTATACCTGGACAGCATTCTGTTGCGACGTGTTGTTGAGGTTGAGATGACGAAGTTATCCAGATTAGCCCCTCCAGCTTTCAAGGTGGCAGAAACCATGGCAGTAACTTGATTGTCTGATAAACCAAGACGATCAGCTGTATTGCAGATGACATCACATTCCATGACCTTCCTTGGAACGTCAAAGTCACACTAGTCACAGTGTCTTGATGGTGAGAACATCCAGGACGAGGCTGATGGTAATCCATGTCCTCTGTGTTAGCGTCGTTGTCAGTTGAGTCACCCCAGGCAATGTCATCCACATGAACAACTGCCTCTTGTTCTGCTGCAGCTGTAAAATAGTACAACATGTTAAGACAGTAATTGTTAAGTACATGCTAAATATCGCAATGGAGTAAAACTTAAAACTTTTTGTGACGTTCAAAGTAATTAGTTTTACCTTGTTCTTGTCTATGCTGCAGTCTTTCATTCCTCGCTGCTTGCTGCAGGGATCTTGTCTCAAAAATCTTGTCATGACCAGACATATGACCTTTCCTCTCAGTCTTTTGGTCTTCGTAGAACCTGATATCCTCATCTTTCTTCTCTCTGGATAACAGTCTGTTGTTCTGTATTTCCTGGATTGCATCTGGAGCTCCTATATCGAGCAGGCTGTCTAATTCCAGCACAAATGCTCCTCTTTTTCATCCAGGGTTACTTGCTCTTCCTTTGCTTTTCACCAGAGCACGATGTTTCTCATGTAGTTTCATGAAGAGCTTCATTGCGTTGTACTTGGTCATTGTCTTGATCCTAGCCATCTGCCAGAATGGGATGATAGATTCAACTGTTTCATATGCAAGGTCTTGAACCATGGGCCTCCCTGCATTTTCCTGTAAATTCTGAAGATTAAGGAAATACTGGAACGCCTGTCTGTTGGTGGGAAGCTGGGAACCACTGATAAAAGCTGAAGGGTATCCAACCAGGAAAGTTTCAGTGAGAGATCTGGTAGATGGCCCAGTTTACACCTGCCTGTGGACAGTACGTGGAGGTTCTGAGATATCAACTGTGCGCCCACGGAGCTCCCTCAGCTCCTTGCTTAATGCCATTGTGAAGTTGTAACTTGTAGATAGTTTTCTAGATTCTGATTGAGTTTCTGTTGTTTCCTGAAAAATGATAGATAATTATTATTATTATTATTATTATCATTAATTATTATTTATTTATTATTATTATTATTATTATTATTATTTATTAATTGTATGCTCTTTCATTTGATACCTAATTTGTTGCTCTATCTTGTTTAGATCAAAAGTTAAAGTGCAAAACATAATTCAAGGGACCCCGGAATTGGCGCTTTGGCCGATTTCAAGGCAGAAAATTTAAAGCTCCATGCGGCAATGCTTCCCAACATCCTAGGTCAAAATAGTTGTGATTTTCGGCTTTTTCAGGTCAAAAAGCATGGGAAAATGTACAGAAATCTATGAAAATAAGAAAAGTTGATTTTTGAACAGGCCTAATTAGGTCCATATCAGTTACACATTTTAACGTAACCTTTATGTAACACTGAAATTAATGTATATCATTAGCCTAACTTTGTCACTTCTTACAAAAGTTATATACTTATCCGTTATTTCGTCTCGTAACAATTCCATAACGTTTTGTTTTGAGGATTGTATTTCTCTTAATTGCGTAATTTAGGCGTAACGTGTACTTAATTTAATGGAAATTATATGGGTTTTTCCACATAAATACAACCTATAAAATCCTATAACTCGCATAATGCATAATATGCATAGTATGGCATAGGGTTGCCAGACGTCCCGCATTTGATCAAAAAATCCCTTTGTATTCAAAATGCCCCGCAAAAAATATTTTTTAAGCAAATTTTTTCTAGACGAATTGATTTAGAATTTTATAGAATTATGTAGGATCCTGTAGAATTCTGTAGAGTAATGTTCAATAATGTTCTAGAACATCCTACAAATTACATAACGTTTATAAAATGTTGTGTTTGGCCACGAGTTGACAGTTTTTCGGCTGTAGTTATATTGTAAGCTTTGAAAATAAGTAGTCGAGCTTCACAATTATTCATGTCATTATACATTGTAAAACGAACATATTTATTTTATTATTAATAAGGGTTATTCAAATTATTCAATTAGTGTGAATCCTGGATTGCTTGACCATACAACTTGAGATTGTGTAATTCAAATAAAATCTGTAAGTATGTCTACTTTTTATAAGAACTCGTTCAGGTGTAAATTGCTGCATTTGCGTGAAAGTTTTTGCGCGAAAGAGGAACACACACACACACACACACACTTGATTTTATTTATAAGATTTAGAATATTTTTTGAATTAATTATTTACAGTCATGACTTGCAAGGAATTTCAGTTATACTTGAAGTCAGAAGATGGAGCTAAAATTTTGAAGAAGATTAAAAGTTCAGAAAAATATTAACATATGTCATAATATAATTAGTAAAGCGACGTGTACTACAATATTTAATATGCTATGATAATTTCAATATTATTAACGATATTTCAATATTATGAAAATGTTTTATGTTTTACCTATGATTTTTAACGATAAAAGTTTGAACTGCCTGGCATAAGGCAAAATAATGAAGCCGCTTAAAAGTATGGGAGCTATTGAAGAATATGGACCTCAGCCTTCTTTAGTTAGGCTTATAAGGCTAACTATCGAAAATATCACGACCTAACCTAACCAATCGTTAGGTTAACTGTACGCCCTTGACGATTGGTTAGGTTAGGTCATGATATTTTCGTTAGTTAGCCTTATAAAGCTAACTAAAGAAGGCTGGGGTCCCTATCCTTTAATAGCTCCAAAGTATGTATCAAGAGTATTTCTGAATATCCATTACACGTTTAGTTTACAAGGAGAACTGCGCAGGATAACTGCTCTTCAGAGATTTATTTAAAGCAGGTCAATTATAATTTACCTCATGACACTACATTTGGACAACATGAAGCCACTCGGGCCTATCGCTATATCATCTGAACGCGGAGGACCGTCACCCATCCAACGATTGAACAGATTTAATATCGCTTAACCTCGCTGATATAACAAGCAGTTTTGAAACGTTGCCATGATGTAGCTCCCTCGAATCTGTTTGAAAAAAAGATTGATCAAAATAGGGTTCTAGAAATTTTTTTTAACTTAAGGGACCCGTTTTACGGCAAGTAATTTCCTTTTCTTTTTTATTATTTTGTTGTATTATTTTAATTTTATAAGTACCATTTGTCGTGCATAATTAATTAATTATATAATAAATGTCTTCGCGTTTCAATTTTATACTTTTTATTTCAAGTATACGTGTTACGAGACAATTACACATGCGAAAGTAACATTAAAGTTACTGAGAAAGAAATTATATTAACGTTACAGGGGAAAGGGGAAAGTTACGTTAGTTACACGTACGTAATGTCAGAGTTACTGAAAAAAAGATATGGAAATAATATGCAAAATTTACGTAACAGAAATTAGAGTGCACTTAAGCTATTTTTCTCATTCTCCAAAAGCTTCGTTTTGTTTTTGAGAAAAGCTGAGTGATATATTCGAAGTCGGGAGGCTACCATGCTTTTAACCGTATTATTCTTTTTTAAGTAATTTCACCTGGTCTCGCTTCTTTGAGGAAATTTCCGGTTTTCAGCCCATGTTTAGCAAATGTAAATTAGAAATTCATTATCAATTAGAGGAATGATCATAAATTTACAGCCTTTTCTCGGGCTAAACCACCAAAAATAATGTCAAAGTTATTGTACGAGTAAATGCAAAACTTCACTTCTACGTGGAGGTCGAAATGTGACAATCAAACCCACACTAATAGATGGAATTTATTTCCATAACAGTTTCGATGCCCACTGGCATCCTCTTCGAAGAGGATGCCATTGGGCATCGAAACTGTTGTGGAAATAAACTCCGTCTATTAGTGTGGGTTTTATTGTCACATATTGTACGAGTATATGAATATACTCGTAGGATTAATAAAAACAATTCATTGTTTATGCAAACTGTGATAGCATTTGTCTAAAGTGTAATTAATTTGAAAGTATTTGATACTAATATTTTGAAAAACTTGCATTAAATCAATGATTAAAATTATTAAAATTAATATTAAAACGAATGAATTCTAGTATATGGAATGTTTTATATTTTGTCAATATAAAAATAACTGAAAAAAATGCAAAATAATTCTTAAATTCTACTTTTTTCAAATAAGCTTCCAATTCTTCACACTTATGCGCGTGTTAGTTTGATTCACATCTGCGGTCCGAGATGAGAATGCTTCAAGTGAACGAATCTGAAAAAAAAAGGAGTTTCCTGATTTGTTATAGGTTAAAACGAAAGAGTTGCGCAAATGCGAGCTCGGCGAAAGTATTTTGCATGAAAATTTCCACAGTAATTTAAAGAAGGAAAGTTTATATTGGAAATAAGAGAGATTGGATCAATTTGAAAATTGCTCGCTTTGAGATTTTTACTTATGAATTTTTCCTTCTGGTACGTGAAAATATGGAATCACAATGACGTTGAAATGAAAATACCTCTTCTTTTTATCACTCTGTGGGAAAAATTATTCTTGTAATAAGTTACTATCTTGTGTCACGCCTTTTAGCATATTTCTGTTCATAAGCAAGGTATATTTCACAAGAATTATGAAAGTCTTATGGAAGGTTGGCAAAACAGCTGCAAATGAACAGGGAATCCTGTAGGCGAGCAATTAATTCCATACATCTTAAGGCTTACAAAATCAACAGTGTACACCAATTATTGCCTCCTGATTTAGAAAATCTTGTAAGATTTTGTCAGTGGTTTAAATGACATTTAAGTAATGCAATTGTAAGAAATTTAATTTTTTTCACTGATGAAACGTAGTTCCATCTGTCAGGCTATGTAAACCCTCAGAACAGAATGTGGAGTGCTACAAAACTGAATGAATTTGGTGTGCAATCTGTAGGAGACGCATTTTAGGACCATTTTTTCTTCAATGATACAATTAATTCAGAACTTTATAGTGACGACATCATTTTAAACCTGTTCACTCAACAACTACACGATGATGAACTTTCTGGAGGGTATTTTCAACAGGGTGATGCTACGGCCCACACAGCTCGTGCAACTCTAAATTTCTTACGTGAATTCTTTGACAGAAGAGGAGCAACCCGAAAACTTTAGACACCCACATCTCCGGATCTAACACTCCGAGACATTTCTCTATAGAAGTTTGTAACCGGTCGAACCCTACAACAATTGATCAACTGAAGATCAACATCACACAAGCTGTGCAAGCGATTACTCCCACATTGTTCAGAAAATTGTCAGCTAATTACGTTTGACGAGTTTGTACGTGTTTGAATGTCGGCAGAGGTCATTTTCAACATTAATTCTAACAAAATCGGGACTGAAAATAATTAACGTATTCTTCCTGTAGTCAATAAATAATTACTATCAATGGTTTCCGTTTTATTAATATCATCCCGTATATACGAATATATGTGCATATATATATATATATATATATATATATTTGTATATATGGCTGTTTGTGTATTCGTATTAGTATGTATCCATTAGAATCTGTTAGAACAAAAACAGAGGTATATAAAAGCGCTATGCAATGTCCAATTTATTCTATAAATTAAAATATTTCTAAATCAAGAAGGTGAACTCATGTTCAGAATCTTGAGAACATAAATTAAAATATTTCTAAATCAAGAAGGCGAAATTGTGTTCAGAATCTTGAGAATGGCCTGATTTATTCTTTAATAGTGCCCATCTGAAAAATATAAAAGAAATAGTATTAGATATGAATAGAACACGTTCTTCTTTGCTTTCAGTTACTTGTTTGTTCATTTTAATTATTCTGGTAGTATTTAACTAATAATTAATGAGAAGGAACAGGCAAAGACCTATTAAGATTCTGCAATTTTAAAAATTTATGAAGAAATACAAACCCTGATTTTAGTCAATATGAAGAAAGGTACAATCTAATTCAATTCTACGGCAAAACAACGCATAATTAATTGATTATAGTTATTACGATACATTAAATAGGCTCCAAAGCCCTAAGTAATTGTCATCATTAATGAACAAAATTCAACTTGGTTAAAGGACGAGTAATTGTAATGAATTTAAATTTGAGTCAAATTTTGTAAAGGAAAAATAAAGCAAAATTCTTGGGAATTTGGTGGACGAAAGGAATAATTAGAATGTTAGATTTAAGTTCATTATGTGATATGGTTTGAAGGCATAATAAAACTTGCGGATGTGCATTGAATATCACTTTTCTAGAAAATAACAATGAAAATACACTTACAGTATCCATGTGAGTGTCCGTAGTTATGTGTGTGGCCGTAACCATATCTTCCACGTCTATGGAAGACCAGTATCCCTCGCTTGATTTGAGCGCCAGAACCATAGGAGTTTCCATAGCCACCAGGATGGGATCCGTATGAGGGCTTGTATCCATAGTAGTGTCCATAGCCACCAGGATGGGATCCGTATGAGGGCCTGTATCCACCGTGTGGAGGATAATATTCATCATAGGATCCATGTGGGGGCTTGTATCCATCGTGTGGGGGATGATACCCATCATGATGGATCCGTGTGTTGGAGTGTGGTGTCCATGTGCAGCTGGAAATTTTTTTTTTTACAGATATTGTATTAATTAATTTTACTTGCAAGGTTTACTGCCAATAATAAACATAAATTCGTTAGTCCAATGTCGGATTTGGGTAAAGTTCAGTTTCATCAAGTTAATTCAAAAGAATTTTAGAAATATGAAGAAAACCCTAAAACTAAAGTGAAAAACAGAATTTCTTTAGTAAATCAGGCCATTAAAAATTCATTAAAAAAAGAGGTTAATTTTTAAGCGAGTAAGAATTAATAATTAAAATAATATTCCATTAATAAATGCAATAAATTTGAAACTTTTCAAAGTTTCTTAACGTTTCCTTTACGCTAAAGAATATCTTCAATTTTCGTTTATGTAATTCTTTAACACTTACTGTCTGCAGAAACTGCATAAATGGCACACGCAATGACAACGAGTTTGAACTGAAACAAACGTTAAAAGTTATATATAGTATATACTGTATATTAGTGCAAAATCAAATTATTGAATAAATTCAACGTTGCTTAACCTTGCTGATCTAACGGAAACTGTTTGACTACTTATCTACAACGTAACGTTTTCACTCCGCAACATCTCCTATTTGATTACTTCCTAATTAGAACGATTCCCCTTCGTATTCGCAAAACCAAGTGGGAGTGTTCGAAGTGGGAATTCTCGATGTGACAAAACTGCTTTTTGATTTGGGAATGGTTAAATACAAATGCATGAGTGATCGTCGGGTATTTTGTATGAAAAAATCTAACTGAAACTTTGGAATCCTACATTTGAAATGAGTATTGATCGATTTCAGAATTACTTCCTTTGAGATTCCCATTTTAGAATTCCTCGTCTTGGGGCGAAGAATCAAATAAGAATGATCCAAACTGGGAAGTAACGCTCAAATTCATTTTCAGAAAAGTTTGTTATAAATTTTAAGTATAATAAACACATCATTTACAGTTAGTTACACAGACTAACTTTTAACTTCTAAATCTTATATTTTAACTGTTATATTTCTCAAAGACAAATATTTTCATCATACAGATGACTAAGTTTAAAAAGCTGATGATTAATGTGACATTCAAATGACAAACATTATTTTCATTAATTGTACAAACATTAAATGTAAATTTACAAAGAATTTAACGAGTAAACTTTAATTCTCGACCAATTTTATCACTTATGTTTAGTAAAAGAAATACAAAGCTACAAACCATTTTAAGACTGACTAAATTTATATTTGAAGCACTTGACAGCAACTGAATCTAGATATGCACGCATATCCATTTATATATGCTCAGGAATAACGGATTTTCCAATCAAATTGACCTAGTTTGCATAAAATGTCCTTCAAATTAATTTAAAAAAAAATTAAAATCAATTAAAAAATTAAATAATTACTGTCACACAAGTTTTTTTGGGGGTTACATTGTTTTTTTATTTAGTATTAGTTGTATAATGAAATAAGTTCTTGAGAAAATATATAATTTCTACAAACGAAAGTGTCATTCATGTTCATCCCTTAAACTTTGGAAAAGTCGATGTGACCTTTGAATTGCCTGCAAAAATCATACTTATTTAAAAAGCAAAATTGTATAAACTGCAGGGAGATGTGGTTTTCTAAATTTTGAGATTAAAAACTAAGGTGCGACTTATATGAATTTTGGAAAAAAATTGCAGATGTACAATTTTCGGAAGAAATTAGATATGGAACAGCGAGGAGAAAAACTGGAATTCGCCAATTTATGCGGTATCACTATCACTTTATCAGAGTAGAAGTGCTCATACTTAAATTTCTTCTCTCTTCTGTAAAGGAAATAAATAATAATAATAATAATTTCTTCATCAATCACAGGTTTCATAATGCTTCAGCTAATTTAGTTTTTCTCTCCTCTCTCTCTCTCTCTCTCTCTCTCTCTCTCTCTCTCTCTCTCTCTCTCTCTCTCTCTCTCTCTTATATATATATATATATATATATTGATGTTATTATCAGTATTTTCCTATGCAAGATTGCAATGCATCATATAAGGAAAAACAAAAGTTTGAGAAGAGTTAATAGAACCTGTTTAGGACTAATAAATCTAAGTTTAGACATTTTTGCAACACTCCTAGGAGGCCGTTCAAAAATTACGTAACGCTATTTTTACTAAAACTTTACACTCGAGATTCCCCAGGAACGTTCTGTTACGCTCGACCAGTTACAGACCGTTTTAAATATAACCTTCGCTGTATTGCTAAGTAAAGGAAAAAAAAACAGTTATATTGTTCGCAACATTATGAAAGTAAGAATTTTGGAAGAGCCACGGAGGTCATTTATATATTGTAAGGACATTGTTTACTGATACAAATTGATATGGTCTAGACAGATAACTTTTAAACCAAGCCATAGGAATACCGTTTGTTGAGTAGAATATTATGGTCTCTAAAGCCTTATTCAAATCCACAAATGTATATTTCATTATTCTTTTGTTCTCTTCAACGGCAGTGGCACTTTCCACACAGTTTAAAATAGCCATTTTTCTTGTTTTACTTTTACGAAAGCCCTATTTATATGGCGTTAATAATGATGTATCCTATTTTTAAAAAAAATTTAAAAATTTTACTGAACATAGATAATGTACAGATTGGTTTATAATTTGTTGCTTGAGCAGGATCACTGCCCTTGTATAAGGGTATTACACAATGAATTTCTATTATTAATCGAAATACACCGTCAGTAATTTTTGACAGTGTTACTGATATTTTATCTTTAACAAGCTTCAGTATTGGCACACAAATGTTATAAATGTTGTTTTTAGTATTTTTCAACTTACCAATAATAATCTGGACCTTATTAGAAGTAGCAGGAACAAAAGAAAATTAATTTTGTGGGCTGGGTGGCATGTGATCCAACGGCAACTGGTCATTATTTGGTAGTTGTGATCGAAATTTTTCACTTCCTGATGTAAAATCGTTACTGATACAGTTATCTATACTGATATCATTGGTAATTGTTTTTATTACTAATATTTAGTTTTTATGCTGAAGTCTTCTTAATTCTGCTCTTCATAAAACCGTTTATGGCTGACCATGTGTTCTTCATGAATCCTTTATGCTTGGAGAATTGAATGCTATAATAGTTATATTTTCAAATTTTGTTCAGTTTAATTAACTGGTTTGTATATTGTGTATACTGAAGTTTAGGAATTTTTTTTCGCAGTTTCGGTTTGAATAATTTGTCCATACTTTTTAATTGAATTAATAATACCTCGATTGATGCATGGTTTTGCCATACTTCCAGGAGAAACTGGAGTTTTTTAGTTGATGGGAAAGCAACTGTTAAAAATATCAAACAGGGAGTCAGAGAAGAGCTGAAACATAAATTATAATCTGGGTTATTCGTGGGATCAGCACAGTCTAATTGTAAATTTTCTACAGCCGCTATAAATTTTTTTTTGTTAACCTCTAAAAATATTCTAGATTCTATAGTTCTTTTTATATATATATATATATATATATATATTAGAAATATCCCTAAAGAAAGTGAAAACAATAAAAAGTTTAAAAACTATTACAGATACGTCTGTCATTTCGTATAGATATTTTAAGGTTTTCGCCTTCATTCAAAGTAAAGACCTCTTTTTTTCGTTACGTTTACTACAGAAGAGAAAAATAATTCTGAGGTTTTCTTTCTTGATGTTATAGTTAAATGATCCTGGGTGAATAGACCTCTCTTTACTGTTTTTAGAAAACACTTTCATTCTAATTCATACTTTATTTTCACTGGTTCTCCTCTCATTCCAATTTCACTAAAAACGCATTCTTATTAACATGTTTCTTCGTGTTTTGAAAAGACTTTGGCTTCAGTTTCTAAATAATGAAGTTAATTATATCGGACATTCTTTTACTTAATAGGTTATCCTAAACATTTTATTAACCAGTCTCTAATTGTTTCAAAATTAAAGGGCGTTTTCATGGCAAACGTCCTGATAAGATCCGTAGATAAAAAAATAACTTTATTGACATTTAAATAGTTTCAAACCTTTCTTGTTTTACCAGACACTTTCTTACAAAAGCGTCTCGTATATAAAGAATTCCCTGCTGAAATCATAATAAGAATTATACATGAAAATCCAATGATTTTAAGAGAAGGACTATCAAAATAATTACTCTCATCAATACACAATTTTTAACTGACAAAAAAAAACACGTGTCTTTATCTAATTTTCATATGCTAATTCCAAAAATGCTGAAAAAGAGTTTTTATCACTAGTAAATTTCGAGTTACACCCTTCATTAAATTAATAGATCATTTTTACAGTTCAAGAGGAAATCACATAGCACATGACATTTGTCAGCTAAGAACTAAACCGTGTCTGTACTGTCTATTTCACGAACCTTTTTTCAATTATATAATTTTCCAAAATTTTAAAGAATATTTTCCTTTGACAGAGAAAATGAAATTGACAAAAGAAAAAACAATGTGTGTGTTCCGAGAGACGATTTAGTCTTGAAATATTCAAATACAAGTTTTCCTTTAGAACAACAAAAAAAATCTTACTAAAAAGTATCTGTGGATTTTCAATGGGCATATGGAAACAGTTTATATAAACTATCGAAATGCATTTATACATTGCATAAATTACACTACTGCATTCAAAATACCAGCTAATTACAAATGATCTTCCCGATTTTAAACATTTATTATGAAAAAAACAAAGCTACAGCGAAAAGCAAAATATACAAATAAAGAACTCAAAAAGTTTTATTTACAAGCTATTGAAGTGCAATATAAGCTCCTTTTGTGGTTTCTTTTGAGGTTACACCATTCCAGAATGAGCAATTGCTTGATGGTTCGATCGGGAGTGGGGGGGTTCATTCCTTGACCTGCTCGTTTGCCCGATCTAACACCCCCTTGACTTCTTCCTCTGGGGCTTTGTCAAAAATGAAGTTTTTGTTCCAACAATGGCAACAACTTTAGAACATTTGAAGGAAAGGATACGTGAGACTGTTATAAAAGTTCAGCATGATATGCTACAAAATGTATGGAGGGAAACAGAATACCGCTTTGATATCTCCAGAGAAACAAAAGAAGCTTATATTGAACTTCAATAGCTTGTAAATAAAACTTTTTTCGTTCTTCTTTATTTTTATATGTTGCTTTTCGATGTAGCTTTGTTAGTTTTTTCATAATAAATGTTTAAAATCGAGAAGATTATTTGTAATCACCCGGTATATACTACTCAATCTATATAATACCCTTACACACCCTTACAACCTATATTACAGAACAGTTTGGGTGAGTACAGGCCAATATATTTGCACTTAATATTACGTAAAAAAAAGGCATCAAAATCATATGCCCGAGACCAACCGAGAACACACAAGTCTAATGTTCGAATCCTCAAACCATCTTAAGTTTAAAGCCCTACACAAGCTAAATTATGTGCCCTCATATTTACAAAATATTCTAGGAAACTTCTTCGCTAATTATGCAAATTAAAACAGACAACCAAGTAAACCATTCAACGAGACATAATAGCTATTAATTCGAAAAACCTAAATCACATTAAAAAAAAACAGGGAGATACGAAGAAAATGATGTTTAGAACAAAGTAGAAACATTTAAGGCGAATGCTTCTCGTACAAATTTTCAAACTCAATTAAATATAATATTTTGGATAGACACCAGCCAATTTTTCTTCTTCAACTTTCTCTCCATATTATGTAACCTTCATTTCTCCTAAATTGTTTTTAAAGAAAATCAGTTTGATGTGTAAATTACTGTTTTCTTTAGCCTCAAGATACCTTCAGAACTAAGTGTCCAGTTTTTCAGCAATTACTTCCAATTACTTTCTTAAAATAACTTCAAATCACTAATAAATAAACAAGGATGAATCAGAATTACTGTGTGTATATATATATCACGACCCTATATATCTATATAATGATAATGATAATGATAATGACAAATCCCATAAAAAAGAAAAAGTACAGTATTCATTAAGGTATTAAACGATACAACTAATTGAACAATAAATTTAAAAAAAGGACTATGGTAATAATGAAATAACAATAATACACTTAATAACACGAGTAATAATTATATTAATAATACCAGCTACCAAAAGCTAGTACCAAAAAAATAAAAAATAAGTACATGTAATGGAAAAGTCAATGCGGGAATTAAGTGGAGCTGTATACAAATATTTTCATAGCAAGACATTCACAATGTACAAGGATAACACGATGGGAAACACACCTAACCCTCCATCACAGTAAGGGAACTTTAGAGGTGAACAGTGTGAGAATCAAGAGTGGGATCTACCACGGTGATTCAATATTCCCTCTTTTGTTCGTACTGGCGCTAAACCCACTTAGCCAACTATAAATAATCTAAACAAAGGCTACGTGATGAGACCAAGGGAAAAGAGCAGCACAAAAATATCTCACTTGTTCTACATGGATGACTTAAAACTGTACGCCCCAAACAAAAGCGAGCTAACAGAAGAGATCAGGGAGGTCAAAAAGTTTTCAGATGACATCCAGATGGAGTTTGTTCTTGAGAAATGTGCCACTGACTGTCACACTAAAGAAAGGCAAAAGGTTTGAATGAGAAAACATCAGGGTGGACAATATCGTGATAGAAGAACTAGAGCAAGAGGCTACATATAAATATCTGGGAATGGAAGAATCGGAAAAGATGGAAAATGACATCATGAAAGAAACACTGCAGAAAGAATATTTAAAAAGAATAAAACTAATCCTTAAATCCCACCTAAAGAGTTAAAATAAGATCCTATCCATAAACTCACTGGCAGTACCTGTACTGTCATACAATTTTGGCATAATCAATTGGACCCAGCTAGAAATCAACAAACTGGATACAATCACCAGAAAAATAGTCCATGAGCATAAGATCATATATAAAAACCAATGCACACCAAGGCTATACCTGCCAAGGAGGGTCGGTGGATTAAGGTTTGTGCTAATAGACTAAGTGCACAAAGCCACGCCAAGAGGATTAGCACAGTACATAAAGGAAGGAGAAGGAAGGCTAGTTAGATTTGTAAGAGACCATGAACGTGAAAAGCCTCGAACAACATCACTTTCAAATAAGGCAAATTATTATCTAGTGGACACCGGCATAGGACCTCAACAGCTTCAAGACATTGCAAGTAAACGTCTCATGGAAAAGATAGGCACCATAAAAAGAAGGTGTAACTGAAAAAGATCAGAAGGAAAGGAGAAGAAATGGGAAGAGCACAAATTCAGCAAAATATACAAAGAGGACGTGTTAAACAGAGCATACATAGAGAGGGATAAAACCGTTGCGTTCCTGGTAAGAGGGTCACTGAGACCAGAAGATGAACAGCTGGTGGTGGCAGTACAAGACCAGGCACTAACGATAAACTGGTTCAAAAGAAATATCGAGGGTAAAAATGAAAGTAAGATGTGCAGACTGTACTCAAGAGCCCAGAGACTGTGAGTCACATACTATCTGCATGCGAAGTACTCCTACACAGAGGAAACTACACGGACAGACACAATGCAGTCTGCAAGCTAATCCACTTCAAGCTGTGCTGTGTAAGAAATATGAAATAGGGCTAGAAACAGAAAAGCATTGGGAACATATTCCACAAGGAATAGAAGACAATGATAAAGTGCTGCTCCTGTATGATCATGAAATACCAACTGACATCAGAGTATCAGGATGCAGGCCAGACATAGTAGTGAGAGAAAAGGAGGGCAACAAATGCCTCTTGGTGAAAGTAGGAGTTCCAGCGGACTGGAATTTGGCTAACTATGAAAGGGAAAAGGTCTTAAAATACCAGAGACTCAAAAATGAAATACAGAGAATTTGGAATGTAGAACCTGAGATCATCCCAATACTGGTGGGAGCGACAGGGGCAGTACAGAATTCTACAGTGATGTTCCTGGACCAACTGCCCATAAGTATAATATCTGGAGAAATTGTAGGGGAGATACTACGATACAGCACCTCTATCTTACGCTTAGTACTAGGATGCACCTAAAAATTCCTTAGGGTTAAGGTTTAACTCCGGAAGTAAGAAACTCTCTCCAGCTGGAGTAGAAGGGAAAAAACAAAAAGAAAGTAAATGTGTAGAAGGCATGAAGCAGGACTGATGAATCGCTTGGACAATTGGATTGACCGAGTTTTGAATTATTCGCATTAGACTGTATTGAACACGTTTTGTTTCCTCAGAGAGGTTCGAAACGTTGCGGTTAGCAAACATTTGAGAGGCTAAGCATTTTGGAGTACTTATGCAGCAGCCTGAAGGAGCTGTTGGAAAGCAAAATGAAGGTTCTGTAGGAACCTTTTTTATAATTAACTCAGAGTTGCTGCCCATAAATATTAGTACAGAAAATACGAAAACGAGTGTCTTTAGCTTCTCTTGCACAGAATTCGAAGTTCCTTATAAACATGTTTGCAGAGGCACAGTAACTGCGACATTATTTTCTTATGTCTAAGTCGTCGGCATTCAAAGTGCTAGTGATAATTTAACCCAGATACTTAAACTTTCAATGAATTTAAAACGTATAGTGGAACATTTCTGTCTTCCAATTAACATGATCCTGAGACATGTCAAAAGAAAGATATGAAGATATTAGTGCTAGAACTAAGGGACTGTCTTTAGCCACAAGGGTGGGATGTGATTGGGGACTTAAATCAGCCAGGATGGGATCCGTATGAAGGAGTTTATCCACTTGGATGGGATCCGTGTAGGGGCTTAAGTCTACTTGGATGGGATATGTATGTTGGTGATACAGTAGATCATCCATATCCAACTGGAAATAAAAATTATGGTTTCTTACAGATGTTATGTTAATAAAATTTATTCGTAAGGTTTATTATTCATAATAAACCCATGAAATCGTTACTTCAAATTCGGAATTGAGCGAAGTTCAGTTTTAACAATGTAATTCAAATGAACTTAAGAAATTTGATGAAATATCGGAAACTAAAGTGAGAAAGAGAATTTCTTTAGTAACTCAGAGCATAAAATATTCGTTAAATAAAAAGTTCATGTTAACCCTTTACGGCCAGAATTTTTTGTAAGTTATGAATGCGTGCATTTAAAACGCTACCAATTTGTACTAGTCGTCCTGAAAGGGTTAAATGAGTAAAGAAATAATAATTAAATAATATTCCGTAAAGAAGTACATTAAAATATAGACTTTTGAAAGTTTGCATCCTTTGCATCCAGATAATGTAGCAACCAGTGGTTCGAATCCCACATAAAGCTGTAGGTACCCTCTGTTGTATGACTTTAAACCAGTGGTATTTAACCTCGGGGTAATTCGGCCTTTTTCTGGAGTGAACGAGCTGGCGCCACTTTCCAAAAAAAAAACTGAGTTATGGTTCCACTAAAATTTTGTTATTCGTTCTTAATTTTTTTCTTCTCATATTTGCCATTTAAAAAAGGGAGTGGGGGGGGAATTACGATTTTGTTGGCTAGCTCAAGGGGTAACAGTGCGAAAAAGGTTAAATACCACTGCCTTGAATGTTGGGGAGGAAGTTAAACAACCCTGTCGAAACGAACAATATACAAAAAATCTACTAACTATATACAGTTCTTTTGCGGAGGACAAAATTTTAGTGGCTTACCAACCTTATAAGAAACTCTTCTGTAGTGAGAAAGTTCATGACAATGTGCGCACGAGAAACGCTTGAATATATTGTATAATAAAGGAATTTATTGTGATATTTTAGTTCTATTTGTTATTTCTTTAAATAAGATGCCCCGTCGATGCGAGCATACATATCATCGTGTAGACTCAATAATAACTCTTCTATACTTAAAAACAAATGTTAAAAAGGAAAAAGTTACACAATCCTTTCTCTCTCTCATACACACAGTATATATATAATTTTATACTCTTATCTTGCTGTAATTATGTCGACGATTTTTGGACTTTATTCCAACTGATAAGGACCCTAATGACATTTTAAATAGGCTAATTACACTGGTCAACAAAGATTTTTCATCAGAGTAAAATGTGTGGTGGCTGGATACCATTTTTCACGCTGAATCCAAAACTGCATTCAGATTTTTTCTAGCACGTATAGTTTTCAAGATGAAGGTATATATATCATAACTACACAGATTTAACCATTTTAAATAGGCAAAATACTAATATTTCAACATTTGATTTTGTTTATTTTATTGTGTTTTTTTAGTTTATTCATCTTATTTATATCAATTATCTTAATTATACATCTTATGTATTTCAGGTGTGAGCTTTTACGTCCAGCAGCATTGTGATTCAGGCAACAACGCCGTGCTTTGTGTGTCAAAAGATCAGTCCAGTCCAAGAACTTGTTGTGTCATGTTGGTGTACATTTTTTTTGAATTTATAGTTTGCTCAGGTCAGTCAACATGCCTCGACAATGTAAGAATGACCCCGACAAGTTCTGTTTCGTATGCGGCCAGTTGACAACTAAAACACAGCGACGAAGTATTACAACCGACATTAAGAAAATATACAAGCTATACTTTGGTTGCCATCTAGGTGACCAAGATAAACCATGGGCGCCACATCAAATCTGTTCTGGCTGTTCAAATGGATTACGTGATTGGCTTAACAAAAAGAAAGCTTCAATGCCATTTGCCATACCTATGATATGGAGGGAGCCGAGAGATCATCATGAAGACTGTTATTTTTGTAGTGTGAACTTAATGGGGTTTTCTGCCAAGAACAAACACCAGATTGTATATCCAAACTTGGATTCAGCACGTAGACCAGTAAAACATGATGAAACATTGCCCATTCCAATTCCCCCAAGTGATAGGCTAGATTATATCATAGATGACATGGAAAGTGATGAAGGTGCAACTGGCGTTTCCGGACCATCTACAGAACCAGAGTACACTTTTGAAGGTAGACATTTAGAGCCTAAAAAGTTAACCCAAGGACAGTTGAATGATCTTGTTAGAGACTTATCGCTGTCTAAAGAGAAATCAGAGCTTCTCGCCTCAAGACTAAAGGAGAACAATATACTTGAGAACAATGTTCGTATTAGTTACTACCGAAAGCGGAATTTTGAATTAACAGCATTCTTTTCAGTAGACGGTCCTCTCTGTTATTGCCATGACATCAATGGACTATTTACAGCCATATCTCAGACGTATGTGGCATCTGAGTGGCGCCTCTTTATTGATTCGTCGCAGAGAAGCCTGAAAGCAGTTCTTTTGCATAATGGTAATATAATGCCATCCATCCCCATTGCCCATTCCGTCCATCTAAAAGAGACATATGACAATATGGATATACTACTTAAGGCAATCAAATACGACAGTCATCAATGGAATGTTTGTGGAGATCTAAAAGTTATAGGAATGCTTATGGGTATGCAGTCAGGATTCACAAAATTTTGTTGTTTCCTTTGCCTGTGGGACAGTCGCGCCACTATAGAACATTGCACCAAAAGTGACTGGCCACTTAGGTATACATATGTCCCAGGATAAGCAATGTCCAGTCTGTCCCTTTAGTGGATCCCCAAAAGATCTATCTGCCACCTCTTCACATTAAACTTGGTTTAATGAAGAATTTTGTTAAAGCAATGGGTAAAGTCAATTCTGAAGGGTTCCAATACCTTTCAAGGAAATTTCCGAAGGTTACTGCAGCAAAATTGAAGGAAGGAATTTTTGTTGGGCCACAAATAAGGGAGGTTTTGAATGACACTGAATTTGAAAAAGTCCTAAGTCCGCTGGAATTGAAGCTTGGCTGGCGTTCAAATGGATATGTGAAAACTTTCTTGGAAGCAACAAGTCACCTGCGTATAAGGATGGAGTCAAGAACCTCCTTGATGCCTTCAAAGAAATGGAGTGTCGAATGTAGTTAAAAATTCACTTCCTGCATTCCCACTTAGATTTCTTTCCTGAAAACCTTGGTGCAGTGAGTGACGAGCAAGGAGAGCGCTTCCATCAAGATATTCAGATGATGGAGAAGCGCTACCAAGGATATTGGAATGAAAGCATGATGGCGGACCATTGTTGGATGCTGTATCGTGACAATCCAGGCCAAATTTACAAAAGGAAATCACACTCACAGCGCTTTTAATAAAATAATGAGTATATATTCTTTATTTATAAGTACATTGAATAAGGTATATGATGTATTTGTTGTTTAGCATTCCTAAGTGTGATCTATACATCCATAAATTTTCTTATAGCAATATCAAAAACTTAAAAATATCAAAACCAGTGTATCTATATAACTATACGTGCTAGAAAAAACATAAAACCAGATTCGGAATCAGCGCGAAAAATGCATTAAGAGAAGTGTGATCATGTTTGTGATGAGAAAAAAAAGTTTCATTTTGTTGGCCAGTGTTATCATAGTATCCTTCTTTCGGGAAGGTTTATTCTAGAAATAAAAATAATTCGAGAGTTCCTTTCTTGATGATTTGGTTGAATGATAATAAGATTAACTACATCGGGCATTCTTCTACTAAATTGGGTTTGTCTGAAAAAACTTTTGACAACTCTTCAAATACTGCAAAAAAAAAAAAAAAAACAGAAACGTTTTTATGGAGAACGTTCTCATGAGCTTCGTAGATGGAAAAATACCCGTATGTTCCCATTTACTATTGTACTTAGTTTTTATGGCTTTATTTCTGATGACGTTTAATAAATAGTTTTAAAAGTTTCTTATGCCGGGTGTGTATAAAGTAACGCAAGTGAAGAGACAAATCTGATTTGAATTATATTAACGCGAGTGAACATGGACAAGTAATATTTATTACATGTACTTTATAACAAATGTATATTGTCTCTTCACTTGCGTTACGAAACTAGTTTAAACCAGTTCAAATCAGATTTGTCTTTTCACTTGCGGTGCTTTATACACATCCTGTATTACCAGAAAATATTTTCGTAAAGTGTGGCTTCAGAAAAAATACAAATGTTTAGTGTTTATAAAATCCCTTGAAGAAACTGTAGTAAGAATTATATAGGAAAACTAGTGATTTTAAGAGAACTATCAACAAAAGCATAGTCTCAATACAGGTGATAGTAACTGTACGTTGCATTAACATCACCCTACAATGGATCATAGTATATTAATGGATGACTCTTCTATTTGGTTATATACACAAAATAAGCATAATACAAAGCTAATTGAATCTAATAAAACACAAATTAATTAAATATATAATAATTATTTTAAACCGGTTCTTTTAAACTGGATTTTATCAGCAAATCACTAACAATCCTATCCCCGTCGTCTATCAACATGATGGTGCTCCTTGTCACTATGCCAAAATTGTTCAGGATTATCTAACTGGACGTTTTCCAAATCGCTGGATCGGACGCGGAAGCAACAGACCTTGGCCAGCGAGATCACCAGATTTAACCCCTTTAGATTTCTTTGCATGGGGCTTTATCAAATCGCACGTCTATCAGACGAAGATTACGAGTCTTGAAAACTTACGTACACGTATACGAACTGCTGCAGATAACATAACCCCGCAAATGCTCCAGAATGTGTTTAGAAATGCTGCGGAACGATTTGAGCTGTGCAGGGATACTGATGGGCGTCACGTCGAATCCTACTCTTAATTATTTAATAAATGTTACCACTTTATCATTTTATGATTGAATTCCATATAATTTCCAAGTGCTTCACAAAAATAGATCCTGACTTTATGTACACCCTGTATATATATATATATATATATATATATATATATATATGAAAATTATTTCACGAAGGTAACACGTGAAAAATATTTATGATGAATAAAACCACGAAGGAAAGGAAACACAAAATGGTGCTCAAGCGCTTTCATCTAATGACATCCTCAGGAACACTGAAGTACATAAAAAGGTTAAGCCTATATATAGGTTACAGAAAGAAAAAAAGAAAAAATAAATAACATACATACACACACACACACACATACATATATATATATATACATACATATCTATATATACAAATACATACATACATACATACATACATATATATACAATAAACAGAGAAGTAAAAATAATAAAAAATTAAAAATTAAAACCTTAAAGGATTACCAGTGAGGCGTACAGATTTGTAAGGAAAAATATCGATTTTTAGCACAAGATCAAATGGATTATAAAAATACAAATTTATACTGGAACTCTGCCGGGTTTTAACACAATGCTGCCTATGGTCAGGTTTCGATATATATAAAAAAAAAAATAAAATGCAAATTAAAAGTTAATCGATTTTTAGAACAAGATCAAATGGATTATAAAAATACAAATTTATACTGGAACTCTGTCCGGGTTTTAACACATTGCTGCCTATGGTCAGGTTTCGATATATATAAAAAAATAAAATGCAAATTAAAAGTTAATAAAGTAGAAGACAAGTTTACCAAAGATTTAATGTTTTACACTTCTTATCTAAATCTGTTTTAAAGGAATTCAACATAACAGGATCGAGTTGAAAAAGACCTTTGCTTATGTTGAAGTTATTTGAAAGTTGGATAATGGCAGACTCAAGAATATTTCTATTAACAATGTTGCTTGAATGGAATAAAACTGAAGCATTATTCCAATCAATACAGTGGGCTAACTCTGACAAATGGACAAAAAGGGCACTGGACAACTGTCCTGTTCTAACGGAATATTGATGCTGTTTTATACGTGTGTGCAAATCCTTTCCCGTCTGACCTATGTAAAAGGAATCACATTGTTTACAACCAATTTTATAGATAATGCCTGAATTATTGGTAGGGCTATTTTTTATTATGATATTTTTCACAATATTGTTATATGAAAATACTACATTAATATCCAAAAGTTTAAGTACATTAGCAATGCCTAAAAAGCCCGGGAAAAATGGAAGTACTAAAATATTTTTTGACAAAGTACGAGTGTTAATATTGACACGATAGAAAGTTCGTTTTGCCTTGTTGAGACAAGATTCCATAAACGCATGGATAACACAAATCACTTCCAATACCGTTGATTTTTTCCAATTCGGCATCGATGTATTCCGGACTGGCGATCCTAAGGGCTCTATTACTTATAAACTCTCCAAATGGCTTGTCAAAGTCTTGTCCCCCATTCTCGGAACTATCTCTGATTCACATGTAAAAAATTCCATGGATCTTACGGAAAAATTGAATAATGCACGTACTGAAACTAACGATAAATTGATTAGTTTTGATGTTTGTTCATTGTTTACAAAAGTGCCGATTGACGATATGCTTGACTTTCTCTCCCAAGAATTACATAAGTATGACCTGCCACTACCTTCACACATTGTTTTGGAACTCATTAAGCTTTGCATCAAAGACTGTAAATTCACTTTCAATAACGAGTATTATCAACAAGTTTTTGGGATGGCTATGGGCAACCCCTTATCGCCCCTCCTCTCCAATATTTATATGGAGTTTTTCGAAATTACCTATATTCCGAGAATCCTGGGGGTTGGCATCCCTTGGTTGCGGTACGTCGACGATATTTTGTGTATCTGGCCCATGAATCGTGACCTGGATAGCTTCCTCCTTCAGTTAAATGATCAAGTCCCCTCCATTAAGTTTACTTTAGAAGTTGAGCAAGACAATTCAATCCCATTTTTGGATGTGCGTGTACATAGGGAAAGCCCAGGTTTTAAGTTTAGTATCTATCGGAAAACGACAAACAATTTGTCCTACGTACACTTTTACTCGGACATGATACCCCCACTAAGAAGGCCATATTTTCATCAATGTTTCTCCGCGCCCTTAGGATCGCCAGTCCGGAATACATCGATGCCGAATTGGAAAAAATCAACGGTATTGGAAGTGATTTGTGTTATCCATCTGCGTTTATGGAATCTTGTCTCAACAAGGCAAAACGAACTTTCTATCGTGTCAATATTAACACTCGTACTTTGTCAAAAAATATTTTAGTACTTCCATTTTTCCCGGGCTTTTTAGGCATTGCTAATGTACTTAAACTTTTGGATATTAATGTAGTATTTTCATATAACAATATTGTGAAAAATATCATAATAAAAAATAGCCCTACCAATAATTCAGGCATTATCTATAAAATTGGTTGTAAACAATGTGATTCCTTTTACATAGGTCAGACGGGAAAGGATTTGCACACACGTATAAAACAGCATCAATATTCCGTTAGAACAGGACAGTTGTCCAGTGCCCTTTTTGTCCATTTGTCAGAGTTAGCCCACTGTATTGATTGGAATAATGCTTCAGTTTTATTCCATTCAAGCAACATTGTTAATAGAAATATTCTTGAGTCTGCCATTATCCAACTTTCAAATAACTTCAACATAAGCAAAGGTCTTTTTCAACTCGATCCTGTTATGTTGAATTCCTTTAAAACAGATTTAGATAAGAAGTGTAAAACATTAAATCTTTGGTAAACTTGTCTTCTACTTTATTAACTTTTAATTTGCATTTTATTTTTTTATATATATCGAAACCTGACCATAGGCAGCAATGTGTTAAAACCCGGACAGAGTTCCAGTATAAATTTGTATTTTTATAATCTATTTGATCTTGTGCTAAAAATCGATTAACTTTTAATTTGCATTTTATTTTTTTTTTTTATATATATCGAAACCTGACCATAGGCAGCATTGTGTTAAAACCCGGCAGAGTTCCAGTATAAATTTGTATTTTTATAATCCATTTGATCTTGTGCTAAAAATCGATATTTTTCCTTACAAATCTGTACGCCTCACTGGTAATCCTTTAAGGTTTTAATTTTTAATTTTTTATTATTTTTACTTCTCTGTTTATTGTATATATATGTATGTATGTATGTATGTATGTATTTGTATATATAGATATGTATGTATATATATATATATATGTATGTGTGTGTGTGTGTATGTATGTTATTTATTTTTTCTTTTTTTCTTTCTGTAACCTATATATAGGCTTAACCTTTTTATGTACTTCAGTGTTCCTGAGGATGTCATTAGACGAAAGCGCTTGAGCACCATTTTGTGTTTCCTTTCCTTCGTGGTTTTATTCATCATATATATATATATATATATTTGGTCGTGTATGTGTATTTTTATGAGTTAGTATGTGATTAGAACCTTTTAGAACAAAATCAGGGGTATATAAAACATACAAGGTCCAATTTATTCAATAAATGAATTAAAATATTTCTCAATGAAGGGAAATGTACTCATAATCTTGAGAAGGCCCTGATTTAAAAATGCGGGGGCTTATATCCCTCAGGATAGAATTTGTGTGAGGGCTAATATTCGTCAGAATGGGATCCGTATGGGGTTTTATATTCATCAGAATGGATTCCGTGTGGGGTCTCATATTCACGAGATCTGTGTGGAGGCTTATATTCTTCAGGATACGATCCATGTGGCGGTTTATATTCCTCAGAGTGGGATCCGTATGGGGATTTATATTCAAGAGAATCAGATCCGTGAGGGGACGTATATCCACCAGTATGGGACCTGTATCCTGATTTATATCCACCGGGACGGGATCTGTATGGGAGCTTATATTCACCAGAATGGGATGCGTGTGGGGGATTATATCCACTTGGGTGGGATACGTGTGTTGATGTTACGGTAGGTCTGCGTCCATGTCCACCTGCAAAAAACAAAAAATGGGTTCTTACAGATATTATGTTAATTACAGATATGTTAATAATTACTCTTATTTCTTATTTGTAATGTTCACATTTAATAATAAACCCACGAATTTGTTTCATCAAATTCGGATTTCAGTAAAGTTCAGTTTCATCAATCTAATTCAAAGAAATTTTTGGATTTTCATTAAAGATCCAGAACTATAGCGAAAATTAGAATTTCTTTAGTTACTCAGGTCATAAAATATTCATTGAACGAAAATTTTATGGTTAAACGAGTTATTTAATAATATTTAAAGTAATATTTTGTCAAGAAATACAATAAAATATAAGCTTTTGAACGTTTCTTGTTGTTATTATTATTATGTTCTTGTCACAAAAAAAAAGTACGTCTGAAATTTTCGTTTGAGTAATTCATTAATTCATTAATACTCACCGTCTGCAGAAACTGCGAAAATGGTACACGCAATGACAACGAGTTTCAACTGAAATAAAAATTAAACGTTATATTGATATATTAGTGTGAATCCCCCAAAACTGTAAAATTTTCCTTGACGCTCTACAGTAATATCAATAATATTATTATTAATAATAATAATAATAATAATAATAATAATAATAATAATAACGCTTGGGGTTGTTTAACCTCTACAGTAATTGTAAAATTCAGGTGCTGGACGAGACTTACAGCTTTACGTGGAATCCGAACCAACTATAGGTCACCTGTCCAACGAATGAATAAACCCAACGTCGCTTAACCTCGTTGAACCAACAGGAATGGTTTTTACTACTTAACCCCAACATAGTTCTTACACTCCTCAACATCTCATATGCGATTACTTCCCAACTGAAACTACTCCACCTTTCAATTCACAGTCCCAAAGTGGGAGTGTTCGAAGTGGGAATTTCAGATGCAATAAAAGAGTGTTCTTATTTAGGATAGAGTAAAAAGAGATCGAATGTATGCAAGCCCCAAAGATATTTTTTAAAAAATCTCACTAAAAGTAGGGACCCCTACATTTGGAATAAAAATGGTTCGATTTCTGAACTGCTTCCTTTGAACTTCCCATTTTCAGATTTCTCGTTCTAGGAAGAAAGATCAAATGAGAATGATGGAAACTGGGAAGAAACCATCAAGTTCATTTTCGAAATCGCTCGTTATAATTTCAAATGAGAATAAACTTACCTTTAACTTACATTAACTTTTAACATTTAAATTGTATATTTCAACTATGTATGATAGAAAGACATGATTTTAATGAAACAAGTAACTCAGTCGTACTGTAAATGCTAATGATAAAAATGACATTCAACGGACAATCATTATTTCGTTTAATAATACCGACACCAGTTTACATCAGATAATAAGCGGTTCTCTATTTATTAATGTTAAATTATCGCCCACTACCGTTGTTTTAGTTTAATTAAAAAAATAAAAAACAGAGTAACAAACCATTTTATGATTTTCTAAATTTATTTATCAAGCGCTTCGAAGCAAGTGAATGCAAATGTGTATTTATACCCGTTTATATATGATCCAGAAAACCGGCTTCCCTTCGATTTGGGTCAGTTCGCCTAAAATATCTTTCACATTAATCTAAAAATAATAAAAATAGTAAAGTAAATTAAATATCAAGGGTCGCACAAGTTTTTATTATGCAATTTTATTACTTAGGACAAGCTGTATAAGGCATTAATTCTTAAGAATGCTGTTATTGCGAAGATACAAAGCGTTTTGTTCGACCATGACTCCCGCCCAACCTGCACCACAAGAATCTTTCCGCGCACCGAAAGTAACTTGTTCGTTCGTTAACCTTTTACACTGTTTGACCTTTGAATCGCTTATAAAACCATTTTAAAAGCAATATCACTACTGTTCTGTCAGAGCTGACTAGTTGATACTTAAATTTCTTCTCTTTTCTCTGCAGCATAAAATTACATACCTCATAAATCACATGCTCCATTATACTGCAAACCTAAAGAATTTCACATACAAGGTCCATTAGCCCTGTTCAAAAATTAACTTTTTCTTATTTTCATAGGTTTATGTACTTTTTCCCATGCTTTTTGACCTGAAAAGGCCGAAAATCACAACCATTTTGACCTAGGTTGTTGGGAAGCATTGCCGCATGGAGCTTTATATTTTCTGCCTTGAAATCGGCCAAAAGCACCAGTTCCGGGGTCCCTTGAATCATGTTTTGCACTATAACTTTTTATCTAAACAAGATAGAGCAACAAAATAGGCACCAAATTAAAGTGTTTTTAATCCTCTTTCTAACTTATACAATTATGATAGTCTTGGAACAAGAAATAGCACATTGGTACATACAAAGATTTCAGAAATATCACAAAATTCGTTTTCTCACACTCAAGGCAGACAAGGCGCCTTATTCATGACACAAATTTGAGATTAACATTTTGTCACAAGTCTAATCGATCAATAAGTGAAAGCATTACATGATGATTAATTTCATAATGACATTTACACAGTCAGTTGTTGAGAGTTTGTTTCTTGAAGCTGTCAAAGCGGCGTCTGTTGAACTCCACAGCTTGAAGGAGATAGTCCCTTTGCTTGGCATCTGTTGTTATGACATTTGCAAAGTCGCTCATCATCTTGACACCACGTTCAGCAATGTCATTCACCGCTTTCAGATTCTTAACATAGTCCAACGCTTTTCTGTAGTCCTCATTCTGTGGCCAAGACGTGACAGGTTCCAGAAGCCACTCGGATCCAATGTTCAGTGTGTCCAGCAGGAAATGTGATTCTGGGCCAATGAGATCAACCAGGGTGGTCTTAGCTGTGACTCTCTGGAATAGAGGCTTTCCTGTTCTGAAGCTGTCTGGCTTCTCAGTGGCATGTAACTGGGCAGCAATGTCGTGCTTCAATGTGTCGCTCAATCTACTGCTGAACAGGGCAAATGGCACGACTTCCTGCGTCAGGTACCATTTGTGGTTTTCCATCTTATTAAGTACTGCATCAGCAAGCTCTGGGTCAGTTTCCTTGTACTTCAACATGTCCTGGATTAGACTTAGATCATTCACGGGAGCATCTGCAGCAGACATTGACATCATCCATACAGGAGTGTAGAACAGCGCAAGGAAGGTGTTGAGTCTTTCCAGCTTTGATACAGTGTCTTCGTCGTACTCAAGTTGATCTGCAAACATCAGCATTTTCATGGAGTACAGGTTTCTGGCCATCCATCTGGCCTGATGAATGGCGCCTGGTCGACTCCAGTGAATACCTCGAGGAGGCGTTCCTCCAAGAACAATGACTGTCAGTTCAGCCATTTCCCTGTAGTCGGCTCTTGGAAGCCTTTCTGCTGTTAGAATGTCTTGGAGTATTTCTTCACTGTTCTTCTTCTTTTCCTTCAGCCATTTGCTGTTGATAGCCAGCATCTTTGGTTTTCCTTGGACAAGTCCGTCCAAACATCCTTCAGATGCCCAAACCAGGGATTATCTGGCCCCTTCACCTTCCCAAACAGCTTCTCCCAAACTGCTCCTACTAGGATTTCCAGGATGTGATGTCGACAGGCCAGATAAAACACCTTTTTGTTCAGCATTTTCTCTAGCAGTTTGGCAGCTCCTCTGTGAACTCCACTGTTACTGGTTGTAGTGTCAAAAACAAGGGCAGTAACATTATCCGTAAGTTCCCATGTCTCCAGTAAATCCATTGAAGCCTCAGCCTGAGCTGTGCCAGAAGAATTGTCGATGACAGGTACTCCCAATAACTTTCCTTCAGTGTATGAAGGTGGACCAGATACTAGCACAGCTAAAGTCTCTGAGGTACTTCCAGGTTCACTGCCCAAGACATCTTTGAGCAACTTTCCATCCCAGTGTAAGGCAGCGTACTGTGGGTTTTTTCACAAAACTTGGACATGTGACTCTGGCTGATATTATACCTGGACAGCATTCTGTTGCGACGTGTTGTTGAGGTTGAGATGACGAAGTTATCCAGATTAGCCCCTCCAGCTTTCAAGGTGGCAGAAACCATGGCAGTAACTTGATTGTCTGATAAACAAGACGATCAGCTGTATTGCAGATGACATCACATTCCATGACCTTCCTTGGAACGTCAAAGTCACACTAGTCACAGTGTCTTGATGGTGAGAACATCCAGGACGAGGCTGATGGTAATCCATGTCCTCTGTGTTAGCGTCGTTGTCAGTTGAGTCACCCCAGGCAATGTCATCCACATGAACAACTGCCTCTTGTTCTGCTGCAGCTGTAAAATAGTACAACATGTTAAGACAGTAATTGTTAAGTACATGCTAAATATCGCAATGGAGTAAAACTTAAAACTTTTTGTGACGTTCAAAGTAATTAGTTTTACCTTGTTCTTGTCTATGCTGCAGTCTTTCATTCCTCGCTGCTTGCTGCAGGGATCTTGTCTCAAAAATCTTGTCATGACCAGACATATGACCTTTCCTCTCAGTCTTTTGGTCTTCGTAGAACCTGATATCCTCATCTTTCTTCTCTCTGGATAACAGTCTGTTGTTCTGTATTTCCTGGATTGCATCTGGAGCTCCTATATCGAGCAGGCTGTCTAATTCCAGCACAAATGCTCCTCTTTTTCATCCAGGGTTACTTGCTCTTCCTTTGCTTTTCACCAGAGCACGATGTTTCTCATGTAGTTTCATGAAGAGCTTCATTGCGTTGTACTTGGTCATTGTCTTGATCCTAGCCATCTGCCAGAATGGGATGATAGATTCAACTGTTTCATATGCAAGGTCTTGAACCATGGGCCTCCCTGCATTTTCCTGTAAATTCTGAAGATTAAGGAAATACTGGAACGCCTGTCTGTTGGTGGGAAGCTGGGAACCACTGATAAAAGCTGAAGGGTATCCAACCAGGAAAGTTTCAGTGAGAGATCTGGTAGATGGCCCAGTTTACACCTGCCTGTGGACAGTACGTGGAGGTTCTGAGATATCAACTGTGCGCCCACGGAGCTCCCTCAGCTCCTTGCTTAATGCCATTGTGAAGTTGTAACTTGTAGATAGTTTTCTAGATTCTGATTGAGTTTCTGTTGTTTCCTGAAAAATGATAGATAATTATTATTATTATTATTATTATCATTAATTATTATTTATTTATTATTATTATTATTATTATTATTATTATTTATTAATTGTATGCTCTTTCATTTGATACCTAATTTGTTGCTCTATCTTGTTTAGATCAAAAGTTAAAGTGCAAAACATAATTCAAGGGACCCCGGAATTGGCGCTTTGGCCGATTTCAAGGCAGAAAATTTAAAGCTCCATGCGGCAATGCTTCCCAACATCCTAGGTCAAAATAGTTGTGATTTTCGGCTTTTTCAGGTCAAAAAGCATGGGAAAATGTACAGAAATCTATGAAAATAAGAAAAGGTTGATTTTTGAACAGGCCTAATTAGGTCCATATCAGTTACACATTTTAACGTAACCTTTATGTAACACTGAAATTAATGTATATCATTAGCCTAACTTTGTCACTTCTTACAAAAGTTATATACTTATCCGTTATTTCGTCTCGTAACAATTCCATAACGTTTTGTTTTGAGGATTGTATTTCTCTTAATTGCGTAATTTAGGCGTAACGTGTACTTAATTTAATGGAAATTATATGGGTTTTTCCACATAAATACAACCTATAAAATCCTATAACTCGCATAATGCATAATATGCATAGTATGGCATAGGGTTGCCAGACGTCCCGCATTTGATCAAAAAATCCCTTTGTATTCAAAATGCCCCGCAAAAAATATTTTTTAAGCAAATTTTTTCTAGACGAATTGATTTAGAATTTTATAGAATTATGTAGGATCCTGTAGAATTCTGTAGAGTAATGTTCAATAATGTTCTAGAACATCCTACAAATTACATAACGTTTATAAAATGTTGTGTTTGGCCACGAGTTGACAGTTTTTCGGCTGTAGTTATATTGTAAGCTTTGAAAATAAGTAGTCGAGCTTCACAATTATTCATGTCATTATACATTGTAAAACGAACATATTTATTTTATTATTAATAAGGGTTATTCAAATTATTCAATTAGTGTGAATCCTGGATTGCTTGACCATACAACTTGAGATTGTGTAATTCAAATAAAATCTGTAAGTATGTCTACTTTTTATAAGAACTCGTTCAGGTGTAAATTGCTGCATTTGCGTGAAAGTTTTTGCGCGAAAGAGGAACACACACACACACACACACTTGATTTTATTTATAAGATTTAGAATATTTTTTGAATTAATTATTTACAGTCATGACTTGCAAGGAATTTCAGTTATACTTGAAGTCAGAAGATGGAGCTAAAATTTTGAAGAAGATTAAAAGTTCAGAAAAATATTAACATATGTCATAATATAATTAGTAAAGCGACGTGTACTACAATATTTAATATGCTATGATAATTTCAATATTATTAACGATATTTCAATATTATGAAAATGTTTTATGTTTTACCTATGATTTTTAACGATAAAGTTTGAACTGCCTGGCATAAGGCAAAATAATGAAGCCGCTTAAAAGTATGGGAGCTATTGAAGAATATGGACCTCAGCCTTCTTTAGTTAGGCTTATAAGGCTAACTATCGAAAATATCACGACCTAACCTAACCAATCGTTAGGTTAACTGTACGCCCTTGACGATTGGTTAGGTTAGGTCATGATATTTTCGTTAGTTAGCCTTATAAAGCTAACTAAAGAAGGCTGGGGTCCCTATCCTTTAATAGCTCCAAAGTATGTATCAAGAGTATTTCTGAATATCCATTACACGTTTAGTTTACAAGGAGAACTGCGCAGGATAACTGCTCTTCAGAGATTTATTTAAAGCAGGTCAATTATAATTTACCTCATGACACTACATTTGGACAACATGAAGCCACTCGGGCCTATCGCTATATCATCTGAACGCGGAGGACCGTCACCCATCCAACGATTGAACAGATTTAATATCGCTTAACCTCGCTGATATAACAAGCAGTTTTGAAACGTTGCCATGATGTAGCTCCCTCGAATCTGTTTGAAAAAAAGATTGATCAAAATAGGGTTCTAGAAATTTTTTTTAACTTAAGGGACCCGTTTTACGGCAAGTAATTTCCTTTTCTTTTTTATTATTTTGTTGTATTATTTTAATTTTATAAGTACCATTTGTCGTGCATAATTAATTAATTATATAATAAATGTCTTCGCGTTTCAATTTTATACTTTTTATTTCAAGTATACGTGTTACGAGACAATTACACATGCGAAAGTAACATTAAAGTTACTGAGAAAGAAATTATATTAACGTTACAGGGGAAAGGGGAAAGTTACGTTAGTTACACGTACGTAATGTCAGAGTTACTGAAAAAGATATGGAAATAATATGCAAAATTTACGTAACAGAAATTAGAGTGCACTTAAGCTATTTTTCTCATTCTCCAAAAGCTTCGTTTTGTTTTTGAGAAAAGCTGAGTGATATATTCGAAGTCGGGAGGCTACCATGCTTTTAACCGTATTATTCTTTTTAAGTAATTTCACCTGGTCTCGCTTCTTTGAGGAAATTTCCGGTTTTCAGCCCATGTTTAGCAAATGTAAATTAGAAATTCATTATCAATTAGAGGAATGATCATAAATTTACAGCCTTTTCTCGGGCTAAACCACCAAAAATAATGTCAAAGTTATTGTGGAGGTCGAAATGTGACAATCAAACCCACTAATAGATGGAATTTATTTCCATAACAGTTTCGATGCCCACTGGCATCCTCTTCGAAGAGGATGCCATTGGGCATCGAACTGTTGTGGAAATAAACTCCGTCTATTAGTGTGGTTTTATTGTCACATATTGTACGAGTATATGAATATACTCGTAGGATTAATAAAAACAATTCATTGTTTATGCAAACTGTGATAGCATTTGTCTAAAGTGTAATTAATTTGAAAGTATTTGATACTAATATTTTGAAAACTTGCATTAAATCAATGATTAAATTATTAAAATTAATATTAAAACGAATGAATTCTAGTATATGGAATGTTTTTATATTTTGTCATATAAAAATAACTGAAAAAATGCAAAAATTCTTAAATTCTACTTTTTTCAAATAAGCTTCCAATTCTTCACACTTATGCGCGTGTTAGTTTGATTCACATCTGCGGTCCGAGATGAGATGCTTCAAGTGAACGAATCTGAAAAAAAAGGAGTTTCCTGATTTGTTATAGTTAAACGAAAGAGTTGCGCAAATGCGAGCTCGGCGAAAGTATTTTGCATGAAAATTTCCACAGTAATTTAAAGAAGGAAAGTTTATATTGGAAATAAAGAGATTGGATCAATTTGAAAATTGCTCGCTTTGAGATTTTTACTTATGAATTTTTCCTTCTGGTACGTGAAAATATGGAATCACAATGACGTTGAAATGAAAATACCTCTTCTTTTTATCACTCTGTGGGAAAAATTATTCTTGTAATAAGTTACTATCTTGTGTCACGCCTTTTAGCATATTTCTGTTCATAAGCAAGGTATGTTTCACAAGAATTATGAAAGTCTTATGGAAGGTTGGCAAAACAGCTGCAAATGAACAGGGAATCCTGTAGGCGAGCAATTAATTCCATACATCTTAAGGCTTACAAAATCAACAGTGTACACCAATTATTGCCTCCTGATTTAGAAAATCTTGTAAGATTTTGTCAGTGGTTTAAATGACATTTAAGTAATGCAATTGTAAGAAATTTAATTTTTTTCACTGATGAAACGTAGTTCCATCTGTCAGGCTATGTAAACCCTCAGAACAGAATGTGGAGTGCTACAAAACTGAATGAATTTGGTGTGCAATCTGTAGGAGACGCATTTTAGGACCATTTTTTCTTCAATGATACAATTAATTCAGAACTTTATAGTGACGACATCATTTTAAACCTGTTCACTCAACAACTACACGATGATGAACTTTCTGGAGGGTATTTTCAACAGGGTGATGCTACGGCCCACACAGCTCGTGCAACTCTAAATTTCTTACGTGAATTCTTTGACAGAAGAGGAGCAACCCGAAAACTTTAGACACCCACATCTCCGGATCTAACACTCCGAGACATTTCTCTATAGAAGTTTGTAACCGGTCGAACCCTACAACAATTGATCAACTGAAGATCAACATCACACAAGCTGTGCAAGCGATTACTCCCACATTGTTCAGAAAATTGTCAGCTAATTACGTTTGACGAGTTTGTACGTGTTTGAATGTCGGCAGAGGTCATTTTCAACATTAATTCTAACAAAATCGGGACTGAAAATAATTAACGTATTCTTCCTGTAGTCAATAAATAATTACTATCAATGGTTTCCGTTTTATTAATATCATCCCGTATATACGAATATATGTGCATATTATATATATATATATATATATATATTTGTATATATGGCTGTTTGTGTATTCGTATTAGTATGTATCCATTAGAATCTGTTAGAACAAAAACAGAGGTATATAAAAGCGCTATGCAATGTCCAATTTATTCTATAAATTAAAATATTTCTAAATCAAGAAGGTGAACTCATGTTCAGAATCTTGAGAACATAAATTAAAATATTTCTAAATCAAGAAGGCGAAATTGTGTTCAGAATCTTGAGAATGGCCTGATTTATTCTTTAATAGTGCCCATCTGAAAAATATAAAAGAAATAGTATTAGATATGAATAGAACACGTTCTTCTTTGCTTTCAGTTACTTGTTTGTTCATTTTAATTATTCTGGTAGTATTTAACTAATAATTAATGAGAAGGAACAGGCAAAGACCTATTAAGATTCTGCAATTTTAAAAATTTATGAAGAAATACAAACCCTGATTTTAGTCAATATGAAGAAAGGTACAATCTAATTCAATTCTACGGCAAAACAACGCATAATTAATTGATTATAGTTATTACGATACATTAAATAGGCTCCAAAGCCCTAAGTAATTGTCATCATTAATGAACAAAATTCAACTTGGTTAAAGGACGAGTAATTGTAATGAATTTAAATTTGAGTCAAATTTTGTAAAGGAAAAATAAAGCAAAATTCTTGGGAATTTGGTGGACGAAAGGAATAATTAGAATGTTAGATTTAAGTTCATTATGTGATATGGTTTGAAGGCATAATAAAACTTGCGGATGTGCATTGAATATCACTTTTCTAGAAAATAACAATGAAAATACACTTACAGTATCCATGTGAGTGTCCGTAGTTATGTGTGTGGCCGTAACCATATCTTCCACGTCTATGGAAGACCAGTATCCCTCGCTTGATTTGAGCGCCAGAACCATAGGAGTTTCCATAGCCACCAGGATGGGATCCGTATGAGGGCTTGTATCCATAGTAGTGTCCATAGCCACCAGGATGGGATCCGTATGAGGGCCTGTATCCACCGTGTGGAGGATAATATTCATCATAGGATCCATGTGGGGGCTTGTATCCATCGTGTGGGGGATGATACCCATCATGATTGGATCCGTGTGTTGGAGTGTGGTGTCCATGTGCAGCTGGAAATTTTTTTTTTTTACAGATATTGTATTAATTAATTTTACTTGCAAGGTTTACTGCCAATAATAAACATAAATTCGTTAGTCCAATGTCGGATTTGGGTAAAGTTCAGTTTCATCAAGTTAATTCAAAAGAATTTTAGAAATATGAAGAAAACCCTAAAACTAAAGTGAAAAACAGAATTTCTTTAGTAAATCAGGCCATTAAAAATTCATTAAAAAAAGAGGTTAATTTTTAAGCGAGTAAGAATTAATAATTAAAATAATATTCCATTAATAAATGCAATAAATTTGAAACTTTTCAAAGTTTCTTAACGTTTCCTTTACGCTAAAGAATATCTTCAATTTTCGTTTATGTAATTCTTTAACACTTACTGTCTGCAGAAACTGCATAAATGGCACACGCAATGACAACGAGTTTGAACTGAAACAAACGTTAAAAGTTATATATAGTATATACTGTATATTAGTGCAAAATCAAATTATTGAATAAATTCAACGTTGCTTAACCTTGCTGATCTAACGGAAACTGTTTGACTACTTATCTACAACGTAACGTTTTCACTCCGCAACATCTCCTATTTGATTACTTCCTAATTAGAACGATTCCCCTTCGTATTCGCAAAACCAAGTGGGAGTGTTCGAAGTGGGAATTCTCGATGTGACAAAACTGCTTTTTGATTTGGGAATGGTTAAATACAAATGCATGAGTGATCGTCGGGTATTTTGTATGAAAAAATCTAACTGAAACTTTGGAATCCTACATTTGAAATGAGTATTGATCGATTTCAGAATTACTTCCTTTGAGATTCCCATTTTAGAATTCCTCGTCTTGGGGCGAAGAATCAAATAAGAATGATCCAAACTGGGAAGTAACGCTCAAATTCATTTTCAGAAAAGTTTGTTATAAATTTTAAGTATAATAAACACATCATTTACAGTTAGTTACACAGACTAACTTTTAACTTCTAAATCTTATATTTTAACTGTTATATTTCTCAAAGACAAATATTTTCATCATACAGATGACTAAGTTTAAAAAGCTGATGATTAATGTGACATTCAAATGACAAACATTATTTTCATTAATTGTACAAACATTAAATGTAAATTTACAAAGAATTTAACGAGTAAACTTTAATTCTCGACCAATTTTATCACTTATGTTTAGTAAAAGAAATACAAAGCTACAAACCATTTTAAGACTGACTAAATTTATATTTGAAGCACTTGACAGCAACTGAATCTAGATATGCACGCATATCCATTTATATATGCTCAGGAATAACGGATTTTCCAATCAAATTGACCTAGTTTGCATAAAATGTCCTTCAAATTAATTTAAAAAAAATTAAAATCAATTAAAAAATTAAATAATTACTGTCACACAAGTTTTTTTGGGGGTTACATTGTTTTTTTATTTAGTATTAGTTGTATAATAAATAAGTTCTTGAGAAAATATATAATTTCTACAAACGAAAGTGTCATTCATGTTCATCCCTTAAACTTTGGAAAAGTCGATGTGACCTTTGAATTGCCTGCAAAAATCATACTTATTTAAAAAGCAAAATTGTATAAACTGCAGGGAGATGTGGTTTTCTAAATTTTGAGATTAAAAACTAAGGTGCGACTTATATGAATTTTGGAAAAAAATTGCAGATGTACAATTTTCGGAAGAAATTAGATATGGAACAGCGAGGAGAAAAACTGGAATTCGCCAATTTATGCGGTATCACTATCACTTTATCAGAGTAGAAGTGCTCATACTTAAATTTCTTCTCTCTTCTGTAAAGGAAATAAATAATAATAATAATAATTTCTTCATCAATCACAGGTTTCATAATGCTTCAGCTAATTTAGTTTTTCTCTCCTCTCTCTCTCTCTCTCTCTCTCTCTCTCTCTCTCTCTCTCTCTCTCTCTCTCTCTCTCTCTCTCTATATATATATATATATATATATATTGATGTTATTATCAGTATTTTCCTATGCAAGATTGCAATGCATCATATAAGGAAAAACAAAAGTTTGAGAAGAGTTAATAGAACCTGTTTAGGACTAATAAATCTAAGTTTAGACATTTTTGCAACACTCCTAGGAGGCCGTTCAAAAATTACGTAACGCTATTTTTACTAAAACTTTACACTCGAGATTCCCCAGGAACGTTCTGTTACGCTCGACCAGTTACAGACCGTTTTAAATATAACCTTCGCTGTATTGCTAAGTAAAGGAAAAAAAAAACAGTTATATTGTTCGCAACATTATGAAAGTAAGAATTTTGGAAGAGCCACGGAGGTCATTTATATATTGTAAGGACATTGTTTACTGATACAAATTGATATGGTCTAGACAGATAACTTTTAAACCAAGCCATAGGAATACCGTTTGTTGAGTAGAATATTATGGTCTCTAAAGCCTTATTCAAATCCACAAATGTATATTTCATTATTCTTTTGTTCTCTTCAACGGCAGTGGCACTTTCCACACAGTTTAAAATAGCCATTTTTCTTGTTTTACTTTTACGAAAGCCCTATTTATATGGCGTTAATAATGATGTATCCTATTTTTAAAAAAAATTTAAAAATTTTACTGAACATAGATAATGTACAGATTGGTTTATAATTTGTTGCTTGAGCAGGATCACTGCCCTTGTATAAGGGTATTACACAATGAATTTCTATTATTAATCGAAATACACCGTCAGTAATTTTTGACAGTGTTACTGATATTTTATCTTTAACAAGCTTCAGTATTGGCACACAAATGTTATAAATGTTGTTTTTAGTATTTTTCAACTTACCAATAATAATCTGGACCTTATTAGAAGTAGCAGGAACAAAAGAAAATTAATTTTGTGGGCTGGGTGGCATGTGATCCAACGGCAACTGGTCATTATTTGGTAGTTGTGATCGAAATTTTTCACTTCCTGATGTAAAATCGTTACTGATACAGTTATCTATACTGATATCATTGGTAATTGTTTTTATTACTAATATTTAGTTTTTATGCTGAAGTCTTCTTAATTCTGCTCTTCATAAAACCGTTTATGGCTGACCATGTGTTCTTCATGAATCCTTTATGCTTGGAGAATTGAATGCTATAATAGTTATATTTTCAAATTTTGTTCAGTTTAATTAACTGGTTTGTATATTGTGTATACTGAAGTTTAGGAATTTTTTTTCGCAGTTTCGGTTTGAATAATTTGTCCATACTTTTTAATTGAATTAATAATACCTCGATTGATGCATGGTTTTGCCATACTTCCAGGAGAAACTGGAGTTTTTTAGTTGATGGGAAAGCAACTGTTAAAAATATCAAACAGGGAGTCAGAGAAGAGCTGAAACATAAATTATAATCTGGGTTATTCGTGGGATCAGCACAGTCTAATTGTAAATTTTCTACAGCCGCTATAAATTTTTTTTTGTTAACCTCTAAAAATATTCTAGATTCTATAGTTCTTTTTATATATATATATATATATATATATTAGAAATATCCCTAAAGAAAGTGAAAACAATAAAAAGTTTAAAAACTATTACAGATACGTCTGTCATTTCGTATAGATATTTTAAGGTTTTCGCCTTCATTCAAAGTAAAGACCTCTTTTTTTCGTTACGTTTACTACAGAAGAGAAAAATAATTCTGAGGTTTTCTTTCTTGATGTTATAGTTAAATGATCCTGGGTGAATAGACCTCTCTTTACTGTTTTTAGAAAACACTTTCATTCTAATTCATACTTTATTTTCACTGGTTCTCCTCTCATTCCAATTTCACTAAAAACGCATTCTTATTAACATGTTTCTTCGTGTTTTGAAAAGACTTTGGCTTCAGTTTCTAAATAATGAAGTTAATTATATCGGACATTCTTTTACTTAATAGGTTATCCTAAACATTTTATTAACCAGTCTCTAATTGTTTCAAAATTAAAGGGCGTTTTCATGGCAAACGTCCTGATAAGATCCGTAGATAAAAAAATAACTTTATTGACATTTAAATAGTTTCAAACCTTTCTTGTTTTACCAGACACTTTCTTACAAAAGCGTCTCGTATATAAAGAATTCCCTGCTGAAATCATAATAAGAATTATACATGAAAATCCAATGATTTTAAGAGAAGGACTATCAAAATAATTACTCTCATCAATACACAATTTTTAACTGACAAAAAAAAACACGTGTCTTTATCTAATTTTCATATGCTAATTCCAAAAATGCTGAAAAAGAGTTTTTATCACTAGTAAATTTCGAGTTACACCCTTCATTAAATTAATAGATCATTTTTACAGTTCAAGAGGAAATCACATAGCACATGACATTTGTCAGCTAAGAACTAAACCGTGTCTGTACTGTCTATTTCACGAACCTTTTTTCAATTATATAATTTTCCAAAATTTTAAAGAATATTTTCCTTTGACAGAGAAAATGAAATTGACAAAAGAAAAAACAATGTGTGTGTTCCGAGAGACGATTTAGTCTTGAAATATTCAAATACAAGTTTTCCTTTAGAACAACAAAAAAAATCTTACTAAAAAGTATCTGTGGATTTTCAATGGGCATATGGAAACAGTTTATATAAACTATCGAAATGCATTTATACATTGCATAAATTACACTACTGCATTCAAAATACCAGCTAATTACAAATGATCTTCCCGATTTTAAACATTTATTATGAAAAAAACAAAGCTACAGCGAAAAGCAAAATATACAAATAAAGAACTCAAAAAGTTTTATTTACAAGCTATTGAAGTGCAATATAAGCTCCTTTTGTGGTTTCTTTTGAGGTTACACCATTCCAGAATGAGCAATTGCTTGATGGTTCGATCGGGAGTGGGGGGGTTCATTCCTTGACCTGCTCGTTTGCCCGATCTAACACCCCCTTGACTTCTTCCTCTGGGGCTTTGTCAAAAATGAAGTTTTTGTTCCAACAATGGCAACAACTTTAGAACATTTGAAGGAAAGGATACGTGAGACTGTTATAAAAGTTCAGCATGATATGCTACAAAATGTATGGAGGGAAACAGAATACCGCTTTGATATCTCCAGAGAAACAAAAGAAGCTTATATTGAACTTCAATAGCTTGTAAATAAAACTTTTTTCGTTCTTCTTTATTTTTATATGTTGCTTTTCGATGTAGCTTTGTTAGTTTTTTCATAATAAATGTTTAAAATCGAGAAGATTATTTGTAATCACCCGGTATATACTACTCAATCTATATAATACCCTTACACACCCTTACAACCTATATTACAGAACAGTTTGGGTGAGTACAGGCCAATATATTTGCACTTAATATTACGTAAAAAAAAGGCATCAAAATCATATGCCCGAGACCAACCGAGAACACACAAGTCTAATGTTCGAATCCTCAAACCATCTTAAGTTTAAAGCCCTACACAAGCTAAATTATGTGCCCTCATATTTACAAAATATTCTACAGGAAACTTCTTCGCTAATTATGCAAATTAAAACAGACAACCAAGTAAACCATTCAACGAGACATAATAGCTATTAATTCGAAAAACCTAAATCACATTAAAAAAAAACAGGGAGATACGAAGAAAATGATGTTTAGAACAAAGTAGAAACATTTAAGGCGAATGCTTCTCGTACAAATTTTCAAACTCAATTAAATATAATATTTTGGATAGACACCAGCCAATTTTTCTTCTTCAACTTTCTCTCCATATTATGTAACCTTCATTTCTCCTAAATTGTTTTTAAAGAAAATCAGTTTGATGTGTAAATTACTGTTTTCTTTAGCCTCAAGATACCTTCAGAACTAAGTGTCCAGTTTTTCAGCAATTACTTCCAATTACTTTCTTAAAATAACTTCAAATCACTAATAAATAAACAAGGATGAATCAGAATTACTGTGTGTATATATATATCACGACCCTATATATCTATATAATGATAATGATAATGATAATGACAAATCCCATAAAAAAGAAAAAGTACAGTATTCATTAAGGTATTAAACGATACAACTAATTGAACAATAAATTTAAAAAAAGGACTATGGTAATAATGAAATAACAATAATACACTTAATAACACGAGTAATAATTATATTAATAATACCAGCTACCAAAAGCTAGTACCAAAAAAATAAAAAATAAGTACATGTAATGGAAAAGTCAATGCGGGAATTAAGTGGAGCTGTATACAAATATTTTCATAGCAAGACATTCACAATGTACAAGGATAACACGATGGGAAACACACCTAACCCTCCATCACAGTAAGGGAACTTTAGAGGTGAACAGTGTGAGAATCAAGAGTGGGATCTACCACGGTGATTCAATATTCCCTCTTTTGTTCGTACTGGCGCTAAACCCACTTAGCCAACTATAAATAATCTAAACAAAGGCTACGTGATGAGACCAAGGGAAAAGAGCAGCACAAAAATATCTCACTTGTTCTACATGGATGACTTAAAACTGTACGCCCCAAACAAAAGCGAGCTAACAGAAGAGATCAGGGAGGTCAAAAAGTTTTCAGATGACATCCAGATGGAGTTTGTTCTTGAGAAATGTGCCACTGACTGTCACACTAAAGAAAGGCAAAAGGTTTGAATGAGAAAACATCAGGGTGGACAATATCGTGATAGAAGAACTAGAGCAAGAGGCTACATATAAATATCTGGGAATGGAAGAATCGGAAAAGATGGAAAATGACATCATGAAAGAAACACTGCAGAAAGAATATTTAAAAAGAATAAAACTAATCCTTAAATCCCACCTAAAGAGTTAAAATAAGATCCTATCCATAAACTCACTGGCAGTACCTGTACTGTCATACAATTTTGGCATAATCAATTGGACCCAGCTAGAAATCAACAAACTGGATACAATCACCAGAAAAATAGTCCATGAGCATAAGATCATATATAAAAACCAATGCACACCAAGGCTATACCTGCCAAGGAGGGTCGGTGGATTAAGGTTTGTGCTAATAGACTAAGTGCACAAAGCCACGCCAAGAGGATTAGCACAGTACATAAAGGAAGGAGAAGGAAGGCTAGTTAGATTTGTAAGAGACCATGAACGTGAAAAGCCTCGAACAACATCACTTTCAAATAAGGCAAATTATTATCTAGTGGACACCGGCATAGGACCTCAACAGCTTCAAGACATTGCAAGTAAACGTCTCATGGAAAAGATAGGCACCATAAAAAGAAGGTGTAACTGAAAAAGATCAGAAGGAAAGGAGAAGAAATGGAAGAGCACAAATTCAGCAAAATATACAAAGAGGACGTGTTAAACAGAGCATACATAGAGAGGGATAAAACCGTTGCGTTCCTGGTAAGAGGGTCACTGAGACCAGAAGATGAACAGCTGGTGGTGGCAGTACAAGACCAGGCACTAACGATAAACTGGTTCAAAAGAAATATCGAGGGTAAAAATGAAAGTAAGATGTGCAGACTGTACTCAAGAGCCCAGAGACTGTGAGTCACATACTATCTGCATGCGAAGTACTCCTACACAGAGGAAACTACACGGACAGACACAATGCAGTCTGCAAGCTAATCCACTTCAAGCTGTGCTGTGTAAGAAATATGAAATAGGGCTAGAAACAGAAAAGCATTGGGAACATATTCCACAAGGAATAGAAGACAATGATAAAGTGCTGCTCCTGTATGATCATGAAATACCAACTGACATCAGAGTATCAGGATGCAGGCCAGACATAGTAGTGAGAGAAAAGGAGGGCAACAAATGCCTCTTGGTGAAAGTAGGAGTTCCAGCGGACTGGAATTTGGCTAACTATGAAAGGGAAAAGGTCTTAAAATACCAGAGACTCAAAAATGAAATACAGAGAATTTGGAATGTAGAACCTGAGATCATCCCAATACTGGTGGGAGCGACAGGGGCAGTACAGAATTCTACAGTGATGTTCCTGGACCAACTGCCCATAAGTATAATATCTGGAGAAATTGTAGGGGAGATACTACGATACAGCACCTCTATCTTACGCTTAGTACTAGGATGCACCTAAAAATTCCTTAGGGTTAAGGTTTAACTCCGGAAGTAAGAAACTCTCTCCAGCTGGAGTAGAAGGGAAAAAACAAAAAGAAAGTAAATGTGTAGAAGGCATGAAGCAGGACTGATGAATCGCTTGGACAATTGGATTGACCGAGTTTTGAATTATTCGCATTAGACTGTATTGAACACGTTTTGTTTCCTCAGAGAGGTTCGAAACGTTGCGGTTAGCAAACATTTGAGAGGCTAAGCATTTTGGAGTACTTATGCAGCAGCCTGAAGGAGCTGTTGGAAAGCAAAATGAAGGTTCTGTAGGAACCTTTTTTATAATTAACTCAGAGTTGCTGCCCATAAATATTAGTACAGAAAATACGAAAACGAGTGTCTTTAGCTTCTCTTGCACAGAATTCGAAGTTCCTTATAAACATGTTTGCAGAGGCACAGTAACTGCGACATTATTTCTTATGTCTAAGTCGTCGGCATTCAAAGTGCTAGTGATAATTTAACCCAGATACTTAAACTTTCAATGAATTTAAAACGTATAGTGGAACATTTCTGTCTTCCAATTAACATGATCCTGAGACATGTCAAAAGAAAGATATGAAGATATTAGTGCTAGAACTAAGGGACTGTCTTTAGCCACAAGGGTGGGATGTGATTGGGGACTTAAATCAGCCAGGATGGGATCCGTATGAAGGAGTTTATCCACTTGGATGGGATCCGTGTAGGGGCTTAAGTCTACTTGGATGGGATATGTATGTTGGTGATACAGTAGATCATCCATATCCAACTGGAAATAAAAATTATGGTTTCTTACAGATGTTATGTTAATAAAATTTATTCGTAAGGTTTATTATTCATAATAAACCCATGAAATCGTTACTTCAAATTCGGAATTGAGCGAAGTTCAGTTTTAACAATGTAATTCAAATGAACTTAAGAAATTTGATGAAATATCGGAAACTAAAGTGAGAAAGAGAATTTCTTTAGTAACTCAGAGCATAAAATATTCGTTAAATAAAAGTTCATGTTAACCCTTTACGGCCAGAATTTTTTGTAAGTTATGAATGCGTGCATTTAAAACGCTACCAATTTGTACTAGTCGTCCTGAAAGGGTTAAATGAGTAAAGAAATAATAATTAAATAATATTCCGTAAAGAAGTACATTAAAATATAGACTTTTGAAAGTTTGCATCCTTTGCATCCAGATAATGTAGCAACCAGTGGTTCGAATCCCACATAAAGCTGTAGGTACCCTCTGTTGTATGACTTTAAACCAGTGGTATTTAACCTCGGGGTAATTCGGCCTTTTTCTGGAGTGAACGAGCTGGCGCCACTTTCCAAAAAAAAAAAGCTGAGTTATGGTTCCACTAAAATTTTGTTATTCGTTCTTAATTTTTTTCTTCTCATATTTGCCATTTAAAAAAGGGAGTGGGGGGGGAATTACGATTTTGTTGGCTAGCTCAAGGGGTAACAGTGCGAAAAAGGTTAAATACCACTGCCTTGAATGTTGGGGAGGAAGTTAAACAACCCTGTCGAAACGAACAATATACAAAAAATCTACTAACTATATACAGTTCTTTTGCGGAGGACAAAATTTTAGTGGCTTACCAACCTTATAAGAAACTCTTCTGTAGTGAGAAAGTTCATGACAATGTGCGCACGAGAAACGCTTGAATATATTGTATAAAGGAATTTATTGTGATATTTTAGTTCTATTTGTTATTTCTTTAAATAAGATGCCCCGTCGATGCGAGCATACATATCATCGTGTAGACTCAATAATAACTCTTCTATACTTAAAAACAAATGTTAAAAAGGAAAAAGTTACACAATCCTTTCTCTCTCTCATACACACAGTATATATATAATTTTATACTCTTATCTTGCTGTAATTATGTCGACGATTTTTGGACTTTATTCCAACTGATAAGGACCCTAATGACATTTTAAATAGGCTAATTACACTGGTCAACAAAGATTTTTCATCAGAGTAAAATGTGTGGTGGCTGGATACCATTTTTCACGCTGAATCCAAAACTGCATTCAGATTTTTTCTAGCACGTATAGTTTTCAAGATGAAGGTATATATATACATAACTACACAGATTTAACCATTTTAAATAGGCAAAATACTAATATTTCAACATTTGATTTTGTTTATTTTATTGTGTTTTTTTAGTTTATTCATCTTATTTATATCAATTATCTTAATTATACATCTTATGTATTTCAGGTGTGAGCTTTTACGTCCAGCAGCATTGTGATTCAGGCAACAACGCCGTGCTTTGTGTGTCAAAAGATCAGTCCAGTCCAAGAACTTGTTGTGTCATGTTGGTGTACATTTTTTTTGAATTTATAGTTTGCTCAGGTCAGTCAACATGCCTCGACAATGTAAGAATGACCCCGACAAGTTCTGTTTCGTATGCGGCCAGTTGACAACTAAAACACAGCGACGAAGTATTACAACCGACATTAAGAAAATATACAAGCTATACTTTGGTTGCCATCTAGGTGACCAAGATAAACCATGGGCGCCACATCAAATCTGTTCTGGCTGTTCAAATGGATTACGTGATTGGCTTAACAAAAAGAAAGCTTCAATGCCATTTGCCATACCTATGATATGGAGGGAGCCGAGAGATCATCATGAAGACTGTTATTTTTGTAGTGTGAACTTAATGGGGTTTTCTGCCAAGAACAAACACCAGATTGTATATCCAAACTTGGATTCAGCACGTAGACCAGTAAAACATGATGAAACATTGCCCATTCCAATTCCCCCAAGTGAAGGCTAGATTATATCATAGATGACATGGAAAGTGATGAAGGTGCAACTGGCGTTTCCGGACCATCTACAGAACCAGAGTACACTTTTGAAGGTAGACATTTAGAGCCTAAAAAGTTAACCGAAGGACAGTTGAATGATCTTGTTAGAGACTTATCGCTGTCTAAAGAGAAATCAGAGCTTCTCGCCTCAAGACTAAAGGAGAACAATATACTTGAGAACAATGTTCGTATTAGTTACTACCGAAAGCGGAATTTTGAATTAACAGCATTCTTTTCAGTAGACGGTCCTCTCTGTTATTGCCATGACATCAATGGACTATTTACAGCCATATCTCAGACGTATGTGGCATCTGAGTGGCGCCTCTTTATTGATTCGTCGCAGAGAAGCCTGAAAGCAGTTCTTTTGCATAATGGTAATATAATGCCATCCATCCCCATTGCCCATTCCGTCCATCTAAAAGAGACATATGACAATATGGATATACTACTTAAGGCAATCAAATACGACAGTCATCAATGGAATGTTTGTGGAGATCTAAAAGTTATAGGAATGCTTATGGGTATGCAGTCAGGATTCACAAAATTTTGTTGTTTCCTTTGCCTGTGGGACAGTCGCGCCACTATAGAACATTGCACCAAAAGTGACTGGCCACTTAGGTATACATATGTCCCAGGATAAGCAATGTCCAGTCTGTCCCTTTAGTGGATCCCCAAAAGATCTATCTGCCACCTCTTCACATTAAACTTGGTTTAATGAAGAATTTTGTTAAAGCAATGGGTAAAGTCAATTCTGAAGGGTTCCAATACCTTTCAAGGAAATTTCCGAAGGTTACTGCAGCAAAATTGAAGGAAGGAATTTTTGTTGGGCCACAAATAAGGGAGGTTTTGAATGACACTGAATTTGAAAAAGTCCTAAGTCCGCTGGAATTGAAGCTTGGCTGGCGTTCAAATGGATATGTGAAAACTTTCTTGGAAGCAACAAGTCACCTGCGTATAAGGATGGAGTCAAGAACCTCCTTGATGCCTTCAAAGAAATGGAGTGTCGAATGTAGTTAAAAATTCACTTCCTGCATTCCCACTTAGATTTCTTTCCTGAAAACCTTGGTGCAGTGAGTGACGAGCAAGGAGAGCGCTTCCATCAAGATATTCAGATGATGGAGAAGCGCTACCAAGGATATTGGAATGAAAGCATGATGGCGGACCATTGTTGGATGCTGTATCGTGACAATCCAGGCCAAATTTACAAAAGGAAATCACACTCACAGCGCTTTTAATAAAATAATGAGTATATATTCTTTATTTATAAGTACATTGAATAAGGTATATGATGTATTTGTTGTTTAGCATTCCTAAGTGTGATCTATACATCCATAAATTTTCTTATAGCAATATCAAAAACTTAAAAATATCAAAACCAGTGTATCTATATAACTATACGTGCTAGAAAAAACATAAAACCAGATTCGGAATCAGCGCGAAAAATGCATTAAGAGAAGTGTGATCATGTTTGTGATGAGAAAAAAAAGTTTCATTTTGTTGGCCAGTGTTATCATAGTATCCTTCTTTCGGGAAGGTTTATTCTAGAAATAAAAATAATTCGAGAGTTCCTTTCTTGATGATTTGGTTGAATGATAATAAGATTAACTACATCGGGCATTCTTCTACTAAATTGGGTTTGTCTGAAAAAACTTTTGACAACTCTTCAAATACTGCAAAAAAAAAAAAAAAAAGAAACGTTTTTATGGAGAACGTTCTCATGAGCTTCGTAGATGGAAAAATACCCGTATGTTCCCATTTACTATTGTACTTAGTTTTTATGGCTTTATTTCTGATGACGTTTAATAAATAGTTTTAAAAGTTTCTTATGCCGGGTGTGTATAAAGTAACGCAAGTGAAGAGACAAATCTGATTTGAATTATATTAACGCGAGTGAACATGGACAAGTAATATTTATTACATGTACTTTATAACAAATGTATATTGTCTCTTCACTTGCGTTACGAAACTAGTTTAAACCAGTTCAAATCAGATTTGTCTTTTCACTTGCGGTGCTTTATACACATCCTGTATTACCAGAAAATATTTTCGTAAAGTGTGGCTTCAGAAAAAATACAAATGTTTAGTGTTTATAAAATCCCTTGAAGAAACTGTAGTAAGAATTATATAGGAAAACTAGTGATTTTAAGAGAACTATCAACAAAAGCATAGTCTCAATACAGGTGATAGTAACTGTACGTTGCATTAACATCACCCTACAATGGATCATAGTATATTAATGGATGACTCTTCTATTTGGTTATATACACAAAATAAGCATAATACAAAGCTAATTGAATCTAATAAAACACAAATTAATTAAATATACTAATAATTATTTTAAACCGGTTCTTTTAAACTGGATTTTATCAGCAAATCACTAACAATCCTATCCCCGTCGTCTATCAACATGATGGTGCTCCTTGTCACTATGCCAAAATTGTTCAGGATTATCTAACTGGACGTTTTCCAAATCGCTGGATCGGACGCGGAAGCAACAGACCTTGGCCAGCGAGATCACCAGATTTAACCCCTTTAGATTTCTTTGCATGGGGCTTTATCAAATCGCACGTCTATCAGACGAAGATTACGAGTCTTGAAAACTTACGTACACGTATACGAACTGCTGCAGATAACATAACCCCGCAAATGCTCCAGAATGTGTTTAGAAATGCTGCGGAACGATTTGAGCTGTGCAGGGATACTGATGGGCGTCACGTCGAATCCTACTCTTAATTATTTAATAAATGTTACCACTTTATCATTTTATGATTGAATTCCATATAATTTCCAAGTGCTTCACAAAAATAGATCCTGACTTTATGTACACCCTGTATATATATATATATATATATATATATATATATGAAAATTATTTCACGAAGGTAACACGTGAAAAATATTTATGATGAATAAAACCACGAAGGAAAGGAAACACAAAATGGTGCTCAAGCGCTTTCATCTAATGACATCCTCAGGAACACTGAAGTACATAAAAAGGTTAAGCCTATATATAGGTTACAGAAAGAAAAAAAGAAAAAATAAATAACATACATACACACACACACACATACATATATATATATACATACATATCTATATATACAAATACATACATACATACATACATACATATATATACAATAAACAGAGAAGTAAAAATAATAAAAAATTAAAAATTAAAACCTTAAAGGATTACCAGTGAGGCGTACAGATTTGTAAGGAAAAATATCGATTTTTAGCACAAGATCAAATGGATTATAAAAATACAAATTTATACTGGAACTCTGCCGGGTTTTAACACAATGCTGCCTATGGTCAGGTTTCGATATATATAAAAAAAAAAATAAAATGCAAATTAAAAGTTAATCGATTTTTAGACAAGATCAAATGGATTATAAAAATACAAATTTATACTGGAACTCTGTCCGGGTTTTAACACATTGCTGCCTATGGTCAGGTTTCGATATATATAAAAAAATAAAATGCAAATTAAAAGTTAATAAAGTAGAAGACAAGTTTACCAAAGATTTAATGTTTTACACTTCTTATCTAAATCTGTTTTAAAGGAATTCAACATAACAGGATCGAGTTGAAAAAGACCTTTGCTTATGTTGAAGTTATTTGAAAGTTGGATAATGGCAGACTCAAGAATATTTCTATTAACAATGTTGCTTGAATGGAATAAAACTGAAGCATTATTCCAATCAATACAGTGGGCTAACTCTGACAAATGGACAAAAAGGGCACTGGACAACTGTCCTGTTCTAACGGAATATTGATGCTGTTTTATACGTGTGTGCAAATCCTTTCCCGTCTGACCTATGTAAAAGGAATCACATTGTTTACAACCAATTTTATAGATAATGCCTGAATTATTGGTAGGGCTATTTTTTATTATGATATTTTTCACAATATTGTTATATGAAAATACTACATTAATATCCAAAAGTTTAAGTACATTAGCAATGCCTAAAAAGCCCGGGAAAAATGGAAGTACTAAAATATTTTTTGACAAAGTACGAGTGTTAATATTGACACGATAGAAAGTTCGTTTTGCCTTGTTGAGACAAGATTCCATAAACGCAGATGGATAACACAAATCACTTCCAATACCGTTGATTTTTTCCAATTCGGCATCGATGTATTCCGGACTGGCGATCCTAAGGGCTCTATTACTTATAAACTCTCCAAATGGCTTGTCAAAGTCTTGTCCCCCATTCTCGGAACTATCTCTGATTCACATGTAAAAAATTCCATGGATCTTACGGAAAAATTGAATAATGCACGTACTGAAACTAACGATAAATTGATTAGTTTTGATGTTTGTTCATTGTTTACAAAAGTGCCGATTGACGATATGCTTGACTTTCTCTCCCAAGAATTACATAAGTATGACCTGCCACTACCTTCACACATTGTTTTGGAACTCATTAAGCTTTGCATCAAAGACTGTAAATTCACTTTCAATAACGAGTATTATCAACAAGTTTTTGGGATGGCTATGGGCAACCCCTTATCGCCCCTCCTCTCCAATATTTATATGGAGTTTTTCGAAATTACCTATATTCCGAGAATCCTGGGGGTTGGCATCCCTTGGTTGCGGTACGTCGACGATATTTTGTGTATCTGGCCCATGAATCGTGACCTGGATAGCTTCCTCCTTCAGTTAAATGATCAAGTCCCCTCCATTAAGTTTACTTTAGAAGTTGAGCAAGACAATTCAATCCCATTTTTGGATGTGCGTGTACATAGGGAAAGCCCAGGTTTTAAGTTTAGTATCTATCGGAAAACGACAAACAATTTGTCCTACGTACACTTTTACTCGGACATGATACCCCCACTAAGAAGGCCATATTTTCATCAATGTTTCTCCGCGCCCTTAGGATCGCCAGTCCGGAATACATCGATGCCGAATTGGAAAAAATCAACGGTATTGGAAGTGATTTGTGTTATCCATCTGCGTTTATGGAATCTTGTCTCAACAAGGCAAAACGAACTTTCTATCGTGTCAATATTAACACTCGTACTTTGTCAAAAAATATTTTAGTACTTCCATTTTTCCCGGGCTTTTTAGGCATTGCTAATGTACTTAAACTTTTGGATATTAATGTAGTATTTTCATATAACAATATTGTGAAAAATATCATAATAAAAAATAGCCCTACCAATAATTCAGGCATTATCTATAAAATTGGTTGTAAACAATGTGATTCCTTTTACATAGGTCAGACGGGAAAGGATTTGCACACACGTATAAAACAGCATCAATATTCCGTTAGAACAGGACAGTTGTCCAGTGCCCTTTTTGTCCATTTGTCAGAGTTAGCCCACTGTATTGATTGGAATAATGCTTCAGTTTTATTCCATTCAAGCAACATTGTTAATAGAAATATTCTTGAGTCTGCCATTATCCAACTTTCAAATAACTTCAACATAAGCAAAGGTCTTTTTCAACTCGATCCTGTTATGTTGAATTCCTTTAAAACAGATTTAGATAAGAAGTGTAAAACATTAAATCTTTGGTAAACTTGTCTTCTACTTTATTAACTTTTAATTTGCATTTTATTTTTTTATATATATCGAAACCTGACCATAGGCAGCAATGTGTTAAAACCCGGACAGAGTTCCAGTATAAATTTGTATTTTTATAATCTATTTGATCTTGTGCTAAAAATCGATTAACTTTTAATTTGCATTTTATTTTTTTTTTTTATATATATCGAAACCTGACCATAGGCAGCATTGTGTTAAAACCCGGCAGAGTTCCAGTATAAATTTGTATTTTTATAATCCATTTGATCTTGTGCTAAAAATCGATATTTTTCCTTACAAATCTGTACGCCTCACTGGTAATCCTTTAAGGTTTTAATTTTTAATTTTTTATTATTTTTACTTCTCTGTTTATTGTATATATATGTATGTATGTATGTATGTATGTATTTGTATATATAGATATGTATGTATATATATATATATATGTATGTGTGTGTGTGTGTATGTATGTTATTTATTTTTTTTTTTTTTCTTTCTGTAACCTATATATAGGCTTAACCTTTTTATGTACTTCAGTGTTCCTGAGGATGTCATTAGACGAAAGCGCTTGAGCACCATTTTGTGTTTCCTTTCCTTCGTGGTTTTATTCATCATATATATATATATATATATATTTGGTCGTGTATGTGTATTTTTATGAGTTAGTATGTGATTAGAACCTTTTAGAACAAAATCAGGGGTATATAAAACATACAAGGTCCAATTTATTCAATAAATGAATTAAAATATTTCTCAATGAAGGGAAATGTACTCATAATCTTGAGAAGGCCCTGATTTAAAAATGCGGGGGCTTATATCCCTCAGGATAGAATTTGTGTGAGGGCTAATATTCGTCAGAATGGGATCCGTATGGGGTTTTATATTCATCAGAATGGATTCCGTGTGGGGTCTCATATTCACGAGATCTGTGTGGAGGCTTATATTCTTCAGGATACGATCCATGTGGCGGTTTATATTCCTCAGAGTGGGATCCGTATGGGGATTTATATTCAAGAGAATCAGATCCGTGAGGGGACGTATATCCACCAGTATGGGACCTGTATCCTGATTTATATCCACCGGGACGGGATCTGTATGGGAGCTTATATTCACCAGAATGGGATGCGTGTGGGGGATTATATCCACTTGGGTGGGATACGTGTGTTGATGTTACGGTAGGTCTGCGTCCATGTCCACCTGCAAAAAACAAAAAATGGGTTCTTACAGATATTATGTTAATTACAGATATGTTAATAATTACTCTTATTTCTTATTTGTAATGTTCACATTTAATAATAAACCCACGAATTTGTTTCATCAAATTCGGATTTCAGTAAAGTTCAGTTTCATCAATCTAATTCAAAGAAATTTTTGGATTTTCATTAAAGATCCAGAACTATAGCGAAAATTAGAATTTCTTTAGTTACTCAGGTCATAAAATATTCATTGAACGAAAATTTTATGGTTAAACGAGTTATTTAATAATATTTAAAGTAATATTTTGTCAAGAAATACAATAAAATATAAGCTTTTGAACGTTTCTTGTTGTTATTATTATTATGTTCTTGTCACAAAAAAAAAGTACGTCTGAAATTTTCGTTTGAGTAATTCATTAATTCATTAATACTCACCGTCTGCAGAAACTGCGAAAATGGTACACGCAATGACAACGAGTTTCAACTGAAATAAAAATTAAACGTTATATTGATATATTAGTGTGAATCCCCCAAAACTGTAAAATTTTCCTTGACGCTCTACAGTAATATCAATAATATTATTATTAATAATAATAATAATAATAATAATAATAATAATAATAATAATAACGCTTGGGGTTGTTTAACCTCTACAGTAATTGTAAAATTCAGGTGCTGGACGAGACTTACAGCTTTACGTGGAATCCGAACCAACTATAGGTCACCTGTCCAACGAATGAATAAACCCAACGTCGCTTAACCTCGTTGAACCAACAGGAATGGTTTTTACTACTTAACCCCAACATAGTTCTTACACTCCTCAACATCTCATATGCGATTACTTCCCAACTGAAACTACTCCACCTTTCAATTCACAGTCCCAAAGTGGGAGTGTTCGAAGTGGGAATTTCAGATGCAATAAAAGAGTGTTCTTATTTAGGATAGAGTAAAAAGAGATCGAATGTATGCAAGCCCCAAAGATATTTTTTATAAAAAATCTCACTAAAAGTTGGGACCCCTACATTTGGAATAAAAATGGTTCGATTTCTGAACTGCTTCCTTTGAACTTCCCATTTTCAGATTTCTCGTTCTAGGAAGAAAGATCAAATGAGAATGATGGAAACTGGGAAGAAACCATCAAGTTCATTTTCGAAATCGCTCGTTATAATTTCAAATGAGAATAAACTTACCTTTAACTTACATTAACTTTTAACATTTAAATTGTATATTTCAACTATGTATGATAGAAAGACATGATTTTAATGAAACAAGTAACTCAGTCGTACTGTAAATGCTAATGATAAAAATGACATTCAACGGACAATCATTATTTCGTTTAATAATACCGACACCAGTTTACATCAGATAATAAGCGGTTCTCTATTTATTAATGTTAAATTATCGCCCACTACCGTTGTTTTAGTTTAATTAAAAAAATAAAAAACAGAGTAACAAACCATTTTATGATTTTCTAAATTTATTTATCAAGCGCTTCGAAGCAAGTGAATGCAAATGTGTATTTATACCCGTTTATATATGATCCAGAAAACCGGCTTCCCTTCGATTTGGGTCAGTTCGCCTAAAATATCTTTCACATTAATCTAAAAATAATAAAAATAGTAAAGTAAATTAAATATCAAGGGTCGCACAAGTTTTTATTATGCAATTTTATTACTTAGGACAAGCTGTATAAGGCATTAATTCTTAAGAATGCTGTTATTGCGAAGATACAAAGCGTTTTTGTTCGACCATGACTCCCGCCCAACCTGCACCACAAGAATCTTTCCGCGCACCGAAAGTAACTTGTTCGTTCGTTAACCTTTTACACTGTTTGACCTTTGAATCGCTTATAAAACCATTTTAAAAGCAATATCACTACTGTTCTGTCAGAGCTGACTAGTTGATACTTAAATTTCTTCTCTTTTCTCTGCAGCATAAAATTACATACCTCATAAATCACATGCTCCATTATACTGCAAACCTAAAGAATTTCACATACAAGGTCCATTAGCCCTGTTCAAAAATTAACTTTTTCTTATTTTCATAGGTTTATGTACTTTTTCCCATGCTTTTTGACCTGAAAAGGCCGAAAATCACAACCATTTTGACCTAGGTTGTTGGGAAGCATTGCCGCATGGAGCTTTATATTTTCTGCCTTGAAATCGGCCAAAAGCACCAGTTCCGGGGTCCCTTGAATCATGTTTTGCACTATAACTTTTTATCTAAACAAGATAGAGCAACAAAATAGGCACCAAATTAAAGTGTTTTTAATCCTCTTTCTAACTTATACAATTATGATAGTCTTGGAACAAGAAATAGCACATTGGTACATACAAAGATTTCAGAAATATCACAAAATTCGTTTTCTCACACTCAAGGCAGACAAGGCGCCTTATTCATGACACAAATTTGAGATTAACATTTTGTCACAAGTCTAATCGATCAATAAGTGAAAGCATTACATGATGATTAATTTCATAATGACATTTACACAGTCAGTTGTTGAGAGTTTGTTTCTTGAAGCTGTCAAAGCGGCGTCTGTTGAACTCCACAGCTTGAAGGAGATAGTCCCTTTGCTTGGCATCTGTTGTTATGACATTTGCAAAGTCGCTCATCATCTTGACACCACGTTCAGCAATGTCATTCACCGCTTTCAGATTCTTAACATAGTCCAACGCTTTTCTGTAGTCCTCATTCTGTGGCCAAGACGTGACAGGTTCCAGAAGCCACTCGGATCCAATGTTCAGTGTGTCCAGCAGGAAATGTGATTCTGGGCCAATGAGATCAACCAGGGTGGTCTTAGCTGTGACTCTCTGGAATAGAGGCTTTCCTGTTCTGAAGCTGTCTGGCTTCTCAGTGGCATGTAACTGGGCAGCAATGTCGTGCTTCAATGTGTCGCTCAATCTACTGCTGAACAGGGCAAATGGCACGACTTCCTGCGTCAGGTACCATTTGTGGTTTTCCATCTTATTAAGTACTGCATCAGCAAGCTCTGGGTCAGTTTCCTTGTACTTCAACATGTCCTGGATTAGACTTAGATCATTCACGGGAGCATCTGCAGCAGACATTGACATCATCCATACAGGAGTGTAGAACAGCGCAAGGAAGGTGTTGAGTCTTTCCAGCTTTGATACAGTGTCTTCGTCGTACTCAAGTTGATCTGCAAACATCAGCATTTTCATGGAGTACAGGTTTCTGGCCATCCATCTGGCCTGATGAATGGCGCCTGGTCGACTCCAGTGAATACCTCGAGGAGGCGTTCCTCCAAGAACAATGACTGTCAGTTCAGCCATTTCCCTGTAGTCGGCTCTTGGAAGCCTTTCTGCTGTTAGAATGTCTTGGAGTATTTCTTCACTGTTCTTCTTCTTTTCCTTCAGCCATTTGCTGTTGATAGCCAGCATCTTTTGGTTTTCCTTGGACAAGTCCGTCCAAACATCCTTCAGATGCCCAAACCAGGGATTATCTGGCCCCTTCACCTTCCCAAACAGCTTCTCCCAAACTGCTCCTACTAGGATTTCCAGGATGTGATGTCGACAGGCCAGATAAAACACCTTTTTGTTCAGCATTTTCTCTAGCAGTTTGGCAGCTCCTCTGTGAACTCCACTGTTACTGGTTGTAGTGTCAAAAACAAGGGCAGTAACATTATCCGTAAGTTCCCATGTCTCCAGTAAATCCATTGAAGCCTCAGCCTGAGCTGTGCCAGAAGAATTGTCGATGACAGGTACTCCCAATAACTTTCCTTCAGTGTATGAAGGTGGACCAGATACTAGCACAGCTAAAGTCTCTGAGGTACTTCCAGGTTCACTGCCCAAGACATCTTTGAGCAACTTTCCATCCCAGTGTAAGGCAGCGTACTGTGGGGTTTTTTCACAAAACTTGGACATGTGACTCTGGCTGATATTATACCTGGACAGCATTCTGTTGCGACGTGTTGTTGAGGTTGAGATGACGAAGTTATCCAGATTAGCCCCTCCAGCTTTCAAGGTGGCAGAAACCATGGCAGTAACTTGATTGTCTGATAAACCAAGACGATCAGCTGTATTGCAGATGACATCACATTCCATGACCTTCCTTGGAACGTCAAAGTCACACTAGTCACAGTGTCTTGATGGTGAGAACATCCAGGACGAGGCTGATGGTAATCCATGTCCTCTGTGTTAGCGTCGTTGTCAGTTGAGTCACCCCAGGCAATGTCATCCACATGAACAACTGCCTCTTGTTCTGCTGCAGCTGTAAAATAGTACAACATGTTAAGACAGTAATTGTTAAGTACATGCTAAATATCGCAATGGAGTAAAACTTAAAACTTTTTGTGACGTTCAAAGTAATTAGTTTTACCTTGTTCTTGTCTATGCTGCAGTCTTTCATTCCTCGCTGCTTGCTGCAGGGATCTTGTCTCAAAAATCTTGTCATGACCAGACATATGACCTTTCCTCTCAGTCTTTTGGTCTTCGTAGAACCTGATATCCTCATCTTTCTTCTCTCTGGATAACAGTCTGTTGTTCTGTATTTCCTGGATTGCATCTGGAGCTCCTATATCGAGCAGGCTGTCTAATTCCAGCACAAATGCTCCTCTTTTTCATCCAGGGTTACTTGCTCTTCCTTTGCTTTTCACCAGAGCACGATGTTTCTCATGTAGTTTCATGAAGAGCTTCATTGCGTTGTACTTGGTCATTGTCTTGATCCTAGCCATCTGCCAGAATGGGATGATAGATTCAACTGTTTCATATGCAAGGTCTTGAACCATGGGCCTCCCTGCATTTTCCTGTAAATTCTGAAGATTAAGGAAATACTGGAACGCCTGTCTGTTGGTGGGAAGCTGGGAACCACTGATAAAAGCTGAAGGGTATCCAACCAGGAAAGTTTCAGTGAGAGATCTGGTAGATGGCCCAGTTTACACCTGCCTGTGGACAGTACGTGGAGGTTCTGAGATATCAACTGTGCGCCCACGGAGCTCCCTCAGCTCCTTGCTTAATGCCATTGTGAAGTTGTAACTTGTAGATAGTTTTCTAGATTCTGATTGAGTTTCTGTTGTTTCCTGAAAAATGATAGATAATTATTATTATTATTATTATTATCATTAATTATTATTTATTTATTATTATTATTATTATTATTATTATTTATTAATTGTATGCTCTTTCATTTGATACCTAATTTGTTGCTCTATCTTGTTTAGATCAAAAGTTAAAGTGCAAAACATAATTCAAGGGACCCCGGAATTGGCGCTTTGGCCGATTTCAAGGCAGAAAATTTAAAGCTCCATGCGGCAATGCTTCCCAACATCCTAGGTCAAAATAGTTGTGATTTTCGGCTTTTTCAGGTCAAAAAGCATGGGAAAATGTACAGAAATCTATGAAAATAAGAAAAGTTGATTTTTGAACAGGCCTAATTAGGTCCATATCAGTTACACATTTTAACGTAACCTTTATGTAACACTGAAATTAATGTATATCATTAGCCTAACTTTGTCACTTCTTACAAAAGTTATATACTTATCCGTTATTTCGTCTCGTAACAATTCCATAACGTTTTGTTTTGAGGATTGTATTTCTCTTAATTGCGTAATTTAGGCGTAACGTGTACTTAATTTAATGGAAATTATATGGGTTTTTCCACATAAATACAACCTATAAAATCCTATAACTCGCATAATGCATAATATGCATAGTATGGCATAGGGTTGCCAGACGTCCCGCATTTGATCAAAAAATCCCTTTGTATTCAAAATGCCCCGCAAAAAATATTTTTTAAGCAAATTTTTTCTAGACGAATTGATTTAGAATTTTATAGAATTATGTAGGATCCTGTAGAATTCTGTAGAGTAATGTTCAATAATGTTCTAGAACATCCTACAAATTACATAACGTTTATAAAATGTTGTGTTTGGCCACGAGTTGACAGTTTTTCGGCTGTAGTTATATTGTAAGCTTTGAAAATAAGTAGTCGAGCTTCACAATTATTCATGTCATTATACATTGTAAAACGAACATATTTATTTTATTATTAATAAGGGTTATTCAAATTATTCAATTAGTGTGAATCCTGGATTGCTTGACCATACAACTTGAGATTGTGTAATTCAAATAAAATCTGTAAGTATGTCTACTTTTTATAAGAACTCGTTCAGGTGTAAATTGCTGCATTTGCGTGAAAGTTTTTGCGCGAAAGAGGAACACACACACACACACACACACTTGATTTTATTTATAAGATTTAGAATATTTTTTGAATTAATTATTTACAGTCATGACTTGCAAGGAATTTCAGTTATACTTGAAGTCAGAAGATGGAGCTAAAATTTTGAAGAAGATTAAAAGTTCAGAAAAATATTAACATATGTCATAATATAATTAGTAAAGCGACGTGTACTACAATATTTAATATGCTATGATAATTTCAATATTATTAACGATATTTCAATATTATGAAAATGTTTTATGTTTTACCTATGATTTTTAACGATAAAAGTTTGAACTGCCTGGCATAAGGCAAAATAATGAAGCCGCTTAAAAGTATGGGAGCTATTGAAGAATATGGACCTCAGCCTTCTTTAGTTAGGCTTATAAGGCTAACTATCGAAAATATCACGACCTAACCTAACCAATCGTTAGGTTAACTGTACGCCCTTGACGATTGGTTAGGTTAGGTCATGATATTTTCGTTAGTTAGCCTTATAAAGCTAACTAAAGAAGGCTGGGGTCCCTATCCTTTAATAGCTCCAAAGTATGTATCAAGAGTATTTCTGAATATCCATTACACGTTTAGTTTACAAGGAGAACTGCGCAGGATAACTGCTCTTCAGAGATTTATTTAAAGCAGGTCAATTATAATTTACCTCATGACACTACATTTGGACAACATGAAGCCACTCGGGCCTATCGCTATATCATCTGAACGCGGAGGACCGTCACCCATCCAACGATTGAACAGATTTAATATCGCTTAACCTCGCTGATATAACAAGCAGTTTTGAAACGTTGCCATGATGTAGCTCCCTCGAATCTGTTTGAAAAAAAGATTGATCAAAATAGGGTTCTAGAAATTTTTTTTAACTTAAGGGACCCGTTTTACGGCAAGTAATTTCCTTTTCTTTTTTATTATTTTGTTGTATTATTTTAATTTTATAAGTACCATTTGTCGTGCATAATTAATTAATTATATAATAAATGTCTTCGCGTTTCAATTTTATACTTTTTATTTCAAGTATACGTGTTACGAGACAATTACACATGCGAAAGTAACATTAAAGTTACTGAGAAAGAAATTATATTAACGTTACAGGGGAAAGGGGAAAGTTACGTTAGTTACACGTACGTAATGTCAGAGTTACTGAAAAAAAGATATGGAAATAATATGCAAAATTTACGTAACAGAAATTAGAGTGCACTTAAGCTATTTTTCTCATTCTCCAAAAGCTTCGTTTTGTTTTTGAGAAAAGCTGAGTGATATATTCGAAGTCGGGAGGCTACCATGCTTTTAACCGTATTATTCTTTTTTAAGTAATTTCACCTGGTCTCGCTTCTTTGAGGAAATTTCCGGTTTTCAGCCCATGTTTAGCAAATGTAAATTAGAAATTCATTATCAATTAGAGGAATGATCATAAATTTACAGCCTTTTCTCGGGCTAAACCACCAAAAATAATGTCAAAGTTATTGTACGAGTAAATGCAAAACTTCACTTCTACGTGGAGTTCGAAATGTGACAATCAAACCCACACTAATAGATGGAATTTATTTCCATAACAGTTTCGATGCCCACTGGCATCCTCTTCGAAGAGGATGCCATTGGGCATCGAACTGTTGTGGAAATAAACTCCGTCTATTAGTGTGGGTTTTATTGTCACATATTGTACGAGTATATGAATATACTCGTAGGATTAATAAAAACAATTCATTGTTTATGCAAACTGTGATAGCATTTGTCTAAAGTGTAATTAATTTGAAAGTATTTGATACTAATATTTTGAAAAACTTGCATTAAATCAATGATTAAAATTATTAAAATTAATATTAAAACGAATGAATTCTAGTATATGGAATGTTTTATATTTTGTCAATATAAAAATAACTGAAAAAAATGCAAAATAATTCTTAAATTCTACTTTTTTCAAATAAGCTTCCAATTCTTCACACTTATGCGCGTGTTAGTTTGATTCACATCTGCGGTCCGAGATGAGAATGCTTCAAGTGAACGAATCTGAAAAAAAAAGGAGTTTCCTGATTTGTTATAGGTTAAAACGAAAGAGTTGCGCAAATGCGAGCTCGGCGAAAGTATTTTGCATGAAAATTTCCACAGTAATTTAAAGAAGGAAAGTTTATATTGGAAATAAGAGAGATTGGATCAATTTGAAAATTGCTCGCTTTGAGATTTTTACTTATGAATTTTTCCTTCTGGTACGTGAAAATATGGAATCACAATGACGTTGAAATGAAAATACCTCTTCTTTTTATCACTCTGTGGGAAAAATTATTCTTGTAATAAGTTACTATCTTGTGTCACGCCTTTTAGCATATTTCTGTTCATAAGCAAGGTATATTTCACAAGAATTATGAAAGTCTTATGGAAGGTTGGCAAAACAGCTGCAAATGAACAGGGAATCCTGTAGGCGAGCAATTAATTCCATACATCTTAAGGCTTACAAAATCAACAGTGTACACCAATTATTGCCTCCTGATTTAGAAAATCTTGTAAGATTTTGTCAGTGGTTTAAATGACATTTAAGTAATGCAATTGTAAGAAATTTAATTTTTTTCACTGATGAAACGTAGTTCCATCTGTCAGGCTATGTAAACCCTCAGAACAGAATGTGGAGTGCTACAAAACTGAATGAATTTGGTGTGCAATCTGTAGGAGACGCATTTTAGGACCATTTTTTCTTCAATGATACAATTAATTCAGAACTTTATAGTGACGACATCATTTTAAACCTGTTCACTCAACAACTACACGATGATGAACTTTCTGGAGGGTATTTTCAACAGGGTGATGCTACGGCCCACACAGCTCGTGCAACTCTAAATTTCTTACGTGAATTCTTTGACAGAAGAGGAGCAACCCGAAAACTTTAGACACCCACATCTCCGGATCTAACACTCCGAGACATTTCTCTATAGAAGTTTGTAACCGGTCGAACCCTACAACAATTGATCAACTGAAGATCAACATCACACAAGCTGTGCAAGCGATTACTCCCACATTGTTCAGAAAATTGTCAGCTAATTACGTTTGACGAGTTTGTACGTGTTTGAATTTCGGCAGAGGTCATTTTCAACATTAATTCTAACAAAATCGGGACTGAAAATAATTAACGTATTCTTGCTGTAGTCAATAAATAATTACTATCAATGGATTCCGTTTTATTAATATCATCCTCTATATACAAATATGTGCATATATATATATATATTATATTATATATATATATTATATATATATTATATATATATATATAATATATATATACATATACAGGGCGTCCCAAAAAAGTGTATACACACTTTAACAGCTGATAGCTCAATTGTTGTTTCTTTCTTTCCAAGTTAAACCCATTAGAATTAATAATGGCAGTCAGACTAAGCTTTGAACAAAAGAAATTCATTCTAAAATGCTACTGAAAGTGTGAAAACGCAGTTGAAGTGCAAAGACAGTTTAGGAGGGAGTTTCAAACAGATCCACCAACGCGACTTACCATCACTCGAATTAGAGATAAGTTTGAAGCCGATGGAACTGTTCAGAATGTCCACAAGAAGCGTTCCGGAAGACCAAAGACCACGGACATCGACAAGCCCTACAAAGCAAGAAAGAGTACTGGAAACGTATCACCAAAGTCCAAGAAAATCTGTGCGGCAAGCGAGTCGTGAGGTAGGAATTTCAGAATCGTCTGTCCAACGCATTTTGAAGCGCTGTCAATGGAAAAGTTACATTCCAAGATTAGTCCATGCTATTAATGAAGATGATCCGGACCGAAGAGTGGAGTATTGCGAGTGGTACTTGGCACGATGTGGATGTGGATTGGACGAAGGGGTTTCGTAGAATACCCTCCGCGTTCACCAGACCTCACACCACTAGACTTTTTTTTATGGGGATACTTAAAAGACAAAGTCTACGCTATAAAACCTGCAACAGTCGCTGAATTGAGAGCAGCCATTGAACGAGAATGCACACAAATACCAAACGAAATGTTTCGTGATGTTTGCGATTCCATTGCTTCGCGTTATCAGCAGTGCCTGGACCAGAACGGACGTCAGTTTGAAAACAGGCGTTGACAAAACAATTAAATAATGTCTGTAGATTCTATTACATTTTGAAAATGAAATGTATTTTAATAAACACTGCCTTTATAAGTATTTAAAGTGTGTATACATTTTTTTGGGACGCCTGTATATATATATATATATATATATATATATATAATAATATATATATATATAATATATATATATATATATATCGGGTGGCCACAAAAAAACTTTACTTAATTGAAAATTTAATAACTGCAACATTCAAAACTTTGCGATTGAGATTTTGTACACATTAACAGATGCATATAATCTATAATTGCTGGAATTTTCAAATATGTAGGTTCTATAGTTTTGTTACAGTGAACAATTTAAAAGCATATGTCTAAAAATAGCATGCCTGGTGTGCATCTGACACGTACGTGCGCTAGCGTAGGCTAAACCTAATGTGAATTTGCTTTCTTTTATTTTTCCGCTAAAATCCCGCCACTATGACGTTAAGTAAAAGTGATAAAGCAATCATAGACATGTGTCAAGGAAAAAGGTTGGAATGGAATAGGATTGTCCGAGAATTCCCCGCAAAGAACTGGACTCGTCAAAGTGTTTATAACTTAATAAGAAAGATAAAGGATACTGGATCAACAGCTAGAAAACCCTGCAGCGGCAGGCCCAAAAGTGTTTCAACAGAAGAAAATAAGGCTGCCGTGGAGGAACTGATTCAATCCCAGGAGAATACACCATGAACTCATCGCTCCCAGAGACAGATTGCATACGACCTTGGGATTTCTCGCTCCTCTGTACAAGGGATTGTAAAACGTTTGAAATTGAAGGCCTACAAGAGAATTCGAGTTTCTCGGCGTGATCAGAATGTAAGACAGCGTAGAAAAACCGCTGTAAATCCCTATATGAACGCTACTCAGCTGAAGACGTGCAAAAAGTTGTTTTTACAGACGAAAAGGATTTCACGTTGGAGGTGGCCAAAAACAGGCAAAATGACAGGGTTTATGGTTCAATGAAAAAGGACATTCCTCCCTCCAGGCTTTATCATGAAACCTCACGATTCAGCAGAAAAGTAATGGTATCGGCGGGAATTTCATGGAAGGGGAAAACACGAATTCATTTTATTGCCACTAACGAAACTAAAGTTAACTCTGAGCGCTACATCAACCTGTTAGATAATGGGTCACTTCCTGATTGTCGTCAGCTGTATCCTGATGAGGCCTACATTTTCCAGCAAGATGGGGCACCCGCCCATACAAGCCGAGCGACCCAAAATCATCTAGAGCAAGAGACCCCTAATTTCATCAAAAAGGATGAATGGCCGCCTCAGTCTCCCGACTGTAATCCGATGGACTATTCAGTATGGGATTCCCTCATGGTGAAGGTTTACGGCAGCCAGAAAGACAAATTCACCGAAGATGAACTTAAGGAGAAAATCAGTAGAGCATGGGAGGATATCACCTTAGATGAGGTTCGAAAGTGCATCTCCTCGTGGAAGAAGCGATTGAGGGCAGTTTACCAACAGGGAGGTGGTCACATTGACCATTTGTTTAAGTAAATTTTGTTAAGTTCAAATTCATTTTCTTCGGCATGCTATTTTTAGACATATGCTTTTAAATTGTTCACTGTAACAAAACTATAGAACCTACATATTTGAAAATTCCAGCATTTATAGATTATAACCATCTGTTAATGTGTGCCAAAGCTCAATCGCATAAGTTTTGAATTGTTGCAGTTATTAAACTTTGAATTAAGTAAAGTTTTTTTGTGGCCACCCGATATAATATATATTTGTATATATGGCTGTTTGTGTATTCGTATTAGTATGTATCCATTAGAATCTGTTAGAACAAAAACAGAGGTATATAAAAGCGCTATGCAATGTCCAATTTATTCTATAAATTAAAATATTTCTAAATCAAGAAGGTGAACTCATGTTCAGAATCTTGAGAACATAAATTAAAATATTTCTAAATCAAGAAGGCGAAATTGTGTTCAGAATCTTGAGAATGGCCTGATTTATTCTTTAATAGTGCCCATCTGAAAAATATGAAAGAAATAGTATTAGATATGAATAGAACACGTTCTTCTTTGCTTTCAGTTACTTGTTTGTTCATTTTAATTATTCTGGTGGTATTTAACTAATAATTAATGAGAAGGAACAGGCAAAAACCTATTAAGATTCTGCAATTTTAAAAATTTATGAAGAAATACAAACCCCTGATTTTAGTCAATATGAAGAAAGGTACAATCTAATTCAATTCTACGGCAAAAAAACGCATAATTAATTGATTATAGTTATTACGATTCATTAAATAGGCTCCAAAGCCCTAAGTAATTGTCATCATTAATGAACAAAATTCAACTTGGTTAAAGGAGGAGTAATTGTAATGAATTTAAATTTGAATTAAATTTTCTAAAGGAAAAATAAAGCAAAATTCTTGGGAATTTGGTGGACGAAAGGAATAATTAGAATGTAAGATTTAAGTTCATTATGTGATATGGTTTGAAGGCATAAGAAAACTTACGGATGTGCATTGAATATCACTTTTCTAGAAAATGACAATGAAAATACACTTACAGTATCCATGTGGGTGTCCGTAGTTATGTGTGTGGCCGTAACCATATCTTCCACGTCTATGGAAGACCAGTATCCCTCGCTTGATAACAGCGCCAGAACCATAGGAGTTTCCATAGCCACCAGATGGGATCCGTATGAGGGCTTGTATCCATAGGAGTGTCCATAGCCACCAGGATGGGATCCGTATGAGGGCCTGTATCCACCGTGTGGAGGATAATATCCATCATCATCATCATAGGATCCATGTGGGGGCTTGTATCCATCGTGTGGGGGATAATACCCATCATGATGGGATCCGTGTGTTGGAGTGTGGTGTCCATGTGCAGCTGGAAATTTTTTTTTTTACAGATATTGTATTAATTAATTTTACTTGCAAGATTTACTGCCAATAATAAACATAAATTCGTTAGTCCAATGTCGGATTTGGGTAAAGTTCAGTTTCATCAAGTTAATTCAAAAGAATTTTAGAAATATGAAGAAAACCCTAAAACTAAAGTGAAAAACAGAATTTCTTTAGTAAATCAGGCCATTAAAAATTCATTAAAAAAAGAGGTTAATTTTTAAGCGAGTAAGAATTAATAATTAAAATAATATTCCATTAATAAATGCAATAAATTTGAAACTTTTCAAAGTTTCTTAACGTTTCCTTTACGCTAAAGAATATCTTCAATTTTCGTTTATGTAATTCTTTAACACTTACTGTCTGCAGAAACTGCATAAATGGCACACGCAATGACAACGAGTTTGAACTGAAACAAACGTTAAAAGTTATATATAGTATATACTGTATATTAGTGCAAAATCAAATTATTGAATAAATTCAACGTTGCTTAACCTTGCTGATCTAACGGAAACTGTTTGACTACTTATCTACAACGTAACGTTTTCACTCCGCAACATCTCCTATTTGATTACTTCCTAATTAGAACGATTCCCCTTCGTATTCGCAAAACCAAGTGGGAGTGTTCGAAGTGGGAATTCTCGATGTGACAAAACTGCTTTTTGATTTGGGAATGGTTAAATACAAATGCATGAGTGATCGTCGGGTATTTTGTATGAAAAAATCTAACTGAAACTTTGGAATCCTACATTTGAAATGAGTATTGATCGATTTCAGAATTACTTCCTTTGAGATTCCCATTTTAGAATTCCTCGTCTTGGGGGAAGAATCAAATAAGAATGATCCAAACTGGGAAGTAACGCTCAAATTCATTTTCAGAAAAGTTTGTTATAAATTTTAAGTATAATAAACACATCATTTACAGTTAGTTACACAGACTAACTTTTAACTTCTAAATCTTATATTTTAACTGTTATATTTCTCAAAGACAAATATTTTCATCATACAGATGACTAAGTTTAAAAAGCTGATGATTAATGTGACATTCAAATGACAAACATTATTTTCATTAATTGTACAAACATTAAATGTAAATTTACAAAGAATTTAACGAGTAAACTTTAATTCTCGACCAATTTTATCACATGTTTAGTAAAAGAAATACAAAGCTACTAACCATTTTAAGACTGACTAAATTTATATTTGAAGCACTTGACAGCAACTGAATCTAGATATGCACGATATCCATTTATATATGCTCAGGAATAACGGATTTTCCAATCAAATTGACCTAGTTTGCATAAAATGTCCTTCAAATTAATTTAAAAAAAATTAAAATCAATTAAAAAATTAAATAATTACTGTCACACAAGTTTTTTTTGGGGTTACATTGTTTTTTTATTTAGTATTAGTTGTATAATAAAATAAGTTCTTGAGAAAATATATAATTTCTCCAAACGAAAGTGTCATTCATGTTCATCCCTTAAACTTTGGAAAAGTCGATGTGATCTTTGAATTGCCTGCAAAAATCATACTTATTTAAAAAGCAAAATTGTATAAACTGCAGGGAGATGTGGTTTTCTAAATTTTGAGATTAAAAACTAAGGTGCGACTTATATGAATTTTGGAAAAAAATTGCAGATGTACAATTTTCGGAAGAAATTAGATATGGAACAGCGAAGAGAAAAACTGGAATTCGCCAATTTATGCGGTATCACTATTACTTTATCAGAGTAGAAGTGCTCATACTTAAATTTCTTCTCTCTTCTGTAAAGGAAATAAATAATAATAATAATAATTTCTTCATCAATCACAGGTTTCATAATGCTTCAGCTAATTTAGTTTTTCTCTCCTCTCTCTCTCTCTCTCTCTCTCTCTTTATATATATATATGTATATAATATATATATTATATATATATATTGATGTTATTATCAGTATTTTCCCATGCAAGATTGCAATGCATCATATAAGGAAAAACAAAAGTTTGAGAAGAGTTAATAGAACCTGTTTAGGACTTATAAATCTAAGTTTAGACATTTTTGCAACACTCCTAGGAGGCCGTTCAAAAATTACGTAACGCTATTTCTACTAAAACTTGACACCCGAGATTCCCCAGGAACGTTCTGTTACGCTCGACCAGTTACAGACCGTTTTAAATATAACCTTCGCTGTATTGCTAAGTAAAGGACAAAAAAAACAGTTACATTGTTCGCAACATTATGAAAGTAAGAATATTGGAAGAGCCACGGAGGTCATTTATATATTGTAAGGACATTGTTTACTGATACAAATTGATATGGTCTAGACAGATAACTTTTAAACCAAGCCATAGGAATACCGTTTGTTGAGTAGAATATTATGGTCTGTAAAGCCTTATTCAAATCCACAAATGTATATTTCATTATTCTTTTGTTCTCTTCAACGGCAGTGGCACTTTCCACACAGTTTAAAATAGCCATTTTTCTTTTTTTACTTTTACGAAAGCCCTATTTATATGGCGTTAATAATGATGTATCCTATTTTTAAAAAAAAATTTAAAAATTTTACTGAACATAGATAATGTACAGATTGGTTTATAATTTGTTGCTTGAGCAGGATCACTGCCCTTGTATAAGGGTATTACACAATGAATTTCTATTATTAATCGAAATACACCGTCAGTAATTTTTGACAGTGTTACTGATATTTTATCTTTAACAAGCTTCAGTATTGGCACACAAATGTTATAAATGTTGTTTTTAGTATTTTCAACTTACCAATAATAATCTGGACCTTATTAGAAGTAGCAGGAACAAAAGAAAATTAATTTTGTGGGCTGGGTGGCATGTGATCCAACGGCAACTGGTCATTATTTGGTAGTTGTGATCGAAATTTTTCACTTCCTGATGTAAAATCGTTACTGATACAGTTTCTATACTGATATCATTGGTAATTGTTTTTATTACTAATATTTAGTTTTTATGCTGAAGTCTTCTTAATTCTGCTCTTCATAAAACCGTTTATGGCTGACCATGTGTTCTTCATGAATCCTTTATGCTTGGAGAATTGAATGCTATAATAGTTATTTTCAAATTTTGTTCAGTTTAATTAACTGGTTTGTATATTGTGTATACTGAAGTTTAGGAATTTTTTTTCGCAGTTTCGGTTTGAATAATTTGTCCATACTTTTTAATTGAATTAATAATACCTCGATTGATGCATGGTTTTGCCATACTTCCATGAGAAACTGGAGTTTTTTAGTTGATGGGAAAGCAACTGTTAAAAATATCAAACAGGGAGTCAGAGAAGAGCTGAAACATAAATTATAATCTGGGTTATTCGTAGGATCAGCACAGTCTAATTGTAAATTTTCTACAGCCGCTATAAATTTTTTTTTGTTAACCTCTAAAAATATTCTAGATTCTATAGTTCTTTTGATATACAGGGCGTCCCAAAAAAATGCATACACACTTTAACAGCTGATAGCTCAATTGATGTTTCTTTCTTTCCAAGTTAAACCCATTAGAATTAATAATAGCAGTCAGACTAAGCTTTGAACAAAGGAAATTCATTCTAAAATGCTACTGAAAGTGTGAAAACGCAGTTGAAGTGCAAAGACAGTTTAGGAGGGAGTTTCAAACAGATCCACCAACGCGACTTACCATCACTCGAATTAGAGATAAGTTTGAAGCCGATGGAACTGTTCAGAATGTCCACAAGAAGCGTTCCGGAAGACCAAAGACCACGGACATCGACAAGCCCTACAAAGCAAGAAAGAGTACTGGAAACGTATCACCAAAGTCCAAGAAAATCTGTGCGGCAAGCGAGTCGTGAGGTAGGAATTTCAGAATCGTCTGTCCAACGCATTTTGAAGCGCTGTCAATGGAAAAGTTACATTCCAAGATTAGTCCATGCTATTAATGAAGATGATCCGGACCGAAGAGTGGAGTATTGCGAGTGGTACTTTGGCACGATGTGGATGTGGATTGGACGAAGGGGTTTCGTAGAATACCCTCCGCGTTCACCAGACCTCACACCACTAGACTTTTTTTTATGGGGATACTTAAAAGACAAAGTCTACGCTATAAAACCTGCAACAGTCGCTGAATTGAGAGCAGCCATTGAACGAGAATGCACACAAATACCAAACGAAATGTTTCGTGATGTTTGCGATTCCATTGCTTCGCGTTATCAGCAGTGCCTGGACCAGAACGGACGTCAGTTTGAAAACAGGCGTTGACAAAACAATTAAATAATGTCTGTAGATTCTATTACATTTTGAAAATGAAATGTATTTTAATAAACACTGCCTTTATAAGTATTTAAAGTGTGTATACATTTTTTTGGGACGCCCTGTATATATATATATATATATATATATATATATATATATATATATATATATATATATATATATATATATATATATCGGGTGGCCACAAAAAAACTTTACTTAATTGAAAATTTAATAACTGCAACAATTCAAAACTTTGCGATTGAGATTTTGTACACATTAACAGATGCATATAATCTATAATTGCTGGAATTTTCAAATATGTAGGTTCTATAGTTTTGTTACAGTGAACAATTTAAAAGCATATGTCTAAAAATAGCATGCCTGGTGTGCATCTGACACGTACGTGCGCTAGCGTAGGCTAAACCTAATGTGAATTTGCTTTCTTTTATTTTTCCGCTAAAATCCCGCCACTATGACGTTAAGTAAAAGTGATAAAGCAATCATAGAAGCATGTGTCAAGGAAAAAGGTTGGAATGGAAATAGGATTGTCCGAGAATTCCCCGCAAAGAACTGGACTCGTCAAAGTGTTTATAACTTAATAAGAAAGATAAAGGATACTGGATCAACAGCTAGAAAACCCTGCAGCGGCAGGCCCAAAAGTGTTTCAACAGAAGAAAATAAGGCTGCCGTGGAGGAACTGATTCAATCCCAGGAGAATACACCATGAACTCATCGCTCCCAGAGACAGATTGCATACGACCTTGGGATTTCTCGCTCCTCTGTACAAGGGATTGTAAAACGTTTGAAATTGAAGGCCTACAAGAGAATTCGAGTTTCTCGGCGTGATCAGAATGTAAGACAGCGTAGAAAGAACCGCTGTAAATCCCTATATGAACGCTACTCAGCTGAAGACGTGCAAAAAGTTGTTTTTACAGACGAAAAGGATTTCACGTTGGAGGTGGCCAAAAACAGGCAAAATGACAGGGTTTATGGTTCAATGAAAAAGGACATTCCTCCCTCCAGGCTTTATCATGAAACCTCACGATTCAGCAGAAAAGTAATGGTATCGGCGGGAATTTCATGGAAGGGGAAAACACGAATTCATTTTATTGCCACTAACGAAACTAAAGTTAACTCTGAGCGCTACATCAACCTGTTAGATAATGGGTCACTTCCTGATTGTCGTCAGCTGTATCCTGATGAGGCCTACATTTTCCAGCAAGATGGGGCACCCGCCCATACAAGCCGAGCGACCCAAAATCATCTAGAGCAAGAGACCCCTAATTTCATCAAAAAGGATGAATGGCCGCCTCAGTCTCCCGACTGTAATCCGATGGACTATTCAGTATGGGATTCCCTCATGGTGAAGGTTTACGGCAGCCAGAAAGACAAATTCACCGAAGATGAACTTAAGGAGAAAATCAGTAGAGCATGGGAGGATATCACCTTAGATGAGGTTCGAAAGTGCATCTCCTCGTGGAAGAAGCGATTGAGGGCAGTTTACCAACAGGGAGGTGGTCACATTGACCATTTGTTTAAGTAAATTTTGTTAAGTTCAAATTCATTTTCTTCGGCATGCTATTTTTAGACATATGCTTTAAATTGTTCACTGTAACAAAACTATAGAACCTACAATTTGAAAATTCCAGCATTTATAGATTATAACCATCTGTTAATGTGTGCCAAAGCTCAATCGCATAAGTTTTGAATTGTTGCAGTTATTAAACTTTGAATTAAGTAAAGTTTTTTTGTGGCCACCCGATATATATATAATATTTGGTATATATGGCTGTTTGTGTATTCGTATTAGTATGTATCCATTAGAATCTGTTAGAACAAAAACAGAGGTATATAAAAGCGCTATGCAATGTCCAATTTATTCTATAAATTAAAATATTTCTAAATCAAGAAGGTGAACTCATGTTCAGAATCTTGAGAACATAAATTAAAATATTCTAAATCAAGAAGGCGAAATTGTGTTCAGAATCTTGAGAATGGCCTGATTTATTCTTTAATAGGCCCATCTGAAAAATATAAAAGAAATAGTATTAGATATGAATAGAACACGTTCTTCTTTGCTTTCAGTTACTTGTTTGTTCATTTTAATTATTCTGGTAGTATTTAACTAATAATTAATGAGAAGGAACAGGCAAAACCTATTAAGATTCTGCAATTTTAAAAATTTATGAAGAAATACAAACCCTGATTTTAGTCAATATGAAGAAAGGTACAATCTAATTCAATTCTACGGCAAAAAAACGCATAATTAATTGATTATAGTTATTACGATACATTAAATAGGCTCCAAAGCCCTAAGTAATTGTCATCATTAATGAACAAAATTCAACTTGGTTAAAGGAGGAGTAATTGTATGAATTTAAATTTGAGTTAAATTTTCTAAAGGAAAAATAAAGCAAAATTCTTGGGAATTTGGTGGACGAAAGGAATAATTAGAATGTTAGATTTAAGTTCATTATGTGATATGGTTTGAAGGCATAAGAAAACTTGCGGATGTGCATTGAATATCACTTTTCTAGAAAATCAATGAAAATACACTTACAGTATCCATGTGGGTGTCCGTAGTTATGTGTGTGGCCGTAACCATATCTTCCACGTCTACGGAAGACCAGTCTCCCTCGCCTGATAACAGCGCCAGAACCATAGGAGTTTCCATAGCCACCAGGATGGGATCCGTATGAGGACCAGTGTCCATAGCCACCAGGATGGGATCTGTATGATTGCCAGTGTCCACCGTGTGGAGGATAATATCCATCATGGGATCCATATGGGGGCTTGTATCCATCGTGTGGGGTATTAGACCAATCATGATGGGATCCGTGTGTTGGAGTGTGGTGTCCAAGTCCAGCTGGAAATATTTTTTTTTTACAGATATTGTATTAATTAATTTTACTTGCAAGGTTTACTGCCAATAATAAACATAAATTCGTTAGTCCAATGTCGGATTTGGGTAAAGTTCAGTTTCATCAAGTTAATTCAAAAGAATTTTAGAAATATGAAGAAAACCCCAAAACTAAAGTGAAAAACAGAATTTCTTTAGTAAATCAAGCCATTAAAAATTCATTAAAAAAAGAGGTTAATTTTTAAGCGCGTAAGAATTAATAATTAAAGTAATATTCCATTAATAAATGCAAGAAATTTGAAACTTTTCAAAGTTTCTTAACGTTTCCTTTACGCTAAAGAATATCTTCAATTTTCGTTTATGTAATTCTTTAACACTTACTGTCTGCAGAAACTGCATAAATGGCACACGCAATGACAACGAGTTTGAACTGAAACAAACGTTAAAAGTTATATATAGTATATACTGTATATTAGTGCAAAATCAAATTATTGAATAAATTCAACGTTGCTTAACCTTGCTGATCTAACGGAAACTGTTTGACTACTTATCTACAACGTAACTTTTCATCCGCAACATCTCCTATTTGATTACTTCCTAATTAGAACGATTCCCTTCGTATTCGCAAAACCAAGTGGGAGTGTTCGAAGTGGGAATTCTGGATGTGACGAAAACTGCTTTTTGATTTGGGAATGGTTACAAATGCATGAATGATCGTCGGGTATTTTGTATGAAAAAATCTAACTGAAAGTTTGGAATCCTACATTTGAAATGAGTATTGATCGATTTCAGAATTACTTCCTTTGAGATTCCCACTTTTGAATTCCTCGTCTGGGGGCGAAGAATCAAATAAGAATGATCCAAACTGGGAAGTAACGCTCAAATTCATTTTCAGAAAAGTTTGTCATAAATTTTAAATATAATAAACACATCATTTACAGTTAGTTACAAGACTAACTTTTAACTTCTGAATCTTATATTTTAACTGTTATATTTCTCAAAGACAAATATTTTCATCATACAGATGACTAAGTTTTAAAAGCTGGTGATTAATGTGACATTCAAATGATAAACATTATTTTCATTAATTGTACAAACATTAAATGTAAATTTACGAATAATTTAACGAGTAAACTTTAATTCTCGACCAATTTTATCACTTATGTTTAGTAAAAGAAATACAAAGCTACAAACCATTTTAGGACTTCCTAAATTTATATTTGAAGCACTTGACAGCAACTGAATCTAGATATGCACGCATATCCATTTATATATGCTCAGGAACAACGGATTTTCCAATCAAATTGACCCAGTTTGCATAAAATGTCCTTCAAATTAATTTAAAAAAAATTAAAATCAACTAAAAAGTTAAATAATTACTGTCACACCAGTTTTTTTGGGGGTTACATTGTTTTTTTATTTAGTATTAGTTGTATAATAAAATAAGTTCTTGAGAAAATATATAATTTCTCCAAACGAAAGTGTCATTCATGTTCATCCCTTAAACTTTGGAAAAGTCGATGTGACCTTTGAATTGCCTGCAAAAATCATACTTATTTAAAAAGCAAAATTGTATAAACCGCAGGGAGATGTGGTTTTTTAAATTTTGAGATTAAAAACTAAGGTGCGAATTATATGAATTTTGGAAAAAAATTGCAGATGTACAATTTTCGGAAGAAATTAGATATGGAACAGCGAAGAGAAAAACTGGAATTCGCCAATTTATGCGGGATCACTATCACTTTATCAGAGTAGAAGTGCTCATACTTAAATTTCTTCTCTCTTCTGTAAAGGAAATAAATAATAATAATAATAATTTCTTCATCAATCACAGGTTTCATAATGCTTCAGCTAATTTAGTTTTTCTCTCCTCTCTCTCTCTCTCTCTCTCTCTCTCTCTCTCTCTCTGTATCTATATATATTATATATATATATATTGATGTTATTATCAGTATTTTCCCATGCAAGATTGCAATGCATCATATAAGGAAAAAAACAAAGTTTGAGAAGAGTTAATAAAACCTGTTTAGGACTTATAAATCTAAGTTTAGACATTTTTGCAACACTCCTAGGAGGCCATTCAAAAATTACGTAACGCTATTTTTACTAAAACTTGACTCACCAGATCCCCCAGGAACGTTCTGTTACGCTCGACCAGTTACAGACCGTTTTAAATATAACCTTCGCTGTATTGCTAAGTAAAGGACAAAAAAAACAGTTACATTGTTCGCAACATTATGAAAGTAAGAATATTGGAAGAGCCACGGAGGTCATTTATATATTGTAAGGACATTGTTTACTGATACAAATTGATATGGTCTGGACAGATAACTTTTAAACCAAGCCATAAGAATACCGTTTGTTGAGTAGAATATTATGGTCTGTAAAGCCTTATTCAAATCCACAAATGTATATTTCATTATTCTTTTGTTCTCTTCAATGGCAGTGGCACTTTCCACACGGTTTAAAATAGCCATTTTTCTTGTTTTACTTTTACGAAAGCCCTATTTATATGGCGTTAATAATGATTTATCCTGTTTTTAACATTTTTAAAAATTTTACTGAACATAGATAATGTACAGATTGGTTTATAATTTGTTGCTTGAGCAGGATCACCGCCCTTGTATAAGGGTATTACACAATGAATTTTTATCATTAATCGAAATACACCGTCAATAATTTTTGCCAGTGTTACTGATATTTTATCTTTAACAAGCTTCAGTATTGGTACACACATGTTATAAATGTTGTTTTTAGTAATTTTCAACTTACCAATAATAATCTGGACCTTATTAGAAGTAGCAGAAACAAAAAAAAAATTTTGTGGATGGCATGTGATCCAACGGCAACTGATTATTATTTAGTTGTGAGCGAAATTTCACTTCCTGATGTAAAATCGTTACTGATACAGTTTCTATACTGATATCATTGGTAATTGTTTTTATTACTAATATTTAGTTTTTATGCTGAAGTTCTTAATTCTGCTCTTCATAAAACCGTTTATGGCTGACCATGTGTTCTTCATGAATCCTTTATGCTTGGAGAATTGAATGCTATAATAGTTATATTTTCAAATTTTGTTCAGTTTAATTAACTGGTTTGTATATTGTGTATACTGAAGTTTAGGAATTTTTTTTCGCAGTTTCGGTTTGAATAATTTGTCCATACTTTTTAATTGAATTAATAATACCTCGATTGATGCATGGTTTTGCCATACTTCCAGGAGAAACTGGAGTTTTTTAGTTGATGGGAAAGCAACTGTTAAAAATATCAAACAGGGAGTCAGAGAAGAGCTGAAACATAAATTATAATCTGGGTTATTCGTGGGATCAGCACAGTCTAATTGTAAATTTTCTACAGCCGCTATAAATTTTTTTTTGTTAACCTCTAAAAATATTCTAGATTCTATAGTTCTTTTGATATACAGGGCGTCCCAAAAAAATGCATACACACTTTAACAGCTGATAGCTCAATTGATGTTTCTTTCTTTCCAAGTTAAACCCATTAGAATTAATAATAGCAGTCAGACTAAGCTTTGAACAAAGAAATTCATTCTAAAATGCTACTGAAGTGTGAAAACGCAGTTGAAGTGCAAAGACAGTTTAGGAGGGAGTTTCAAACAGATCCACCAACGCGACTTACCATCACTCGAATTAGAGATAAGTTTGAAGCCGATGGAACTGTTCAGAATGTCCACAAGAAGCGTTCCGGAAGACCACGGACATCGACAAGCCCCACAAAGCAAGAAAGAGTACTGGAAACGTATCACCAAAGTCCAAGAAAATCTGTGCGGCAAGCGAGTCGTGAGGTAGGAATTTCAGAATCGTCTGTCCAACGCATTTTGAAGCGCTGTCAATGGAAAAGTTACATTCCAAGATTAGTCCATGCTATTAATGAAGATGATCCGGACCGAAGAGTGGAGTATTGCGAGTGGTACTTGGCACGATGTGGATGTGGATTGGACGAAGGGGTTTCGTAGAATACCCTCCGCGTTCACCAGACCTCACACCACTAGACTTTTTTTATGGGGATACTTAAAAGACAAAGTCTACGCTATAAAACCTGCAACAGTCGCTGAATTGAGAGCAGCCATTGAACGAGAATGCACACAAATACCAAACGAAATGTTTCGTGATGTTTGCGATTCCATTGCTTCGCGTTATCAGCAGTGCCTGGACCAGAACGGACGTCAGTTTGAAAACAGGCGTTGACAAAACAATTAAATAATGTCTGTAGATTCTATTACATTTTGAAAATGAAATGTATTTTAATAAACACTGCCTTTATAAGTATTTAAAGTGTGTATACATTTTTTTGGGACGCCCTTATATATATATATATACTGTATATATATATATATATATATAATATATATATATTATATATATATATATATATATATATATAATATATATTAGAAATATCCCTGAAGAAAGTGAAAACAATGAAAAGTTTAAAAACTATTACAGATACGTCTGTCATTTCGTATAGATATTTTAAGGTTTTCGCCTTCATTCAAAGTAAAGACCTCTTTTTTTCGTTACGTTTACTACAGAAGAGAAAAATAATTGTGAGGTTTTCTTTCTTGATGTTATAGTTAAATGATCCTGGGTGAATAGACCTCTCTTTACTGTTTTTAGAAAACACTTTCATTCTAATTCATACTTTATTTTCACTGGTTCTCCTCTCATTCCAATTTCACTAAAAACGCATTCTTATTAACATGTTTCTTCGTGTTTTGAAAAGACTTTGGCTTCAGTTTCTAAATAATGAAGTTAATTATATCGGACATTCTTTTACTTAATAGGTTATCCTAAACATTTTATTAACCAGTCTCTAATTATTTCAAAATTAAAGGGCGTTTTTATGGCAAACGTCCTGATAAGATCCGTAGATAAAAAAATAACTTTATTGACATTTAAATAGTTTCAAACCTTTCTTGTTTTACCAGACACTTTCTTACAAAAGTGTCTCGTATATAAAGAATTCCCTGCTGAAATCATAAGAATTATTCATGAAAATCCAATGATTTTAAGAGAAGGGACTATCAAAATAATTACTCTTATCAATCCACAATTTTTTTTATCAATTACACGGCCCAACAAAAAAAACATTTTTTGCTGCTGATTTAATTCTAAGACCTGTTTCTGGATAATATTGATGTGCTGATTTCAAACATCACCTTAGATTTTGTCCATCACATCAGGTTTTCGTGCAATGTAATATGCCTATTTTGGGTGATCCATGAAGGGCGCTTATCAAAATTGATGATTTTTGAGACCTGTTAACAGCTGTTTTGCTGTTAAAATTTTATCTGTGGAATACGCAAATATGTGCATTAAATCTAAATGTCATGTACAACATATTAAAATCTTGGGTATCTTGATTTCCCCAGGTGTGAGCGTGACGTCATGATCATGGATTCATTTTTTGCTTATTTAAACACTTTTAATCACTTTACGTGTCAATATTACCATTGTATATTAAAGTTCACTCCCTGCACAATTGTTTACTTTTCCATGCTGATTCTGAGTATGTAAAAACTTATTTTTTGAAAAGAAAAACAATTGGGCATAACCCTGCCAAAATGCGATATCTCCAAAATATCCGTATTTGATTGCTCGAAAACCTGACGTGATAGGCAAAAACTAAGGTGATTTTTTAAATTAGCACACCAAAGTTACCTAAAAACAGGTATTAGAATTAAATCAGCAAAATTGGTGTTGGGCAGTGTTATCAATTGTATTTTGAAATTTAATCCACTTTGTATGTATTCTAAAGACTCATGTTTCATTTTGAGAGATAAAATCAATCGTAAGTTCATAGAAAATTGTTCGTATCTGAAAATTTTATCAATTTTAAAATTAAACTCCAAATGTGATTGAGAATTTTGAGTAGTAATATGGAAATCAGCATGTTCAAATTAACGAAATGAAAACATTTGTGCCAGTTAAAGACAAAAAATTGGAAAATGTTGTCTAATGTTATGGTCTCAATACGGGTGACAGTAATTTTGTGCTGCAGTAACATTGTTGTACAGTATATTATTAGTTAATAACTCTTGTATTTGTTTCAGCATTAAAGAAAACTAAGTGAATTGATTTTAAGTTAACATTATTAATAATTTTAATAACTGCCACGGTTTCTTTAATCTGCATTTTCTCAGCAATCACTTTTATCGAAACAAACCACCATGGAAATATTTCTAGAAGAGTTTTAGATGCAAGATATAAGACGCTCTCCAAGGGAGCTACTTTATCCTTCCCCTTTACTTTAATTCCACTTTCCTCCTGAAAGAGGGAGGATGTATTCTTTGAAAATCTTTGCTGTTGTTAAAAGTTTTTAAACTTTTAAAAAACTTTGATGTCTTAAGATTTTTATTTCATTTTGAGATTTCTGATATTATCTTCGTATGCTGATTTTACCTTGTATTATTATTATTATTATCATCATTATTATTATTATTATTATTATTTATTATTATATATCTACATTTCAACCTTTCAAATGTTTCATGCGATTATTCCTCATTTCACGAAGGTCAAGCTTTTTGCCCACTCCTCTTATATGTAATATATATATATATATATATATATATATATATATATATATATATATATATATATATATATATATATATATAGATATATATATATATATATATATATGTATATATATATATATATATATGTGTGTGTGTGTGTGTGTGTGTGGGTGTTTGTGTGTGAATATATGTAAATATGAGTGATTGTTTATATGTATTAATACAGTATATGTTAGTATGTGATGTGAATCATTTAGGAGAAAAACAGAGGTTTATAAAATCGCCATACAATGTCCAATTTATTCAATAATTTAAAATACTTCTAAATCAAAAAGAAAAAAATTGCTTCAGAATCTTGAGAACGGCCTGATTTCTCCCTTTAATAGTGATTGTCTGTAAAAGAGAAAAAGAAGTAGGATTAGATATCAATAGAACACTCTTCTTGCCTTTCAATCACTTGCTTGTTCATTGTGTTTATTTCTTGCTGCAGTTAAGTAATAATTAATGAGAAACAACCAAGTGAAGCTTATTAAGATCCCGTGAGACTAAATCTTTTCTGCAGTTTCAAAGTTGATGAAAAAATCCTAACACTGATTTTAGCGAATACAAAGAATTGTGAATTGTAATGAAATTCTGGGACAAAAAAATTTAATTAAATAATCCTAATTATTATAAGGATATATTAAGTAGGCTCTGAATCCCTGACTAGTTGTCATCATTAATTAACAATATTTAACATGTCCAGACAAGGCGTTATTGTGATTAATTTAAATGTTAAATTAAATTTCATGAAGGATAATATAATATAGTTGGTGAGTTGCATAGAATTTCAAATGCAAAAATTTTGGAAATTATTCTCAGTTCCAAATATTTAGTAATTTTGGATGAACTTCGGTTTTGTTGCACTGAAGGACAATCTCGATAATGTGGTATGGTTTGAGGACATAAGAAAGCTTACGAATGTTAACTGCATATACCTTTTATAAAAAAGAGCAATGAAAATACACTTACAGTATCCATTTGGGTGCCCGTAATTATGTGTTTGCCCAAGTCTTTTGTGCACCAGCTCTCCTGGCAAGATATCAGCGCCAGAACCATAGGATTGTCCATAGCCACCATGATGGGATCCGTATGAGGGCCTGTATCCACCGTGTGGAGGATAATACCCATCATGATGGGATCCGTGTGTTGGAATGTGTCCATATTGAGCTGGAAATATTTTAATTTTTTTTACAGATATTATCATATATTAATAAATTTTACTTGTAAGGTTTACTACCCATAATAAGCATAAAATCGTTAGTCCAATGTCGGATTTGAGTAAAGTTAAGTTTCATCAATTTAATTCAAAGTATTTTAGGAATATGATGAAAATCCCAAAATTAAAGTGAAAAACAGAATTTCTTTAGTAAATCAGGCCATTAAAAATTCATTAAAAAGGAGGTTAATTTTTAAACGAGTAAGAATTAATAATTAAAGTAATATTCCATTAATAAATGCAATAAATTTGAAACTTATGAAAGTTTCTTAACGTTTCCTTTAGGCAAAAGAATATCTTCAATTTTAATTTGTATAATTCTTTAATACTTACTGTCTGCAGAAACTGCATAAATGGCACACGCAATGACAACGAGTTTCAACTGAAACAAATGTTAACAATTATATATAGTATATACGTTAGTACAAATCCAAACTATTAAATAAATTCAACGTTGCTTAACCTTACTAATCTAACGGAAAGCTGTTTTACTACTTATCCACAACGTAACTCTTTTATTTCTTAACATCTCCTATTCGATTACTTCCTAATTAGAACGATTCCTCTCCCCATTCGCAAACCTAAAGTGGGAGTGCTCGAAGTAGGAACTCTCGATGTGACAAAACTGCTTTTAGTTTGGGAATGGGTAAGTACAAATGCATGAATGATCGTCGGGTATTTTTTATGAAAAAATCTAACTGAAAATTGGGAATTCTACATTTGAAATGAGGATTGATCGATTTCAGAATTACTTCCTTTGAGATTCCCATTTTGGGTTCCTCGTCTTGGGGCGAAGAGTCAAATAAGAATGGTCAAAACTGGGAAGTAACCCTCAAATTCATTTTCAGGTAAGTTTGTTATAAATTTTAAGTATAATAAACACATCATTTATAGTTATTTGCACAGACTAACTTTTAAGTTCTAAATCTCATATTTCAATATGTTGTATTTCTCAAAGACCAAAATTTTAATAATATAAGTGACTAAGTTTAAAAACTGGTGATTAATGTGACACTCAAAGGGCAAACACTATTTTCATTAATTGTACAAACACATTTACATGAAATGTAAATAATGTTAAATTATTTACAAATAATTTAACGAGTAAAGTTAAATTCTCTACCAATTTTATCGTTTTGGTTTAGTTAAAGAAATGCAAAGCTACAAACCATTTTAAGACTTCCTAAATTTATTTATCAAGCACTTGAAAACAACTGACTCTAGACAGGCACGCATATTCATTTATATATGCTCAGGGAAACAGATTTCACACTCAAATTTCCCCAGCTTGCAAAAAATGTCCTTCAAATTAATTTAAAAATAAAATTAAAATCATTTAAAAAGTTAAATAATTAGGGTTGCACTAGTTTTTTGGGTACATTGCTTTTATTCGGTATAAGTTGTGTAATAAAATAAATCTTAAAATTGATGTTATTGAGAAAATATATATTTTCTCCAAACGAAAGTGTCATTCATGTTCATCCCTTAAACTATGGAAAAATCGATGTGGCCTTTGAATTGCCTGCAAAAATCATACTCATTTAAAAAGCAATACTGTATAAACCGCAGAGAGATGTTTTCCAAATTTTGAGGTTAAAAACTAAGGTGCGACTTATATGAATTTCGAAAAATTGCAGATGTACAATTTTCGGAAGAAATTAGATATGGGACAGCGAAGAGAAAAACTGGAATGAATTCGCCAATTTATGCGATATCACAATCGTTTTATCAGAGTAGAGATCATACTTTCATTTCTTCTCTCTTCTGTAAAGGAAAAAAAAAATAATAATAATAAATACTTCATCAATCACAGGTTTCATAATGCTTTACCTAGTTTAGTTTTTCTCCTCTCTCTCTCTCTCTCTCTCACTCTCTCTCTCTCTCTCTCTCTCTCTCTCTCTCTCTCTCTCTCTCTCTCTCTCTCTCTCCAAAGCCTTTTGAGATACTTCTTTTCCTTGTAACTCCTTGTAACTCTCTCTCTCTCTCTCTCTCTCTCTCTCTCTCTCTCTCTCTCTATATATATATATATATATATATATATATATATATACATATTGCTCTTATTATCAGTATTTCCCCGTGTATCATATAAGGAAGAACAAAAGTATGAGAGAGAGGTAGTAAAACCTGTTTAGGATTTATAAATCTAAGTTTAGACATTATAACAACACTCCCAGAGATCTTTCAGAGATATAATTGATATGGTCCTTCCACTCAAAATTCTTATCTAGCATGACGACTAAAAATTTCATTACATTACATTCTTTAACAATGAGTTCTCCAACATTCAGTTGTAAAGAGGTACACTTTTTTGTTACTAAAGATCACAAATAGTTTTATTTGAATTTACTCTAGAAAGATTGATGTCTGCTAATATACAGTACAACTTTGGTAATTTCTGTTTTAAGTATAACCTTCGCTGTATTGACATCTTTACAAGAAGACGACACAGTTGTATTGTCTCCAACCATTATAACATTAAGAATATTGTTGGAACGACGGTCGTCATTTATATACAGTAAATAGTAGGGGACCTAGAAGTGAGCCCTGAAGTGCCCCATGTTTTACAGTCAGTTTAGTTGTAGAGACATTATTTAATGACACATATTCATATCTTTTGGGCAGATAATTTTTAAACCAAACTATCGGAATACAGTTTGCTGAGTAGAATATTATGGTTTGTAAAGCCTTAATCAAATCCACAAATAATATATCATTATTTCTTTGTTCTCTTCAGCGGCATTGGCACTTTCCACAAGGTTCAAAATAGCCATTTATCTTGTTTTATAATTACAGAAGTCGTAATGATGTGGCGTTAATAAGTTTTATAACTCTATACAGGGTGTCCCATAAGTCCGGCATCATAAGAGAAATTAATATTTTTCTATTTCTACAAACCATAATTCATATTTTTCTTATGCTCGGGATGCCAATTTCCCGTCCACCATTCTGTTCAGTGACGAGGCTGTTTTTTATGGAAACGGTGAGGTAAATCGACAGAACACCCGCTACTGGTCTCAAAACAACCCTCACTGGTATACCTCTTCAAAGGAACAAGGTGCATCTCGGGTGATGGTATGGTGTGGCATTTGGAAGGATCGCATCGTAGGACCCCACTTTTTCGATGAACGTGTCACTGGAGGCACCTACCTACGTATGCTCAAGGAAGAAGCATTTCCCAGTGTCTTGAACGAAGAAGGAAATTTCCCAACATGGTTCCAGCAAGACGGCGCTCCTGCACATTACAGCACCCAAGTAAGGGAATACCTGTACCAACAATTCCCTGGTCATTGGATAGGACGTCGAGGGCCTGTGGAATGGCCAGCTAGAAGCCCGGATCTCACGCCACTAGATTTTTATCTCTGGGGCCACTTGAAGGCGCTGGTATACGCAGAGAAAATTAGGAGTGTTGAACATTTGCGGCAGCGCATTATTGGGGCATGTAACACCATTACTCCTGACATCATTCACCGTGTGCTTGCTGACTGGGTATCACGTCTGAATTTGTGTATTGAAAACAATGGTGGACATATTGAGCACGTTCTGTAAATAAAAGCTTTTGTTTTGCCTTTTTTTATTATTTTTCCTATGATGCCGGACTTATGGGACACCCTGTATAATGATATATCCTATTTTTACAATTTTTTTTAAAATTATTAAACACAGATAATGAACTAACTGGTTTATAATTTGCTGCTAACGCAGGATCACCGCCCTTGGGTAAAGGCACTAAACAATAAATTTGTATCATTAATACAAATAAACATCCAGTAATTTTTGCCAGTGTTACTGATATTTTATCTTTAACAAGCTTCAGTATTGGCACACAAATGTTATAAATGTTGTTTTAGTATTTTTCAATTTACCAATAATAATCTGGACCTCATTAGAAGTAGCAGGAACAAATGAAAATTAATTTTTGGACTGGGTGGCATGTGATCCAATGGCAACTGTTTATTATTTGAAAGTTGTGAGTGAAGTTTTTCACTTATTGATGTAGAATTGTTATTGAAACAGTTTTCTATATTGATATCATCTGTAACTGTTTTTATTACAAACACTTAGTTTTCTTATTCAGCTCTTCTTAATTCTGTTTTGTATGAGACCTTTTATGGTTGACCATGTGTTCTTCACGTTTCCTTTATGTTTGGAAAATTAATGTTATAACAGCTATATTTTGAAGTTTTAAATATAATCTTCGCTGCATTAACATTTTTACAAAAGAACATAATTAATTTAGTGAACTGGTTTCTATATTGTGTATACTGTAGCTTAGGGATTTTATTTCACAGTTGCAGTTTTAAACATTTGTCCATGTTTTTTAATTGAATTAAAAATACCTGAAATAATGCACAGTTTTCCTATACTTTTGGGAGAAACTTTTTTTTTTTGTTAATGGGAAAGCAGCTGTTAAAAATATGAAAGAGGGAGTCATAGAAGACCTGAAACATGAATTATGATCTGGGTTACTCGTGGGATCAGTAGAATCCATTGTAAATTTTCTAAAGCAACAATAAATTTTCTTTTGTTAACCTCTGTAACTATTCTATATTCTATTCTGTTTCTGATATTTCAGAAATATCCCTAAAGAAAATGAAAAACATTAAAATATTAAAAGGTTTAAAAACTATTATAAATACGTCTATCATTTCGTATAGGTATTTCAACGTTTTTGCCTTGATTCGAAGTAAAGACCATCTTTTTTTTCGTTACGTTTACTTTCGAATAGGAAAATAATTCCCAGGTTTCTTTCTTGATGTTATAGTTAAATAATCTTTGGTGAATAGACCTTTCTTTAATGATTTTATGAAAATCATTCATTCTAATTCATACTGTATTTTCATTGGTTCTCCTCTCATTCTAATTTCACTAAAAATGCATTCTTATTAGCTTGTTTCTTCGTGGTTTGAAAAGTCTTACTGCAGGGCCGCCGCTTCCATTAGGCGAGGTTAGTAAATGCTAAGGGCGCCAAAGATCTGGGGGGCGCCAGCGCCTCCCGCCCTGTGCACGTCTGATAGTATTGTGTAAGAACAACATAAAAAAATAATGAAGGAATGAGAAGCATAGACAAATGATGAAAGGTTGTACGACGTATGTACACCAGTTTAGCTTGACTGATATTTACATAATTAACTTATTCATCTTATTGGGTCATTATAGAACTTTCACTATGACGACCTTTAACCCTTTAGGGACGGGAGTCGTAAATAAGCGATTTAAAAATGTTGCGCGCAAAGACGGGAGTCGTCAATAAGCGACTCGGCTTATTTACGGCTTAATATGAGTTCCGGGAGTCGTCAGTAAGCGAATAACTGTTTTTATGTGACATATGCCCTTCTTGCTTGGAAAAAACAGTAGATATGTCCTTTTTGCACGCATATTTTAGCAGTTTTGAGCGTTCTGATTTGTTACTACATATGCCTCGCTTTACTAGCTGTTTTGATTGGTCATGACACTTTCTTGAACTGTGAAATGATTTTATAATTTTATAATAAATGTATGTATTAGCAAATTAAAATAGATCAGTGTAAGGCAAATAGTTTCTTCAATATGGTACCTTGATTACTTTGTGGGCAAACCCAATCGTGAAGTGGGAGGCGGGTGGGGGCGCCAGCTGCAGTCCTGCTAAGGGCGCCAAATAGGCTGGCGCCGGACCTGAGTCTTAGGCTTCGGTTTCTAAATTATGGGGTTAATTATAGCAGACATTCTTTTACTAAATAGGTTATCCTAAACATTTTAGTAACAAGTTTCTAATTATTTCAAAATTAAAAGGGTATTTATATGGCAAACGTCCTGATATGGCAAACGTCATATATAAAGAATTTCCTGTTGAAATCGTAATAAGAATTATACATGAAAATCCAATGATTTTAAGAGAAGGATCTATCAAAATAATTACTCTGATCAATACACTATTTTTAACTGACAAAAAAATACGTGTCTTTACCTAATTTTCATATGTTAATTCCAAAAATTGCGTAAAAAAGTTTTTCTCACGAGTAAATTTCGAGTTACACCCTTCATTAAATTAATAAGTTATTTTTACTGTGCAAGAAGAAATCACGTAGCACACCACACTTTCTAGCTAAGAATTAAATCGTGTCTGTACTATCTATTTCATGAACCTTTTATCAAATCAATTGTATTTTGAAATTTAATCCACTTTGTATGTATTCTAAAGACTCGTCTTCCATTTTGAGAAATAAAAACAATCGTAAGTTCATAGAAAAGTGTTCGTATCTAAAAATTTTCTGTGATAAAATTAAACTCCAGATGTGATAGAGAAGTTTGAATATTTACATGGAAATCAGCATGCCCAAATTAACGAAGTGAAAACTCTTTTGTGTCAGTTAAAGACAAAAAATTGAAAATTGTTGTCTAGTTTTATGGTCTCAATTCGAGTGACAGTAATTTTGCGCTGCAGTACTGAATTGAATTGAAATGAATTGAATAACCTTTATTAATAATAAAATAAATACATTAATTTTACAATTTACAATGACATGAATAATTGTGACGCTCGACTATTTATTTAATTTAATTTGGCCCTTAAGCTTTAGGCTTTACTGGGCTCTTATTAAAAATAAACAGCTAGTTGTTATTAATTAATAATAAATAAATAAATAAGTAAATAAGTATTATTAATAGTTAAAACATGTATTAATCTTAAATTATCACTGCTGACATGACAAATGTAATGTCACCATTGAAGGCACTATACCAATACCATACAAAGAAACCAATATTATACATGAGAGATAAGAACTGAAAAATCCCAAGAAATGTGTTTTTAATACTAGATTACACACGAGAAATTAATAATTAATAAACAATAGTAATGGACATTAATCCTAGATTTTTGTTAGTATGCCATTATTAATCGGGATTTCAACTTGGTTTTAAACAAATTTACATTCACAATATTTTTTATATCGGCATTTAAGTCATTCCATAGTTTCAATCCAATAAAAATGGTAGTTTTTGAGATGAAGACAATTTAAATTGAGGTATAACAAGTTTTTATCTATTTCTAGTCTGATACGTGTGGATTTCTTGATGAGTTACAAAATATCTATTTACTCATTGTAAATTAATGATTTTGTTCTTACACTTGTAAATAAAAATAAAATGTGCCAGTTTGGTTATATCATTGAGCTAGTAGGTTTAGCTCTTTAAATAATGCACTAGAGTGATCAAGGAAATCAGCATCAGATAATAACCTTATTGCTCGTTTTTGGATGACAAAGATACCATTTAATGCGTTGTTAGCGGAGTTTCCCCAAACAAGGGTGCAGTACGTTATATAAGGAAGAGCAAGAGTATGATAAAGAGTCAATAAAACTTGTTTAGGGACTACATTTCTAGGTTTAAACATTATAGCAACGCTCCTTGAAATCTTTTTCGCGATATAATTTACATCATCACTTCACTGCAAATTCTTATCTAGCGTTACACCAAGAAATTTCGTTACAGTACACTCCTTTATAGCGATTTCGTTAACATTAAGTTCATCAAGATATATATTTCTTTTATTAGTAAAAATGTAAAAATCATGAAATTTGTTTTACTGGTATTTAGGAGGAGTTTATTGGTGATCAACTATTTCATTATACTGATGAATTCTGAATTAAATATATTCTTAGCTGAATTAACATTTTTGCAAGAAAAAGAGAGTTCTATCATCTGCAAACATTATGAAGTTCAGTATATCAGATGAACGTGGAAATTCATTTATATATAATAAAAATAATAGTGGACCCAGAACTGAGCCCTGCGGCACATCATGTTTGACAAGCGCTTTAGTTGAGCAAACCTTATTTACTGATACAAAATGATATCTATTGGACAAATAACTTTTAAACCAATCACTGATTGCTCCCCTAAAGCCGTAACAATATAATTTTTTAAGTAGAATATTATGGTCTATTACAGCAAACGCCTTACTCAAATCCATAAATATTTATAGCATTATTTCTTTGTTCTCTTTAGCTATATTTACATTTTCCATAAGATTTAAAATAGCCATTTCCGCTGTTTTATTATTACGGAAGCCACATTGAGTTGGAGATAATAAATTGTAGGATTCTAAACATCGCTGCAATCTACTTTTTACAATTTTTTCAAAAACTTTGCTGAACACGGATAATGAACACACCGGCCTGTAATTTGTTGCTAGTGTGGAATCATCCCCTTTAAAAAGGATGTTATACAACCAGTTTTTGGCATTGATGGGAATATTCCTTTGGAAATACTTTGATTGATAATTTTAGCCAAAGTTACAGATATCTTATCTTTAACAAGTTTCAATATAGGTACAGGAATGTTATGAATGTTATTTTTTGTATTTCTTAATTTATCAATAATATTCCGGACCTCAGTAGAGGTAGCAGGAGCAAAAGAAAATGAATTTAGTGGGCTGGGTGGCATATATTCTAGAGGTGAGTGATCATTATTTGTAATCGTGAGCGAAGCTTATCCGCTATTGAAGTAAAATGGACATTTAAAGAGCCTGCAATAGCAGTATCATCAGTAATTTCTTTATTATCAACATTTAATTTCTCTATTGAATTTTTCTTAATTTGTTTTCCGAGAAAACTGTCTATGGTTGTCCAAGTGTTTTTCATGTCTACTTTATGTTTGGTAAATTGATTGTTATAATAGTTATATTTTGTAATTTTGATTATTTTAGTTAATTTGTTTCTGTACTAAGTATATTGTACTTTAGGAATTTTGCTTTGTAATTGCAATTTGAATAATTTATCTCTGTTCTTTCTTGAAGTAATAATTCCTGGAGTGATGCATGGATTTGCGACACTTTTGAACGAAACTGTTTTTCTCCTTAAAGGAAAGCAAATATTAAAAATATGGAATAAGGTATCATAGAAGAACTGAAACATATAACCTGGGTCAATTCGAGTATTTTCTACAGCCCCAATAAATGTCCTTTTGTTAACCTCTAAGAATATTCTGTAATCAGTAGTTGTTTTGTCCGCAACCTGAACAACGTTACTGAATATAGCGTAAGTAGGAAAATGATCACTGCTGTTTGTGGTTATAATTCCAGAATTTACGAGGGCATTGTTATTTACAAATATATTAATTATCAATCGTAGAATCTGTTATTCGATTACCACAGTTGCAGACTCGAGGGGGTTTGGTAATAGTATGACTAAGATAGAAAGAACTCATTAAGTTTAAAAATTTATGAGAGATTGCTTCAGATTGTAAATTGATGTTGAAGTCACCCCCAACTATGGCATTCGATTTATGAAAGTTGCATAACATGTTATATAAGTGAATTAAAAAGCTATTGATATTAGTATTACGTGGTCTATATATTGCATGGACAGAAAATACATTACATTTGTCTTTTATATTAATAAATCAAGTTTTCATTATCACTATTACATCGTTGTACAGTACATTATTAGTTAATAACTCTTCTACTTATTTTAGCATTAAAGAAAACTAACTGAATTGATTTTAAGATAACATTACTAATAATTTTAATAATTGCCACGGTTCCTTTAATCTGCATTTTCTCACCAATCACTTTTTATCGAAACAGACCACCATTCCAACAATTCTGGAAGAGTTTTAGATGCCAGACATAAGACGCTCTCCAAGGGAGCTACTTTTTCCTTCCCCTTTACTTTAATTCCACGTTCCTCCTGAAAGAGGGAGGATGTATTTTTTCGAAATCTTTGCTGTTGTTAATATTTTTTTAACTTTTAAAAAACTTTAATGTCTTAAGATTTTTATTTCATTTTGAGATATCTGATATTATTCTCGTATACTAATTTTACCTTGTATTATTATTATTATTATTATTATTAATATATATAATATACACACATGTGTGTGTGTGTGTGTGTGTGTGTGTGTGTGTGTGTGTGTGTGTGTGTATATTTCGACTTTTCAATTGATACATGCGACGATTCCTCATTTCACGAAGGTCAAGTTTATTGCCCCTTCTCTTATATATATATATATATAATATATATATATATATATATATATACACACATAGGTATGAGTGATTGCTTACATGTATTAATACAGTATATGTTAGTATGTGATGTGAATCATTTAGGAGAAAAACAGAGGTTTATAAAATCGCCATACAATGTCCAATTTATTCAATAATTTAAAATACTTCTAAATCAAAAAGAAACAATTGCTTCAGAATCTTGAGAACGGCCTGATTTCTCCCTTTAATAGTGATCATCTGTAAAAGAGAAAAAGAAGTAGGCTTAGATATGAATAGAACACTCTTCTTTCTTTTCAATCACTTGCTTGTTCATTTTGTTTATTTCTTCCTGCAGTTAAGTAATAACACTGTCCAACAAAATGAAACCTTTTTCTCATCACAAACATGATCACACTTTTCTTAATGCATATTTCGTGCTGATTCCGAATCCGGTTTTATTTATTTTCTAGCACGTACAGTTATATAGATACACTGGTTTTGATATTTTTAAGTTTTTGATATTGCTATAAGAAAATTTATGGATGTATAGATCACACTTAGGAATGCTAAACAACAAATACATCATATACCTTATTCAATGTACTTATAAATAAAGAATATATACATTATTTTATTAAAAGCGCTGTGAGTGTGATTTCCTTTTGTAAATTTGGCCTGGATTGTCACGATACAGCATCCAACAATGGTCCGCCATCATGCTTTCATTCCAATATCCTTGGTAGCGCTTCTCCATCATCTGAATATCTTGATGGAAGCGCTCTCCTTGCTTGTCACTCACTGCACCAAGGTTTTCAGGAAAGAAATCTAAGTGGGAATGCAGGAAGTGAATTTTTAACGACATTCGACACTCCATTTCTTTGAAGGCATGAAGGAGGTTCTTGACTCCATCCTTATACGCAGGTGACTTGTTGCTTCCAAGAAAGTTTTCACATATCCATTTGAACGCCAGCCAAGCCTTCAATTCCAGCGGACTTAGGACTTTTTCAAATTCAGTGTCATTCAAAACCTCCCTTATTTGTGGCCCAACAAAAATTCCTTCGTTCAATTTTGCTGCAGTAACCTTCGGAAATTTCCTTGAAAGGTATTGGAACCCTTCAGAATTGACTTTACCCATTGCTTTAACAAATTCTTCATTAAACCAAGTTTAATGTGAAGAGGTGGCAGATAAATCTTTTGGGGATCCACTAAAGGGACAGACTGGACATTGCTTATCCCTGGGACATATGTATACCTAAGTGGCCAGTCACTTTTGGTGTAATGTTCTATAGTGGCGCGACTGTCCCACAGGCAAAGGAAACAACAAAATTTTGTGAATCCTGACTGCATACCCATAAGCATTCCTATAACTTTTAGATCTCCACAAACATTCCATTGATGACTGTCGTATTTGATTGCCTTAAGTAGTATATCCATATTGTCATATGTCTCTTTTAGATGGACGGAATGGGCAATGGGGATGGATGGCATTATATTACCATTATGCAAAAGAACTGCTTTCAGGCTTCTCTGCGACGAATCAATAAAGAGGCGCCACTCAGATGCCACATACGTCTGAGATATGGCTGTAAATAGTCCATTGATGTCATGGCAATAACAGAGAGGACCGTCTACTGAAAAGAATGCTGTTAATTCAAAATTCCGCTTTCGGTAGTAACTAATACGAACATTGTTCTCAAGTAAATTGTTCTCCCTTAGTCTTGAGGCGAGAAGCTCTGATTTCTCTTTAGAGAGCGATAAGTCTCTAACAAGATCATTCAACTGTCCTTGGGTTAACTTTTTAGGCTCTAAATGTCTAACTTCAAAAGTGTACTCTGGTTCTGTAGATGGTCCGGAAACGCCAGTTGCACCTTCATCACTTTCCATGTCATCTATGATAGAATCTAGCCTATCACTTGGGGGAATTGGAATGGGCAATGTTTCATCATGTTTTACTGGTCTACGTGCTGAATCCAAGTTTGGATATACAATCTGGTGTTTGTTCTTGGCAGAAAACCCCATTAAGTTCACACTACAAAAATAACAGTCTTCATGATGATCTCTCGGCTCCCTCCATATCATGGGTATGGTAAATGGCATTGAAGCTTTCTTTTTGTTAAGACAATCACGTAATCCATTTGAACAGCCAGAACAGATTTGATGTGGCGCCCATGGTTTATCTTGGTCACCTAGATGGCAACCAAAGTATAGCTTGTATATTTTCTTAATGTCGGTTGTAATACTTCGTCGCTGTGTTTTAGTTGTCAACTGGCCGCATACGAAACAGAACTTGTCGGGGTCATTCTTACATTGTCGAGGCATGTTGACTGACCTGAGCAAACTATAAATTCAAAAAAAATGTACACCAACTTGACACAACAAGTTCTTGGACTGGACTGATCTTTTGACACACAAAGCACGGCGTTGTTGCCTGAATCACAATGCTGCTAGACGTAAAAGCTCACACCTGAAATACATAAGATGTATACTTAAGATAATTGAAATAAATAAGATTAATAAACTAAAAAAACACAATAAAATAAAGACAATCAAATGTTGAAATATTAGTATTTTGCTATTTAAAATGGTTAAATCTGTGTAGTTATATATATGCCTTCATCTTGAAAACTATACGTGCTAGAAAACATCTGAATGCAGTTTTGGAATCAGCGTGAAAAATGCTATCCAGCAACCACAAAGTTTACTCTGATGAAAAATCTTTGTTGACCAGTGTAATTAATGAGGAACAGCCAACTGAAGCTTATTAAGATCCCGTGAGACTAAATCTTTTCTGCAGTTTCAAAGTTGATGAAAAAATCCTAACAGTGATTTTAGCGAATACAAAGAATTGTGAATTGTAATGAAATTCTGGGACAATAAACATTTAATTAAATAATCCTAATTATTGTAAGCATATATTAAGTAGGCTCTGAATCCTTGACAAGTTGTCATCATTAATTAACAATATTTAACATTTCCAAACAGGGCGTTATTGTAATTAATTTAAGTGTTAAATTAAATCTGATGAAGGAAATATTATAGTTCGTGATATGCATAGAAATTCAAAGGAAAAAATCTTGGAAATAATTCTCAGTTCCAAATATTCAGTAATTTTGGATGAACTTCGGTTTTGATGGACTAAAAGACTAAATCGATTATGTGGTATGGTTTGAGGACATAAGAAAGCTTACGAAAGTTCACTGCATATAACTTTCATAAAAAGGCACAGTGAAAAGACACTTACAGTATCCATATGGGAGATCGTGATTATAAACCTGTTTTCCAAGTTTTTTGAAGACCAGTAACCTTCTCTTGATATCAGCGCCAGAACCAGAGGAGGGTCCATAGCCACCAGGATGGGATCCGTATGAGGGCTTGTATCCACCATGTGGAGGATAATATCCATCATGATGGGATCCGTATGGGGGCTTGTATCCATCATGTTGGGGTTTATACCCATCATGATGGGATCCGTATGAAGGAGTGTGTCCATATCGATCTGGAAATATGTGTATTTTTTTTACAGATATTTTATTAATTAATTTTACTTGAAAGGTTTACTACCCATAATAAACATAAAATCGTTTGTCCAATATCGTTGGATTTGGGTAAAGTTCAGTTTCATCAAGTTAATTCAAAAGAATTTTAGGAATATGATGAAAACCCCAAAACTAAAGTGAAAAACAGAATTTCTTCAGTAAATCAGGCCATTAAAAATTCATTGAAAAGAGGTTAATTTTTAAGCGAGAAAGAATTAATAATTAAAATAATAATCTGTAAAAGATAAAATAAAATACAAACTTTGAAAAGTTACTTAAAGTTTCCTTTACACAAAAGAATATCTTCAATTTTCATTTGTATAATTCTTTAATACTTACAGCCTGCAGAAACTGCATAAATCGCACACGCAATGACAACGAGTTTCAACTGAAATAAAAGTTAAAAATTATATACACTATATATACATATATTTATATATATTGGTAGGGTATAACTCCCGTACTGTAGTGCAATATTCTTGAAGGTAATAAACGATAAGATAAATAAACAATAACAAATTTTAAATAAAATAATGATTAAAAGAGAAATTAAAATAAGACACGAACCGAAACAAGTAATAATAAAAACTAACCAAAGCTAAGACAACAAAAAAAGGAAATAAAAAAGAAATAATATATATATATATATATATATATATATATATATATATATATTATTATATATATATATATATATTATATTATTTTTAGCATTATTTTAGCATTATTTTAGCGTTATATATATATATATATATATATATATATATATATATATATTATATTACTGTAAATAAAAAAAAGAAATTTCTTTGATCATCCACTGTAATAATAATAATAATAACAATAATAATAACAATAATAATAATATCAATAATAATAATAATAATAATAATAAAAATGAAAATAAGAAAAACTGGGAGTTGTTTATCCTCCTTAATAACAGAGAAAGTCATGTGATGGCAGGGATTTCCAGTTTTACGTGCAATTCGAACTATCTAATGGTCACTCATTCAACAACTCAACAAACTGAATGTCGCTTAATCTCACATATCCAACGGGAAGCTGTTTTACTACCTAACAGCGACGTAGCTCTTTCACTCCTCAACATCTCATATTTCATTATTTCCCAATTAGAACCATTTCCCTTCCTATTCGCAGTCCCAAAGTGGGAGTGGGAATTCTAGATGTGATAAAACTGCTTTCTGATTTGGGAAAGAGTAAACGCAAATTTTTTAGGCCCGACAGATATTGTCTCTGAAAAATGTAAATCAAAGCTGGGGATCCTACATTTTGAATAGGAGTGGGTCGATCTCAGAATTGCTTACATTAAGATTCACACTTAGATTCTTCGTTTCGGGACGAAGTTTGTTATAATTTTATGTGAGAATAAACACACCATTTAGAGTTACGCAGATTATTATTTATTATTATCATATTCGTAGGAATCGTATATTTCAAATGTGATGTATTTTAGAAAGAAAAGATTTTATTCAAACAAATGACCCATTTGTGAAAGTTAATGTTTAGAAAAATATTTTTAACGGATAAACTTTATATCTTTTAATTATACCGACCCCAAATTACATTACATGATAATAAACTTCTGTAACACGTAATAATGTTAAATTACCCACAATTCTATATTTTTAACTGAGTAAAACAAATGAAAGCCACAAACCATTTTAAGATTTTTTAAATATCCTCTAACTAAATTAGTGTTTATCAAGCGCTAACAAGCCACTGAATGAAGGTGCATATTTATCTTCGTTTATATATGCTCTACGAAAACGGATTTCCCATTCGGATTTCCTCAGTTTACATAGAATGTCCTTACCACAAAACAGAAATGGTGATGGTCACACTAGTTTTTACGGGGCAATTTTTGTTTTCATTTATTATGACCTGTATGAGGAACTAAACCTTAAGTATACTGTTATTTTGAAGTTACAATTCGTGTACGAATCTTTGCTCGACCATGACGTAAGATTTTCACAAAAAAACATTTAAAAAAATGTCATGTTCATTCGTAAAACTTTGAAAATAATTAATATGTCCTTTGAATTCCTTACAAAAACCGATCGCTTTAACTGATACTTAAATTTTTTCTCACTTCTTTCAAGCTAAAAATTTACATTCCGCATGACTCTCATTCTCTCTCTCTCTCTCTCTCTCTCTCTCTCTCTCTCTCTCTCTCTCTCTTTGTATATATATATATACTGCTCTTATTATCAGTATTTCCCCGTGCATCATATAAGGAAGAAGAAAAGTATGAGACAGAGGTAATAAAACCTGTTTAGGTTTTATAATTCTAAGTTTAGATATTATAACAACACTCCCGGTGATCTTTTCAGAGAACCACTCCAAATTCTTATCCAGCACGACGAACAAGAATTTCGTTACATTACATTCTTTTACAGTGAGTTCTCCAACATTCAGGTTGTAAGGAGGTACACATTTTTGTTACTAAAGATCATAAATAGTTTTATTTGTATTTACTGTAGAAAGAGTTTATTTGAGGCCAGCCAATATACAGTACAACTTTCATCAGTTCTGTTTTAAATGTAACATTCGCTGTCTTGACATCTTTACGAGAAGACGACACAGTTGTAGTGTCTGCAAACATTATAAAATTAAGAATATATCGGAAGAACGACGGTGGTCATTTATATACAATAAGTAGTACGGGACCAAGAACTGAGCCCTGAGGTATCCCATGTTTTACAGTCAGTTTTGTTGTAGAGATATTTTTTAATGATACAAATTGATATCTTTTGGACACATCAGTGTTAAACCAAACCATAGGAATAGAGTTTGTTGTGTAGAATATTATGGTCTGTAAAATCTTATTCAAATCCACAAATGTATATACGCGGCTCCACAAAGCTTAGCTCCCCCGCCCATGGCCTAAACCATTAGAGGTACAGTAAAACTAAACATACCTTACGAAAGAGAATTTAATCCTGCATTTAATGAGAAACACTTAAAACTTGGTGTTCCCGCCATTGGCTTCCAAGACAGCCTGAATTCGCTTTGGGTAGCTTGCCAAAGGTGACGTCAATAGATCTTGATCGTTACGCAAGTTTGGGCACCCAGATTTGGTTGTGTCCATTTCACATTCATCCAAAGTTTTATTCCAATTTCTTTTGACGAAGTCCTCACTACTTCGCAACTTTTTGGCAAACCATGAACGTATTATAAAGGTGACTCCAGCATCACGAGCTTCCCGAAATGTTATTGCTCGTATGCGATCTATAAGACGTTGCCTCTCCGAATCACCAATTAATTGAGAAGCCATTATATTATCACTTTATCAGCTAGAGTAATTTTAATACCTGCAATAAATAAAGAATTTTATATATTTTTATAATCACTAAAAACTATTTCGATATAAGTAAACATGTAAGCTGCAAATGGGGGAGGCTAAGTTCTTTAGGAATCCATTATTATTACTTCTTTATTCTCTTGAGCGGCATTGGCACTTTCCACAAGGTTTAAAATAGCAATTTCTCTTGTTTCATTTTTACGGAAACCTTAATGATGTGGCGTTAATAAGTTTTATAACTCTACAGTATATAATGATGTATCCTATTTTTACAAGTTTTTCAAAAATTTTACTGAACGCAGATAATGAACCAACTGGTCTATAATTTATTGTTAGTGCACGATCACCGCCCCTGTATTATCATTAATACAAATAAACATTCAGTAATTTTTGCCAGTGTTACTGATATTTTATCTTTGACAATCTTCAGTATTGGCACACAAATGTTATAAATGTTGTTTTAGTATTTTTCAACTTACCAATAATAATCTGGACCTCATAAAGAAGTAACAGAAACAAAAGAAAATCAATTTTGTTGGCTGGGTAGCATGTGATCCAACGGCAACGCGTTATTATTTGATAGTTGTGAGTGAAGTTTTACATTTATTGATGCAGAATCCTCACTGATAAAGTTTTTTATCCCGCTATCATCGGTAATTGTTTTTATTATAAACATCTAGTTTTTCTATTCATTTCTTCTTAATTCTGCTTTAGATGAGACGGTTCATGGTTGCTCATGTGTTCTTCACGTTTCCTTTATGTTTGGAAAATTAATGTTATAACAGTTATATTTTGAAGTTTTGAATATAATCTTCGCTGCATTAAAATTTTTACCAAAAAATTTATTAATTTAGTTAACTGGTTTCTATATTGTATATACAGGCACGCCTCGGTTTACGAATTAATTCGTTCCTGGAGAGCGTCCGTAAAGCGAAACTTCGTAAAGCAGAGCATTATTTCTCATAGACTTAATGTTATAATCAAGGGTTACGTTTTCAGAAGAAAATTTTACATACAAAATTATATAAAAATCGCAAGAAAAGGTTGACGTCCTTGTAGACACGTTTGTAGACGCGCTTGTAGACACACTTGTAGACGCACTTGTAGATGCAGTCGTGGATGGAGGACGCTTGAAAAATGAATCAAAGTTGTCTGTTTTGAACAAGACTTTTTCTTTTCTCTGTAAATTTCGCGGTAACAGGCAGTAGCATTTTTTAAACTAGCAGCAACTTTTTCAGTTCGTTCGAAATTGGGATCTTGTGCCTGAAAAATGTTGAGGGCTTTATCTAAATGATGAAATGCTTCAGCGAGTCCTTTGACAGTTAATGAATGAGCAGGGATTTCAGTCTCAGGGGCCTCTTCCTCTTCGAGTGTTACCTGATCTTGCATGGCAATAAGATCTTCGTTTGATAGTTCTTCACCATGTCAAAGCAGATATATAAACTGATGCATTTCCAGACACCAAGGTGCGTGAACGCGCCAGAGCGAACAAACGCACGCACGATGCTTCTGAAGCGATTACCACATTACGCATTGTATATGCTTGCGTGAAATAATTATTTTTACCTTTTAAATTTGTTTATTTAATTTTTTATTTAGTGTAAAATAAAATTCGTAAACCCGTGGATTCGTAAAACGAGGCGTCGTAAAGCGAGGTATGCCTGTACACCGTAGTTTAGGGATTGTATTTACACAGTTGCAGTTTGAATAATTTGTCCCTGGTTTTTAATTATATTAATAATATCTGAAGTGATGCACGGTTTTGTTAGAGTTTTGGAAGAAACTGGGTTGTTTGTTTTTTAATATGAAAGCAGCTGTTAAAAATATGAAAGAGAGAGTTATAGAAGACCTGAAACATAAATTATGATCTGGGATATTCGTGAGATCAGTAGAATCCATTATAAATTTTCTAAAGCAACAATAAATTTTGTTTTCTTAACCTCTATAATATTCTATATTATATAGTTTTTTGATATTTCAGAAATATCCCCAAAGAAAATGAAAAACATTAAAACATTAAAAGGTTTAAAAACTATTATAAATAAGTCTATCACTTCGTATAGGTATTTCAACGCTTATGCCTTGATTCGAAGTAAAGACCCCTTTTTTTTCGTTACGTTTACAATAGAATAGGAAAATAATTCTAATGTTTCCTTTCTTGTTGATATAGTTAAATGACCTTGGGTGAACAGACCTCTCTTTATTGTTTTTAAGAAAATCATTCATTCTAATTCATAATATATTTTCACTGGTTCACCTCTCATTCTGATTTCACTAAAAACGCATTCTTATTTGCAAGCTTCTTCGTGTTTTGAAAAGTCTTAGGTTTCAGTTTCTAAATTATGGGGTTAACTATAGCAGACTTTCTTTTACTAAATAGGTTTTCCTTAACATTTTATTAACAAGTTTTTAATTATTTTAAAATTAAAGGGCGTTTTTATGTGAAACGTCCTAAGTTCCGTAGATGGAAATAACTTTATTCACATTTAAATTGTTTCAAACCTTTCTTGTTTTACCAGACACATTCTTCGTAAAGAATCACATCAAACAGATACAAAAACGTCTCGTATGTAAAGAATTCCCTGCTGATATCGTAATAAGAATTCTACATGAAAATCCAATGATTTTAAGAGAAGAGCTATCAAAATAATTACTCTGATCAATACACAATTTTTAACTGACAAAAAAAATACGTGTCTTTACCTGATTTTCATAGTCTAATTCCAAAAATGCCGTAAAAACGTTTTTATCACAAGTAAATTTCGAGTTACACACTTCATTAAATTAATAGGTCATTTTTACTGTGAAAGAGGAAATCACGTAGCACACGACACTTTCCAGCTAAGAACTAAACCGTGTCTGTACTATCTATTTCATGATCCTTTTATCAATTATCAATTGTATTTTGAAATTTAATCCACTTTGTATGTATTCTAAAGACTCGTCTTCCATTTTGAGAAATAAAAACAATTGTAAGTTCATAGAAAACTGCTCGTATTTGAAAATTTTCTCAGTTTTAAAATTAAACTCCAAATGTGATTGAGAATTTTGAGTATTAACATGGAAATCAGCTTGTCCAAATTAACGAAGTGAAAACTCTTTTGTGTCATTTAAAGACAAAAAATTGAAAATTGTTGTCTAGTGTTATGGTCTCAATTCGAGTGACAGTAATTTTACGTTCCTGTAACATCGCGTAACAGTACATTATTAATTAATAACTTTTCTACTTATTTTAGCATTAAAGAAAACTAACTGAATTGATTTTAAGTTAACATTACTAATAATTTTAATAACTGCCACGGTTCCTTTAATCTGCATTTTCTCACCAACTACTTTTTATCGAAACAGACCACCATTCCAACAATTCTGGAAGAGTTTTAGATGCCAGACATAAGACGCTCTCCAAGGGAGTTACTTTTTCCTTCCCCTTTACTTTAATTCCAATTTCCTCCTGAAAGAGGGAGGATGTATTTTTTTCGAAATCTTTGCTGTTGTTAATATTTTTTTAACTTTTAAAAAACTTTAATGTCTTAAGATTTTTATTTCATTTTGAGATATCTGATATTATTCTCGTATACTGATGGTACCTTGTATTATTAGTATTATTACTATTATTAATATATATATATATACATATATATAGGGTGGGCCGTAAGTTTCCATACATAGGAAAAATTAAACGTTTGTTTTTATGTTTCAGATACCCTAAGAATATGCGTTTGACGTAAGATCTTGTTTACTGATGAAGCAAATTTTTACGTCAATGGAGAGGTTAATCGGCAAAACATACGTTATTCGAGTAATGCTAACCCTAACTGGCTGAGTCCGACGAAGATGCAAGGTGCCGGTAAAGTGATGGTGTGGGCCGGGATATGGGGTGACAGAATTATTGGACCAATTTTTGTCAGTGGAAATCTTAATGCCGAAAGGTATCTTAACATGTTGCAAGAATAGATTTTCCCATCCCTGCTAAACGAGGAAGGTAACTTCCCAGTTTACTTCCAGCAAGATGGAGCTCCACCTCATTATGGTCTTCACGTGCGTCGGTATTTGGATCAGCAGTTTCCGGATGCTTGGATTGGTCGGCGTGGTCCTGTGGAGTGGCCTCCCAGATCCCCAGATCTCACCCCCCTTGATTTCTATCTTTGGGGGCACTTGAAGGCCATGGTGTATCAGGAAAAGATACGAGACATAAATCATCTAAAGGAACGTATCACCAACGCCATTACAAGCATAACGTCAACTGTGCTAATGCGTGTTCATCAACAGTGGGGAACACGTATTGAAATGTGTTTTCAAAACAATGGCAACCATGTAGAGCATATTATATAAATAAAAATGGTTGTCCATAAAAAATGTTTATTTTTCCTATGTATGGAAACTTACGGCCCACCCTGTACTATATATATATATATATATATATATGTGTGTGTGTGTGTGTGTGTGTGTGTACATTTCGACCTTTCACTTGATACATGCGACGATTCCTCATTTCACGAAGGTCAAGTTTATTGCCCCTTCTCTTATATATATATATATATATACTGTTTTTACACATAGGTATGAGTGATTGTTTACCTGTATTAATAGAGTATATGTTAGTATGTGATGTGAATCATTTAGGAGAAAAACAGAGGTTTATAAAATCGCCGTACAATGTCCAATTTATTCAATAATTTAAAATACTTCTAAATCAAAAAGAAAAAATTGCTTCAGAATCTTGAGAACGGCCTGATTTCTCCATTTAATAGTGATCATCTGTAAAAGAGAAAAAGAAGTAGGCTTAGATATGAATAGAACACTCTTCTTTCTTTTCAATCACTTGCTTGTTCATTTTGTTTATTTCTTGCCGCAATTAAATAATAATTAATGAGAAACAGCCAACTGAAGCTTATTAAGATCCCATGAGACTAAATCTTTTCTGCAGTTTCAAAGTTGATGAAAAAATCCTACCAGTGATTTTAGCGAATACAAAGAATTGTGAATTGCAATGAAATTCTGGGACAATAAACATTTAATTAAATAATCCTAATTATTATAAGGATATATTAAGTAGGCTCTGAATCCTTGACTAGTTGTCATCATTAATTAACAATATTTAACATTTCCAAACAGGGCGTTATTTAATTAATTTAAGTGTTAAATTAAATCTGATGAAGGAAATATTATAGTTCGTGATATGCATAGAACTTCAAATGCAAAAATCTTGGAAATAATTCTCAGTTCCAAATATTCAGTAATTTTGGATGAACTTCTGTTTTGATGGACTAAAAGACTAAATCGATTATGTGGTATAAAAAAGCACAGTGAAAAGACACTTACAGTATCCATATGGGGGATCGTGATTATAAACCTGTTTTCCAAGTTTTTTGAAGACCAGTGTCCCTCTCTTGATATCAGCGCCAGAACCATAGGAGGGTCCATAGCCACCAGGATGGGATCCGTATGAGGGCTTGTATCCACCATGTGGAGGATAATATCCATCATGATGGGATCCGTATGGGGGCTTGTATCCATCATGTGGGGGTTTATACCCATCATGATGGGATCCGTATGAAGGAGTGTGTCCATATCGATCTGGAAATAGTGTGTATTTTTTTACAGATATTTTATTAATTAATTTTACTTGAAAGGTTTACTACCCATAATAAACATAAAATCGTTTGTCCAATATCGTTGGATTTGGGTAAAGTTCAGTTTCATCAAGTTAATTCAAAAGAATTTTAGGAATATGATGAAAACCCCAAAACTAAAGTGAAAAACAGAATTTCTTCAGTAAATCAGGCCATTAAAAATTCATTGAAAAGAGGTTAATTTTTAAGCGAGAAAGAATTAATAATTAAAATAATAATCTGTAAAAGATAAAATAAAATAGAAACTTTGAAAAGTTACTTAAAGTTTCCTTTACACAAAGAATATCTTCAATTTTCATTTGTATAATTCTTTAATACTTACAGCCTGCAGAAACTGCATAAATCGCACCACGCAATGACAACGAGTTTCAACTGAAATAAAAGTTAAAAATTATATACACTATATATACATATATTTATACATTGGTAGGGTATAACTCCCGTACTATAGTGCAATATTCTCGAAGGTAATAAACGATAAGATAAATAAACAATAACAAATTTTAAATAAAATAATGATTAAAAGAGAAATTAAAATAAGACACGAACCGAAAGAAGTAATAATAAAACTAACCAAAGCTAAGACAACAAAAAAAGGAATAAAAAAGAAATAATATATATATATATATATATAATATATTATATATATATATATATATATATATATATATATTATATATATATATTTTAGCATTATTTTAGAATTATTTTAGCGTTATATATATATAATATATATTATATACGTACGTTATGTGTATATATATTATATTTACTGTAAATCCAAAAAAAAAATTTCTTTGATCATCCACTGTAATAATAATAATTAACAATAATAATAACAATATAATAATAATAAAATAATATTAATAATAATAATAATAAAAATGAAAATAAGAAAAACTGGGAGTTGTTTATCCTCCTTAATAACAAAAAAGTCATGTGATGGCAGGGATTTCCAGTTTTACGTGCAATTCGAACTATCTAATGGTCACTCATTCAACAACTCAACAAACCGAATGTCGCTTAATCTCACATATCCAACGGGAAGCTGTTTTACTACTTAACCGCGACGTAGCTCTTTCACTCCTCAACATCTCATATTTCATTATTTCCCAATTAGAACCATTTCCCTTCCTATTCGCAGTCCCAAAGTTGGAGTGGGAATTCTAGATGTGATAAAACTGCTTTCTGATTTGTGAATGAGTAAACGTAAATTTTTTAGGCCCGACAGATATTGTCTCTAAAAAATGTAAATCAAAGCTGGGGATCCTACATTTTGAATAGGAGTGGGTCGGTCTCAGAATTGCTTACATTAAGATTCACACTTTTAGATTCTTCGTTTCGGGACGAAGTTTGTTATAATTTTATGTGAGAATAAACACACCATTTAGAGTTACGCAGATTATTATTTATTATTATCATACTCGTAGGAATCGTAAATTTCAAATGTGATGTATTTTAGAAAGACAAGATTTTATTCAAACAAATATTTTTAACGGACAAACATTATATCTTTTAATTATACCGACATCAAATTACGTTACATGATAATAAACTTCTCTAACACGTAATAATGTTAAATTACCCACAATTCTATATTTTTAACTGAGTAAAACAAATGAAAGCCACAAACCATTTTAAGATTTTTTAAATTTCCTCTAACTAAATTAGTATTTATCAAGCGCTAACAAGCCACTGAATGAAGGTGCATATTTATCTTCGTTTATATATGCTCTACGAAAACGGATTTCCCATTCGGATTTCTTCAGTTTACATAGAATGTCCTTCACACAAAACAGAAATGGTGATGGTCACACTACTTTTTATGGTGCAATTTTTGTTTTCATTTATTATGACCTGTATGAGGAACTAAACCTTAAGTATACTGTTATTTTGAAGTTACCATTCGTGTACGAATCTTTGCTTGACCATGACGTAAGATTTTCACAAAAAAAACATTTAAAAAAATGTCATGTTCATTCGTAAAACTTTGAAAATAATTAATATGTCCTTTGAATTCCTTACAAAAACCGATCGCTTTAACTGATACTTAAATTTTTTCTCACTTCTTTCAAGCTAAAAATTTACATTCCGCATGACTCTCTCTCTGCCTCTCTCTCTCTCTCTCTCTCTCTCTCTCTCTCTCTCTCTCTCTCTCTCTCTCTCTCTCTCTCTCTCTTTGTATATATATATATATGTATATATATACTGCTCTTATTATCAGTATTTCCCCGTGCATCATATAAGGAAGAAGAAAAGTATGAGACAGAGGTAATAAAACCTGTTTAGTTTTTACAAATCTAAGTTTAGATATTATAACAACACTCCCGGAGATCTTTTCAGAGAACCACTCCAAATTCTTATCCAGCACGACGAACAAGAATTTCGTTACATTACATTCTTTTACAGTGAGTTCTCCAACATTTAGGTTGTAAGGAGGTACACATTTTTGTTACTAAAGATCATAAATAGTTTTATTTGTATTTACTGTAGAAAGAGTTTATTTGAGGCCAGCCAATATACAGTACAACTTTGATCATTTCTGTTTTAAATGTAACATTCGCTGTATTGACATCTTTAAAAGAAGACGACACAGTTGTAGTGTCTGCAAACATTATAAAATTAAGAATATATCGGAAGAACGACGGTGGTTATTTATATACAATAAGTAGTACGGGACCAAGAACTGAGCCCTGAGGTATCCCATGTTTTACAGTCAGTTTTGTTGTAGAGATATTTTTTAATGATACAAATTGATATCTTTTGGACACATCAGTGTTAAACCAAACCATAGGAATAGAGTTTGTTGTGTAGAATATTATGGTCTATAAAATCTTATTCAAATCCACAAATGTATATACGCGGCTCCACAAACCTTAGCTCCCCCGCCCATGGCCTAAACCATTAGAGGTACAGTAAAACTAAACATACCTTACGAAAGAGAATTTAATCCTGCATTTAATGAGAAACACTTAAAACTTGGTGTTCCCGCCATTGGCTTCCAAGACAGCCTGAATTCGCTTTGGGTAGCTTGCCAAAGGTGACGTCAATAGATCTTGATCGTTACGCAAGTTTGGGCACCCAGATTTGGTTGTGTCCATTTCACATTCATCCAAAGTTTTATTCCAATTTCTTTTGACGAAGTCCTCACTACTTCGCAACTTTTTGGCAAACCATGAACGTATTATAAAGGTGACTCCAGCATCACGAGCTTCCCGAAATGTTATTGCTCGTATGCGGTCTATCACACGTTGCCTCTCCGAATCACCAATTAATTGAGAAGCCATTATATTATCACTTTATCAGCTAGAGTAATTTTAATACCTGCAATAAATAAAGAATTTTATATATTTTTATAATCACTAAAAACTATTTCGATATAAGTAAACATGTAAGCTGCAAATGGGGGGGGCTAAGTTCTTTAGGAATCCCTTATTAATACTTCTTTATTCTCTTCAGCGGCATTGGCACTTTCCAGAAGCTTTAAAATAGCAATTTCTCTTGTTTCATTTTTACGGAAACCTTAATGATGTGGCGTTAATAAGTTTTATAACTCTACAGTATATAATGATGTATCCTATTTTTACAAGTTTTTCAAAAATTTTACTAAACGCAGATAATGAACCAACTGGTCTATAATTTATTGTTAGTGCACGATCACCGCCCCTGTATTATCATTAATACAAATAAACATTCAGGAATTTTTGCCAGTGTTACTGATATTTTATCTTTGACAAGCTTCAGTATTGGCACACAAATGTTATAAATGTTGTTTTAGTATTTTTCAACTTACCATAATAATCTGGACCTCATAAAGAAGTAACAGAAACAAAAGAAAATCAATTTTGTTGGCTGGGTAGCATGTGATCCAACGGCAACGCGTTATTATTTGATAGTTGTGAGTGAAGTTTTACATTTATTGATGCAGAATCCTCACTGATAAAGTTTTTTATCCCGCTATCATCGGTAATTGTTTTTATTATAAACATCTAGTTTTTCCATTCATTTCTTCTTAATTCTGCTTTTGATGAGACGGTTCATGGTTGCTCATGTGTTCTTCACGTTTCCTTTATGTTTGGAAAATTAATGTTATAACAGTTATATTTTGAAGTTTTGAATATAATCTTCGCTGCATTAAAATTTTTACCAAAAAATTTATTAATATAGTTAACTGGTTTCTATATTGTATATACAGGCATGCCTCGGTTTACGAATTAATTCGTTCCTGGAGAGCGTCCGTAAAGCGAAACTTCGTAAAGCAGAGCATTTTTTCTCATAGACTTAATGTTATAATCAAGGGTTACGTTTTCAGAAGAAAATTTTACATACAAAATTATATAAAAATCGCAAGAAAAGGTTGACGTCCTTGTAGACACGTTTGTAGACGCGCTTGTAGACACACTTGTAGACGCGCTTGTAGACACACTTGTAGACGCACTTGTAGATGCAGTCGTGGATGGAGGACGCTTGAAAAATGAATCAAAGTTGTCTGTTTTGAACAAGACTTTTTCTTTTCTCTGTAAATTTCGCGGTAACAGGCAGTAGCATTTTTTAAACTAGCAGCAACTTTTTCAGTTCGTTCGAAATTGGGATCTTGTGCCTGAAAAATGTGAGGGCTTTATCTAAATGATGAAATGCTTCAGCGAGTCCTTTGACAGTTAATGAATGAGCAGGGATTTCAGTCTCAGGGGCCTCTTCCTCTTCGAGTGTTACCTGATCTTGCATGGCAATAAGATCTTCGTTTGATAGTTCTTCACCATGTCAAAGCAGATATATAAACTGATGCATTTCCAGACACCAAGGTGCGTGAACGCGCCAGAGCGAACAAACGCACGCACGATGCTTCTGAAGCGATTACCACATTACGCATTGTATATGCTTGCGTGAGATAATTATTTTTACCTTTTAAATTTGTTTATTTAATTTTTTATTTAGTGTAAAATAAAATTCGTAAACCCGTGGATTCGTAAAACGAGGCGTCGTAAAGCGAGGTATGCCTGTACACCGTAGTTTAGGGATTGTATTTACACAGTTGCAGGTTGAATAATTTGTCCCTGGTTTTTAATTATATTAATAAAATCTGAAGTGATGCACGGTTTTGTTAGAGTTTTGGAAGAAACTGGGTTGTTTGTTTTTTAATATGAAAGCAGCTGTTAAAAATATGAAAGAGAGAGTTATAGAAGACCTGAAACATAAATTATGATCTGGGATATTCGTGAGATCAGTAGAATCCATTATAAATTTTCTAAAGCAACAATAAATTTTGTTTTCTTAACCTCTATAATATTCTATATTATATAGTTTTTGATATTTCAGAAATATCCCCAAAGAAAATGAAAAACATTAAAAGGTTTAAAAACTATTATATATAGTCTATCACTTCGTATAGGTATTTCAACGCTTATGCCTTGATTCGAAGTAAAGACCCCATTTTTTTTTCGTTACGTTTACAATAGAATAGGAAAATAATTCTAATGTTTCCTTTCTTGTTGATAGAGTTAAATGACCTTGGGTGAACAGACCTCTCTTTATTGTTTTTAAGAAAATCATTCATCTAATTCATAATATATTTTCACTGGTTCACCTCTCATTCTGATTTCACTAAAAACGCATTCTTATTTGCAAGCTTCTTCGTGTTTTGAAAAGTCTTAGGTTTCAGTTTCTAAATTATGGGGTTAACTATAGCAGACTTTCTTTTACTAAATAGGTTATCCTAAACATTTTATTAACAAGTTTCTAATTATTTTAAAATTAAAGGGTGTTTTTATGGCAAACGTCCTGATAAGTTCCGTAGATGGAAAAATAACTTTATTGACATTTAAATTGTTTCAAACCTTTCTTGTTTTACCAGACACTTTCTTCGTAAAGAATCACTTCAAACAGATACAAAAACGTCTCGTATGTAAAGAATTCCCTGCTGATATCGTAATAAGAATTCTACATGAAAATCCAATGATTTTAAGAGAAGAGACTATCAAAATAATTACTCTCATGAATACACAATTTTTAACTGACAAAAAAATACGTGTCTTTACCTGATTTTCATAGTCTAATTCCAAAAATGCCGTAAAAACGTTTTTATCACAAGTAAATTTCGAGTTACACACTTCATTAAATTAATAGGTCATTTTTACTTGAAAGAAGAAATCACGTAGCACACGACACTTTCCAGCTAAGAACTAAACCGTGTCTGTACTATCTATTTCATGATCCTTTTATCAATAATCAATTGCATTTTGAAATTTAATCCGCTTTGTATGTATTCTAAAGACTCGTCTTCCATTTTGAGAAATAAAAACAATTGTAAGTTCATAGAAAACTGCTCGTATCTGAAAATTTTCTCAGTTTTAAAATTAAACTCCAAATGTGATTGAGAATTTTGAGTATTAACATGGAAATCAGCATGTCCAAATTAACGAAGTGAAAACTCTTTTGTGTCATTTAAAGACAAAAAATTGAAAATTGTTTTCTAGTGTTATGGTCTCAATTCGAGTGACAGTAATTTTACGTTCCAGTAACATCGCGGAACAGTACATTATTAATTAATAACTTTTCTACTTATTTTAGCATTAAAGAAAACTAACTGAATTGATTTTAAGTTAACATTACTAATAATTTTAATAACTGCCACGGTTCCTTTAATCTGCATTTTCTCACCAACTACTTTTTATCGAAACAGACCACCATTCCAACAATTCTGGAAGAGTTTTAGATGCCAGACATAAGACGCTCTCCAAGGGAGTTACTTTTTCCTTCCCCTTTACTTTAATTCCAATTTCCTCCTGAAAGAGGGAGGATGTATTTTTTCGAAATCTTTGCTGTTGTTAATATTTTTTTAACTTTTAAAAAACTTTAATGTCTTAAGATTTTTATTTCATTTTGAGATATCTGATATTATTCTCGTATACTGATGGTACCTTGTATTATTAGTATTATTACTATTATTAATATATATATATATTATATATATATATATATATATATATATATATATATATGTGTGTGTGTGTGTGTGTGTGTATATTTCGACCTTTCACTTGATACATGCGACGATTCCTCATTTCACGAAGGTCAAGTTTATTGCCCCTTCTCTTATATATATATATATATATATATATATATATAGATATATATATATATATATATACACATAGGTATGAGAGATTGTTTACCTGTATTAATACAGTATATGTTAGTATGTGATGTGAATCATTTAGGAGAAAAACAGAGGTTTATAAAATCGCCATACAATGTCCAATTTATTCAATAATTTAAAATACTTCTAAATCAAAAAGAAAAAATTGCTTCAGAATCTTGAGAACGGCCTGATTTCTCCCTTTAATAGTGATCATCTGTAAAAGAGAAAAAGAAGTAGGCTTAGATATGAATAGAACACTCTTCTTTCTTTTCAATCACTTGCTTGTTCATTTTGTTTATTTCTTGCCGCAATTAAATAATAATTAATGAGAAACAGCCAACTGAAGCTTATTAAGATCCCATGAGACTAAATTTTTTCTGCAGTTTCAAAGTTGATGAAAAAATCCTACCAGTGATTTTAGCGAATACAAAGAATTGTGAATTGCAATGAAATTCTGGGACAATAAACATTTAATTAAATAATCCTAATTATTATAAGGATATATTAAGTAGGCTCTGAATCCTTGACTAGTTGTCATCATTAATTAACAATATTTAACATTTCCAAACAGGGCGTTATTTTAATTAATTTAAGTGTTAAATTAAATCTGATGAAGGAAATATTATAGTTCGTGATATGCATAGAACTTCAAATGCAAAAATCTTGGAAATAATTCTCAGTTCCAAATATTCAGTAATTTTGGATGAACTTCTGTTTTGATGGACTAAAAGACTAAATCGATTATGTGGTATGGTTTGAGGACATAAGAAAGCTTACGAAAGTTCACTGCATATAACTTTCATAAAAAAGCACAGTGAAAAGACACTTACAGTATCCATATGGGGGATCGTGATTATAAACCTGTTTTCCAAGTTTTTTGAAGACCAGTGTCCCTCTCTTGATATCAGCGCCAGAACCATAGGAGGGTCCATAGCCACCAGGATGGGATCCGTATGAGGGCTTGTATCCACCATGTGGAGGATAATATCCATCATGATGGGATCCGTATGGGGGCTTGTATCCATCATGTGCGGGTTTATACCCATCATGATGGGATCCGTATGAAGGAGTGTGTCCATATCGATCTGGAAATAGTGTGTATTTTTTTTACAGATATTTTATTAATTAATTTTACTTGAAAGGTTTACTACCCATAATAAACATAAAATCGTTTGTCCAATATCGTTGGATTTGGGTAAAGTTCAGTTTCATCAAGTTAATTCAAAAGAATTTTAGGAATATGATGAAAACCCCACAACTAAAGTGAAAAACAGAATTTCTTCAGTAAATCAGGAAATTAAAAATTCATTGAAAAGAGGTTAATTTTTAAGCGAGAAAGAATTAATAATTAAAATAATATTCTGTAAAAGATAAAATAAAATAGAAACTTTGAAAAGTTACTTAAAGTTTCCTTTACACAAAAGAATATCTTCAATTTTCATTTGTATAATTCTTTAATACTTACAGCCTGCAGAAACTGCATAAATCGCACACGCAATGACAACGAGTTTCAACTGAAATAAAAGTTAAAAATTATATACACTATATATACATATATTTATATACATTGGTAGGGTATAACTCCCGTACTATAGTGCAATATTCTCGAAGGTAATAAACGATAAGATAAATAAACAATAACAAATTTTAAATAAAATAATGATTAAAAGAGAAATTAAAATAAGACACGAACCGAAACAAGTAATAATAAAAACTAACCAAAGCTAAGACAACAAAAAAAGGAAATAAAAAAGAAAAATATATATATTATATATATATATATATATAATATATATATATATATATATATATATATATATATATATATATATATTTTAGCATTATTTTAGCATTATTTTAGCGTTATATATATATATATTTATATATATGTGTGTATATATATATTACTGTAAATCCAAAAAAAAAATTTCTTTGATCATCCACTGTAATAATAATAATAATAACAATAATAATAACAATAATAATAATAATAATAATAATATTAATAATAATAATAATAAAAATGAAAATAAGAAAAACTGGGAGTTGTTTATCCTCCTTAATAACAGAAAAAGTCATGTGATGGCAGGGATTTCCAGTTTTACGTGCAATTCGAACTATCTAATGGTCACTCATTCAACAACTCAACAAACCGAATGTCGCTTAATCTCACATATCCAACGGGAAGCTCTTTTACTACCTAACCGCGACGTACCTCTTGCACTCCTCAACATCTCATATTTCATTATTTCCCAATTAGAACCATTTCCCTTCCTATTCGCAGTCCCAAAGTGGGAGTGGGAATTCTAGATGTGATAAAACTGCTTTCTGATTTGGGAATGAGTAAACGTAAATTTTTTAGGCCCGACAGATATTGTCTCTAAAAAATGTAAATCAAAGCTGGGGATCCTACATTTTGAATAGGAGTGGGTCGATCTCGGAATTGCTTACATTAAGATTCCCACTTTTAGATTCCTCGTTTCGGGACGAAGTTTGTTATAATTTTATGTGAGAATAAACACACCATTTAGAGTTACGCAGATTATTATTTATTATTATCATACTCGTGGGAATCGTAAATTTCAAATGTGATGTATTTTAGAAAGAAAAGATTTTATTCAAACAAATGACCCATTTGTGAAAGTTAATGTTTAGAAAAATATTTTTAACGGATAAACTTTATATCTTTTAATTATACCGACCCCAAATTACATTACATGATAATAAACTTCTGTAACACGTAATAATGTTAAATTACCCACAATTCTATATTTTTAACTGAGTAAAACAAATGAAAGCCACAAACCATTTTAAGATTTTTTAAATTTCCTCTAACTAAATTAGTATTTATCAAGCGCTAACAAGCCACTGAATGAAGGTGCATATTTAACTTCGTTTATATATGCTCTACGAAAACGGATTTCCCATTCGGATTTCCTCAGTTTACATAGAATGTCCTTCACACAAAACAGAAATGGTGATGGTCACACTAGTTTTTATGGTGCAATTTTTGTTTTCATTTATTATGACCTGTATGAGGAACTAAACCTTAAGTATACTGTTATTTTGAAGTTACCATTCGTGTACGAATCTTTGCTTGACCATGACGTAAGATTTTCACAAAAAAAACATTTAAAAAAATGTCATGTTCATTCGTAAAACTTTGAAAATAATTAATATGTCCTTTGAATTCCTTCAAAAACCGATCGCTTTAACTGATACTTAAATTTTTTCTCACTTCTTTCAAGCTAAAAATTTACATTCCGCATGACTCTCTCTCTGCCTCTCTCTCTCTCTCTCTCTCTCTCTCTCTCTCTCTCTCTCTCTCTCTCTCTCTCTCTCTGTATATATATATATATATGTATATATATACTGCTCTTATTATCAGTATTTCCCCGTGCATCATATAAGGAAGAAGAAAAGTATGAGACAGAGGTAATAAAACCTGTTTAGTTTTTACAAATCTAAGTTTAGATATTATAACAACACTCCCGGAGATCTTTTCAGAGAACCACTCCAAATTCTTATCCAGCACGACGAACAAGAATTTCGTTACATTACATTCTTTTACAGTGAGTTCTCCAACATTCAGGTTGTAAGGAGGTACACATTTTTGTTACTAAAGATCAGAAATAGTTTTATTTGTATTTACTGTAGAAAGAGTTTATTTGAGGCCAGCCAATATACAGTACAACTTTGATCATTTCTGTTTTAAATGTAACATTCGCTGTATTGACATCTTTACGAGAAGACGACACAGTTGTAGTGTCTGCAAACATTATAAAATTAAGAATATATCGGAAGAACGACGGTGGTCATTTATATACAATAAATAGTACGGGACCAAGAACTGAGCCCTGAGGTATCCCATTTTTTACAGTCAGTTTTGTTGTAGAGATATTTTTTAATGATACAAATTGATATCTTTTGGACACATCAGTGTTAAACCAAACCATAGGAATAGAGTTTGTTGTGTAGAATATTATGGTCTGTAAAATCTTATTCAAATCCACAAATGTATATACGCGGCTCCAACAAACCTTAGCTCCCCCGCCCATGGCCTAAACCATTAGAGGTACAGTAAAACTAAACATACCTTACGAAAGAGAATTTAATCCTGCATTTAATGAGAAACACTTAAAACTTGGTGTTCCCGCCATTGGCTTCCAAGACAGCCTGAATTCGCTTTGGGTAGCTTGCCAAAAGTGACGTGAATAGATCTTGATCGTTACGCAAATTTGGGCGCCCAGATTTGGTTGTATCCATTTCACATTCATCCAAAGTTTTATTCAAATTTCTTTTGACGAAGTCCTCACTACTTCGCAACTTTTTGGCAACCCATGAACGTATTATAAAGGTGGCTCCAGCATCACGAGCTTCCCGAAATGTTATTGCTCGTATGCGATCTATCACACGTTGCCTCTCCGAATCACCAATTAATTGAGAAGCCATTATATTATCACTTTATCAGCTAGAGTAATTTTAATACCTGCAATAAATAAAGAATTTTATTTTTATAATCACTAAAAACTATTTCGATATAAGTAAACATGTAAGCTGCAAATGGGGGGGGCTAAGGTTTTTTGGAACCCCTTATTATTACTTCTTTATTCTCTTCCGCGGCATTGGCACTTTCCACAAGGTTTAAAATAGCAATTTCTCTTGTTTTATTTTTACGGAAACCTTAATGATGTGGCGTTAATAAGTTTTATAACTACAGTATATAATGATGTATCCTATTTTTACAAGTTTTTCAAAAAATTTACTAAACACAGATAATGAACCAACTGGTCTATAATTTATTGTTAGTGCACGATCACCGCCCGTGTATTATCATTAATACAAATAAACATTCAGTAATTTTTGCCAGTGTTACTGATATTTTATCTTTAACAAGCTTCAGTATTGGCACACAAATGTTATAAATGTTGTTTTAGTATTTTTCAACTTACCAATAATAATCTGGAAACTCATAAAGAAGTAACAGAAACAAAAGAAAATCAATTTTGTTGGCTGGGTAGCATGTGATCCAACGGCAACGCGTTATTATTTCATAGTTGTGAGTGAAGTTTTACATTTATGGATGTAGAATCCTCACTGATAAAGTTTTTTATCCCGCTATCATCGGTAATTGTTTTTATTATAAACATCTAGTTTTTCTATTCATTTCTTCTTAATTCTGCTTTTGATGAGACGGTTCATGGTTGCTCATGTGTTCTTCACGTTTCCTTTATGTTTGGAAAATTAATAACAGTTATATTTTGAAGTTTTGAATATAATCTTCACTGCATTAACATTTTTACCAAAAAATTTATTAATTTACTTAACTGGTTTCTATATTGTATATACACCGTAGTTTAGGGATTGTATTTACACAGTTGCAGGTTGAATAATTTTCCCTGGTTTTTAATTATATTAATAATATCTGAAGTGATGCACGGTTTTGTTATAGTTTTGGAAGAAACTGGGTTTTTTGTTTTTTTAATATGAAAGCAGCTGTTAAAAATATGAAAGAGAGAGTTATACAAGACCTGAAACATAAATTATGATCTGGGTTATTCGTGAGATCAGTAGAGTCCATTGTAAATTTTCTAAAGCAACAATAAATTTTGTTTTCTTAACCTCTGTAATATTCTATATTATATAGTTTTTTGATATTTCAGAAATATCCCCAAAGAAAATGAAAAACATTAAAACATTAAAAGGTTTAAAAACTATTATAAATAAGTCTATCACTTCGTATAGGTATTTCAACGCTTATACCTTGATTCGAAGAAAGGACCCCTTTTTTTTTCGTTACGTTTGCAATAGAATAGGAAAATAATTCTATTGTTTCCTTTCATGTTGATATAGTTAAATGACTTTGGGTGAACAGACCTCTCTTTATTGTTTTTAAGAAAATCATTCATTATAATTCATAATATATTTTCACTGGTTCACCTCTCATTCTGATTTCACTAAAAACGCATTCTTATTTGCAAGCTTCTTCGTGTTTTGAAAAGTCTTAGGTTTCAGTTTCTAAATTATGGGGTTAACTATAGCAGACTTTCTTTTACTAAATAGGTTATCCTAAACATTTTATTAACAAGTTTCTAATTATTTTAAAATTAAAGGGCGTTTTTACGGCAAACGTCCTGATAAGTTTTGTAGATGGAAAAATAACTTTATTGACATTTAAATTGTTTCAAACCTTTCTTGTTTTACCAGACACTTTCTTCGTAAAGAATCACTTCAAACAGATACAAAAACGTCTCGTATGTAAAGAATTCCCTGCTGATATCGTAATAAGAATTCTACATGAAAATCCAATGATTTTAAGAGAAGAGACTATCAAAATAATTACTCTGATCAATACACAGTCTAATTCCAAAAATGCCGTAAAAACGTTTTTATCACAAGTAAATTTCGAGTTACACCCTTTATTAAATTAATCGGTCATTTTTACTGTGAAAGAGGAAATCCCGTAGCACACGACACTTTCCAGCTAAGAACTAAACCGTGCCCGTGCCTGTACTATCTATTTCATGATCCTTTTATCAATTATCAATTGAATTTTGAAATTTAATCCACTTTGTATGTATTCTAAAGACTCGTCTTCCATTTTGAGAAATAAAAACAATTGTAAGTTCGTAGAAAACTGCTCGTATCTGAAAATTTTCTCAGTTCTAAAATTAAACTCCAAATGTGATTGAGAATTTTGAGTATTAACATGGAAATCAGCATGTCCAAATTAACGAAGTGAAAACTCTTTTCTGTCATTTAAAGACAAAAAATTGAAAATTGTTGTCTAGTGTTATGGTCTCAATTCGAGTGACAGTAATTTTGCGTTCAGGTAACATCGCGGAACAGTACATTATTAATTAATAACTTTTATACTTATTTTAGCATTAAAGAAAACCAACTGAATTGATTTTAAGTTAACATTACTAATAATTTTGATAACTGTCACGGTTCCTTTAATCTGCATTTTCTCACCAATCACTTTTTATCGAAACAGACCACCATTCCAACAATTCTGGAAGAGTTTTAGATGCCAGACATAAGACGCTCTCCAAGGGAGTTACTTTTTCCTTCCCCTTTACTTTAATTCCAATTTCCTCCTGAAAGAGGGAGGATGTATTTTTTCGAAATCTTTGCTGTTGTTAATATTTTTTTAACTTTTAAAAAACTTTAATGTCTTAAGATTTTTATTTCATTTTGAGATATCTGATATTATTCTCGTGTACTGATTTTACCTTGTATTATTATTATTATTATAATTATTATTAATATATATATATATATACATGTGTGTGTGTGTGTATGTGTGTGTGTGTGTGTGTGTGTGTGTGTACATTTCGACCTTTCAATTGATACATGCGACGATTCCTCATTTCACGAAGGTCAAATTTATTGCCCCTTCTCTTATATATATATATATATATATATATATATATATATATACACACATAGGTATGAGTGATTGTTTACATGTATTAATACAGTATATGTTAGTATGTGATGTGAATCATTTAGGAGAAAAACAGAGGTTTATAAAATCGCCATACAATGTCCAATTTATTCAATAATTTAAAATGCTTCTAAATCAAAAATCAAAAATTGCTTCAGAATCTTGAGAACAGCCTGATTTCTCCCTTTAATAGTGATCATCTGTAAAAGAGAAAAAGAAGTAGGCTTAGATATGAATAGAACACTCTTCTTTCTTTTCAATCACTTGCGTGTTCATTTTGTTTATTTCTTGCTGCAATTAAATAATAATTAATGAGAAACAGCCAACTGAAGCTTATTAAGATCCCGTGAGACTAAATCTTTTCTGCAGTTTCAAAGTTGATGAAAAAATCCTAACAGTGATTTTAGCGAATACAAAGATTTGTGAATTGTAATGAAATTCTGGGACAATAAACATTTAATTAAATAATCCTAATTATTATAAGGATATATTAAGTAGGCTCTGAATCCTTGATTAGTTGTCATCATTAATTAACAATATTTAACATTTCCAAACAGGGCGTTATTGTAATTAATTTAAGTGTTAAATTAAATCTGATGAAGGAAATATTATAGTTCGTGATATGCATAGAACTTCAAAGGCAAAAATCTTGGAAATAATTCTCAGTTCCAAATATTCAGTAATTTTGGATGAACTTGTTTTGATGGACTAAAAACTAAATCGATTATGTGGTATGGTTTGAGGACATAAGAAAGCTTACGAAAGTTCACTGCATATAACTTTCATAAAAAAGCACAGTGAAAAGACACTTACAGTATCCATATTGGGGATCGTGATTATAAACCTGTTTTCCAGTTTTTGAAGACCAGTATCCCTCTCTTGATATCAGCGCCAGAACCATAGGAGGGTCCATAGCCACCAGGATGGGATCCGTATGAGGGCTTGTATCCACCATGTGGAGGATAATATCCATCATGATGGGATCCGTATGGGGGCTTGTATCCATCATGTGCGGGTTTATACCCATCATGATGGGATCCGTATGAAGGAGTGTGTCCATATCGATCTGGAAATAGTGTGTATTTTTTTTACAGATATTTTATTAATTAATTTTACTTGAAAGGTTTACTACCCATAATAAACATAAAATCGTTTGTCCAATATCGTTGGATTTGGGTAAAGTTCAGTTTCATCAAGTTAATTCAAAAGAATTTTAGGAATATGATGAAAACCCCAAAACTAAAGTGAAAAACAGAATTTCTTCAGTAAATCAGGCCATTAAAAATTCATTGAAAAGAGGTTAATTTTTAAGCGAGAAAGAATTAATAATTAAAATAATATTCTGTAAAAGATAAAATAAAATAGAAAATTTGAAAAGTTACTTAAAGTTTCCTTTACACAAAAGAATATCTTCAATTTTCATTTGCATAATTCTTTAATACTTACAGCCTGCAGAAACTGCATAAATCGCACACGCAATGACAACGAGTTTCAACTGAAATAAAAGTTAAAAATTATATACACTATATATACATATATTTATATATATTGGTAGGGTATAACTCCCGTACTATAGTGCAATATTCTTGAAGGTAATAAACGATAAGATAAATAAACAAAACAAATTTTAAATAAAATAATGATTAAAAGAGAAATTAAAATAAGACACGAACCGAAACAAGTAATAATAAAAACTAACATCTCATATTTCATTGTTTCCCAATTAGAACCATTTCCCTTCCTATTCGCAGTCCCAAAGTGGGAGTGGGAATTCTAGATGTGATAAAACTGCTTTCTGATTTGTGAATGAGTAAACGTAAATTTTTTAGGCCCGACAGATATTTTCTCTAAAAAATGTAAATCAAAGCTGGGGATCCTACATTTTGAATAGGAGTGGGTCGATCTCGGAATTGCTTACATTAAGATTCCCAATTTTAGATTCCTCGTTTCGGGACGAAGTTTGTTATAATTTTATGCGAGAATAAACACACCATTTAGAGTCACGCAGATTATTATTTATTATTATCATACTCGTGGAATCGTAAATTTCAATGTGATATATTTTAGAAAGAAAAGATTTTATTCAAACAAATGACCCATTTGTGAAAGTTAATGTTTAGAAAATATTTTTAACGGATAAACTTTATATCTTTTAATTATACCGACCCCAAATTACATTACATGATAATAAACTTCTGTAACACGTAATAATGTTAAATTACCCACAATTCTATATTTTTAACTGAGTAAAACAAATGAAAGCCACAAACCATTTTAAGATTTTTAAAATTTCCTCTAACTAAATTAGTATTTATCAAGCGCTAACAAGCGACTGAATGAAGGTGCATATTTATCTTCGTTTATATATGCTCTACGAAAACGGATTTCCCATTCGGATTTCCTCAGTTTACATAGAATGTCCTTCACACAAAACAGAAATGGTGATGGTTACACTAGTTTTTACGGTGCAATTTTTGTTTTCATTTATTATGACCTGAATGAGGAACTAAACCTTAAGTATACTGTTATTTTGAAGTTACAATTCGTGTACGAATCTTTGCTCGACCATGACGTAAGATTTTCACAAAAAAAACATTTAAAAAAATGTCATATTCATTCGCAAAACTTTGAAAATAATTAATATGTCCTTTGAATTCCTTACAACACTCCCGGAGATCTTTTCAGAGAACCACTCCAAATTCTTTTCCAGCACGACGAACAAGAATTTCGTTACATTACATTCTTTTACAATGAGTTCTCCAACATTCAGGTTGTAAGGAGTACACATTTTTGTTACTAAAGATCATAAATAGTTTTATTTGTATTTACTGTAGAAAGAGTTTATTTGAGGCCAGCCAATATACAGTACAACTTTGATAATTTCTGTTTAAATGTAACATTCGCTGTATTGACATCTTTACAAGAAGACGACACAGTTGTAGTGTCTGCAACATTATAAAATTAAGAATATATCGGAAAACGACGGTGGTCATTTATATACAATAAATAGTAGGGGACCAAGAACTGAGCCCTGAGGTATCCCATTTTTTACAGTCAGTTTTGTTGTAGAGATATTTTTTAATGATACAAATTGATATCTTTTGGACACATCAGTGTTAAACCAAACCATAGGAATAGAGTTTGTTGTGTAGAATATTATGGTCTGTAAAATCTTATTCAAATCCACAAATGTACATACGCGGCTCCAACAAACCTTAGCTCCCCCGCCCATGGCCTAAACCATTAGAGGTACAGTAAAACTAAACATACCTTACGAAAGAGAATTTAATCCTGCATTTAATGAGAAACACTTAAAACTTGGTGTTCCCGCCATTGGCTTCCAAGACAGCCTGAATTCGCTTTGGGTAGCTTGCCAAAGGTGACGTCAATAGATCTTGATCGTTACGCAAGTTTGGCACCCAGATTTGGTTGTGTCCATTTCACATTCATCCAAAGTTTTATTCCAATTTCTTTTGACGAAGTCCTCACTACTTCGCAACTTTTTGGCAAACCATGAACGTATTATAAAGGTGGCTCCAGCATCACGAGCTTCCCGAAATGTTATTGCTCGTATGCAATCTATCACACGTTGCCTCTCCGAATCACCAATTAATTGAGAAGCCATTATATTATCACTTTATCAGCTAGAGTAATTTTAATACCTGCAATAAAGAATTTTATATATTTTTATAATCACTAAAAACTATTTCGATATAAGTAAACATGTAAGCTGCAAATGGGGGGGCTAAGTTCTTTAGGAATCCCTTATTATTACTTTTTTATTCTCTTCCGCGGCATTGGCACTTTCCACAAGGTTTAAAATAGCAATTTCTCTTGTTTTATTTTTTACGGAAACCTTAATGATGTGGCGTTAATAAGTTTTATAACTCTACAGTATATAATGATGTATCCTATTTTTACAAGTTTTTCAAAAATTTTACTAAACACAGATAATGAACCAACTGGTCTATAATTTATTGTTAGTGCACGATCACCGCCCGTGTATTATCATTAATACAAATAAACATTCAGTAATTTTTGCCAATGTTACTGATATTTTATCTTTAACAAGCTTCAGTATTGGCACACAAATGTTATAAATGTTGTTTTAGTATTTTTCAACTTACCACTAATAATCTGGACCTCATAAAGAAGTAACAGAAACAAAAGAAAATCAATTTTGTTGGCTGCGTAGCATGTGATCCAACGGCAACGCGTTATTATTTGATAGTTGTGAGTGAAGTTTTACATTTATTGATGTAGAATCTTCACTGATAAAGTTTTTTATCCCGCTATCATCGGTAATTGTTTTTATTAAAATCTAGTTTTTCTATTCATTTCTTCTTAATTCTGCTTTTGATGAGACGGTTCATGGTTGCTCATGTGTTCTTCACGTTTCCTTTATGTTTGGAAAATTAATGTTATAACAGTTATATTTTGAAGTTTTGAATATAATCTTCGCTGCATTAACATTTTTACCAAAAATTTATTAATTTAGTTAACTGGTTCTATATTGTATATACACCGTAGTTTAGGGATTGTATTTACACAGTTGCAGGTTGAATAATTTGTCCCTGGTTTTAATTAAATTAATAATATCTGAAGTGATGCTCGGTTTCGTTATAGTTTTGGAAGAAATTGGGTTTTTTGTTTTTTTAATATGAAAGCAGCTGTTAAAAATATGAAGGAGAGAGTTATAGAAGACCTGAAACATAAATTATGATCTGGGTTATTCGTGAGATCAGTAGAGTCCATTGTAAATTTTCTAAAGCAACAATAAATTTTGTTTTCTTAACCTCTGTAATATTCTATATTATATAGTTTTTTTGATATTTCAGAAATATCCCCAAAGAAAATGAAAAACATTAAAAGGTTTAAAAACTATTATAAATAGTCTATCACTTCGTATAGGTATTTCAACGCTTATGCCTTGATTCGAAGTAAAGACCCCTTTTTTTTTTCGTTATGTTTACAATAGAATAGGAAAATAATTCTAATGTTTACTTTCTTGTTGATATAGTTAAATGACCTTGGGTGAACAGACCTCTCTTTATTGTTTTTAAGAAAATCATTCATTCTAATTCATAATATATTTTCACTGGTTCACCTCTCATTCTGATTTCACTAAAAACGCATTCTTATTTGCAAGCTTCTTCGTGTTTTGAAAAGTCTTAGGTTTCAGTTTCTAAATTATGGGGTTAACTATAGCAGACTTTCTTTTACTAAATAGGTTATCCTAAACATTTTATTAACAAGTTTCTAATTATTTTAAATTAAAGGGCGTTTTTACGGCAAACGTCCTGATAAGTTTGTAGATGGAAAATAACTTTATTGACATTTAAATTGTTTCAAACCTTTCTTGTTTTACCAGACACTTTCTTCGTAAAGAATCACTTCAAACAGATACAAAAACGTCTCGTATGTAAAGAATTCCCTGCTGATATCGTAATAAGAATTCTACATGAAAATCCAATGATTTTAAGAGAAGAGACTATCAAAATAATTACTCTGATCAATACACAGTCTAATTCCAAAAATGCCGTAAAAACGTTTTTATCACAAGTAAATTTCGAGTTACACCCTTTATTAAATTAATAGGTCATTTTTACTGTGAAAGAGGAAATCCCGTAGCACACGACACTTTCCAGCTAAGAACTAAACCGTGCCTGTACTATCTATTTCATGATCCTTTTATCAATTATCAATTGCATTTTGAAATTTAATCCACTTTGTATGTATTCTAAAGACTCGTCTTCCATTTTGAGAAATAAAAACAATTGTAAGTTCATAGAAAACTGCTCGTATCTGAAAATTTTCTCAGTTCTAAAATTAAACTCCAAATGTGATTGAGAATTTTGAGTATTAACATGGAAATCATCATGTCCAAATTAACGAAGTGAAAACTCTTTTCTGTCATTTAAAGACAAAAAATTGAAAATTGTTGTCTAGTGTTATGGTCTCAATTCGAGTGACAGTAATTTTGCGTTCAGGTAACATCGCGGAACAGTACATTATTAATTAATAACTTTTATACTTATTTTAGCATTAAAGAAAACCAACTGAATTGATTTTAAGTTAACATTACTAATAATTTTGATAACTGCCACGGTTCCTTTAATCTGCATTTTCTCACCAATCACTTTTTATCGAAAACAGACCACCATTCCAACAATTCTGGAAGAGTTTTAGATGCCAGACATAAGACGCTCTCCAAGGAGTTACTTTTTCCTTCCCCTTTACTTTAATTCCAATTTCCTCCTGAAAGAGGGAGGATGTATTTTTTCGAAATCTTTGCTGTTGTTAATATTTTTTAACTTTTAAAAAACTTTAATGTCTTAAGATTTTTATTTCATTTTGAGATACCTGATATTATTCTCGTGTACTGATTTTACCTTGTATTATTATTATTATTAGAATTATTATTAATATATATATATATACATGTGTGTGTTGTGTGTGTGTGTGTGTGTGTGTGTGGTGTGTACATTTCGACCTTTCAATTGATACATGCGACGATTCCTCATTTCACGAAGGTCAAATTTATTGCCCCTTCTCTTATATATATATATATATATATATATATATATATATATACACACATAGGTATGAGTGATTGTTTACATGTATTAATACAGTATATGTTAGTATGTGATGTGAATCATTTAGGAGAAAAACAGAGGTTTATAAAATCGCCATACAATGTCCAATTTATTCAATAATTTAAAATGCTTCTAAATCAAAAATCAAAAATTGCTTCAGAATCTTGAGAACAGCCTGATTTCTCCCTTTAATAGTGATCATGTAAAAGAGAAAAAGAAGTAGGCTTAGATATGAATAGAACACTCTTCTTTCTTTTCAATCACTTGCTGTTCATTTTGTTTATTTCTTGCTGCAATTAAATAATAATTAATGAGAAACAGCCAACTGAAGCTTATTAAGATCCCGTGAGACTAAATCTTTTCTGCAGTTTCAAAGTTGATGAAAAAATCCTAACAGTGATTTTAGCGAATACAAAGATTTGTGAATTGTAATGAAATTCTGGGACAATAAACATTTAATTAAATAATCCTAATTATTATAAGGATATATTAAGTAGGCTCTGAATCCTTGACTAGTTGTCATCATTAATTAACAATATTTAACATTTCCAAACAGGGCGTTATTGTAATTAATTTAAGTGTTAAATTAAATCTGATGAAGGAAATATTATAGTTCGTGATATGCATAGAACTTCAAAGGCAAAAATCTTGGAAATAATTCTCAGTTCCAAATATTCAGTAATTTTGGATGAACTTCGGTTTTGATGGACTAAAAAACTAAATCGATTATGTGGTATGGTTTGAGGACATAAGAAAGCTTACGAAAGTTCACTGCATATAACTTTCATAGAAAAAGCACAGTGAAAAGACACTTACAGTATCCATATGGGGGATCGTGATTATAAACCTGTTTTCCAAGTTTTTTGAAGACCAGTATCCCTCTCTTGATATCAGCGCCAGAACCATAGGAGGGTCCATAGCCACCAGGATGGGATCCGTATGAGGGCTTGTATCCACCATGTGGAGGATAATATCCATCATGATGGGATCCGTATGGGGGCTTGTATCCATCATGTGCGGGTTTATACCATCATGATGGGATCCGTATGAAGGAGTGTGTCCATATCGATCTGGAAATAGTGTGTATTTTTTTTACAGATATTTTATTAATTAATTTTACTTGAAAGGTTTACTACCCATAATAAACATAAAATCGTTTGTCCAATATCGTTGGATTTGGTAAAGTTCAGTTTCATCAAGTTAATTCAAAAGAATTTTAGGAATATATGAAAACCCCAAAACTAAAGTGAAAAACAGAATTTCTTCAGTAAATCAGGCCATTAAAAATTCATTGAAAAGAGGTTAATTTTTAAGCGAGAAAGAATTAATAATTAAAATAATATTCTGTAAAAGATAAAATAAAATAGAAAATTTGAAAAGTTACTTAAAGTTTCCTTTACACAAAAGAATATCTTCAATTTTCATTTGTATAATTCTTTAATACTTACAGCCTGCAGAAACTGCATAAATCGCACACGCAATGACAGAGTTTCAACTGAAATAAAAGTTAAAAATTATATACACTATATACACTATATTTATATATATTGGTAGGTATAACTCCCGTACTATAGTGCAATATTCTTGAAGGTAATAAACGATAAGATAATAAACAATAACAAATTTTAAATAAAATAATGATTAAAAGAGAAATTAAAATAAGACACGAACCGAAACAAGTAATAATAAAAACTAACATCTCATATTTCATTGTTCCCAATTAGAACCATTTCCCTTCCTATTCGCAGTCCCAAAGTGGGAGTGGGAATTCTAGATGTGATAAAACTGCTTTCTGATTTGTGAATGAGTAAACGTAAATTTTTTAGGCCCGACAGATATTTTCTCTAAAAAATGTAAATCAAAGCTGGGGATCCTACATTTTGAATAGGAGTGGGTCGATCTCGGAATTGCTTACATTAAGATTCCCACTTTTAGATTCCTCGTTTCGGGACGAAGTTTGTTATAATTTTATGTGAGAATAAACACACCATTTAGAGTCACGCAGATTATTATTTATTATTATCATACTCGTAGGAATCGTAAATTTCAAATGTGATATATTTTAGAAAGAAAAGATTTTATTCAAACAAATGACCCATTTGTGAAAGTTAATGTTTAGAAAAATATTTTTAACGGATAAACTTTATATCTTTTAATTATACCGACCCCAAATTACATTACATGATAATAAACTTCTGTAACATGTAATAATGTTAAATTACCAACAATTCTATATTTTTAACTGAGTAAAACAAATGAAAGCCACAAACCATTTTAAGATTTTTAAAATTTCCTCTAACTAAATTAGTATTTATCAAGCGCTAACAAGCCACTGAATGAAGGTGCATATTTATCTTCGTTTATATATGCTCTACGAAAACGGATTTCCCATTCGGATTTCCTCAGTTTACATAGAATGTCCTTCACACAAAACAGAAATGGTGATGGTCACACTAGTTTTTACGGTGCAATTTTTGTTTTCATTTATTATGACCTGTATGAGGAACTAAACCTTAAGTATACTGTTATTTTGAAGTTACAATTCGGGTACGAATCTTTGCTCGACCATGACGTAAGATTTTCACAAAAAAAACATTTAAAAAAATGTCATATTCATTCGTAAAACTTTGAAAATAATTAATATGTCCTTTGAATTCCTTACAACACTCCCGGAGATCTTTTCAGAGAACCACTCCAAATTCTTATCCAGCACGACGAACAAGAATTTCGTTACATTACATTCTTTTACAGTGAGTTCTCCAACATTCAGGTTGTAAGGAGGTACACATTTTTGTTACTAAAGATCATAAATAGTTTTATTTGTATTTACTGTAGAAAGAGTTTATTTGAGGCCAGCCAATATACAGTACAACTTTGATAATTTCTGTTTTAAATGTAACATTCGCTGTATTGACATCTTTACAAGAAGACGACACAGTTGTAGTGTCTGCAAACATTATAAAATTAAGAATATATCGGAAGAACGACGGTGGTCATTTATATACAATAAATAGTAGGGGACCAAGAACTGAGCCCTGAGGTATCCCATGTTTTACAGTCAGTTTTGTTGTAGAGATATTTTTTATTGATACAAATTGATATCTTTTGGACACATCAGTGTTAAACCAAACCATAGGAATAGAGTTTGTTGTGTAGAATATTATGGTCTGTAAAATCTTATTCAAATCCACAAATGTACATACGCGGCTCCAACAAACCTTAGCTCCCCCGCCCATGGCCTAAACCATTAGAGGTACAGTAAAACTAAACATACCTTACGAAAGAGAATTTAATCCTGCATTTAATGAGAAACACTTAAAACTTGGTGTTCCCGCCATTGGCTTCCAAGACAGCCTGAATTCGCTTTGGGTAGCTTGCCAAAGGTGACGTCAATAGATCTTGATCGTTACGCAAGTTTGGCACCCAGATTTGGTTGTGTCCATTTCACATTCATCCAAAGTTTTATTCCAATTTCTTTTGACGAAGTCCTCACTACTTCGCAACTTTTTGGCAAACCATGAACGTATTATAAAGGTGGCTCCAGCATCACGAGCTTCCCGAAATGTTATTGCTCGTATGCAATCTATCACACGTTGCCTCTCCGAATCACCAATTAATTGAGAAGCCATTATATTATCACTTTAGCTAGAGTAATTTTAATACCTGCAATAAATAAAGAATTTTATATATTTTTATAATCACTAAAAACTATTTCGATATAAGTAAACATGTAAGCTGCAAATGGGGGGGCTAAGTTCTTTAGGAATCCCTTATTATTACTTTTTTATTCTCTTCCGCGGCATTGGCACTTTCCACAAGGTTTAAAATAGCAATTTCTCTTGTTTTATTTTTACGGAAACCTTAATGATGTGGCGTTAATAAGTTTTATAACTCTACAGTATATAATGATGTATCCTATTTTTACAAGTTTTTCAAAAATTTTACTAAACACAGATAATGAACCAACTGGTCTATAATTTATTGTTAGTGCACGATCACCGCCCGTGTATTATCATTAATACAAATAAACATTCAGTAATTTTTGCCAATGTTACTGATATTTTATCTTTAACAAGCTTCAGTATTGGCACACAAATGTTATAAATGTTGTTTTAGTATTTTTCAACTTACCACTAATAATCTGGACCTCATAAAGAAGTAACAGAAACAAAAGAAAATCAATTTTGTTGGCTGCGTAGCATGTGATCCAACGGCAACGCGTTATTATTTGATAGTTGTGAGTGAAGTTTTACATTTATTGATGTAGAATCTTCACTGATAAAGTTTTTTATCCCGCTATCATCGGTAATTGTTTTTATTATAAACATCTAGTTTTTCTATTCATTTCTTCTTAATTCTGCTTTTGATGAGACGGTTCATGGTTGCTCATGTGTTCTTCACGTTTCCTTTATGTTTGGAAAATTAATGTTATAACAGTTATATTTTGAAGTTTTGAATATAATCTTCGCTGCATTAACATTTTTACCAAAAAATTTATTAATTTAGTTAACTGGTTCCTATATTGTATATACACCGTAGTTTAGGGATTGTATTTACACAGTTGCAGGTTGAATAATTTGTCCCTGGTTTTTAATTAAATTAATAATATCTGAAGTGATGCTCGGTTTCGTTATAGTTTTGGAAGAAATTGGGTTTTTTGTTTTTTTAATATGAAAGCAGCTGTTAAAAATATGAAGGAGAGAGTTATAGAAGACCTGAAACATAAATTATGATCTGGGTTATTCGTGAGATCAGTAGAGTCCATTGTAAATTTTCTAAAGCAACAATAAATTTTGTTTTCTTAACCTCTGTAATATTCTATATTATATAGTTTTTTTGATATTTCAGAAATATCCCCAAAGAAAATGAAAAACATTAAAAGGTTTAAAAACTATTATAAATAGTCTATCACTTCGTATCGGTATTTCAACGCTTATGCCTTGATTCGAAGTAAAGACCCCTTTTTTTTTTCGTTATGTTTACAATAGAATAGGAAAATAATTCTAATGTTTACTTTCTTATTGATATAGTTAAATGACCTTGGGTGAACAGACCTCTCTTTATTGTTTTTAAGAAAATCATTCATTCTAATTCATAATATATTTTCACTGGTTCACCTCTCATTCTGATTTCACTAAAAACGCATTCTTATTTGCAAGCTTCTTCGTGTTTTGAAAAGTCTTAGGTTTCAGTTTCTAAATTATGGGGTTAACTATAGCAGACTTTCTTTTACTAAATAGGTTATCCTAAACATTTTATTAACAACTTTCTAATTATTTTAAAATTAAAGGGCGTTTTTATGGCAAACGTCCTGATAAGTTCCGTAGATGGAACAATAACTTTATTGACATTTAAATTGTTTCAAACCTTTCTTGTTTTACCAGACACTTTCTTCGTAAAGAATCACTTCAAACAGATACAAAAACGTCTCGTATGTAAAGAATTCCCTGCTGATATCGTAATAAGAATTCTACATGAAAATCCAATGATTTTAAGAGAAGAGACTATCAAAATAATTACTCTGATCAATACACAGTCTAATTCCAAAAATGCCGTAAAAACGTTTTTATCTCAAGTAAATTTCGAGTTACACCCTTCATTAAATTAATAGGTCATTTTTACTGTGAAAGAGGAAATCACGTAGCACACGACACTTTCCAGCTAAGAACTAAACCGTGTCTGTACTATCTATTTCATGATCCTTTTATCAATTATCAATTGCATTTTGAAATTTAATCCGCTTTGTATGTATTCTAAAGACTCGTCTTCCATTTTGAGAAATAAAAACAATTGTAAGTTCATAGAAAACTGCTCGTATCTGAAAATTTTCTCATTTTAAAATTAAACTCCAAATGTGATTGAGAATTTTGAGTATTAACATGGAAATCAGCATGTCCAAATTAACGAAGTGAAAACTCTTTTGTGTCATTTAAAGACAAAAAAATGAAAATTGTTGTCAAGTGTTATGGTCTCAATTCGAGTGACAGTAATTTTGCGTTCAGGTAACATCGCGGAACAGTACATTATTAATTAATAACTTTTATACTTATTTTAGCATTAAAGAAAACTAACTGAATTGATTTTAAGTTAACATTACTAATAATTTTAATAACTGCCACGGTTCCTTTAATCTGCATTTTCTCACCAACTACTTTTTATCGAAACAGACCACCATTCCAACAATTCTGGAAGAGTTTTAGATGCCAGACATAAGACGCTCTCCAAGGAAGTTACTTTTTCCTTCCCCTTTACTTTAATTCCAATTTCCTCCTGAAAGAGGGAGGATGTATTTTTTCGAAATCTTTGCTGTTGTTAATATTTTTTTAACTTTTAAAAAACTTTAATGTCTTAAGATTTTTATTTCATTTTGAGATATCTGATATTATTTTCGTATACTGATGGTACCTTGTATTATTAGTATTATTACTATTATTAATATATATATATATATATATATATATATATATATCTATATATATTATATATATATATATATATATATATATATATATATATGTGTGTGTGTGTGTGTGTGTGTGTGTGTGTGTACATTTCGACCTTTCACTTGATACATGCGACGATTCCTCATTTCACGAAGGTCAAGTTTATTGCCCCTTCTTTTATATATATATATATATATATACACATAGGTATGAGTGATTGTTTACCTGTATTAATACAGTATATGTTAGTATGTGATGTGAATCATTTAGGAGAAAAACAGAGGTTTATAAAATCGCCATACAATGTCCAATTTATTCAATAATTTAAAATACTTCTAAATCAAAAATAAAAAATTGCTTCAGAATCTTGAGAACAGCCTGATTTCTCCCTTTAATAGTGATCGTCTGTAAAAGAGAAAAAGAAGTAGGCTTAGATATGAATAGAACACTTCTTTCTTTTCAATCACTTGCTTGTTCATTTTGTTTGTTTCTTGCTGCAGTTAAGTAATAATTAATGAGAAACAGCCAAGTGAAGCTTATTAAGATCCCGTGAGACTAAATCTTTTCTGCAGTTTCAAAGTTGATGAAAAAATCCTAACAGTGATTTTAGCGAATACAAAGAATTGTGAATTGTAATGAAATTCTGGGACAATAAACATTTAATTAAATCATCCTAATTATTATAAGGATATATTAAGTAGGCTCTGAATCCTTGACTAGTTGTCATCATTAATTAACAATATTTAACATTTCCAAACAGGGCGTTATTGTAATTAATTTAAGTGTTAAATTAAATCTGATGAAGGAAATATTATAGTTCGTGATATGCATAGAACTTCAAAGGCAAAAATCTTGGAAATAATTCTCAGTTCCAAATATTCAGTAATTTTGGATGAACTTCGGTATTGATGGACTAATAGACTAAATCGATTATGTGGTATGGTTTGAGGACATAAGAAAGCTTACGAAAGTTCACTGTATATAACTTTCATAAAAAAGCACAGTGAAAAGACACTTACAGTATCCATATGGGGGATCGTGATTATAAACCTGTTCTCCAAGTTTTTTGAAGACCAGTATCCCTCGCTTGATAACAGCGCCAGAACCATAGGAGGGTCCATAGCCACCAGGATGGGATCCGTATGAGGGCTTGTATCCACCGTGTTTAGGATAATATCCATCATGATGGGATCCGTATGAAGGAGTGTGTCCATATCGATCTGGAAATAGTGTGTATTTTTTTTACAGATATTTTATTAATTAATTTTACTTGAAAGGTTTACTACCCATAATAAACATAAAATCTTTTGTCCAATATCGTTGGATTAGGGTAAAGTTCAGATTCATCAAGTTAATTCAAAAGAATTTTAGGAATATGATGAAAACCCCAAAACTAAAGTGAAAAACAGAATTTCTTTAGTAAATCAGGCCATTAAAAATTCATTGAAAAAAGGCTAATTTTTAAGCGAGAAAGAATTAATAATTAAAATAATATTCTGTAAAAGATATAATAAAATAGAAACTTTGAAAAGTTACTTAAAGTTTCCTTTACACAAAAGAGTATCTTTAATTTTCATTTTAGTAAATCTTTAATACTTACAGCCTGCAGAAACTGCATAAATGGCACACGCAATGACAACGAGTTTCAACTGAAATAAAAGTTAAAAATTATATATACTATATATACATATATATATATGCAAATAACTGCAATGACCGCGCAGTATATAAATGAATAGAAACGACATAAGTATTAAGGAACGTTTCTGCACACGAGGAGGAGAGATAACGAAATAATGAAAAATGAGGCGAACCGCCTAGGAATCGAACCCAGGGCCTTCCAATTGCCGGTCGGACGCTCTACCATTATGCTACGGACCTCACTCAATCACAAATCGAAATTCTCCCAAATAGGGCAGAAACCAATGCCCTCAGAGAGCACCCTCGCAAATCCCCGGCAATTGGAAGGCCCTGGGTTCGATTCCTAGGCGGTTCGCCTCATTTTTCATTATTTCGTTATCTCTCCTCCTCGTGTGCAGAAACGTTCCTTAATACTTATGTCGTTTCTATTCATATATATATATATATTATATATTGGTAGGGTATAACTCCCGTACTATAGTGCAATATTCTTGAAGGTAATAAACGATAAGATAAATAACAGATTTTAAATAAAATAATGATTAAAAAAGAAATTAAAATAAGACACGAACCGAAACAAGTAATAATAAAAACTAACCAAAGCTAAGACAAAAAAAAAAGAAGGAAATAAAAAGGAACTAATATATATATATATATTAGCATTATCTTTGCATTATTTTAGCGTTATATATATATATATATATATATATATATATATATATACGTACACGTGTATATATATATATATATATATATATATATATATATATTACTGCAAATCCCAAAAAAAAAATTCTTTCATCGTCCACCGTAATAATAATAATAATAACAATAATAATAACAACATAATAATATAATAATAATAATAAAAATGAAAATAAGAAAAACTAGTTGTTTATCCTCCTTAAGAATAGAAAAAGTCATGTGATGGCAGGGATTTCCAGTTTTACGTGCAATTCGAACTATCTAATGGTCACTCATTCAACAACTCAACAAACTGAATGTCGCTTAATCTCACATATCCAACGGGAAGCTGGTTTACTACCTAACCGCAACGTAGCTCTTTCACTCCTCAACATCTCATATTTCATTATTTCCCAATTAGAACCATTTCCCTTCCTATTTGCAGTCCCAAAGTGGGAGTGGGAATTCTAGATGTGATAAAACTGCTTTCTGATTTGGGAAAGAGTAAACGCAAATTTCTTAAGCCCGATAGATATTGTCTCTGAAAAATGTAAATCAAAGCTGGGGATCCTACATTTTGAATACGAGTGGGTCGATCTCAGAATTCCTTACATTAAGATTCCCACTTTTAGATTCCTCGTTTCGGGACGAAGTTTGTTATAATTTTATGTGAGAATAAACACACCATTTAGAGTTACGCAGATTATTGTTTATTATTATTATACTCGTAGGAATCGTAAATTTCAAATGTGATGTACTTTAGAAAGACAAGATTTTATTCAAACAAATGACCCATTTGTGAAAGTTTATGTTTAGAATAATATTTTTAACGGACAAACATTTTATCTTTTAATTATACCGACACCAAATTAAGTTACATGATAATAAACTTCTGTAACACGTAATAATGTTAAATTACCGACAATTCTATATTTTTAACTGAGTAAAACAAATGAAAGCCACAAACCATTTTAAGATTTCCTAAATTTCCTCTAACTGAATTAGTATTTATCAAGCGCTAATAAGACACTGAGTGAAGGCGCCGTATTTATCCTCGTTTATATATGCTTTACGGAAACGGATTTCCCATTCGGATTGCCTCAGTTAACATAGAATGTCCTTCACACAAAACAGAAATGGTGAGGGTCACACTAGTTTTTATGGTGCAATTTTTGTTTTCATTTATTATGACCTGTATAAGGAACTAAACCTTAAGTATACTGTTATTTTGTAGTCATAATTCGTGTAGGAATCTTTACTCGACCATGACTTAAGATTTGCACAAATAGAAATATTTAAAAAAATGTCATGTTCATTCGTAAAACTTTGAAAATAATTAATATGTCCTTTTAATTCCTTACAACAACCGATCGCTTTAACTGATACTTAAATTTTTCTCTCTTCTTTCAAGCTAAAAATTTACATTCCGCATGAAAAACCCGATCCGTTATACTTGACCTCTCTCTTTCTCTCTCTCTCTCTCTCTCTCTCTCTCTCTCTATACACATAGTTGTGGTTGTGGTGGTGGTGGTGGTGGTATAGTGGTTAGCGTCGCTGACTACGAATCCATCGGCCCTGGGATCGAGACCCGGTGACGGCAGGCGGCGCGTAGCAAAACCCAGCTGTTCATCCTTCCACACAATAAAAAATATTGGTTAGTAGATAAATGGGTATCATGGGTAGCCTAGTGGTTAAGACGCTGGGCTAGTGGTGGGGCGTGGTTCGGAGTTTACGTTAAACTGTACGTACGTCTAAGGTGCAGTGACAAGCTTGATCTTCGTCAGAATGAACAATTCGGGCGGAAACAAAACCAAGGTTAACCAAGGTTTTATATATATATATATATATATATATATATATATATATATGTATATAACAGATGTTACAGTCAAAATCCGAAATCAGTCAGTAATGAGTATGACTGCTCGGTACGCGTACTGACCAGTCATCACCCGTACTTGCTGAAAATGAATGTAATCTGCTGAAGCCAAGTTATCAGAATGAAGTTACTCTCCTTGGTAAATTAATATGTATTTTACAATGTCGCGGGGCAGAAATTCTCGGAAATTGGGAGATTTCAGAAGACGTTGATTTACTGGATTTTCGGAAGCAGAGCAAATTCACGGACGAATTTCGTGAAGGTTTTGCATTTCATTTTCAACAATTAACATAGCCATTGTGTAGTTCAAGAATACCCAGAAAACAACTGTTGCTGATGGTGCTGCCCGTTCACGTCCATCTGAAAGAACGCTTCGTGCCGTCAGAACACATGTAGAGATGAAACCTCGTGAAACGCTGCTGAATTGGTTATTCAAGTTAAGTTAGCTCTAAGACTATGAAGCATTTTCACGATATACTATTACGCAGAAGCTAGAAGGAAGTCCATACTCACCCCTCGCCAATATTGCCAGTCGGAAGCAGTGCGTAGCATCGAGGGTCAAACACGTTTCAGCTTTTTGGAACACCATTATCTTTTCGGATGGGTTTCGGCTTGCTTCATTTCCATACAGTTGGCGTGTGTGGGTATGGAGACGTTCATCGCAAGAATTTTCTCTGACGCACCTGTAAGATACAATAAAATACGAGGGAGTTTCTTCAATGGTGTTGGGCACAATTTGGACCAATGGACGAACAGCGTTGGTAGTCTGCACGGGAACTGTTAATTCAGCCAACTATGTAAAAAAAACCTGGAAGTGTGGATGCTAGCTATTTATTCCAATGGAAATATATCCAGAGTAAAGTGTATTCATGAAAAATGGTGCCCCAATTGACACCGCTCGTGCTGCACAGAGGTGACATGACAACCATGTGAATTGAATGTTCTCCATAACCACGTCAATACCCGAATAGGAATCCTATGGAACGTGTGTAGGACATGCTAGATAGGTCATTGTGAATGTGAAAACTAAAGATTTCTTCCAGGAAAGTCTTTGTCAAATCTATAAAAGAAGAATGGGCTGCAACACCTCAGGAACAAATAGCAAAGTTCATCAACGGAACACGATTCTAAATATATTTAAGAAGTGGAGTGAAGAGAAAGGTGAATGCATGGTAGAAAGATGAGGTGAAGAATGCAGTAGAAAAAAAGTGAATTAGGAAAAGGCGTTGCAAACTTAGTCTGGCAGTGATGAAAACAGAAATTTATTGCATTATACAAAGAATGATACAGTAGAAAAATGGTAAATAAGTGGTAAAATAATAAAGGACAGTACATGAAGACTTAAGAAGAAGAATGAGCAGTATTTGGAGATCAAAAAGCTATTCTTAAAATAGGTGAGGAAAGCCCATGGTCAGTCTGGTGCCATGATTGGTAATATGAAAGATAAGAATGGCAATGTTCATGTGTTATCTCAAGATTGCAAACTATACAAGAAATTTAAAGAGTATTTTATGGAACTCTTAAATGAGGTAAATGAACAGAAAGCAAATGTCAGTGCAGTTGGTTTCTGTGCTGTATGTAGACATTTATACCAAGGAGTGAAATACATGAAATTAGAGGAAGTTGAAAGAGCAGTATACTAGCTGAAGAGAGGAAAATCAGCGGGGATAGCTTTGTTCTCACTACTTATTGAATTTAAAGATACTTTCATATTTAATATTTGCAAACTTGTTTCTTTCAGGAATGAAAATAGAAAAGTAAATTGTTTCAGAATGTTTTTTAACCTTAATTTTATAAATTGAAGATATTCTTTTAGTGGTGAAAATAACTCTTCTAGACAAAAAAATATATCCTCAACTTAAGTATTGTCAATTTAATTAATTTGTTACTATAATACAATTATCAAATATGATAAATATTTAGTGAAAATTTAGGTTAGATTAGGTAATTAAATTCTCCCTAATTATAATTACTAATTCATTATATTAATAGTAAAGTTTTATAGTTCTATATGTAATTTTTATGCGAATAACATTTTCCAACAGTCGTATAATCTCTAAACTGTATTCTTTTCAGACGCACTGCTACCGGACAAATGTTTTTGAAAACCCGATATCTGAATTTTGTTTAATTTTGTATCCCATGAAATATTTTGACATAATTTGACTGAAAATTCTAGGAATGAAAACTGTATTTTCCTTTGCGAGGGTCAAACATTTATTTGGTTTACCAACCTTGTAAGAGGCTCTTCTGTAATGGGAAAGTTCATGGCAGTATGTGCATAAGAAATGCTTGAATTTATTACACTCATATTAACTGTGATATCTTAACTCCGTAGGTTATTCTTTAAATAAAACGGCCGGGCGATGTGAGAAGTCATCTGGCATATCAGTATATTATAGCATTTGCAATAACTTATACGAGTATATACATAAAAACAATTGTTTAAAACAGATGAAAAACACACAATCAAACACACACACACACACACACACACACATATATATTATATATATATATAATATATATATATATATATATATATATATATATATATATATATATACACCGTACCCAACCATTACCGAGATACAGGCCTCTACATTTGGGTAATTAAAACATAATAAAAAGGCGATCTTAGATACTATTTAATGACACTTGTGGTTTACAAAAAGTACAAACATACAATACACTATTGCACTTATTGCAGAATGGTTTCAAAGTGACCCCCCTCCTTCTTCAATGCACGCGGCGAGCCTCCGATCCATCGAGTCTTGCCAACGAAAACGCGGAAGTTCATTTCTGAGGTTTATGATCGGCTTTTTATTATGTTTTAGTTACCCAAATGTAGAGGCCTGTATCTCGGTAACGGTTGGGAATCAGGCACATGTTGATATAATACTTTCTACTTAGAAATACCCAAAGAGTCAAATGGTGCATTCTTGACATTTCCTCCTGGGACACCCTGTATATATATGTCACAACCATGCGACCTACCATTTCCAAGGTTGAGCCGTATCCATGTTTGTGCTATTAGAAGTTCGCTCTGTGAAGCGAATGTCCCTTAATTTCATTCCCTTAAAGTACAAACAATACAATCGACGGTTTAGATCGTTTAACATTTCCATCAGAATATTACCCATATCTCCACTTTCCATTTGTTATAGAATTTATTACAATTAATTAGTGTTGTCTTGCATCTAACTCTCATCCCTAAATTTTATTAGATTATGCATGCACATTGAATGTGGCATGATTTAAACCCTTGTTTGTACTTCGTTACTCATTTACTTAATTCTTCCTCAAATGCACCCAATTTCTTAATATTACTGTATACTCGTATAAGTATATATATTTAATTAATAGTTTCACTCACTCTCGTACCATGGCTGTAAACCCTTCATTACTGTCTCTCTTTAATTTGTTTCCTCTCATTTCTCCCAATAATGACTTATACTGTACGTACGAATTAAATAACTATGGCGTATTAATTATGAATTAACGTATTGCATAATTTGATAAACTATGACGTCATAAAGTAACTTAATTCCCTTCACATTTTCCATAGCTTGAATACTGAATCATGTGTTTAGTATGTGGATATCTTTAGTATTCAATGTATGGTAAATTCATTAACATAATAATAAAAACTTTACAATCTATAAGTCATTATTTATATGTTGTGTCCCGTGTGGTGTTACGCAGTATAAATATTATTCGACCATATTCATTCATACGTCTATGTTGTCCTTTCGTGATCGATATCTTTTATTAATTTTATTAATTATTCACTCATCTACCTATTGTCTACCTATGCCTTATTAACATATCAGTCCATGTTTGCTCGTGTCCGTCTATATTATGCACACAACCTATTGTGTGACGTACCGATATGCGTACAATGCTTTATGCATTCGTACATGTCCGCTGACGATCATGATTACGTACATGACTACCTTATACATAAATACGTCCACATGTACGCAGTCACTTATTTAAAAAATTTACTTTTTCTTTTAATTATATATTTAACCTCTCGCAAGATACTCGTTAATGCTGACACGAGTGTTCGAATTCCGATGACATCGCCAAAAGCGAGCTTCTGAATCCGAAACCTTCTCTATTGCTTGCTCCTAATTCGAAACGTTATGATGTGTGTTATAATGTTATAATGTTTCAGACCAACAAAGACCCTAGGATCCACTCATGGCTGGTCTACCTAACTGTGTTCGTAATTGTGTATTGTGTATGTCCTCCGTGGTGACGGAGGGGACCTACAATTTTACGTGGGTTCCGAACCACAAGAACATAAGAAATTTATGTAAGAACTGCCTGTACATTGGTAACGACCAATTTTTACAAAACTAAATAATTATCAATTTAAAACTAATTAATTATCGATTTAAAACTAAAGATAGAATCTCTCGATCCAGAGGATCAAGTCATAATAGACTACTATCCGCAAATATGTTACACTCTATATCTATTTATAACCGACATGCAAATATATCAGATCCAAAGAATCCAGTCAATTTCATTACGGTATCCATCAATACTAGTACCTTGCCAACCAAAAATAAGTCACGGTCCATATCGATTGCGGACCAAGTCAAAATTTACCACCATATACATTACAATATATATACTTAGGAGGAAACGTGTAGGTGTGGCTGTAAAGACTGTACAGTAATGTATAAATGTGTGTGTGCACCCATTTTGGGTCTCCCATTTCAAGGTGTTTGTGGGGCAAGTGAAGATCATGAGTTTTTCAATACCTCACAGTACTATGGAGGCACCGCTCGGCAGAGGAATCTCTTTAAATGGGGTGTGTAAGGACAGAGAGTATCCCCTAACCCAAGATGCTGCCTCCCTATACCCCACAACACTTGTGTTGAGCTGTGGGATCTATCACCACGAAGCCTTAATTTTACTACCTTAAACTATACCCAATCTATCAACATATGCGTCTAATCGATTTTTAAACATGTTTATAGACGTGCTACTAATTACTTCTACCGGCAAACTATTCCAGCTATTTACTATTCTATGCATAAAAAAGTTTTTGGCAACTGCTGTCTCGAACCTTCTACTTGTCAACTTACACCCGTTATTTCTAGTCCTATTATATTGAGATATTTCGAAAAAGCTACCTCTATCTACGTTATCGAACCCATTCATAATTTTGAAAACCTGGATTAGATCACCCCTTAGCCTCCTAGTCTCGAGTGTTGTCAATTTATACTGTATATGTGCCCATGTACTTTGTGTTATACTCCTATTCCATCTTTCCCAATACGTCCCTGATTACCTAATTAAATCCTAGAATAATAGTTATCCTAATTGTCCATAAACATAAACCACTATAAAACTATAATTAACTGTGTTTAACTGTAATTAACTAATTGACTGTACTTTAATGAAACTGTAATTAACGGTAATAAGTGAATGTGAATTAACTGGTAATTATAATCATAGTTGTAGGAAACCAAAATTACAATGTGCTCAGTGATGTACGTGGGTTGTACTCAATGTATGACTCCGACATTATGTCGCCATTTAGGAATGTATACGCGACGAAATTATTATTTTTTGTTATTTATTTATTTTTTTTTTGGAATCTTTCAAAATTCTGCTATGTGCTTAAATTATGCTTGACGTCAAGAATTCTTTAGAGCTCCAGTTAAAGTGGGAGCTTAATCTTCAACTGCACTCCCCCAAAATTTAGATTTATTTATTTCTTGTATTGTAGATTAAATCATTCCTGCCTGAGACTTAGACCAAGGAGGTCGAACCTCCTTCCCTTTAAATTCCTATCTTAGTCACCAGTTGACCTATTAAAAAGTTCTGCCTTAGCCTTTACCCGAGGAGGCCGAGCCTCTTCACTTTAAATTCCTGTCTTAACCCTTACTTGAGGAGGTCGAACCTCCTCACTTTAAATTCCTGCCTGTATCTTCATTTGATTAAGACCATATAATTCCTGCTTAATCCTTGACCGAGGTCAAACCTCTCCCTTTCAATTCCTGCTTGAGCTGTTGTTGTAAGAGGTCAAACCTCTTCCCCTGTAAATTTTTGACTATCAGCGGTTATCGTAAGAGGCTATAGATTCATTTCCCTCCTTCAGTGCCTAGTTTTGTATATACTTTGTGTAATAAAAATCATTTGAGTGAATGAAGACTCCCATTGAGAACTGAAGTGTTTCCATTCACTCCTTTGGAAAAAACTTGGTAGAAACTGTTTAACATTATTGTTACTCGGATGCTCTACGACTGAGGCTGAGCTTAACCAAAAAGGACCACCTTCGTTGGATCGTTCAATGTGCATCATTCATCATAAAAGTCGCAAGCGGGCAGTGGCCCGCACACGCGTGACATATATATAGGCCATATATATATATATATATATATATATATATATATATATATATATATATATATATATATATATATATATATATATATACCATATGTCCCACAAAAAAGTACACCCAACTTTAGATTGTACTAACTCCTCCAAAAATTGAGATATTTTGGATCTGTTTCTTTGATTTAATATAGCAAATTATTCTTTGTTAACGTTCAAATTTATTCATGTTTAAACGACTTAGTGTTTAAGCATCTGCTTTTAACTGAAGGGTACAGCAAAATGGGTTGCGCGGAATGATCATTTCTCCCAGCCAGATAGCTCCTCTTGCTTTAACCAATGTGCTACTTTTTACGTCGAAGGATATTGCAAATATTTTTTTTAAATAATTCGAACTTTTGTATCTAAGATACGAGTCATACATATAAATGAAGAATCTGAATTACTAAATTTATAAATAACTTTGAAACCCTTATCAAGCAGTTTACACGAAGGCAGCGCGTTCTCATGGTCACAACTTATCTGCAAACTAAAAGCTTAAAACAAGTTCAGAATACCTTCGAACTGCAATTTCCCGATAGAGCTTCTCCAACTAAACATACAATTTTGAAGAATGTTCGGAAATACAAAGGAGAAGGAACGGTCCTCAATTTGAACAAAGGAAGTTCAGGCCATCCGAAGACGGCAAGAACAAACGAGAACATTCAGCATTCATAATATAACAGACTTTGAGTTTACACCAGAAGATGTAGCGAGAGCTATAGAACAAATGAAACTACATTCAGCTGCAGGTCCGGACAATTGGAACGCATTATTGATTAAAAACTGTAAAAATGAAATAGCTACACCTTTATACTGGATATGGAGAAGATCCCTAGACACTGGGGAAATACCGAGCATCTTGAAAAGAGCAAACATTATCCCTATATATAAAGGAGGGGACAGATCTCAAGCAAAGAACTATAGACCAGTGTCATTGACGTCCCACCTCACCAAAGTATTTGAAAGAATAGTTAGAGAGAAAATTTATGATTTCCTGGAGACACGGGAAAGATTCAACGAAAATCAGCATGGATTCCGATCAGGTAGATCATGCCTATCACAACTAATAGAGCACTACAACAATATCCTAGATGCATTGGAAGGCAATGACAACTTCGATGTTATATACACAGATTTTGCTAAAGCTTTCGATAAATGTGACCATGGTATAATAGGACATAAAATTAAAGACATGGGAATAACAGGCAAAGTGGGAAAATGGATCTACAACTTCCTTAGTGATCGTCTGCAGGTCGTCAAAATTCAAGGTATATCATCATCAGAATCGGAAGTACGCAGCTCAGTACCACAAGGGACAGTACTGGCCCCACTCCTGTTCATTATCATGCTAACAGACATAGACAGCGGAGTAAACAGCAATAGTATAGTAACATCCTTTGCAGACGATACAAAGATCAGCAGAAAAATCAGCGATGTACATGACGTGGAGGCCTTGCAGAGGGACACGAACAAAATATACAAATGGTCAGAAGACAACAACATGTCATTCAACGCCGAGAAATTTCAACTCTTGAGATATGGTAGAAAAGAAGAACTTAAACAGACTGCATATTATGCTCCAGATAGACAGGAAATTCAGAGAAGCATGAAAGCGATTGATCTCGGGATAATAATGACAGATGATGCGAAATTCGAAACACAAAATCAGATAGCGATAAATAAAGCAAAAAGAGTCGCCGGACAGGTTCTAAGAACGTTCAAGAGAAGGGACAGGACAGTAATGATTCCCCTGCTAAAAACACTGATTATACCAAAACTTGAATACTGCTCAGTTTTGACGTCCCCATATAAAAAGGAAGAAACTAATAAACTAGAAGAAACGCAAAGGCATTTCACAGCCAAGATTGATGGCTGCAAAGAACTCAACTACTGGGAAAGACTACGTAAACTAAATCTGTACTCACTGGAAAGAAGAAGAGAGAGGTACATCATAATCTACATATGGAAAATGATCGAAAAACTGGTACCAAACCTAAAACTAAACCCAATTACCATTCAAACAACACTCGAAAATAGGAAAGGCAGAATGTGTAGTGTTCCCAAATTAAAAGCACTACGAGGGACCTCCTCAACCCTGAAGGAAAATAGCTTGGTTGTCAGGGGGCCAAGACTTTTCAACCAGCTTCCTAAGGACCTCAGAAACGTAACGGGGGTCAAAGTTGAAGTCTTCAAGAAAAGACTGGATGCCTGGCTCAGGACAGTACCAGATGAGCCGGGCGTGCCTGGCTATGTACGGTGGAGAGCGAAAGAAAGTAACTCGCTCCTCCACCAGGCCAGACCTAGAGGCGGGGCCACCAGCTTGACCTCCGTGTGAAGAGAGACCAACACACGAAACAACATAAGGTTCAGCCCTGACTTGACCCCGTGTGATTACTTTTTATGGGGTCATTTGAAAAATAGAGTATTTGCACCACAACCTATCAATTTAGATGATTTGAGGACTCGCATCACAGCTGAAATCAACTTGTTAAAAGACAATCCAGATCTTATCAAAAGACTGATGGGGAAGATGAGAGCTCGACTCCAGATTTGTATCGATAGGAATGGCGGTCATGTTGAAAGAAAACGAAACTAAGCATAACTTTTGCAATAAGGAATAAAGAAAAATCTGTTTTGTATCTTATTAAAATTATGTTAAAGTATCTATTATTATGTATTTGTCTTTTCATTACATCGATAGCACACACATTATTTTTTCATTGACCAATTTTGCGCAATCCATTTTGTTGTACCCTTCAGTTAAAAGCAGATGCTTAAACACTAAATCGTTTAAACATGAATAAATTTTGAACGTTAACAAAGAATAATTTGCTATATTAAATCAAACAAACAGATCCAAAATATCTCAATTTTTGGAGGAGTTAGTACAATCTAAAGTTGGGTGTACTTTTTTGTGGGACATATGGTATATATATATATATATATATATATATATATATATATATATATATTATACATATATATATATATATATATATATTATTATTCATCGGTGCATTCGTAGTTTAAGTGTTTAAGTGGAAACAGCATGGAGAGTTAGACATCTTTTCATATAGAACTCCATTCCACCCATATGCCCATTTTAGGGTACGAGCACCTCTTAGCAGCATTGCCAGGCAAATAGGGAGTCAAAGTACTGACGAGGCTTCCTTACGTGGTTCATCACTACTGAAAGCAACACTGTTCTGTGTTAGTCTAGTTAAACGAACATCCGCATCCGTATTCAATTTACTGCAATTTTTGTTAGTTTGTATTGCAGACACTTCCAGTTACTTGCAGTCCTGGTACATGATTCTTCAGAAGCAAAATGCACCGCAAGTTTGTGTTTCCTTCCTAAGGTAGCACAAATTTACCTGTATCAATCACAGTCATACTCGTACTACCTCAAGCTTCCTCTACACAAACTGGACTTAAAACCACAAGTATCCGCAATAGGGTGTCCCGTTAAACCCAAACTTGGTCGGGTACAGCATTAACCGATATAATATCGTGAAGTGGGCTACTAAGAATGCCCAAACAAGTTTTTAAAATCCTAAAAAACTCATGCATCCCTAGGGGTTTACATTTTACACCCCCGATTCAGACCAAAAAATTGGCACTTTGACCATTTTTAAAAGACCCATTAAAGCTAGAAATTACATACACATTTTTTTTTTTTAGGTTTTTAAAATTATTTTTTACTTTTTTGTATTTTTAATTTTTTTTTATATATTTTTTTATGAAAAATTGCATAAATCCCCCTTTTTAATAAAAAATTGCATTAATCCCCCTTTTAAACTGATAATTTACCTAGTAATTACGAAGATTCTTTTTCTTGATTTCTTTTAAATTTTTTCTATGAAATTCTGTGGTTTGAATTTTAGCTTGAAGCTGAGTTTCATCTTTAACTGTAGGAGCTAGATCAGTTATAAGCTTAATAGCCCTTTCAGCACAATCATTGACAACCTTCAAATTACTCACAAACTCTTCCATTTCATTATAGTTTGGATCTGAGCACCATTCTCCCACTGGCTTTGACAACCAACAACTTTCTAAATTCATGATTTTAAAGATTTTCCATGAATTAGGTCCTATCAAATCCACCAGATGTATATCTGGGTGTAGTTCTGGAACTTCTGGCTTTCCTATAATAATTTCATCTGGAACTTCAGTTCCTAATAAACGAGCTGCGATACTTGCTTTTGTATTCTCATCTAAAGTTTTATTAAAAAGAGATAAAACTACATGTTCTTGACTTAAAAACCACTTGTGTCTTAAGAATGCATTTACTGCAGCAATAGAAACTTCTGGATCTACTTCCTGCCAGACATTAACTAATTGCTTATAAAATCGTAGGTCATTGAGTGGTGCTTCTGCAACTAATGGGGTCTTTAGCCAATAAGGGTCATAAACTAAAGATGTAAACTTGACAAATCTTCCAAATGATTCTTTTACTTCTGGTTCATAGTTAAGCTGATCTCTAAATAAGACAAGTTTATTTGAATACAGCTGAGATGCCATGAATCTAGCTCGATGGCATGCTCCTGGTTTACGAAGATGTATCTTTGAAGCCTGTGCCCCAACAATAAACAGTTTAATTCTAAATATTCTAAGTAATCATCTCTGAAATAGTTTTTGTTCTCTAATAAAGAATTATAAATTATATTTGCACTTTCTTTAATATCCATCAACAAAGGCTCAGTTATATTTATTTCTTTAGTTTGGGATAATGTTATTTTGGACCAGCTTTTCGAAAATTTTTCAAATATGGGATAATCGGGACCAGTGCTTTTTCCAGAGATGCATTGCCAAACAGATTTTACAGTAAGTTCGCCAATGTGGTGACGGCATGCTAAATATAATAATGGTCTATTCAGATTTCTTTCTATATAAATGCAAGCTCCTTTGTTAATACCTGTATTTGAGGCCGTCGTGTCAAATGACATACCTCTCACCTTTCCTGTGACCTGCCAATCTGTAAGGAGCTTGAATGTAGCTTCAGACATTTGTTCACCAGTAGCATTTTGAATAATAGGTATACCCAAAATTTTATCAATATCCAGTAGCAGCAACAGCAAGCTTTTCTAAGCCTAAAATCTGTTTTGAATCCCAATGGACAACAAAATGTTTTATATTGGTATTTTGAAATAATTCTTTGACTTCATTTTCAGTTTTTACCCTATTTTCTTGTGTTGCTGTTGATGTTTTTGAAACTGCATAATCGTTTAAGTCTCCACCGCCGGCTCTAATTAAAGCAGAAATTATTAATGTAGCTGTTCTAACAGATACATTTCCTCTGTCTATAGCACTGGCTACAATAGACTCTTTAAGTACATTTCTAGGTAGGTAGATAGGCTTTTGTTCTTTAGTTGTTTTTAAGTCTTTTATTGAGGTAATCATAATCGTTAGAACTATCTCCCTCACATTCTAATTCCTCTATTTTCACTTTAGATGGTTTGCTTATTCTCTCTTGTTTTTTCTGACGTAAACGTTCATTGGTTGCTAGTCTTTTTATTTTATTTTTTATTCTTTGCTCTGAAATCTTATCTCTTGAACCCAGTGTAACTTTATATCCCTCTCTCAGCATCTTTAAAAACTCCAGATCTTCCTCAACTTCAGCTTTCCCTAGCTTTTCTGAAAGAACTTTTTCAGGAACTGGGTGAGCAACATCAAATATTGTTTCAAGTTTTTCATAAAATTTGTTTACTGAACTTAGGTGCTCTTCAGTTTTTCTATATTTATGTTTTGTTAGAACATACCATTCCTGGTACAACTTAAGAAGTTTTTTAACGGCATATTGTCTGCTACTAGTAGGTAAATTGCATTTATTCCAAAAGGAGAACACATCGTCTATTACCATGCCAGCTTGATGACTTACAAGTTTTCCTTTAACAAGGGATTGATTATAATGAGGATTGCAAGCTTTACTATGATGGAAATATTTGAGTACTTGCTTGTTGGTTGGAACAGCTGTAGTCGTTATGGAGGCTATAGGTTGACCTAGAAAGGGAATTTCTGTTTTGCTTCTAGTTAATGGTTTGCTTAGAGCCATTTTATCAATTTAAATAGGTATTATGGTACCTAGATTTAGAAATTCCTGAAAAAAGTTAGAGTAGTTAGTAAAAATCGCTAAAAATATGAAATAAGGGGGGCTAAATTGGGCCCTGTGCTGCCCACATTTAGCATTGACATTTATAAAGCTAGTACACATTACTAGAAATGCATATAGAGTGGTAAATGTGTTTTACTTTTAATTAAAATAATATATTTTACTAGAAAATGCCAAAAAATGCCAATGTTTTTGTCTGAATCGGGGATGTAAAATGTAAACCGCTGGGGATGCATGAATTGTTTAGATAGGACTTTTAAAACTTGTGTGGGCATTCTTAGTAACCCACTTCACGATATTATATTGGTTAATGCTGTACCCAACCAACTTTGGGTTTAACGGGACACCCTAATCCGCAATCGCAAACCGTCTGTATACAGCAGGGGTCACCAACCTTTTTTTTGTTCACCGCCCACTTTTACGATTTTTTGAAAATTAAAAAAGCTTATCGCCCACCTTAGATCAAAAAGAATAAATCAACATAATCAATAAAATAAATAATTAAATAAATGTTTAATTACCTTTAATGTGAGCCCACTAGTGGCCGCTACCGCCCAGGTTGGTGACCCCTGGTATACAGGCTTGTATGTAGTTTAGAATAATATTTTTTTAAATTTATATGTAGACTCAACACTGAAAAACACTGTATTTGCAAACTAAAACGGAATAGAATTTAAAGAAGACTACGTCTCAAGGTGGAATAACCTCCCATCCCCCAAAAAAAGCAAAACAAAATTCGAAAAACCTTTAATACCTTACATTTTTCCTTATTTTGTAGATACGGTTTCAATATTTCTTCAGTATACCTCTTTATAATCCAGTTTAGTTTTCCGTCCTTATTATTGCAAGTAACACTGAGTATTTTTCCGCCCACTATTCGTGTTATTACTGTTACCATCATAATTACTATTGTTAACTGTTTGAGGTTCATTTTCTTTCGAGTGCTATATATATATATATATATATAGAGAGAGAGAGAGAGAGAGAGAGAGAGTGATGGTTGTGTAATTGTATTAATATGTTTTATCATGATTTCAGAATTCTTTAAAACAAAAACAGAGGTATATAAAACCGCTATACAATGTCCAATTTATTAAATAATTAAAATACTTCAAATCAAGTAAATGCAAATGTCTTGAAAATCTTGAGAACGGCTTGATTTTATCCTTTAATTAATAGTGTTCATCTGAAAAAGAGAAAAGAAATAGGATAAGATGTAAATAGAATACTCTCTTCTCTCTTTTCAATTAATTATAATGATTAATTAATAATTAAAAGGCGTAATTGTAATTAAATTATTTGTTGAATTAACTTATAAAAATGAAATAATATAATCAGTGAATAATACAGAATTTAAAAAGAAAAAAAGATATTTTTTAGTTTCCTCAAAAAGTTTGGCTCTAGATATTAAGTAATTTTGATGAACTTCATTTTGAGGCATTGAAGGACTAATTCGATTGTTAGATTCAACTTATATGGTTTGAGGGCATAAAAAACTTACGAATGTTCATCGCATATCACTTTTATAGGAAAGAACAATGAAAATATACTTACAGTATCCCTTTGGGGGTCCGTTATTATTTGTTTGCCCAATTTTTTTGTGCACCAGCTCTCCTGGCAAAATATCGGCGTCAGAACCATACGAGGGTCCATAGCCATCATGATGGGATCCGTATGGAGGCCCATATCCACCTGGATGCGATGAGTATTGGGAATTATACCCATAAGGATGGGATACGTATGGTTTATACCCATATCCACCTGAAAATAAAAATTATGGTTTCCGACAGATATTATATTAATTACTTTTATTTGTAAAGGTTACATTTAATAATGAACCCAGAAATCCGTGGATTTGAGTGACGTTCATATTTAATCTAAATCAAAGAAATTTTAGGAAATTGATGAAATATAAAAAAGTAAAGTGAAAAACAGAATTTCTTTAGTAAATCAGATCATTAAAAATTCATTAACAAAAGGCTTATGATTAAACGAGTAAGAATTAATAATTAAAGTAATATTCCGTCAAAAACACAATAAAATATACATTTTTGCAAAGTTTCCTGAAGTTTTCTTTTCATAAAAGAACATTTTCAATTTTCTTTTGAATAATTTTTTAATACTTACCGTCTGCAGAAACTGCAAAAATGGCACACGCAATGACCACGAGTTTCAACTGAAATAAAAAGTATGTTACACACACACACACTCACACACACATATATATATATATATTCATATATATATATATATATATATATATATATATATATATATATATATATATATATATATTAGTGTGACCTCAAAGAAATTGTAAATTTTTAATGACGCTTCCCACTAGTATAATAATAATAATAATAATAATAATAATCATAATAATAATCATAATAATAATAATAATAATAATAATTGGGATTGTTTAACCTCTTTAGTAATAGCCAAAGACATTTGATGGAGGGGACGCTCAGTTTTACGCAGAATTCGAACCATCTAATGGTCACCCATCCAATAACAGAAGAAACCCAACGTCGCTTAATCTCGTTTCTCTAACGGGAAACGGTTTTATTTCCTAGTTGCAATGTAGCCCTTGTACTCCTCAACATCTTATATTCGATTACTTCCCAATTAGAACCATTTCCTGTTCCACTCGCAGTCTCAAAGTGGGAGTACTCGAAGTGGGAATTCTAGATTTGGTAAAATGCTTTCTTATTTGGGGAATAATCACACTATTTAGAATTACAGAGTAAAGTTTAACATATAAATTTCACAAATCAAAGTCAAGATTTTAATCGAACAAGTGATTGTTACTAATTCCTCTAATTATACCAATACCGGTTTGCATCAAATGATGATACTGTACGTAATTCAGTTGAAACTTTCGCTGCATAATTCCAACGGTTTTTTGTTCGGATATATCCGAATTACCCAGTGAAAGGTTTAAATTATCGACCAATTCTATCGTAATTGTTTAGTTAAACAAAATCAAAGCGACAAACCATTTTAATATTTTCTAAATTTGCTTATCAAACGCTTGTAAACAACTGAATGCAGACGTGTATTAATCCCCGTTTATATATACTTTTCAAAGACGTATTTTCCATTCGATTTGCCTCAGTTTGCATAAAATGTCCTTCAAAAAATTTCCAAATAATATTAACATTTACCAAAAAAATTAAATAGATTCGAACTAGTTTTTATTATGTAGTTTTTGTTATCAATTTGTATAAGCTGCATAAACAACTTAATCAAATGTATGGTGTTAGTGCGAAGATATAATTTATGTAGGACTCTATTCGACCATCACTCCAGATTTGCATCAGAGGAAACATTTTGCAAAATGAAAATGTCATTTTCATCCGTAAAACTTTGGCAAAAGCGATGTGGCCTTTCAATCCCATGCAAAAACCATACTCATTTAAGAAGCAATACAATATAAATTAGCAGAGAGGTCGCATATTTTTTTTAAATTTTGTGGTGCATAAACCAAGGTGTGACTTACATGAATTTCGAAAAAAAATTGGATTAGATATGGAGGAATGGATAGAAAAATGGAATCGGCAAAAGTAAATGTTCGTGCATGGAGAAAACCAGAAACTTTTCAATCTTTGCTGCAAATACTCGTAAAGCGGAGTAAAAGTGAATATTCACCTTGGAAAATCCGAATTTCCGTTGATTGAAACGAAATTTCTTGTCAAAATAGAAAAAAATCAGAATATATCAACTTGCTGTCCACCTTGAAAATTCAGGCCAAAAACCTACTTGCGACTTTCCTCCGGTGCCAGTTAGTGCCGGTTTATATGATATTACTCTATCGTTCTATCGGAGTAGACGAAATGATACTTAAATTTCTGCTTTCTCTAAAGTCAAAAAATAAAAAATTTAACTTAAGCTATTTTAGTTTTTCCTCTATTTCTCTCTCTCTCTCTTTCACAATATATATATATATATATATATATATATATATATATATATATATATATGCTGCAAACCCACAAGGAAAAAGAAAAATGATTCCAAGGTCTTTCGTGTATTCAGAGCTACACCTCGTCAGGGAATGAAGAGAGAAGGCAAGATGCCCATAAATATATACAACGTAGCGGAAACCAAAACAATTAGCACATACTTAACAAGAGTTAATGAGAGGCAAAAGAAATTTTAACAAGATATTGTCAATTTTATACATTCTTGCACTGTTATTGAAATTGTTTTTAAGATGGATAAATGCACATTCTAGAATATTTCTTTCTATTATATCTGTTTTCAACAAACGCTTTAGAACTATCCCACTATCCCACTATTCCATGAGCTAGACTTCAATACGAAATGTGCGTTAGGTTTTGGGTTAGGATTCTCTATCCCAAAAATGCCCAGCAGTTTACTGATTGCTAAGTCTTTTATCAATTTTGAAAAACAGTAATATATCCGAAAGTGAGGTGACTTTAGCCAAAGGTTGTGTGTATAGTGCTTTTAATACGATGTATGAATCGAATTATCCTTTGAGGTTTGAAAAAGCCCTAAAAACACTTAAAAATAGTGATTCATTACATATTACTAAAGCGGACAAATCTAATTCGATCATCATCATGGACAAAAACAGTTATGTTGAAAAGATGAATACGTTATTGAATGATCGTGACACGTACAAACCTCTAAATAGAGACCCACTGGAGGATGTTAATAAAATGTTTAACAGAAAATTAAGAGAAATATTAAAAAATAACTATAATGGGCTTTCGCAGCAGAGTCTTAGTATCAATCCGCCACTACCATATCTGTACGGCTTAGTAAAAACACACAAATTTAATAATCCCATGAGACCTATTGTTAGCTCAGTAGGCTCCGTAACCTATAGGCTATCTAAATGGTTAGTTAGTTTATTAACGCCGTTAGTTGACTCTATTTCTAAGTCATATATTGTAAATAGCATGGATCTTATTGACAAACTGAAGTTTTCTAATGACCCTAATTTCAAATTGGTAAGCTTTGATGTATGCTCGTTATTCACAAAATTCCCTGTTGATGACCTACTTGACTTTTTTAAAACATAAGATCTCTGAATATTCTTTCCCTATTCAACACAACACTCTTATTGAGTTAATTAAGCTTTGTATCAAAGATTGTAAATTTCAGTTTGAAAATAAGTTTTATGCTCTGTCGTTTGGATTGGCGATGGGAAATCCCCTTTCACCTGTACTAGCTAATTTATATATGGAATTTTTTGAAAGTAGAATTTTGCCTACTATTGTTAATTTTAACCTGGTTTGGTACAGATATATAGATGATATTTTATGCCTTTGGCCTAATAATTGGGATGTTGACTTATTTCTTGGTAGGTTCAACAATTTACTCCCATCTATTAAGTTTACAGTTGAAAACAAAAGTGATGGAAGCCTCTCTTTTTCTGGATCTAAAAATTTGGAGATGCTCTAATCAGTTCAAATTTGAAGTCTATTGCAAGCCTATTAATAATAACTCTTATGTGCATTTTTATTCTGACCATCATCCCTCGATTAAATCCTCTATTTTCTCTGCTATGTTTCTTAGAGCATTGAGAGTTGTCAGTCCTGAATTTTTAGATTCAGAGTTATGCAATATCATGAATATTGGTACTAAATTATGTTATCCTATTTCATTTGTAAATAACTGTCTTAGGAAAGCCAAGAATAGGTATTATAATAATGTGACTGTAAAGGAATTTGAGAGTAAAAATATCCTTAGCCTACCTTACCATGTTAATTTTCAATATCTTCCAACTTTACTTAAAGCAATTGGCATGAATGTAGTCTTTAAGTATAATAATACTGTTAAATCACGCCTAATAAAGAATAGCCCGGATAATGTTGTTGGTTGTGTGTATTTGATTGGATGTACACAATGTAACTCAGTATATATAGGCCAAACGGGTAAAACGTTAGATATCAGGGTAAAACAGCATAAATATGCGTGTAGAACAGCTAATAATTCCAATGCTTTGGTTAACCATATGTATAGATGTAATCATAGCATCAATGGGATGGTAATAAAGCGCTTGTTGAAAACAGAGATATAATAGAAAGAAATATTCTAGAATGTGCATTTATCCATTTTAAAAACAATTTCAATAACAGTGCAAGAATGTATAAAATTGACAATATCTTGTTAAAATTCCTTTTGCCTCTCATTAACTCTTGGTAAGTATGTGCTAATTGTTTTGGTTTCCGCTACATTGTATATATTTATGGGCATCTTGCCTTCTTTTTTCATTCCCTGATGAGGTGTAGCTCTGAATACACGAAAGGCCTTGGAATCGTTTTTATTTTTCCTTGTGGAATATATATATATATATATATATATATTATATATTATATATATATAATATATATATATATTAGTTTGACCAATTGTTTGCAATCAATATCATCAAGCCCACATTACTGGATTTGGGTGTCGTCGCTGAAAATAAAGTTTCAGGCCTCTTGTTCACCGGTCTAAACAGCATATTTCTTTGTTTTCCGTTAAGGGTAGATTTTCCGCTCGACTTTTTGTGATTATACCGGGTGAGCGAAAAGTCCCTGTGCACATTCCACTTCCAACACAGTGCAGGTACAGGTTCACTACACTTCTTGCAGGTGCACAGGGACTTTTCGCTCACCCTGTATTACTCCCATTCTGAAATTTCCATGCAGTATTTGGTCCATACGGACTTTTATACGGTGTTTCTGCATTTCTGCATTGGTGATGAAAGTGTTGGCTTTACCTTCCTTCTGAACGCATGAAGTAAATAATTAAGTAATTAAAATTAATATTATTAAAAGAAATTAATTCAACGGAGAATGGAATGTTTTATATTATTTATAAACTGGTGGAAAAATGTGGAACATTGCTTAAATTCTACCCTTTTCAAATAAGCTTCCACTTTCAACTCTTCAGACGAACTGGTTACTCCTGTTCACATCTGCAGTCCGCAAGTGGGAATGTTCGAAGTGAGAATTCCGAATCTGAAAATAAGGGTTTTCTGATTTGAGATACTGTAGGTTCAGCAGAGATAGTGAGGCACGTGCGGGCTCGGAAAAGGTATTTTGTATGGAAATATGTAACTTAAAGTAAGAAATTTTAGAGTGGGAATGAGAACAGATGGATTTGAAAATTGCCTGCTATGAGATTTTTTTACTCACGAGTTTCTTATTCTTGTACGAGAAATGAAATCAGAATGACTTTTTGTGAGAACACACCGCTTGATGTTTATCACTCTGACGATAAAAAATTATTCTTGCAATAACCATCTATTTTCATGTTGTAACAGGGTGCATGTTGTGATTTTTGGATGATCCGTTGGGTGATTGGTTGTATGGTATGTGATACGTGGCTGAATTTCGTGCGTGCTTGGACTTTTGAATTTTGGTTGCTTGAAAGCGGACAGCTGGTCTTGAACTGGAAATTTTGGTGATTAAAGCGTGTAAAATTTAAAATAAGAAACAAATATTATCGAAGGTTTCCCTGTAAAGGAATTTTTGGTGCTCTTCCAATATGTGCTCTACCGCGAAACTGTGATCTACCATATTCCAATACGTGTTCTACCGTGAAACTAGCCTTATAAGGCTAACTAACGAAAATATCATGACTTAACCTAACCAATCGTTAGGTCAACTATACGCCCTTGACGATTGGTTAGGTTAAGTCGTGATATTTTCGTTAGTTAGCCTGGAATATGGAATATTAGTTGGAATATGGTAGATCACAGTTTCGCGGTAGAGCACATATTGGAAGAGCTTTCTGGAAGACTTTGAGAGGTATGTAAGTGAGCAGTTTGGAAGTGATAAGAATAGATGGGCAGTGGAACTTAGAAATTTCTTGGATGGCCATGCGAGACGTGTGTATTTTAGTGTATATAAGCTGGGTGTTAAATATGAAACAGTTGTGTCTAGAATTAAAAGTTGGTGTAGTGAAGAACGACAGGATAGTAAAGTTGTAACTCAACGTGAATTTTGGACAGCAAGTATGAGAGAGAATGAAAAGCTGGGTGAATATGCGCTCCGGCTCCAAACACTGTATGAAGCAGCAGTGCCTGAGGGGGAGAGAGATAAACAGGCCTTGAAAGAACAATTCATGGCTACGATCCCTCCAGAGACGGCAAGGAGATTTAGAGCGCAAATGGGTCGAGATGTAGAAGGTAAAAAGCTAAGATGGAGAGATATAGTTTCATGGGCATTAGACGATGATGCTATAGGGGATATGATGTACAGGAAGCAGGAAGAGGTAATCCCGTTACCGGTATGGGCGTTTGCACAGGAAGGACAAGCTGGCGCTTCACGCTCGTATAGCCGTGTATTGCAACAGGATAGACTCCAACAAGGGGATTACCAGTTCGGACAACCGCAGGTGGCTTACCATGGCCAACCATCTGCTGCTAAGAATGTGCAAGCTAAGAGTGATTTGCAGTGCAAGTATTGTAAGAAAAGTGGACATGTTATGAAAGACTGCTGGAAAATGAAAGGTTTGTGTTTGTTGTGTGGTAGCCAGGGACACGGAGCTAGTATGTGTGATAAAAAGCGTGACGTAATGAGTGCTTGGGGTGAGAGTGGAGCTGAAAGAGTGGTCTTATGTTATGGGTGTAATGATTCAGGGCATCGTGAGATTAATTGTCCGGTGATTGCTCAGATAAGACAAAGAAATCAGATTGATAAGTGTAGAGAGACTATTGGTGAGCCTGGACAGATGGGAGCGAATAATGTGAATGGAGCACAAATAGAAAATTTAAATTAGTAAGCTCCGGTCTGGAGGGAACACGACCGGAGCGAGTGAATAATGAACGTGTGGGTGAAATGTACGAGTCGTGTGACGTTTCCCGCACGGAAATGTTAGAATGGGAACGAATTGTTAATAATTCTGACCTTGACCCAAATGCCAGTGAATGGACCGCAGATGTTCAGTGTGAGGAACGTAGGAGAGCGAATGGTGGAAAATACGATTGTGTACTTGGCTAATGAATGTGTAGGTTTGAAGAGTGGAAAACTGTGGAAGGTACCAGTGGAACTGAATTGTACGGAAACTGAAGCGATGTTGGATTCAGGTGCGCAGTTTTGTCTCATTAGCAGGGATGTTGTTTCTCGTATGTCTAACTTTGAGATTGATGACAGTGTGCACATTAGGTTAAAAGGTATTGGAGAAGGAGATCGGTTGGTTGGGAAGGGTATGTTGACTGCGCAGGTGGTAATTCATGGTATTGATTTCGGTATGTGTGATTTTTATGTGGTAAATAACTCCCATATGAGATCGTCCTGAGTAAAAACTTTTTTGTTAGTAAGGGTTTAAAAATTTATGCGAGGAAGAGATGTATAAAACGTACTGGCCCCATTGGGGAAACAGACGAGTTGTATTTCAATAATGAACAGAACAGATGCGTTAGGGTAGTATCAAAGATACCAGTGTACATTGCAGAGAGTGTAGTGTTAGATAAGAAAAATTGGAATTTGGTTAAAGTTAGGGTATCGTGCGATGTCTTTAAGGCTAGGAGGAAATGCGTGTCCTGTGTAAGGAATGAAGAAAATGTCTTGGTTTTAGATGAATTTGTAGATCCAGAGTTAAAGGTGAAAATTGAATTGTGGCCTGGGTTAATTGACTGTGATAGTGCGAAAAATAAAGTATTAGTTCAGTCTAATTCCTCGAAAGAAGTAAAACTAAAGGAGGGAATGAGACTAGAATTTGCATGTTCAATGGTATATGAGGATGAAGTTGTGGTGGTTGAGAATGATGAGACTAACGTGCATAAAGGGACTTTGATACATAATGTAGTGTCTGGTGAAAATGAGGCGAGTGACTGGCGTAAAGAGGAAATGATGAAAGAGGTGCTATTGCCGGAGGGATTGAGTAAAGATGAGCGTGAAAAGTTGGAGCGAGTAATATGGAAGAACAAGGTGGTGTTGAGTAAGGGTGATAGTGATGTAAGACGTGCTGCTTTGACTTCACATAAAATAGAGTTGTACGATTATACGCCATTATGTCAACGTCCTAGAAGATTTGATCGGGAAACTAGTTTGGAGATAGAACACCAGTGTAAAGAATTATGTATGTTTAATATAATTGAGCCTAGTAAGTCTGCATGGAGTTCACCTGTGGTGCCTGTGCGAAAGAAGGATGGGTCGGTTAGATTGTGTATTGATTATAGGAGAGTGAATGCGGTAACGAAAGATGATAAATTTCCTATGCCTAATTTGCAAGATTTGGTCTTTAGCATGCATGGTATGAAATATTTTACATCATTAGATCTCGTGCGTGGATATTATCAAATGCCATTGGGGGAGAGCAGTCGGGATTTCACTGCATTTATAAATGAGCATGGGCAGTACCGGTTCAAGTCAGTTTCATTTGGGTTGAAAACAGCGCCTTCCGCCTTTCAAAGGGAAATGCAAAGAGTGTTGGATGGTTTTACATGGACGAAAGTTATTGTGTATCTTCATGACGTATTGATAATGGAGCGAAGTGTTGATGAGCATATAAAGTTACTAGAGCTGGTTTTGCAAAGGTTGTTGGATGCTGGTATGAAAATAAGGCCTGTTAAATGTCAGTGGATGAGTGAGGAAGTGCCCTTTTTAGGTCATATCGTGAGCAGTAAAGGACTGAGTAAAAAGCCTGAGTATGTACAGCAGGTGATTAATTTTGGAAGACCACTTGATGTGGGAAGGGTGAGAGAGTTTTTAGGGTTAGTAAATTTTCAACGAAAATTTATACCCCATTGTTCCAAAATAGCAGAACCTCTGTCTCGGTTAACTGCAGGTAAAAGGAAAGATAAAGTAGTTTGGACAGAAGAGCGTGTGAATGCGTTTGAGGTGTTAAAAAAGGCTATGTATGAGGATATTATGTTAACGTTTCCAGACTATTCTGAGAATGCTGATATGTTGGAGTTATTCGTGGATGCGTCAAGTGTCGGTGCGGGTGCGTGCTTGGTTCAAAAGCAGGAGGGTATAGACAGAGTTATCTCGTATGCATCTACTACATTTAATAGAGCGGAGCGAAGCTACTCAGTGATAGAACGTGAATTGGCGGCGATAAGGTGGGCAGCAAAATTCTTTAGACCATTCTTACTTCGGCGCAAATTTATATTGTATACTGATCATAGGCCGTTGATTTATTTGACAAGTATGAAAATGATTGACAGCAGGCTTGCACGTACGATGGATGATTTGAGCGAATATACTTTTGAAGTGCGATATATTGAAGGTAAGAGTAATGTATGTGCTGATGCGATGTCTCGATAGCAGAATCATTGGACTAGAGCTGAATGGTGTGAGGTTGAACTGAGGAATGAGCTGCCAGAAGGTTTAGAAGTAATTAAGGAAGTGGCCGGTGGAACGCAGTCTACGTTTGAAAGTTTGAAAATAGTTTTGAAAGAGCAACAGATTGAGGGAGTGCCTGAGAGTTTGCAAGAATTTAGAGAAAAAGTGGTGGATGAGCTGCTGAAGCATGCTAAATTGTACAAGTTGAAGAAGGGTGGTAGGAGTTTGAAAGAACTGAAACACATACATTGGATTTCGTGATAAAGGAGAGGAAGGGTTGAAAGAAGTCCATTTGCAGAGTTTGGGAGGAATTCACTTTAATCCTGTAAAGAAGATGAGCGAGTTTAGGAAAGATGTAGAAATGGTAGGGCATGTAGATCAGAAGGATGTAGAAATTAGTAAAAAGGACATGGAGAGAGAAGAATTGAAGGAAGATTTAATGCCACTAAATTTATTTATGAAAGAAGTTGGACATGAGCGAGAGAGAGAGTTGGAATCTTGAGGCCATGAAGGTGGTCCAGTAGCATAATCATAGTTGTAGTAAACCAAAATTACAATGTACTCAGTGATGTACTTGGGCTGTACTCAATGTATGATTCCGACATTATGTCGCCATTTAGGAATATATACTCGGCGAAATTTTATTTTTTGTTATTTATTTTTTTATTTTATTTTGGAATCTTTCAAAATTCTGCTATGTGCTTAAATTATGCTTGACGTCAAGAATTCTTTAGAGCTCCAGTTAAAGTGGGAGTTTAATCTTCAACTGCACTCCCACAAAATTTAGATTTATTTATTTCTTGTATTGTAGATTAAATCATTCCTGCCTGAGACTTAGACCAAGGAGGTCGAACCTCCTTCCCTTTAAACTATCTTAGTCACAGTTGACCCATTAAAAATTCCTGCCTAGCCTTTGCCCGAGGAGGCCGAGCCTCCTCACTTTAAATTTCTGCCTTAACCCTTACCCGAGGAGGTCGAACCTTCTCACTTTAAATTCCTGTCTTAACCCTTACTTGAGGAGATTGTACCTCCTCACTTTAAATTCCTGTCTTAACCCTTACTTGAGGAGATCGTACCTCCTCACTTTAAATTCCTGCCTGTCTTCATTTGATTAAAACCATATAATTCCTGCTTAACCCTTGACCGAGGTCAAACCTCTCCCTTTTAATTTCTGCTTGAGCTGTTGTTGCAAGAGGTCAAACCTCTCCCCCTGTAAATTTTTTACTATCAGCGTTTATCGTAAGAGGCTATAGATTCATTTCCCTCCTTCAGTGTCTCGTTTTGTATATACTTTGTGTAATAAAAATCATTTGAGTGAATGAAGACTCCCATTGAGAACTGAAGTGTTTCCATTCTCTCCTTCGGAAAAAACTTGGTAGAAACTGTTTAACATTATTGTTACTCGGATGCTCTACGGCTAAGGCCGAGCTTAACCAAAAAGGACAACCTTCGTTGGATCGTCCAACGTGCATTCATCATAAAAGTCGCAAGTGGGCAGTTGCCCGCACACGCGCGACATATATATATATATATATATATATATATATATATATATATATATATATATATACCTTCAACTGCAAAGAACACGCAGTATAAATAACGTAAAGAAACGACGCTTGTATAGGAGATATTCCGCGCAAGACGAGAGAGAGAGAACGGAACAAATGAAAAAATGAGGTAACCACCTGGGAATCGAACCCGGGATCTTCCGATTGCCGGTCAGATGCGATACCATTACACCATGGACCTCACTCTTCCAAATGCCGTAATTCTTCTACATACTCGCAGAAACCAATGCCCCAAGGGGGCACCTCCCGCATGCCGTAACATTATATACCTTCAACTGCAAAGAACACGCAGTATAAATAACGTAAAGAAACGACGCTTGTATAGGAGATATTCCGCGCAAGACGAGAGAGAGAGAACGTAACAAATGAAAAAATGAGGTAACCACCTGGGAATCGAACCCGGGATCTTCCGATTGCCGGTCAGACGCGATACCATTACACCATGGACCTCACTCTTCCAAATGCCGTAATTCTTTACATACTCGCAGAAACCAATGCCCCAAGGGGGCACCTCCCGCATGCCGTAACATTATATACCTTCAACTGCAAAGAACACGCAGTATAAATAACGTAAAGAAACGACGCTTGTATAGGAGATATTCCGCGCAAGACGAGAGAGAGAGAACGGAACAAATGAAAAAATGAGGTAACCACCTGGGAATCGAACCCGGGATCTTCCGATTGCCGGTCAGACGCGATACCATTACACCATGGACCTCACTCTTCCAAATGCCGTAATTCTTCTACATACTCGCAGAAACCAATGCCCCAAGGGGGCACCTCCCGCATGCCGTAACATTATATACCTTCAACTGCAAAGAACACGCAGTATAAATAACGTAAAGAAACGACGCTTGTATAAGAGATATTCCGCGCAAGACGAGAGAGAGAGACGGAACAAATGAAAAATGAGGTAACCACCTGGGAATCGAACCCGGGATCTTCCGATTGCCGGTCAGACGCGATACCATTACACCATGGACCTCACTCTTCCAAATGCCGTAATTCTTCTACATACTCGCAGAAACCAATGCCCCAAGGGGGCACCTCCCGCATGCCGTAACATTATATACCTTCAACTGCAAAGAACACGCAGTATAAATAACGTAAAGAAACGACGCTTGTATAGGAGATATTCCGCGCAAGACGAGAGAGAGAGAACGGAACAAATGAAAAAATTTGTTCCGTTCTCTCTCTCTCTCGTCTTGCGCGGAATATCTCCTATACAAGCATCGTTTCTTTACGATATATATATATTATATATATATATATATTATTCATCGATGCATTCGTAGTTTAAGTGTTTAAGTGGAAACAGCATGGAGAGTTAGACATCTTTTCATATAGAACTCCATTCCGCCGATACGCCCATTTTAGGTACGAGCACCTCTTAGCAGCATTGCCAGGCAAATAGGGGGTCAAAGTACTGACGAGGCTTCCGTACGTGGTTCATCACTACTGAAAGCAACACTGCTCTGTGTTAGTCTAGTTAAACGAACATCCACATCCGTATTCAATTTACTGCAATTTTTGTTAGTTTGTATTGCAGACACTTCCAGTTATTTGCAGTCCTGGTGCATGATTCTTCAGAAGCAAAATGCACTGCAAGTTTGTGTCTCCTTCCTAAGGTAGCACAAATTTACCTGTATCAATCACAGTCATACTCCTACTACCTCAGGCTTCCTCGACACAAACTGGACTAAAAACCACAAGTATCCGCAATCACAAACCGTCCGTATACAGGCTTGTATGTAGTTTAGAATAATATTTTTTTTAATTTATCTGTAGCCTCAACACTGAAAAACACTGTATTTGCAAACTCAAACGGAACAGAATTTAAAGAAGACTACGTCTCAAGGTGGAATAACCTCCCCCCCCTCCAGAAAAAAGCAAAACAAAATTTGGAAAACCTTTAATACCTTACATTTTTTCCTTATTTTGTAGATACGGTTTCAATATTTCCCCAGTATACCTCTTTATAATCCAGTTTAGTTTTCCCGTCCTTATTATTGCAAGTAACACTGAGTATTTTTCCGCCCACTATTCGTGTTATTACTGTTACCATCATAATTACTATTATTAACTGTATTATTATTATTATTATTATTATTATTATTATTATCCTTAATATAGTTATTATTATTATTTTTATTATTTTATTATTTATTTCTTTTTTATTTATTGTTATTCTCACTCAAGTCCTATTCTAACTGTTTGAGGTTCATTTTCTTTCGACTGCTGCATATATATATATATATATATATAGTGATGGTTGTGTAATTGTATTAATATGTTTTATCATGATTTCAGAATTCTTTAAAACAAAAACAGAGGTATATAAAACCGCTATACAATGTCCAATTTATTAAATAATTAAAATACTTTTAAATCAAGTAAATGCAAATGCCTTGAAAATCTTGAGAAGGCTTTATTTTATCCTTTAATTAATAGTGTTCATCTGAAAAAGAGAAAAGAAATAGGATAAGATGTAAATAGAATACGCTCTTCTCTCTTTTCAATTAATTATAATGATTAATTAATAATTAAAAGGCGTAATTGTAATTAAATTATTTGTTGAATTAACTTATAAAAATGAAATAATATAATCAGTGAATAATACAGAATTTAAAAAGAAAAAAATAGATATTTTTTAGTTTCCTCAAAAAGTTTGGCTCTAGATATTAAGTAATTTTGATGAACTTCATTTTGAGGCAGTGAAGGACTAATTCGATTGTTAGATTCAACTTATATGGTTTGAGGGCATAAAAAAACTTACGAATGTTCATTGCATATCACTTTTATAGGAAAGAACAATGAAAATACACTTACAGTATCCCTTTGGGGGTCCGTAATTATTTGTTTGCCCTTTTTTTTTGTGCACCAGCTCTCCTGGCAAAATATCGGCGTCAGAACCATACGAGGGTCCATAGCCATCATGATTGGATCCGTATGAAGGCTCATATCCACCTGGATGCGATGAGTATTGGGAATCATACCCATCAGGATGGGATACGTATTTTGCAGGAGGTTTATGCCCATATCCACCTGAAAATAAAAATTATGGTTTCCAACAGATATTATACTAATTACTTTTATTTGTAAAGGTTACATTTAATAATGAACCCAGAAATCCGTGGATTTGAGTGACGTTCACATTTAACAATCTAAATCAAAGAAATTTTAGGAAATTGATGAAATATAAAAAACTAAAGTGAAAAACAGAATTTCTTTAGTAAATCAGATCATTAAAAATTCATTAAAAAAGGCTTATGGTTAAACGAGTAAGAATTAATAATTAAAGTAATATTCCGTCAAAAACACAATAAAATATACATTTTTGCAAAGTTTCCTGAAGTTTTCTTTTCATAAAAGAACATTTTCAATTTTCTTGTGAATAATTTTTTAATACTTACCGTCTGCAGAAACTGCAAAAATGGCACACGCAATGACCACGAGTTTCAACTGAAATAAAAAGTATGTTACACACACACACACACACACACGCACATATATATATATTCATATATATATATATATATATATATTAGTGTGACCTCAAAGAAATTGTAAATTTTTAATGACGCTTCCCACTAGTATAATAATAATCATAATAATAATAATAATAATAATAATTGGGATTGTTTAACCTCTTTAGTAATAGCCAAAGACATTTGATGGAGGGGACGCTCAGTTTTAAGCAGAATTCGAGCCATCTAATGGTCACCCATCCAATAACAGAAGAAACCCAACGTCGCTTAATCTCGTTTCTCTAACGGGAAACGGTTTTATTTCCTAGTTGCAATGTAGCCCTTGTACTCCTCAACATCTTATATTCGATTACTTCCCAATTAGAACCATTTCCTGTTCCACTCGCAGTCCCAAAGTGGGAGTACTCGAAGTGGGAATTCTAGATTTGGTAAAATGCTTTCTTATTTGGGGAAGGGCAAATGGAAAAGCGTGCAAGCACAATAGGTATTTTGGTGGTTGCTTATTTTGAGATTCCCACTTCAGGATTTCTCGTTTTTGGATGAAGACTCAAGTGGGAATAATGGAAATTGGGAAGAAATCCTCAAATTCAGTTTGTGTTTAGTTTGTTGTAATTTTAAATGAGAATAATCACACTATTTAGAATTACAGACAGTGGTGGCATTCAGCCGGTTCGCACCGGTTCGTGCGAACCGGTTCCTAAAATTTCTCGAGTTCGATTTGGAGACGATTTGGAAATATTTAAAAGGAAATTAAATAAAGAATTTCAATACAAACATTTTTTAGTTTTCAGTTCTGACACGGAAGGGAGAGAAGGGGGGAAGGGGAGGGGAGGGGAGGGCGAACCGGTTCTTAAAATTTTTGAATTCCACCACTGATTACAGAGTAAAGTTTAACATATAAATTTCACAAATCAAAGTCAAGATTTTAATCGAACAAGTGATTGTTATTAATTCCTCTAATTATACCAATACCGGTTTGCATCAAATGATGATACTGTACGTAATTCAGTTGGAACTTTCGCTGCATAATTCCAACGGTTTTTTGTTCGGATATATCCGAATTACCCAGTGAAAGGTTTAAATTATCGACCAATTCGATCGTAATTTTTTAGTTAAACAAAATCAAAGTGACAAACCATTTTAATATTTTCTAAATTTGCTTATCAAACGCTTGTAAACAACTGAATGCAGACGTGTATTAATCCCCGTTTATATATACTTTTCAAAGACGTATTTTCCATTCGATTTGCCTCAGATTGCATAAAATGTCCTTCAAAAAATTTCCAAATAATATTAACATTTGCCAAAAAAATTAAATAGATTCGAACTAGTTTTTATTATGTAGTTTTTGTTATCAATTTGTATAAGCTGCATAAACAACTTAATCAAAAGTATGGTGTTAGTGCGAAGATATAATTTATGTAGGACTCTATTCGACCATCACTCCAGATTTGCATCAGAGGAAACATTTTGCAAAATGAAAATGTCGTTTTCATCCGTAAAACTTTGGAAAAAGCTATGTGGCCTTTCAATCGCATACAAAAACCATACTCATTTAAAAAGCAATATAATATAAACTAGCAGACAGGTCGCATATTTTTTTAAATTTTGTGGTGCATAAACCAAGGTGACTTACATGAATTTCGAAAAAAAATTGGATTAGATAAGGAGGAATGGAGAGAGAAATGGAATCGGCAAAAGTAAATGTTCGTGCATGGAGAAAACCAGAAACTTTTCAATCTTTGCTGCAAATACTCGTAAAGCGGAGTAAAAGTGAATATTCACCTTTGGAAAATCCGAATTTCCGTTGATTGAAACGAAATTTTTTGTCAAAATAGAAAAAATCAGAATATATCAGCTTGCTGTCCACCTTCAAAATTAGGGCGCAATTTATACGAATTTTATGAAAAGTGAGCCATTTCAGGTCAAAAACCTACTTGCGACTTTCCGCCGGTGCCACTTAGTGCCGGTTTATGTGATATTACTCAATCGTTCTATCGGAGTAGACGAAATGATACTTAAATTTCTTCTTTCTCTAAAGTCAAAATATAAAACATTTAACTTAAGCTATTTTAGTTTTTCCTCTATTTCTCTCTCTCTTTCACAATATATATATTATGGTGGTCCACAGAATGGGGTAAAAAATCGAATTTCAATTTTCTTTCCTCCCAGGCTATAATCTGGTTCCGTTTAGCTAAAACCTATTTCATGTAAAATTTAAGGCAAATCGAATAACTTTTAGGGGTGGCTCAAAGCTGTTTTTTGTATACCATTATGCCCTTTATTAATATAGTGAATAATTAAAAGAAACATTATTTACAGATACATTAACTAATGATTATTTTTCTTTCAGATAGATTTATTAAATTTACAGGTTTTGCAATGTCAAATAAACGTACATTTTACTTAATGAAAAAGTCAGAGGAAACAATCACTGGAGCCAAGCTGCCTTCCCGTGGCCAGGTCCTCCGCATGTTCCTCCACCATCATCAAGTCTTGAAGAAGGAGATCAAACCTAGTTCAGAAGCTGTTTTTGAAGAATTGCGTCTCTTCTGGGAGAGAGCCCGAATCCCTACTCAAAGGAAAGACCACATTCTTCACAAAATTCAGGCTCTACACTTGGAGTGGAAAGCGATTAAGAAGAATGCTGGGAGGAAAAGCAACTCTCAGTTAGAAAAAGAGAAAACCTTTCAGGAAGAAATGGAGAACCTATTTGATGTCGCCCATCCTAATGCCTTTACCTTAATCAAAAATGAAGAAGACCGGCAGTTCTTGATCCAACAAAGGAAAGCGGGACGAGTGGGATCAATGGTCTCTGCAGATATGGTGACTGACAAGGCAGAAAAGAGAGCTGCTGAGAAGCAAATGAAATTGGTAAATAGGAAGCGGAAAGCTGAAGAAGAAAAATATGCTGCTTCACAGGAAGTTATGCTAGATCAGGGAAGTTCTTCTTCTGAGTCTTTATGTGAGTCAGAAAGAGAAGATGAAGATTACCTTATTAATCCCCCATCTACCAGCGGACCAACTCCACCAAAGAAAAAGGCAGCAAAGAATATCATATCTCCTGAATTGGCTGCTGCTCTGGACAGGACTGGCATCAGTGACAGGAGGGCCACCTTTGTATTAGCTGAAACTGCATCTAGCCTTGGTCAAGATCTTTCAGAGGTGAACATCTCTCGTTCTTCAATCAAAAGGCACCGAGAGAGGCATCGAAGGCAAATAACCCATGCCATTAAAGCTAGCTTTAGTCCAAGTATTTCGATTGTCCACTGGGATGGGAAGTTGATCCCTAATCTACTTGCCAAGAATGAAAAGGTAGACAGACTCCCAGTCCTTGTCTCTTCAGTTGAATCAGGTGATTCAAAACTGCTTGGTGTTCCCAAACTACCAAGTGGAACAGGGGAAGCTCAGTCAGCTGCAGTGTATAATCTTCTTTCCGAATGGAACATAGATAAGTCAATAATCGGAATGTTATCAGATACAGGAACATAGATAAGTCAATAATCGGAATGTTATCAGATACAGGAACAAACAGGGGATCATGCGTTCTTCTGGAACAGAAACTTGGTCGACCACTCTTCTATTTTGCCTGTAGGCATCATTGCATGGAAGTCATGTATGGAGGAGTGTTTGAAGCAGTCCATGGTTCATCTTCTGCCCCTGAGCCACTTTTGTTCAAAAGGTTCCAATCTATGTGGGACTACATTGATTTAAAAACCTTCTCTACATCACAGGATGATGATGAGATGAAGGAGCAAGTTGATCCTTTCAGAAATGAAATAATTGCCTTTGCCAAAGAACATCTGGCCACTGGAAATTTTCGAGATGACTATAAAGAGTTTTTGGAACTTTCTTTGATCTTTCTTGGTGAAAAAATTGAAAGTTACACATTCAAACGTCCTGCTGGCACGCACTCTGCAAGGTGGATGGCTAAAGTTATCTATGCCATCAAAATGTGGAATTCTCGAAATCAAATCACCCTGACTCCTCGAGAGAAGAAGGACCTGAAAACCCTTACCCTTTTTGGAGTCCTAATCTACTTAAAAAGCTGGATCACCGCTCCTATTCCATCACAAGCTCCGAAGAATGATCTGGATCTTATCCAAAAGTTAAAGGACTATCATGACCAGAAAGTGGCCAAAGCAGCTCTCAAGAAATTTGAAAACCACCTATGGTACTTATCAGAAGAGCTGGTGGCCCTTGCTCTCTTCGATCAAACTGTTGCACCAGACACCAAGGGAATCATGGTCCAGTGTATGGGGGAAAAGGAGGGGTCATTAGACTTCTCAAAGAGAAGAAGACTCAAGGAATGCAAAGCAACACTGAAATTAGAAACTCTTGCCACAAAGAACTCATTAAAGCTTCTTAAGGCCCTACCGATCAATATTAGTTTTCTTGATGATGACCCCAGCACCTGGGAGGAGAATGAAAACTTCCAAGAAGCTAAACGAATCATAGGAAACATCAAAGTAGTTAATGATCATGCTGAAAGGGCAGTAGCTCTCATTCAGACCTTCAGCGGAACTCTGACGAAAGGAGAAGATCAACTCCAGTTTCTCTTAAGTGTGGTGGATGAGCACCGAAAGAGGTTTCCTGATTCTAACAAGTCCACAATCTTAGCTGGGCAACAATGAGTGGCCTGGTCAGCCATGATACCCCCGCCAACAAGCGGATAATACCCATATATATGGGGGGGGACCCAGAAGCCATGAATGTGGACTTCTGGGGTAGTTGAGCCACCTCTAAATATTAACCGATTGAACCCAAATTTTGCGCAAAGAAGTTTTTGGGAAAAGGAACCTAATGAAACCCTATATATATATATATATATATATATATATATATATATATATATATATATATTTATATATATAATTATATATATGCTGCAAATCCACAAGGAAAAAGAAAAACGATTCCAAGGCCTTTCGTGTATTCAGAGCTACACCTCGTCAGGGAATGAAGAGAGAAGGCAAGATGCCCATAAATATATACAACGTAGCGGAAACCAAAACAATTAGCACATACTTAACAAGAGTTAATGAGAGGCAAAAGGAATTTTAACAAGCTATTGTCAATTTTATACATTCCCGCACTGTTATTGAAATTGTTTTTAAAATAGATAAATGCACATTGTAGAATATTTCTTTCTATTATATCTCTGTTTTCAACAAGCGCTTTAGAATTACCCCACTATCCCACGAGCTAGACCTCAATACGAAATGTGCGTTAGGTTTTGGGTTAGGATTCTCTGTCCCAAAAAAGCACAGCAGTTTACTGATTGCTAAATCTTTTATCAATTTTGAAAAACATAGTAATATATCCGAAAGTGAAGTGACTTTAGCCAAAGGTTGTGTGTATAGTGCTTTTAATACGAGGTATGAATCGAATTATCCTTTGAGGTTTGAAAAAGCCCTAAAAACAATTAAAAATAGTGATTCATTACATATTACTAAAGCGGACAAATCTAATTCGATCGTCATCATGGACAAAAACAGTTATGTTGAAAAGATGAATACGTTATTGAATGATCGTGACACGTACAACCTCTAAATGAGACCCACTGGAGGATGTTAATAAATGTTTAACAGAAAATTAACAGAAATATTAAAAAATAACTATAATGGGCTTTCGCAGCAGTTTTATAGTATCAATCCGTCACTACCATATCTGTACGGCTTAGTAAAAACATACAAATTTAATAATCCCATGAGGCCTATTGTTAGCTCAGTAGGCTCGTAACCTATAGGCTATCTAAATGGTTAGTTAGTTTATTAACGCCATTAGTTGGCTCTATTTCTAAGTCATATATTGTAAATAGCATGGATCTTATTGACAAACTGAAGTTTCCTAATGACCCTAATTTCAAATTGGTAAGCTTTGATGTATGCTCGTTATTCACAAAAGTCCCTGTTGATGACCTACTTGATTTTTTAAATAAAAGATCTCTGAATATTCATTCCCTATTCAACACAACACTCTTATTGAGTTAATTAAGCTTTGTATCAAAGATTGTAAATTTCAGTTTGAAAATAAGTTTTATGCTCTGTCGTTTGGATTGGCGATGGGAAATCCCCTTCACCTGTACTAGCTAATTTATATATATGGAATTTTTTGAAAGTAGAATTTTGCCTACTATTGTTAATTTTAACTTCTTTTGGTACAGGTATATAGATGATATTTTATGCCTTTGGCCTAATAATTGGGATGTTGACTTATTTCTTGGTAGGCTCAACAATTTACTCCCATCTATTAAGTTTACAGTTGAAAACAAAAGCGATGGAAGCCTCTCTTTTCTGGATCTAAAAATTTGGAGATGCTCTAATCAGTTCAAATTTGAAGTCTATCGCAAGCCTACTAATAATAACTCTTATGTGCATTTTTATTCTGACCATCATCCCTCGATTAAATCCTCTATTTTCTCTGCTATGTTTCTTAGAGCATTGAGAGTTGTCAGTCCTGAATTTTTAGGTTCAGAGTTATGCAATATCATGAATATTGGTACTAAATTATGTTATCCTATTTCATTTTTAGATAACTGTCTTAGGAAAGCTAAGAATAGGTATTATAATAATGTGACTGTAAAGGAATTTGAGCGTAAAAATATCCTTAGCCTACCTTACCATGTTAATTTTCAATATCTTCCAACTTCACTTAAAGCAATTGGCATCAATGTAGTCTTTAAGTATAATAATAATGTTAAATCACGCCTAATAAAGAATAGCCCGGATAATGTTGTTGGTTGTGTGTATTTGATCGGATGTACACAATGTAACTTAGTATATATAGGCCAAACGGGTAAAACGTTAGATATCAAGGTCAAACAGCATAAATATGCGTGCAGAACAGCTAATAATTCCAGTGCTTTGGTTAACCATATGTATAGATGTAATCATAGCATCAAGTGGGATAGTCATAAAGCGCTTGTTGAAAACAGAAATATGATAGAAAGAAATATTCTAGAATGTGCATTTATCCATTTTACACAATGTAACTCAGTATATATAGGCCAAACGGGTAAAACGTTAGATATCAAGGTCAAACAGCATAAATATGCGTGCAGAACAGCTAATAATTCCAATGCTTTGGTTAACCATATGTATAGATGTAATCATAGCATCAAGTGAAATAGTTATAAAGCGCTTATTGAAAACAGATATATGATAGAAAGAAATATTCTAGAATGTGCATTTATCCATTTTAAAAACAATTTCAATAACAGTGCGGGAATGTATAAAATTGACAATATCTTGTTAAAATTCCTTTTGCCTCTCATTAACTCTTGGTAACTATGTTCTAATTGTTTTGGTTTCCGCTACGTTGTATATATTTATGGGCATCTTGCCTTCTCTCTTCATTCCCTGACGAGGTGTAGCTCTGAATACACGAAACGCCTTGTAATCGTTTTTATTTTTCCTTGTGGAATATATATATATATATATATATATACACAAACTCAGAATGGTCCCCTGAGAAACTTATATGTTAAATATTTATGGGATATTTATGCTATATTTATGGGATCTCTTTGCGAGAGTCCCGTTGCCCACGTCGGGCTAGCATCATGAAAAGAAAAACTATGGTATTTGTCATTTACCATTACTTATATTGTTTGCAATCAATATCATCAAGCCCACATTACTGGATTTGGGTGTCGTCGCTGAAAAGAAAGCCTCAGGCCTCTTGTTCACCGGTCTAAACAGCATATTTCTTTGTTTTCCTTTAATGGTAGATTTTCCGCTGGACTTTTTGTGATTATACCGGGTAAGCGAAAAGTCCCTGTGCACATTCCACTTCCAACACAGTGCAGGTACAGGTTCACTACACTTCTTGCAGGTGCACATGGACTTTTCGCTCACCCTGTATTACTCCCATTCTGAAATTTCCATACAGTATTTGGTCCATACGGACTTTTTTACGGTGTTTCTGCATCTCTGCATTGGTGATGAAAGTGTTGGCTTTACCTTCCTTCTGAACGCATGAAGTAAATAATTAAGTAATTAAAATTAATATTATTAAAAGAAATTAATTCAAAGGAGAATGGAATGTTTTATATTATTTATAAACTGGTGGAAAAATGTGGAACATTGCTTAAATTCTACCCTTTTCAAATAAGCTCCCACTTTCAACTCTTCAGACGAACTGGTTACTCCTGTTCACATCTGCAGTCCGCAAGTGGGAATGTTCGAAGTGAGAATTCCGAATCTGAAAATAAGGGTTTCCTGATTTGAGATACTGTAGGTTCAGCAGAGATAGTGAGGCACGTGCGGGCTCGGAAAAGGTATTTTGTATGGAAATATGTAACTTAAAGTAAGAAATTTTAGAGTGGGAATGAGAACAGATGGATTTGAAAATTGCCTGCTATGAGATTTTTTTACTCACGAGTTTCTTATTCTTGTACGAGAAATGAAATCAGAATGACTTTTTGTGAGAACACACCGCTTGATGTTTATCACTCTGACGATAAAAAATTATTCTTGCAATAACCATCTATTTTCATGTTGTAACAGGGTGCATGTTGTGATTTTTGGATGATCCGTTGGGTGATTGGTTGTATGGTATGTGATACGTGGCTGAATTTCGTGCGTGCTTGGACTTTTGAATTTTGGTTGCTTGAAAGCGGACAGCTGGTCTTGAACTGGAAATTTTGGTGATTAAAGCGTGTAAAATTTAAAATAGAAACAAATATTATCGAAGGTTTCCCTGTAAAGGAATTTTTGGTGCTCTTCCAATATGTGCTCTACCGCGAAACTGTGATCTAACATATTCCAATACGTGCTCTACCGTGAAACTAGCCTTATAAGGCTAACTAACGAAAATATCATGACTTAACCTAACCAATCGTTAGGTCAACTATACGCCCTTGACGATTGGTTAGGTTAAGTCGTGATATTTTCGTTAGTTAGCCTGGAATATGGAATATTAGTTGGAATATGGTAGATCACAGTTTCGCGGTAGAGCACATATTGGAAGAGCACCGAATTTTTTGTATTAGATTTGGTTGGAGAGACAGCATACTGTAACAACAGTAACCTAAGAATTGTCCTCTGCAAAAGAGGAGACAAAGTTGGGAGCCAGATCTCGTAACTGCTTGTAAGCGTCCTGAATAAACCCCATTTTTTTATAAGTGCCAGTGATTTAAGTATTAAATATTGTAGGTTTAAGTTTAGGTTCAGGTTAAGTTAAGTTTAGGTTAAGTTTAAGTTAAGTTTAGGTTAGGGTAATGACTTGTGTAGGCAGCCTGATTTGCTTTGTATATATTAATATATAGTTTTGTAATCTAATGTTTTACTCTTCCTGGCTGGGACGGCCTCGCGCTGTAAAGAGGACATATATATATATTTGTTTGTGGAATCCTGGTCACGGTAACAGTTGGCATCCCCAGCTAAGATTTTTTTTTTCCCATTTACTCAATTTGTTATACCATTCGGTTTTGGTTTCATTGTATGTACTTTTCTTTTAATTTTTCATAATTTGATTTTGTTCTAGTTTTGAAAGCTTGATTTAATTATATTGTTTAGGATGGTTGAAGAAGGAGCATTAGGAGTAGGCTGACCATATTTCCTTGAGACAAAAACGGGACATTGGGATGGCAAAAAAGGGACGGGGGTTATGTAATATTCTGTATTCATGAAAAAGTAAGTACATAAACCGGGACAAAATTGACATTTTTATTAAAACGACGGGACGGCCAGGAAATATAAAACAAACGGTACTGTCCCGTTCAAAACGGTACGTATGGTCAGCCTAATTAGGAGACATGACTGCGAATGAGAAGGGGCGGCAGTCGGTTAGATTGAAGGCAAGTGAGGGTTTAAATGAGTTTGATGGTGCGATGACTGCAATAGAGCGTTCTGTACAAGAATTGCTGAATGAAGAAGAAACTGAAGGTAAAGATGTGAAACTGAAAGCTTTCTTTGAGCGCATGCGTAAAATGGAGGAAGGGTATGTGAGTAAGAAATTGGTTGAAGTGGGACATGTGCACTTACCAAGGCTTTGGGAGAAGAAGGTTGCTTATTACTCTGAAAGTGACAAATCCGAGTATGATTGCGAAAGTCCTGGTGAATGGAAAGAGGTGCAAAGTAAAAGGAAAAGGAGATTGAGAAATAAGGCTAAGCGTGATTGTGAAAGTAAGTTTGGAAGAAGTGATAAAGGTGTTAAGTGTAGAAAGTACACAGAGGATGGCAGTGCTAGTTCAGATTTTTCGAATGAGGAGACTCCCTTGCCCAGAATGAACGTGTATTTGGAAGATTTTATGTCATGAGAGATAAGGGTGTTTGTGCAGCGGATGTACGGTGGATGGTGTTGATAGCAATTGAGAGTGAGAAACTATTAATGAAGAAAACTAAGTATGAACGTGAGCGTATTAAGGCTTCGAAGCCTTGGCCTTATGGTTTGGATCGTGTGCAAAAGGTAGAAGACTTTCTGGAAGACTTTGAGAGGTATGTAAGTGAGCAGTTTGGAAGTGATAAGAATAGATGGGCAGTAGAACTTAGGAATTTCTTGGATGGCCATGCGAGACGTGTGTATTTTAGTGTATATAAGCTGGGTGTTAAATATGAAACAGTTGTGTCTAGAATTAAAAGTTGGTGTAGTGAAGAACGACAGGATAGTAAAGTTGTAACTCAACGTGAATTTTGGACAGCAAGTATGAGAGAGAATGAAAAGCTGGGTGAATATGCGCTCCGGCTCCAAACACTGTATGAAGCAGCAGTGCCTGAGGGGAGAGAGATAAACAGGCCTTGAAAGAACAATTCATGGCTACGATCCCTCCAGAGACGGCAAGGAGATTTAGAGCGCAAATGGGTCGAGATGTAGAAGGTAAAAAGCTAAGATGGAGGGATGTAGTTTCATGGGCATTAGACGATGATGCTATAGGGGATATGATGTACAGGAAGCAGGAAGAGGTAATCCGTTACCGGTATGGGCGTTTGCACAGGAAGGACAAGCTGGCGCTTCACGCTCGTATAGCCGTGTATTGCAACAGGATAGACTCCAACAAGGGGATTACCAGTTCGGACAACGGCAGGTGGCTTACCAAGGCCAACCATCTGCTGCTAAGAATGTGCAAGCTAAGAGTGATTTGCAGTGCAAGTATTGTAAGAAAAGTGGACATGTTATGAAAGACTGCTGGAAAATGAAAGGTTTGTGTTTGTTGTGTGGTAGCCAGGGACACAGAGCTAGTATGTGTGATAAAAAGCGTGACGTAATGAGTGCTAGGGGTGAGAGTGGAGCTGAAAGAGTGGTCTTATGTTATGGGTGTAATGATTCAGGGCATCGTGAGATTAATTGTCCGGTGATTGCTCAGATAAGACAAAGAAATCAGATTGATAAGTGTAGAGAGACTATTGGTGAGCCTGGACAGATGGGAGCGAATAATGTGAATGGAGCACAAACAGAAAATTTAAATTAGTAAGCTCCGGTCTGGAGGGAACACGACCGGAGCGAGTGAATAATGAACGTGTGGGTGAAATGTACGAGTCGTGTGACGTTCCCCGCACGGAAATGTTAGAATGGGAACGAATTGTTAATAATTCTGACCTTGACCCAAATGCCAGTGAATGGACCGCAGATGTTCAGTGTGAGGAACGTAGGAGAGCGAATGGTGGAAAATACGATTGTGTACTTGGCTAATGAATGTGTAGGTTTGAAGAGTGGAAAACTGTGGAAGGTACCAGTGGAACTGAATTGTACGGAAACTGAAGCGATGTTGGATTCAGGTGCGCAGTTTTGTCTCATTAGCAGGGATGTTGTTTCTCGTATGTCTATCTTTGAGATTGATGACAGTGTGCACAATAGGTTAAAAGGTATTGGAGAAGGAGATCGGTTGGTTGGGAAGGGTATGTTGACTGCGCAGGTGGTAATTCATGGTATTGATTTCGGTATGTGTGATTTTTATGTGGTAAATAACTCTCCATATGAGATCGTCCTGAGTAAAATCTTTTTTGTTAGTAAGGGTTTAATAATTTATGCGAGTTGTATTTCAATAATGAACAGAACAGATGCGTTAGGGTAGTATCAAAGATACCAGTGTACATTGCAGAGAGTGTAGTGTTAGATAAGAAAAATTGGAATTTGGTTAAAGTTAGGGTATCGTGCGATGTCTTTAAGGCTAGGAGGAAATGCGTGTCCTGTGTAAGGAATGAAGAAAATGTCTTGGTTTTAGATGAATTTGTAGATCCAGAGTTAAAGGTGAAAATTGAATTGTGGCCTGGGTTAATTGACTGTGATAGTGCGAAAAATAAGTATTAGTTCAGTCTAATTCCTCGAAAGAAGTAAAACTAAAGGAGGGAATGAGACTAGAATTTGCATGTTCAATGGTATATGAGGATGAAGTTGTGGTGGTTGAGAATGATGAGACTAACGTGCATAAAGGGACTTTGATACATAATGTAGTGTCTGGTGAAAATGAGGCGAGTGACTGGCGTAAAGAGGAAATGATGAAAGAGGTGCTATTGCCGGAGGGATTGAGTAAAGATGAGCGTGAAAAGTTGGAGCGAGTAATATGGAAGAACAAGGTGGTGTTGAGTAAGGGTGATAGTGATGTAAGACGTGCTGCTTTGACTTCACATAAAATAGAGTTGTACGATTATACGCCATTATGTCAACGTCCTAGAAGATTTGATCGGGAAACTAGTTTGGAGATAGAACACCAGTGTAAAGAATTATGTATGCTTGATATAATTGAGCCTAGTAAGTCTGCATGAGTTCACCTGTGGTGCCTGTGCGAAAGAAGGATGGGTCGGTTAGATTGTGTATTGATTATAGGAGAGTGAATGCGGTAACGAAAGATGATAAATTTCCTATGCCTAATTTGCAAGATTTGGTCTTTAGCATGCATGGTATGAAGTATTTTACATCATTAGATCTCGTGCGTGGATATTATCAAATGCCATTGGAGGAGAGCAGTCGGGATTTCACTGCATTTATAAATGAGCATGGGCAGTACCGGTTCAAGTCGGTTTCATTTGCGTTGAAAACAGCGCCTTCCGCCTTTCAAAGGGAAATGCAAAGAGTGTTGGATGGTTTTACATGGACGAAAGTTATTGTGTATCTTCATGACGTATTGATAATGGAGCGAAGTGTTGATGAGCATATAAAGTTACTAGAGCTGGTTTTGCAAAGGTTGTTGGATGCTGGTATGAAAATAAAGCCTGTTAAATGTAAGTGGATGAGTGAGGAAGTGCCCTTTTTAGGTCATATCGTAAGCAGTAAAGGACTGAGTAAAAAGCCTGAGTATGTACAGCAGGTGATTAATTTTGGAAGACCACTTGATGTGGGAGGGGTGAGAGAGTTTTTAGGGTTAGTAAATTTTCAACGAAAATTTATACCCCATTGTTCCGAAATAGCAGAACCTCTGTCTCGGTTAACTGCAGGTAAAAGGAAAGATAAAGTAGTTTGGACAGAAGAGCGTGTGAATGCGTTTGAGGTGTTAAAAAGGCTATGTATGAGGATATTATGTTAACGTTTCCAGACTATTCTGAGAATGCTGATATGTTGGAGTTATTCGTGGATGCGTCAAGTGTCGGTGCGGGTGCGTGCTTGGTTCAAAAGCAGGAGGGTATAGACAGAGTTATCTCGTATGCATCTACTACATTTAATAGAGCGGAGCGAAGCTACTCAGTGATAGAACGTGAATTGGCGGCGATGAGGTGGGCAGCAAAATTCTTTAGACCATTCTTACTTCGGCGCAAATTTATATTGTATACTGATCATACGCCGTTGATTTATTTGACAAGTATGAAAATGATTGACAGCAGGCTTGCACGTACGATGGATGATTTCAGCGAATATACTTTTGAAGTGCGAAATATTGAAGGTAAGAGTAATGTATGTGCTGATGCGATGTCTCGATAGCAGAATCATTGGACTAGAGCTGAATGGTGTGAGGTTGAACTGAGGAATGAGCTGCCAGAAGGTTTAGAAGTAATTAAGGAAGTGGCCGGTGGAACGCAGTCTACGTTTGAAAGTTTGAAAATAGTTTTGAACGAGCAACAGATTGAGGGAGTGCCTGAGAGTTTGCAAGAATTTAGAGAAAAAGTGGTGGATGAGCTGCTGAAGCATGCTAAATTGTACAAGTTGAAGAAGGGTGGTAGGAGTTTGAAAGAACTGAAACACATGAAAGATGTCAGAGTAATGCCAGACATAAAAGTTTTACTTATGGTAAGTAATATATTTAGAGTTAAGATTTGGCTGCATTTTATACCTGAATGTTTAGTTACATACATTGGATTTCGTGATAAAGGAGAGGAAGGGTTGAAAGAAGTCCATTTGCAGAGTTTGGGAGGAATTCACTTTAATCCTGTAAAGAAGATGAGCGAGTTTAGGAAAGATGTAGAAATGGTAGGGCATGTAGATCAGAAGGATGTAGAAATGAGTAAAAAGGACATGGAGAGAGGAGAATTGAAAGAAGATTTAATGCCACTAAATTTATTTATGAAAGAAGTTGGACATGAGCGAGAGAGAGAGTTGGAATCTTGTGGCCATGAAGGTGGTCCAGTAGCATAATCATAGTTGTAGTAAACCAAAATTACAATGTACTCAGTGATGTACTTGGGCTGTACTCAATGTATGATTCCGACATTATTTCGCCATTTAGGAATATATACTCGGCGAAATTATTATTTTTTGTTATTTATTTTTTATTTTATTTTGGAATCTTTCAAAATTCTGCTATGTGCTTAAATTATGCTTGACGTCAAGAATTCTTTAGAGCGCCAGTTAAAGTGGGAGTTTAATCTTCAATTGCACTCCCCCAAAATTTAGATTTATTTATTTCTTGTATTGTAGATTAAATCATTCCTGCCTGAGACTTAGACCAAGGAGGTCGAACCTCCTTCCCTTTAAATTCCTATCTTAGTCACCAGTTGACCCATTAAAAATTCCTGCCTTAGCCTTTGCCCGAGGAGGCCGAGCCTCCTCACTTTAAATTCCTGCCTTAACCCTTACCCGAGGAGGTCGAACCTTCTCACTTTAAATTCCTGTCTTAACCCTTACTTGAGGAGATTGTACCTCCTCACTTTAAATTCCTGTCTTAACCCTTACTTGAGGAGATCGTACCTCCTCACTTTAAATTCCTACCTGTCTTCATTTGATTAAAACCATATAATTCCTGCTTAACCCTTGACCGAGGTCAAGCCTCTCCCTTTTAATTTCTGCTTGAGCTGTTGTTGCAAGAGGTCAAACCTCTCCCCCTGTAAATTTTTGACTATCAGCGGTTATCGTAAGAGGCTATAGATTCATTTCCCTCCTTCAGTGTCTCGTTTTGTATATACTTTGTGTAATAAAAATCATTTGAGTGAATGAAGACTCCCATTGAGAACTGAAGTGTTTCCATTCACTCCTTCGGAAAAAACTTGGTAGAAACTGTTTAACATTATTGTTACTCGGATGCTCTACGGCTAAGGCCGAGCTTAACCAAAAAGGACAACCTTCGTTGGATCGTCCAACGTGCATTCATCATAAAAGTCGCAAGTGGGCAGTTGCCCGCACACGCGCGACATATATATATATATATATATATATATATATATATATATATATATATATATATATATATATATATATATATATATATATATATATTATTCATCGATGCATTCGTAGTTTAAGTGTTTAAGTGGAAACAGCATGGAGAGTTAGACATCTTTTCATATAGAACTCCATTCCGCCGATACGCCCATTTTAGGTACGAGCACCTCTTAGCAGCATTGCAGGCAAATAGGGGGTCAAAGTACTGACGAGGCTTCCGTACGTGGTTCATCACTACTGAAGCAACACTGCTCTGTGTTAGTCTAGTTAAACGAACATCCACATCCGTATTCAATTTACTGCAATTTTTGTTAGTTTGTATTGCAGACACTTCCAGTTATTTGCAGTCCTGGTGCATGATTCTTCAGAAGCAAAATGCACTGCAAGTTTGTGTCTCCTTCCTAAGGTAGCACAAATTTACCTGTATCAATCACAGTCATACTCCTACTACCTCAGGCTTCCTCGACACAAACTGGACTAAAAACCACAAGTATCCGCAATCACAAACCGTCCGTATACAGGCTTGTATGTAGTTTAGAATAATATTTTTTTTAATTTATCTGTAGCCTCAACACTGAAAAACACTGTATTTGCAAACTCAAACGGAACAGAATTTAAAGAAGACTACGTCTCAAGGTGGAATAACCTCCCCCCCCCCTCCAGAAAAAAGCAAAACAAAATTTGGAAAACCTTTAATACCTTACATTTTTTCCTTATTTTGTAGATACGGTTTCAATATTTCCCCAGTATACCTCTTTATAATCCAGTTTAGTTTTCCCGTCCTTATTATTGCAAGTAACACTGAGTATTTTTCCGCCCACTATTCCTGTTATTACTGTTACCATCATAATTACTATTATTATTATTATTATTATTATTATCCTTAATATAGTTATTATTATTATTTTTATTATTTTATTATTTATTTCTTTTTTATTTATTGTTATTCTCACTCAAGTCCTATTCTAACTGTTTGAGGTTCATTTTCTTTCGACTGCTGCATATATATATATATATATATATAGTGATGGTTGTGTAATTGTATTAATATGTTTTATCATGATTTCAGAATTCTTTAAACAAAAACAGAGGTATATAAAACCGCTATACAATGTCCAATTTATTAAATAATTAAAATACTTTTAAATCAAGTAAATGCAAATGCCTTGAAAATCTTGAGAAGGCTTATTTTATCCTTTAATTAATAGTGTTCATCTGAAAAAGAGAAAAGAAATAGGATAAGATGTAAATAGAATACGCTCTTCTCTCTTTTCAATTAATTATAATGATTAATTAATAATTAAAAGGCGTAATTAATTAAATTATTTGTTGAATTAACTTATAAAAATGAAATAATATAATCAGTGAATAATACAGAATTTAAAAAGAAAAAAATAGATATTTTTTAGTTTCCTCAAAAAGTTTGGCTCTAGATATTAAGTAATTTTGATGAACTTCATTTTGAGGCAGTGAAGGACTAATTCGATTGTTAGATTCAACTATATGGTTTGAGGGCATAAAAAAACTTACGAATGTTCATTGCATATCACTTTTATAGGAAAGAACAATGAAAATACACTTACAGTATCCCTTTGGGGGTCCGTAATTATTTGTTTGCCCTTTTTTTTTGTGCACCAGCTCTCCTGGCAAAATATCGGCGTCAGAACCATACGAGGGTCCATAGCCATCATGATTGGATCCGTATGAAGGCTCATATCCACCTGGATGCGATGAGTATTGGGAATCATACCCATCAGGATGGGATACGTATTTTGCAGGAGGTTTATGCCCATATCCACCTGAAAATAAAAATTATGGTTTCCAACAGATATTATACTAATTACTTTTATTTGTAAAGGTTACATTTAATAATGAACCCAGAAATCCGTGGATTTGAGTGACGTTCACATTTAACAATCTAAATCAAAGAAATTTTAGGAAATTGATGAAATATAAAAAAAAAGTGAAAAACAGAATTTCTTTAGTAAATCAGATCATTAAAAATTCATTAAAAAAGGCTTATGGTTAAACGAGTAAGAATTAATAATTAAAGTAATATTCCGTCAAAAACACAATAAAATATACATTTTTGCAAAGTTTCCTGGAGTTTCTTTTCATAAAAGAACATTTTCAATTTTCTTGTGAATAATTTTTTAATACTTACCGTCTGCAGAAACTGCAAAAATGGCACACGCAATGACCACGAGTTTCAACTGAAATAAAAAGTATGTTACACACACACACACACACACACGCACACATATATATATATTCATATATATATATATATATATATATTAGTGTGACCTCAAAGAAATTGTAAATTTTTAATGACGCTTCCCACTAGTATAATAATAATCATAATAATAATAATAATTGGGATTGTTTAACCTCTTTAGTAATAGCCAAAGACATTTGATGGAGGGGACGCTCAGTTTTAAGCAGAATTCGAGCCATCTAATGGTCACCCATCCAATAACAGAAGAAACCCAACGTCGCTTAATCTCGTTTCTCTAACGGGAAACGGTTTTATTTCCTAGTTGCAATGTAGCCCCTGTACTCCTCAACATCTTATATTCGATTACTTCCCAATTAGAACCATTTCCTGTTCAACTCGCAGTCCCAAAGTGGGAGTACTCGAAGTGGGAATTCTAGATTTGGTAAAATGCTTTCTTATTTGGGGAAGGGCAAATGGAAAAGCGTGCAAGCACAATAGGTATTTTGGTGGTTGCTTATTTTGAGATTCCCACTTCAGGATTTCTCGTTTTTGGATGAAGACTCAAGTGGGAATAATGGAAATTTGGAAGAAATCATCAAATTCAGTTTGTGTTTAGTTTGTTGTAATTTTAAATGAGAATAATCACACTATTTAGAATTACAGACAGTGGTGGCATTCAGCCGGTTCGCACCGGTTCGTGCGAACCGTTCCTAAAATTTCTCGAGTTCGATTTGGAGACGATTTGGAAATATTTAAAAGGAAATTAAATAAAGAATTTCAATAAAACATTTTTTAGTTTTCAGTTCTGACACGGAAGGGAGAGAAGGGGGAAGGGGAGGGGAGGGGAGGGCGAACCGGTTCTTAAAATTTTTGAATTCCACCACTGATTACAGAGTAAAGTTTAACATATAAATTTCACAAATCAAAGTCAAGATTTTAATCGAACAAGTGATTGTTACTAATTCCTCTAATTATACCAATACCGGTTTGCATCAAATGATGATACTGTACGTAATTCAGTTGAACTTTCGCTGCATAATTCCAACGGTTTTTTGTTCGGATATATCCGAATTACCCAGTGAAAGGTTTAAATTATCGACCAATTCTATCGTAATTGTTTAGTTAAACAAAATCAAAGCGACAAACCATTTTAATATTTTCTAAATTTGCTTATCAAACGCTTGTAAACAACTGAATGCAGACGTGTATTAATCCCCGTTTATATATACTTTTCAAAGACGTATTTTCCATTCGATTTGCCTCAGATTGCATAAAATGTCCTTCAAAAAATTTCCAAATAATATTAACATTTGCCAAAAAAATTAAATAGATTCGAACTAGTTTTTATTATGTAGTTTTTGTTATCAATTTGTATAAGCTGCATAAACAACTTAATCAAAAGTATGGTGTTAGTGCGAATATAATTTATGTAGGACTCTATTCGACCATCACTCCAGATTTGCATCAGAGGAAACATTTTGCAAAATGAAAATGTCGTTTTCATCCGTAAAACTTTGGAAAAAGCTATGTGGCCTTTCAATCGCATGCAAAAACCATACTCATTTAAAAAGCAATATAATATAAACTAGCAGACAGGTCGCATATTTTTTTAAATTTTGTGGTGCATAAACCAAGGTGTGACTTACATGAATTTCGAAAAAAAATTGGATTAGATAAGGAGGAATGGAGAGAGAAATGGAATCGGCAAAAGTAAATGTTCGTGCATGGAGAAAACCAGAAACTTTTCAATCTTTGCTGCAAATACTCGTAAAGCGGAGTAAAAGTGAATATTCACCTTTGGAAAATCCGAATTTCCGTTGATTGAAACGAAATTTCTTTCAAAATAGAAAAAATCAGAATATATCAGCTTGCTGTCCACCTTCAAAATTAGGGCGCAATTTATACGAATTTTATGAAAAGTGAGCCATTTCAGGTCAAAAACCTACTTGCGACTTTCCGCCGGTGCCACTTAGTGCCGGTTTATGTGATATTACTCAATCGTTCTATCGGAGTAGACGAAATGATACTTAAATTTCTTCTTTCTCTAAAGTCAAAATATAAAACATTTAACTTAAGCTATTTTAGTTTTTCCTCTATTTCTCTCTCTCTTTCACAATATATATATTAGGGTGGTCCACAGAATGGGGTAAAAAATCGAAGTTCAATTTTCTTTCCGCCCAGGCTGTAGTCTGGTTCCGTTTAGCTACAAACTATTTTATGTAAAATTTAAGGCAAATCGAATAACTTTTAGGGGTGGCTCAAAGCTGTTTTTTGTATACCATTATGCCCTTTATTAATATAGTGAATAATTAAAAGAAACATTATTTACAGATACATTAACTAATGATTATTTTTCTTTCAGATAGATTTATTAAATTTACAGGTTTTGCAATGTCAAATAAACGTACATTTTACTTAATGAAAAAGTCAGAGGAAACAATCACTGGAGCCAAGCTGCCTTCCCGTGGCCAGGTCCTCCGCATGTTCCTCCACCATCATCAAGTCTTGAAGAAGGAGATCAAACCTAGTTCAGAAGCTGTTTTTGAAGAATTGCGTCTCTTCTGGGAGAGAGCCCGAATCCCTACTCAAAGGAAAGACCACATTCTTCACAAAATTCAGGCTCTACACTTGGAGTGGAAAGCGATTAAGAAGAATGCTGGGAGGAAAAGCAACTCTCAGTTAGAAAAAGAGAAAACCTTTCAGGAAGAAATGGAGAACCTATTTGATGTCGCCCATCCTAATGCCTTTACCTTAATCAAAAATGAAGAAGACAGTTCTTGATCCAACAAAGGAAAGCGGGACGAGTGGGATCAATGGTCTCTGCAGATATGGTGACTGACAAGGCAGAAAAGAGAGCTGCTGAGAAGCAAATGAAATTGGTAAATAGGAAGCGGAAAGCTGAAGAAGAAAAATATGCTGCTTCACAGGAAGTTATGCTAGATCAGGGAAGTTCTTCTTCTGAGTCTTTATGTGAGTCAGAAAGAGAAGATGAAGATTACCTTATTAATCCCCCATCTACCAGCGGACCAACTCCACCAAAGAAAAAGGCAGCAAAGAATATCATATCTCCTGAATTGGCTGCTGCTCTGGACAGGACTGGCATCAGTGACAGGAGGGCCACCTTTGTATTAGCTGAAACTGCATCTAGCCTTGGTCAAGATCTTTCAGAGGTGAACATCTCTCGTTCTTCAATCAAAAGGCACCGAGAGAGGCATCGAAGGCAAATAACCCATGCCATTAAAGCTAGCTTTAGTCCAAGTATTTCGATTGTCCACTGGGATGGGAAGTTGATCCCTAATCTACTTGCCAAGAATGAAAAGGTAGACAGACTCCCAGTCCTTGTCTCTTCAGTTGAATCAGGTGATTCAAAACTGCTTGGTGTTCCCAAACTACCAAGTGGAACAGGGGAAGCTCAGTCAGCTGCAGTGTATAATCTTCTTTCCGAATGGAACATAGATAAGTCAATAATCGGAATGTTATCAGATACTACAGCATCAAATACAGGAACAAACAGGGGAGCATGCGTTCTTCTGGAACAGAAACTTGGTCGACCACTCTTCTATTTTGCCTGTAGGCATCATTGCATGGAAGTCATGTATGGAGGAGTGTTTGAAGCAGTCCATGGTTCATCTTCTGCCCCTGAGCCACTTTTGTTCAAAAGGTTCCAATCTACAGGGTGTCCCGTAAGTCTGGACCCATAGGGAAAAATAATAAAATTACAAAATAGTCCAAAAATTTATTACATAATCTGTTCAAAGTGTCCGCCGTTGTGTCGCACACATAGTTGAAGACGTAATCTCCACTGCGACAGCACTTTCTGAATCACAGTCGCAGAAATTTTGACACGCCTCCACAATGCGTGCTTTAAGGTGGAAAATGTTCTGAAGTTTGACCTCGTACACTTTGGCTTTCAAGTGGCCCCACAAATAAAACTCCAGCGGAGTAAGATCATAATAAAAAAAATAATAAAAATAATAATAAAAATAATAAAAAAATATATTATAAATAAATTTTTGGACTATTTTGTAATTTTATTATTTTTCCCTATGGGTCCAGACTTACGGGACACCCTGTATGTGGGACTACATTGATTTAAAAACCTTCTCTACATCACAGGATGATGATGAGATGAAGGAGCAAGTTGATCCTTTCAGAAATGAAATAATTGCCTTTGCCAAAGAACATCTGGCCACTGGAAATTTTCGAGATGACTATAAAGAGTTTTTGGAACTTTCTTTGATCTTTCTTGGTGAAAAAATTGAAAGTTACACATTCAAACGTCCTGCTGGCACGCACTCTGCAAGGTGGATGGCTAAAGTTTCTATGCCATCAAATGTGGAATTCTCGAAATCAAATCACCCTGACTCCTCGAGAGAAGAAGGACCTGAAAACCCTTACCCTTTTTGGAGTCCTAATCTACTTAAAAAGCTGGATCACCGCTCCTATTCCATCACAAGCTCCGAAGAATGATCTGGATCTTATCCAAAAGTTAAAGGACTATCATGACCAGAAAGTGGCCAAAGCAGCTCTCAAGAAATTTGAAAACCACTATGGTACTTATCAGAAGAGCTGGTGGCCCTTGCTCTCTTCGATCAAACTGTTGCACCAGACACCAAGGGAATCATGGTCCAGTGTATGGGGAAAAGGAGGGGTCATTAGACTTCTCAAAGAGAAGAAGACTCAAGGAATGCAAAGCAACACTGAAATTAGAAACTCTTGCCACAAAGAACTCATTAAAGCTTCTTAAGGCCCTACCGATCATATTAGTTTTTCTTGATGATGACCCCAGCACCTGGGAGGAGAATGAAAACTTCCAAGAAGCTAAACGAATCATAGGAAACATCAAAGTAGTTAATGATCATGCTGAAAGGGCAGTAGCTCTCATTCAGACCTTCAGCGGAACTCTGACGAAAGGAGAAGATCAACTCCAGTTTCTCTTAAGTGTGGTGGATGAGCACCGAAAGAGGTTTCCTGATTCTAACAAGTCCACAATCTTAGCTGGGCAACAATGAGTGGCCTGGTCAGCCATGATACCCCGCCAACAAGCGGATAATACCCATATATATGGGGGGGGGACCCAGAAGCCATGAATGTGGACTTCTGGGGGTAGTTGAGCCACCTCTAAATATTAACCGATTGAACCCAAATTTTGCGCAAAGAAGTTTTTGGGAAAAGGAACCTAATGAAACCCTATATATATATATATATATATATATATATATATATATATATATATATATATATATATATATATATATATATATTATTTATATATATAATTATATATATGCTGCAAATCCACAAGGAAAAAGAAAAACGATTCCAAGGCCTTTCGTGTATTCAGAGCTACACCTCGTCAGGGAATGAAGAGAGAAGGCAAGATGCCCATAAATATATACAACGTAGCGGAAACCAAACAATTAGCACATACTTAACAAGAGTTAATGAGAGGCAAAAGGAATTTTAACAAGCTATTGTCAATTTTATACATTTCCCGCACTGTTATTGAAATTGTTTTTATAGATAATGCACATTGTAGAATATTTCTTTCTATTATCTCTGTTTTCAACAAGCGCTTTAGAATTACCCCACTATCCCACGAGCTAGACCTCAATACGAAATGTGCGTTAGGTTTTGGGTTAGGATTCTCTGTCCCAAAAAAGCACAGCAGTTTACTGATTGCTAAATCTTTTATCAATTTTGAAAAACATAGTAATATATCCGAAAGTGAAGTGACTTTAGCCAAAGGTTGTGTGTATAGTGCTTTTAATACGAGGTATGAATCGAATTATCCTTTGAGGTTTGAAAAAGCCCTAAAAACAATTAAAAATAGTGATTCATTACATATTACTAAAGCGGACAAATCTAATTCGATCGTCATCATGGACAAAAACAGTTATGTTGAAAAGATGAATACGTTATTGAATGATCGTGACACGTACAAACCTCTAAATAGAGACCCACTGGAGGATGTTAATAAAATGTTTAACAGAAAATTAACAGAAATATTAAAAAATAACTATAATGGGCTTTCGCAGCAGTTTTATAGTATCAATCCGTCACTACCATATCTGTACGGCTTAGTAAAAACATACAAATTTAATAATCCCATGAGGCCTATTGTTAGCTCAGTAGGCTCGTAACCTATAGGCTATCTAAATGGTTAGTTAGTTTATTAACGCCATTAGTTGGCTCTATTTCTAAGTCATATATTGTAAATAGCATGGATCTTATTGACAAACTGAAGTTTCCTAATGACCCTAATTTCAAATTGGTAAGCTTTGATGTATGCTCGTTATTCACAAAAGTCCCTGTTGATGACCTACTTGATTTTTTAAAAAAAAGATCTCTGAATATTCATTCCCTATTCAACACAACACTCTTATTGAGTTAATTAAGCTTTGTATCAAGATTGTAAATTTCAGTTTGAAAAATAAGTTTTATGCTCTGTCGTTTGGATTGGCGATGGGAAATCCCCTTCACCTGTACTAGCTAATTATATATATGGAATTTTTTGAAAGTAGAATTTTGCCTACTATTGTTAATTTTAACTTCTTTTGGTACAGGTATATAGATGATATTTTATGCCTTTGGCCTAATAATTGGGATGTTGACTTATTTCTTGGTAGGCTCAACAATTTACTCCCATCTATTAAGTTTACAGTTGAAAACAAAAGCGATGGAAGCCTCTCTTTTCTGGATCTAAAAATTTTGGAGATGCTCTAATCAGTTCAAATTTGAAGTCTATCGCAAGCCTACTAATAATAACTCTTATGTGCATTTTTTATTCTGACCATCATCCCTCGATTAAATCCTCTATTTTCTCTGCTATGTTTCTTAGAGCATTGAGAGTTGTCAGTCCTGAATTTTTAGGTTCAGAGTTATGCAATATCATGAATATTGGTACTAAATTATGTTATCCTATTTCATTTTTAGATAACTGTCTTAGGAAAGCTAAGAATAGGTATTATAATAATGTGACTGTAAAGGAATTGAGCGTAAAAATATCCTTAGCCTACCTTACCATGTTAATTTTCAATATCTTCCAACTTCACTTAAAGCAATTGGCATCAATGTAGTCTTTAAGTATAATAATAATGTTAAATCACGCCTAATAAAGAATAGCCCGGATAATGTTGTTGGTTGTGTGTATTTGATCGGATGTACACAATGTAACTTAGTATATATAGGCCAAACGGGTAAAACGTTAGATATCAAGGTCAAACAGCATAAATATGCGTGCAGAACAGCTAATAATTCCAGTGCTTTGGTTAACCATATGTATAGATGTAATCATAGCATCAAGTGGGATAGTCATAAAGCGCTTGTTGAAAACAGAAATATGATAGAAAGAAATATTCTAGAATGTGCATTTATCCATTTTACACAATGTAACTCAGTATATATAGGCCAAACGGGTAAAACGTTAGATATCAAGGTCAAACAGCATAAATATGCGTGCAGAACAGCTAATAATTCCAATGCTTTGGTTAACCATATGTATAGATGTAATCATAGCATCAAGTGAAATAGTTATAAAGCGCTTATTGAAAACAGATATATGATAGAAAGAAATATTCTAGAATGTGCATTTATCCATTTTAAAAACAATTTCAATAACAGTGCGGGAATGTATAAAATTGACAATATCTTGTTAAAATTCCTTTTGCCTCTCATTAACTCTTGGTAACTATGTTCTAATTGTTTTGGTTTCCGCTACGTTGTATATATTTATGGGCATCTTGCCTTCTCTCTTCATTCCCTGACGAGGTGTAGCTCTGAATACACGAAACGCCTTGTAATCGTTTTTATTTTTCCTTGTGGAATATATATATATATATATATATATACACAAACTCAGAATGGTCCCCTGAGAAACTTATATGTTAAATATTTATGGGATATTTATGCTATATTTATGGGATCTCTTTGCGAGAGTCCCGTTGCCCACGTCGGGCTAGCATCATGAAAAAGAAAAACTATGGTATTTGTCATTTACCATTACTTATATTGTTTGCAATCAATATCATCAAGCCCACATTACTGGATTTGGGTGTCGTCGCTGAAAAGAAAGCCTCAGGCCCTTGTTCACCGGTCTAAACAGCATATTTCTTTGTTTTCCTTTAATGGTAGATTTTCCGCTGGACTTTTTGTGATTATACCGGGTAAGCGAAAAGTCCCTGTGCACATTCCACTTCCAACACAGTGCAGGTACAGGTTCACTACACTTCTTGCAGGTGCACATGGACTTTTCGCTCACCCTGTATTACTCCCATTCTGAAATTTCCATACAGTATTTGGTCCATACGGACTTTTTTACGGTGTTTCTGCATCTCTGCATTGGTGATGAAAGTGTTGGCTTTACCTTCCTTCTGAACGCATGAAGTAAATAATTAAGTAATTAAAATTAATATTATTAAAAGAAATTAATTCAAAGGAGAATGGAATGTTTATATTATTTATAAACTGGTGGAAAATGTGGAACATTGCTTAAATTCTACCCTTTTCAAATAAGCTCCCACTTTCAACTCTTCAGACGAACTGGTTACTCCTGTTCACATCTGCAGTCCGCAAGTGGGAATGTTCGAAGTGAGAATTCCGAATCTGAAAATAAGGGTTTCCTGATTTGAGATACTGTAGGTTCAGCAGAGATAGTGAGGCACGTGCGGGCTCGGAAAAGGTATTTTGTATGGAAATATGTAACTTAAAGTAAGAAATTTTAGAGTGGGAATGAGAACAGATGGATTTGAAAATTGCCTGCTATGAGATTTTTTTACTCACGAGTTTCTTATTCTTGTACGAGAAATGAAATCAGAATGACTTTTTGTGAGAACACACCGCTTGATGTTTATCACTCTGACGATAAAAAATTATTCTTGCAATAACCATCTATTTTCATGTTGTAACAGGGTGCATGTTGTGATTTTTGGATGATCCGTTGGGTGATTGGTTGTATGGTATGTGATACGTGGCTGAATTTCGTGCGTGCTTGGACTTTTGAATTTTGGTTGCTTGAAAGCGGACAGCTGGTCTTGAACTGGAAATTTTGGTGATTAAAGCGTGTAAAATTTAAAATAAGAAACAAATATTATCGAAGGTTTCCCTGTAAAGGAATTTTTGGTGCTCTTCCAATATGTGCTCTACCGCGAAACTGTGATCTAACATATTCCAATACGTGCTCTACCGTGAAACTAGCCTTATAAGGCTAACTAACGAAAATATCATGACTTAACCTAACCAATCGTTAGGTCAACTATACGCCCTTGACGATTGGTTAGGTTAAGTCGTGATATTTTCGTTAGTTAGCCTGGAATATGGAATATTAGTTGGAATATGGTAGATCACAGTTTCGCGGTAGAGCACATATTGGAAGAGCACCGAATTTTTTGTATTAGATTTGGTTGGAGAGACAGCATACTGTAACAACAGTAACCTAAGAATTGTCCTCTGCAAAAGAGGAGACAAAGTTGGGAGCCAGATCTCGTAACTGCTTGTAAGCGTCCTGAATAAACCCCATTTTTTTATAAGTGCCAGTGATTTAAGTATTAAATATTGTAGGTTTAAGTTTAGGTTCAGGTTAAGTTAAGTTTAGGTTAAGTTTAAGTTAAGTTTAGGTTAGGGTAATGACTTGTGTAGGCAGCCTGATTTGCTTTGTATATATTAATATATAGTTTTGTAATCTAATGTTTTACTCTTCCTGGCTGGGACGGCCTCGCGCTGTAAAGAGGACATATATATATATTTGTTTGTGGAATCCTGGTCACGGTAACAGTTGGCATCCCCAGCTAAGATTTTTTTTTTCCCATTTACTCAATTTGTTATACCATTCGGTTTTGGTTTCATTGTATGTACTTTTCTTTTAATTTTTCATAATTTGATTTTGTTCTAGTTTTGAAAGCTTGATTTAATTATATTGTTTAGGATGGTTGAAGAAGGAGCATTAGGAGTAGGCTGACCATATTTCCTTGAGACAAAAACGGGACATTGGGATGGCAAAAAAGGGACGGGGGGTTATGTAATATTCTGTATTCATGAAAAAGTAAGTACATAAACCGGGACAAAATTGACATTTTTATTAAAACGACGGGACGGCCAGGAAATATAAAACAAACGGTACTGTCCCGTTCAAAACGGTACGTATGGTCAGCCTAATTAGGAGACATGACTGCGAATGAGAAGGGGCGGCAGTCGGTTAGATTGAAGGCAAGTGAGGGTTTAAATGAGTTTGATGGTGCGATGACTGCAATAGAGCGTTCTGTACAAGAATTGCTGAATGAAGAAGAAACTGAAGGTAAAGATGTGAAACTGAAAGCTTTCTTTGAGCGCATGCGTAAAATGGAGGAAGGGTATGTGAGTAAGAAATTGGTTGAAGTGGGACATGTGCACTTACCAAGGCTTTGGGAGAAGAAGGTTGCTTATTACTCTGAAAGTGACAAATCCGAGTATGATTGCGAAAGTCCTGGTGAATGGAAAGAGGTGCAAAGTAAAAGGAAAAGGAGATTGAGAAATAAGGCTAAGCGTGATTGTGAAAGTAAGTTTGGAAGAAGTGATAAAGGTGTTAAGTGTAGAAAGTACACAGAGGATGGCAGTGCTAGTTCAGATTTTTCGAATGAGGAGACTCCCTTGCCCAGAATGAACGTGTATTTGGAAGATTTTATGTCATGAGAGATAAGGGTGTTTGTGCAGCGGATGTACGGTGGATGGTGTTGATAGCAATTGAGAGTGAGAAACTATTAATGAAGAAAACTAAGTATGAACGTGAGCGTATTAAGGCTTCGAAGCCTTGGCCTTATGGTTTGGATCGTGTGCAAAAGGTAGAAGACTTTCTGGAAGACTTTGAGAGGTATGTAAGTGAGCAGTTTGGAAGTGATAAGAATAGATGGGCAGTAGAACTTAGGAATTTCTTGGATGGCCATGCGAGACGTGTGTATTTTAGTGTATATAAGCTGGGTGTTAAATATGAAACAGTTGTGTCTAGAATTAAAAGTTGGTGTAGTGAAGAACGACAGGATAGTAAAGTTGTAACTCAACGTGAATTTTGGACAGCAAGTATGAGAGAGAATGAAAAGCTGGGTGAATATGCGCTCCGGCTCCAAACACTGTATGAAGCAGCAGTGCCTGAGGGGGAGAGAGATAAACAGGCCTTGAAAGAACAATTCATGGCTACGATCCCTCCAGAGACGGCAAGGAGATTTAGAGCGCAAATGGGTCGAGATGTAGAAGGTAAAAAGCTAAGATGGAGGGATGTAGTTTCATGGGCATTAGACGATGATGCTATAGGGGATATGATGTACAGGAAGCAGGAAGAGGTAATCCCGTTACCGGTATGGGCGTTTGCACAGGAAGGACAAGCTGGCGCTTCACGCTCGTATAGCCGTGTATTGCAACAGGATAGACTCCAACAAGGGGATTACCAGTTCGGACAACGGCAGGTGGCTTACCAAGGCCAACCATCTGCTGCTAAGAATGTGCAAGCTAAGAGTGATTTGCAGTGCAAGTATTGTAAGAAAAGTGGACATGTTATGAAAGACTGCTGGAAAATGAAAGGTTTGTGTTTGTTGTGTGGTAGCCAGGGACACAGAGCTAGTATGTGTGATAAAAAGCGTGACGTAATGAGTGCTAGGGGTGAGAGTGGAGCTGAAAGAGTGGTCTTATGTTATGGGTGTAATGATTCAGGGCATCGTGAGATTAATTGTCCGGTGATTGCTCAGATAAGACAAAGAAATCAGATTGATAAGTGTAGAGACTATTGGTGAGCCTGGACAGATGGGAGCGAATAATGTGAATGGAGCACAAACAGAAAATTTAAATTAGTAAGCTCCGGTCTGGAGGGAACACGACCGGAGCGAGTGAATAATGAACGTGTGGGTGAAATGTACGAGTCGTGTGACGTTCCCCGCACGGAAATGTTAGAATGGGAACGAATTGTTAATAATTCTGACCTTGACCCAAATGCCAGTGAATGGACCGCAGATGTTCAGTGTGAGGAACGTAGGAGAGCGAATGGTGGAAAATACGATTGTGTACTTGGCTAATGAATGTGTAGGTTTGAAGAGTGGAAAACTGTGGAAGGTACCAGTGGAACTGAATTGTACGGAAACTGAAGCGATGTTGGATTCAGGTGCGCAGTTTTGTCTCATTAGCAGGGATGTTGTTTCTCGTATGTCTATCTTTGAGATTGATGACAGTGTGCACAATAGGTTAAAAGGTATTGGAGAGGAGATCGGTTGGTTGGGAAGGGTATGTTGACTGCGCAGGTGGTAATTTCATGGTATTGATTTCGGTATGTGTGATTTTTATGTGGTAAATAACTCTCCATATGAGATCGTCCTGAGTAAAATCTTTTTGTTAGTAAGGGTTTTAATAATTTATGCGAGTTGTATTTCAATAATGAACAGAACAGATGCGTTAGGGTAGTATCAAAGATACAGTGTACATTGCAGAGAGTGTAGTGTTAGATAAGAAAAATTGGAATTTGGTTAAAGTTAGGGTATCGTGCGATGTCTTTAAGGCTAGGAGGAAATGCGTGTCCTGTGTAAGGAATGAAGAAAATGTCTTGGTTTTAGATGAATTTGTAGATCCAGAGTTAAAGGTGAAAATTGAATTGTGGCCTGGGTTAATTGACTGTGATAGTGCGAAAAATAAAGTATTAGTTCAGTCTAATTCCTCGAAAGAAGTAAAACTAAAGGAGGGAATGAGACTAGAATTTGCATGTTCAATGGTATATGAGGATGAAGTTGTGGTGGTTGAGAATGATGAGACTAACGTGCAAAGGGACTTTGATACATAATGTAGTGTCTGGTGAAAATGAGGCGAGTGACTGGCGTAAAGAGAAATGATGAAAGAGGTGCTATTGCCGGAGGGATTGAGTAAAGATGAGCGTGAAAAGTTGGAGCGAGTAATATGGAAGAACAAGGTGGTGTTGAGTAAGGGTGATAGTGATGTAAGACGTGCTGCTTTGACTTCACATAAAATAGAGTTGTACGATTATACGCCATTATGTCAACGTCTAGAAGATTTGATCGGGAAACTAGTTTGGAGATAGAACACCAGTGTAAAGAATTATGTATGCTTGATATAATTGAGCCTAGTAAGTCTGCATGGAGTTCACCTGTGGTGCCTGTGCGAAAGAAGGATGGGTCGGTTAGATTGTGTATTGATTATAGGAGAGTGAATGCGGTAACGAAAGATGATAAATTTCCTATGCCTAATTTGCAAGATTTGGTCTTTAGCATGCATGGTATGAAGTATTTTACATCATTAGATCTCGTGCGTGGATATTATCAAATGCCATTGGAGGAGAGCAGTCGGGATTTCACTGCATTATAAATGAGCATGGGCAGTACCGGTTCAAGTCGGTTTCATTTGCGTTGAAAACAGCGCCTTCCGCCTTTCAAAGGGAAATGCAAAGAGTGTTGGATGGTTACCATGGACGAAAGTTATGTGTATCTTCATGACGTATTGATAATGGAGTGAAGTGTTGATGAGCATAAAGTTACTAGAGCTGTTTTGCAAAGGTTGTGGATGCTGGTATGAAAATAAAGCCTGTTAAATGTAAGTGGATGAGTGAGGAAGTGCCCTTTTTAGGTCATATCGTAAGCAGTAAAGGACTGAGTAAAAAGCCTGAGTATGTACAGCAGGTGATAATTTTGGAAGACCACTTGATGTGGGAGGGGTGAGAGAGTTTTTAGGGTTAGTAAATTTTCAACGAAAATTTATACCCATTGTTCCGAAATAGCAGAACCTCTGTCTCGGTTAACTGCAGGTAAAAGGAAAGATAAAGTAGTTTGGACAGAAGAGCGTGTGAATGCGTTTGAGGTGTTAAAAAGGCTATGTATGAGGATATTATGTTAACGTTTCCAGACTATTCTGAGAATGCTGATATGTTGGAGTTATTCGTGGATGCGTCAAGTGTCGGTGCGGGTGCGTGCTTGGTTCAAAAGCAGGAGGGTATAGACAGAGTTATCTCGTATGCATCTACTACATTAATAGAGCGGAGCGAAGCTACTCAGTGATAGAACGTGAATGGCGGCGATGAGGTGGGCAGCAAAATTCTTTAGACCATTCTTACTTCGGCGCAAATTTATATTGTATACTGATCATACGCCGTTGATTATTTGACAAGTATGAAATGATTGACAGCAGGCTTGCACGTACGATGGATGATTTCAGCGAATATACTTTTGAAGTGCGAAATATTGAAGGTAAGAGTAATGTATGTGCTGATGCGATGTCTCGATAGCAGAATCATTGGACTAGAGCTGAATGGTGTGAGGTTGAACTGAGGAATGAGCTGCCAGAAGGTTTAGAAGTAATTAAGGAAGTGGCCGGTGGAACGCAGTCTACGTTTGAAAGTTTGAAATAGTTTTGAACGAGCAACAGATTGAGGGAGTGCCTGAGAGTTTGCAAGAATTTAGAAAAAAGTGGTGGATGAGCTGCTGAAGCATGCTAAATTGTACAAGTTGAAGAAGGGTGGTAGGAGTTTGAAAGAACTGAAACACATGAAAGATGTCAGAGTAATGCCAGACATAAAAGTTTTACTTATGGTAAGTAATATATTTAGAGTTAAGATTGGCTGCATTTTATACCTGAATGTTTAGTTACATACATTGGATTTCGTGATAAAGGAGAGGAAGGGTTGAAAGAAGTCCAATTGCAGAGTTTGGGAGGAATTCACTTTAATCTGTAAAGAAGATGAGCGAGTTTAGGAAAGTGTAGAAATGGTAGGGCATGTAGATCAGAAGGAGTAGAAATGAGTAAAAAGGACATGGAGAGAGGAGAATTGAAAGAAGATTTAATGCCACTAAATTTATTATGAAAGAAGTTGGACATGAGCGAGAGAGAGAGTTGGAATCTTGTGGCCATGAAGGTGGTCCAGTAGCATAATCATAGTTGTAGTAAACCAAAATTACAATGTACTCAGTGATGTACTTGGGCTGTACTCAATGTATGATTCCGACATTATTTCGCCATTTAGGAATATATACTCGGCGAAATTATTATTTTTGTTATTTATTTTTTATTTTATTTTGGAATCTTTCAAAATTGCTATGTGCTTAAATTATGCTTGACGTCAAGAATTCTTTAGAGCGCCAGTTAAAGTGGGAGTTTAATCTTCAATTGCACTCCCCCAAAATTTAGATTTATTTATTTCTTGTATTGTAGATTAAATCATTCCTGCCTGAGACTTAGACCAAGGAGGTCGAACCTCCTTCCCTTTAAATTCCTATCTTAGTCACCAGTTGACCCATTAAAAATTCCTGCCTTAGCCTTTGCCCGAGGAGGCCGAGCCTCCTCACTTTAAATTCCTGCCTTAACCCTTACCCGAGGAGGTCGAACCTTCTCACTTTAAATTCCTGTCTTAACCCTTACTTGAGGAGATTGTACCTCCTCACTTTAAATTCTGTCTTAACCTTACTTGAGGAGATCGTACCTCCTCACTTTAAATTCCTACCTGTCTCATTGATTAAAACCATATAATTCCTGCTTAACCCTTGACCGAGGTCAAGCCTCTCCCTTTTAATTTCTGCTTGAGTTGTTGCAAGAGGTCAAACTCTCCCCCTGTAAATTTTTGACTATCAGCGGTTATGTAAGAGGCTAAGATTCATTTCCCCTCCTTCAGTGTCGTTTTGTGTATATACTTTGTGTTAATAAAAATCATTTGAGTGAATGAAGACTCCCATTGAGAACTGAAGTGTTTCCATTCACTCCTTCGGAAAAAACTTGGTAGAAACTGTTTAACATTATGTTACTCGGATGCTCTACGGCTAAGGCCGAGCTTAACCAAAAAGGACAACCTTCGTTGGATCGTCCAACGTGCATTCATCATAAAAGTCGCAAGTGGCAGTTGCCCGCACACGCGCGACATATATATCTATATATATATATTATATATATATATATATATATATATATTATTCATCGATGCATTCGTAGTTTAAGTGTTTAAGTGGAAACAGCATGGAGAGTTAGACATCTTTTCATATAGAACTCCATTCCGCCGATACGCCCATTTTAGGTACGAGCACCTCTTAGCAGCATTGCCAGGCAAATAGGGGGTCAAAGTACTGACGAGGCTTCCGTACGTGGTTCATCACTACTGAAAGCAACACTGCTCTGTGTTAGTCTAGTTAAACGAACATCCACATCCGTATTCAATTTACTGCAATTTTTGTTAGTTTGTATTGCAGACACTTCCAGTTATTTGCAGTCCTGGTGCATGATTCTTCAGAAGCAAAATGCACTGCAAGTTTGTGTCTCCTTCCTAAGGTAGCACAAATTTACCTGTATCAATCACAGTCATACTCCTACTACCTCAGGCTTCCTCGACACAAACTGGACTAAAAACCACAAGTATCCGCAATCACAAACCGTCCGTATACAGGCTTGTATGTAGTTTAGAATAATTTTTTTTTAATTTATCTGTAGCCTCAACACTGAAAAACACTGTATTTGCAAACTCAAACGGAACAGAATTTAAAGAAGACTACGTCTCAAGGTGGAATAACCTCCCCCCCCTCCAGAAAAAGCAAAACAAAATTTGGAAAACCTTTAATACCTTACATTTTTTCCTTATTTTGTAGATACGGTTTCAATATTTCCCCAGTATACCTCTTTATAATCCAGTTTAGTTTTCCCGTCCTATTATTGCAAGTAACACTGAGTATTTTTCCGCCCACTATTCGTGTTATTACTGTTACCATCATAATTACTATTATTAACTGTATTATTATTATTATTATTATTATTATTATTATCCTTAATATAGTTATTATTATTTTTATTATTTTATTATTTATTTCTTTTTTATTTATTGTTATTCTCACTCAAGTCCTATTCTAACTGTTTGAGGTTCATTTTCTTTCGACTGCTGCATATATATATATATATATATATAGTGATGGTTGTGTAATTGTATTAATATGTTTTATCATGATTTCAGAATTCTTTAAAACAAAAACAGAGGTATATAAAACCGCTATACAATGTCCAATTTATTAAATAATTAAAATACTTTTAAATCAAGTAAATGCAAATGCCTTGAAAATCTTGAGAAGGCTTGATTTTATTCTTTAATTAATAGTGTTCTTCTGAAAAACAGAAAAGAAATAGGATAAGATGTAAATAGAATACGCTCTTCTCTCTTTTCAATTAATTATAATGATTAATTAATAATTAAAAGGCGTAATTGTAATTAAATTATTTGTTGAATTAACTTATAAAAATGAAATAATATAATCAGTGAATAATACAGAATTTAAAAAGAAAAAAATAGATATTTTTTAGTTTCCTCAAAAAGTTTGGCTCTAGATATTAAGTAATTTTGATGAACTTCATTTTGAGGCAGTGAAGGACTAATTCGATTGTTAGATTCAACTTATATGGTTTGAGGGCATAAAAAAACTTACGAATGTTCATTGCATATCACTTTTATAGGAAAGAACAATGAAAATACACTTACAGTATCCCTTTGGGGGTCCGTAATTATTTGTTTGCCCTTTTTTTTGTGCACCAGCTCTCCTGGCAAAATATCGGCGTCAGAACCATACGAGGGTCCATAGCCATCATGATTGGATCCGTATGAAGGCTCATATCCACCTGGATGCGATGAGTATTGGAATCATACCCATCAGGATGGGATACGTATTTTGCAGGAGGTTTATGCCCATATCCACCTGAAAATAAAAATTATGGTTTCCAACAGATATTATACTAATTACTTTTATTTGTAAAGGTTACATTTAATAATGAACCCAGAAATCCGTGGATTTGAATGACGTTCACATTTAATCTAAATCAAAGAAATTTTAGGAAATTGATGAAATAAAAAAGTAAAGTGAAAAACAGAATTTCTTTAGTAAATCAGATCATTAAAAATTCATTAAAAAGGCTTATGGTTAAACGAGTAAGAATTAATAATTAAAGTAATATTCCGTCAAAAACACAATAAAATATACATTTTTGCAAAGTTTCCTGGAGTTTCTTTTCATAAAAGAACATTTTCAATTTTCTTGTGAATAATTTTTTAATACTTACCGTCTGCAGAAACTGCAAAAATGGCACACGCAATGACCACGAGTTTCAACTGAAATAAAAAGTATGTTACACAACACACACACACACACGCACACATATATATATATATTCATACATATATATATATATATATATATATTAGTGTGACCTCAAAGAAATTGTAAATTTTTAATGAAGCTTCCCACTAGTATAATAATAATCATAATAATAATAATAATAATAATAATTGGGATTGTTTAACCTCTTTAGTAATAGCCAAAGACATTTGATGGAGGGGACGCTCAGTTTTAAGCAGAATTCGAGCCATCTAATGGTCACCCATCCAATAACAGAAGAAACCCAACGTCGCTTAATCTCGTTTCTCTAACGGGAAACGGTTTTATTTCCTAGTTGCAATGTAGCCCTGTACTCCTCAACATCTTATATTCGATTACTTCCCAATTAGAACCATTTCCTGTTCAACTCGCAGTCCCAAAGTGGGAGTACTCGAAGTGGGAATTCTAGATTTGGTAAAATGCTTTCTTATTTGGGGAAGGGCAAATGGAAAAGCGTGCAAGCACAATAGGTATTTTGGTGGTTGCTTATTTTGAGATTCCCACTTCAGGATTTCTCGTTTTTGGATGAAGACTCAAGTGGGAATAATGGAAATTTGGAAGAAATCATCAAATTCAGTTTGTGTTTAGTTTGTTGTAATTTTAAATGAGAATAATCACACTATTTAGAATTACAGACAGTGGTGGCATTCAGCCGGTTCGCACCGGTTCGTGCGAACCGGTTCCTAAAATTTCTCGAGTTCGATTTGGAGACGATTTGGAAATATTTAAAAGGAAATTAAATAAAGAATTTCAATAAAAACATTTTTTAGTTTTCAGTTCTGACACGGAAGGGAGAGAAGGGAGGAAGGGGAGGGGAGGGGAGGGCGAACCGGTTCTTAAAATTTTTGAATTCCACCACTGATTACAGAGTAAAGTTTAACATATAAATTTCACAAATCAAAGTCAAGATTTTAATCGAACAAGTGATTGTTACTAATTCCTCTAATTATACCAATACCGGTTTGCATCAAATGATGATACTGTACGTAATTCAGTTGAAACTTTCGCTGCATAATTCCAACGGTTTTTTGTTCGGATATATCCGAATTACCCAGTGAAAGGTTTAAATTATCGACCAATTCTATCGTAATTGTTTAGTTAAACAAAATCAAAGCGACAAACCATTTTAATATTTTCTAAATTTGCTTATCAAACGCTTGTAAACAACTGAATGCAGACGTGTATTAATCCCCGTTTATATATACTTTTCAAAGACGTATTTTCCATTCGATTTGCCTCAGATTGCATAAAATGTCCTTCAAAAAATTTCCAAATAATATTAACATTTGCCAAAAAAATTAAATAGATTCGAACTAGTTTTTATTATGTAGTTTTTGTTATCAATTTGTATAAGCTGCATAAACAACTTAATCAAAAGTATGGTGTTAGTGCGAAAATATAATTTATGTAGGACTCTATTCGACCATCACTCCAGATTTGCATCAGAGGAAACATTTTGCAAAATGAAAATGTCGTTTTCATCCGTAAAACTTTGGAAAAAGCTATGTGGCCTTTCAATCGCATGCAAAAACCATACTCATTTAAAAAGCAATATAATATAAACTAGCAGACAGGTCGCATATTTTTTTAAATTTTGTGGTGCATAAACCAAGGTGTGACTTACATGAATTTCGAAAAAAAATTGGATTAGATAAGGAGGAATGGAGAGAGAAATGGAATCGGCAAAAGTAAATGTTCGTGCATGGAGAAAACCAGAAACTTTTCAATCTTTGCTGCAAATACTCGTAAAGCGGAGTAAAAGTGAATATTCACCTTTGGAAAATCCGAATTTCCGTTGATTGAAACGAAATTTCTCTTCAAAATAGAAAAAATCAGAATATATCAGCTTGCTGTCCACCTTCAAAATTAGGGCGCAATTTATACGAATTTTATGAAAAGTGAGCCATTTCAGGTCAAAAACCTACTTGCGACTTTCCGCCGGTGCCACTTAGTGCCGGTTTATGTGATATTACTCAATCGTTCTATCGGAGTAGACGAAATGATACTTAAATTTCTTCTTTCTCTAAAGTCAAAATATAAAACATTTAACTTAAGCTATTTTAGTTTTTCCTCTATTTCTCTCTCTCTTTCACAATATATATATTAGGGTGGTCCACAGAATGGGGTAAAAAATCGAAGTTCAATTTTCTTTCCGCCCAGGCTGTAGTCTGGTTCCGTTTAGCTACAAACTATTTTATGTAAAATTTAAGGCAAATCGAATAACTTTTAGGGGTGGCTCAAAGCTGTTTTTTGTATACCATTATGCCCTTTATTAATATAGTGAATAATTAAAAGAAACATTATTTACAGATACATTAACTAATGATTATTTTTCTTTCAGATAGATTTATTAAATTTACAGGTTTTGCAATGTCAAATAAACGTACATTTTACTTAATGAAAAAGTCAGAGGAAACAATCACTGGAGCCAAGCTGCCTTCCCGTGGCCAGGTCCTCCGCATGTTCCTCCACCATCATCAAGTCTTGAAGAAGGAGATCAAACCTAGTTCAGAAGCTGTTTTTGAAGAATTGCGTCTCTTCTGGGAGAGAGCCCGAATCCCTACTCAAAGGAAAGACCACATTCTTCACAAAATTCAGGCTCTACACTTGGAGTGGAAAGCGATTAAGAAGAATGCTGGGAGGAAAAGCAACTCTCAGTTAGAAAAAGAGAAAACCTTTCAGGAAGAAATGGAGAACCTATTTGATGTCGCCCATCCTAATGCCTTTACCTTAATCAAAAATGAAGAAGACCGGCAGTTCTTGATCCAACAAAGGAAAGCGGGACGAGTGGGATCAATGGTCTCTGCAGATATGGTGACTGACAAGGCAGAAAAGAGAGCTGCTGAGAAGCAAATGAAATTGGTAAATAGGAAGCGGAAAGCTGAAGAAGAAAAATATGCTGCTTCACAGGAAGTTATGCTAGATCAGGGAAGTTCTTCTTCTGAGTCTTTATGTGAGTCAGAAAGAGAAGATGAAGATTACCTTATTAATCCCCCATCTACCAGCGGACCAACTCCACCAAAGAAAAAGGCAGCAAAGAATATCATATCTCCTGAATTGGCTGCTGCTCTGGACAGGACTGGCATCAGTGACAGGAGGGCCACCTTTGTATTAGCTGAAACTGCATCTAGCCTTGGTCAAGATCTTTCAGAGGTGAACATCTCTCGTTCTTCAATCAAAAGGCACCGAGAGAGGCATCGAAGGCAAATAACCCATGCCATTAAAGCTAGCTTTAGTCCAAGTATTTCGATTGTCCACTGGGATGGGAAGTTGATCCCTAATCTACTTGCCAAGAATGAAAAGGTAGACAGACTCCCAGTCCTTGTCTCTTCAGTTGAATCAGGTGATTCAAAACTGCTTGGTGTTCCCAAACTACCAAGTGGAACAGGGGAAGCTCAGTCAGCTGCAGTGTATAATCTTCTTTCCGAATGGAACATAGATAAGTCAATAATCGGAATGTTATCAGATACTACAGCATCAAATACAGGAACAAACAGGGGAGCATGCGTTCTTCTGGAACAGAAACTTGGTCGACCACTCTTCTATTTTGCCTGTAGGCATCATTGCATGGAAGTCATGTATGGAGGAGTGTTTGAAGCAGTCCATGGTTCATCTTCTGCCCCTGAGCCACTTTTGTTCAAAAGGTTCCAATCTATGTGGGACTACATTGATTTAAAAACCTTCTCTACATCACAGGATGATGATGAGATGAAGGAGCAAGTTGATCCTTTCAGAAATGAAATAATTGCCTTTGCCAAAGAACATCTGGCCACTGGAAATTTTCGAGATGACTATAAAGAGTTTTTGGAACTTTCTTTGATCTTTCTTGGTGAAAAAATTGAAAGTTACACATTCAAACGTCCTGCTGGCACGCACTATGCAAGGTGGATGGCTAAAGTTATCTATGCCATCAAAATGTGGCTTTCTCGAAATCAAATCACCCTGACTCCTCGAGAGAAGAAGGACCTGAAAACCCTTACCCTTTTTGGAGTCCTAATCTACTTAAAAAGCTGGATCACTGCTCCTATTCCATCACAAGCTCCGAAGAATGATCTGGATCTTATCCAAAAGTTAAAGGACTATCATGACCAGAAAGTGGCCAAAGCAGCTCTCAAGAAATTTGAAAACCACCTATGGTACTTATCAGAAGAGCTGGTGGCCCTTGCTCTCTTCGATCAAACTGTTGCACCAGACACCAAGGGAATCATGGTCCAGTGTATGGGGGAAAAGGAGGGGTCATTAGACTTCTCAAAGAGAAGAAGACTCAAGGAATGCAAAGCAACACTGAAATTAGAAACTCTTGCCACAAAGAACTCATTAAAGCTTCTTAAGGCCCTACCGATCAATATTAGTTTTCTTGATGATGACCCCAGCACCTGGGAGGAGAATGAAAACTTCCAAGAAGCTAAACGAATCATAGGAAACATCAAAGTAGTTAATGATCATGCTGAAAGGGCAGTAGCTCTCATTCAGACCTTCAGCGGAACTCTGACGAAAGGAGAAGATCAACTCCAGTTTCTCTTAAGTGTGGTGGATGAGCACCGAAAGAGGTTTCCTGATTCTAACAAGTCCACAATCTTAGCTGGGCAACAATGAGTGGCCTGGTCAGCCATGATACCCCCGCCAACAAGCGGATAATACCCATATATATGGGAGGGGGGACCCAGAAGCCATGAATGTGGACTTCTGGGGGTAGTTGAGCCACCTCTAAATATTAACCGATTGAACCCAAATTTTGCGCAAAGAAGTTTTTGGGAAAAGGAACCTAATGAAACCCTATATATATATATATATTATATATATATATATATATATATATATATATATATATATATATATATATATATATATATATATAGGGTGGTCCACAAATGGAAGTATTTTAAAGTCTTCTTCCCAGGGTTTCATTAGGTTCCTTTTCCCAAGACACCTCTCTGAGCAAACTTTGGGTTCAATCGGTTAATATTTAGAGGTGGCTCAACTACCCCCAGAAGTCCACATTCATGGCTTCTGGGTCCCCCCTCCCATATAGATGGGTATTATCCGCTTGTTGGCGGGGGTATCATGGCTGACCAGGCCACTCATTGTTGCCCAGCTAAGATTGTGGACTTGTTAGAATCAGGAAATCTCTTTCGGTGCTCATCCACCACACTTAAGAGAAACTGAAGTTGATCTTCTCCTTTCGTCAGAGTTCCGCTGAAGGTCTGAATGAGAGCTACTGCCCTTTCAGCATGATCATTAACTACTTTGATGTTTCCTATGATTCGTTTAGCTTCTTGGAAGTTTTCATTCTCCTCCCAGGTGCTGGGGTCATCATCAAGAAAACTAATATTGATCGGTAGGGCCTTAAGAAGCTTTAATGAGTTCTTTGTGGCAAGAGTTTCTAATTTCAGTGTTGCTTTGCATTCCTTGAGTCTTCTTCTCTTTGAGAAGTCTAATGACCCCTCCTTTTCCCCCATACACTGGACCATGATTCCCTTGGTGTCTGGTGCAACAGTTTGATCGAAGAGAGCAAGGGCCACCAGCTCTTCTGATAAGTACCATAGGTGGTTTTCAAATTTCTTGAGAGCTGCTTTGGCCACTTTCTGGTCATGATAGTCCTTTAACTTTTGGATAAGATCCAGATCATTCTTCGGAGCTTGTGATGGAATAGGAGCAGTGATCCAGCTTTTTAAGTAGATTAGGACTCCAAAAAGGGTAAGGGTTTTCAGGTCCTTCTTCTCTCGAGGAGTCAGGGTGATTTGATTTCGAAAAAGCCACATTTTGATGGCATAGATAACTTTAGCCATCCACCTTGCATAGTGCGTGCCAGCAGGACGTTTGAATGTGTAACTTTCAATTTTTCACCAAGAAAGATCAAAGAAAGTTCCAAAAACTCTTTATAGTCATCTCGAAAATTTCCAGTGGCCAGATTTCTTTGGCAAAGGCAATTATTTCATTTCTGAAAGGATCAACTTGCTCCTTCATCTCATCATCATCCTGTGATGTAGAGAAGGTTTTTAAATCAATGTAGTCCCACATAGATTGGAACCTTTTGAACAAAGTGGCTCAGGGGCAGAAGATGAACCATGGACTGCTTCAAACACTCTCCATACATGACTTCCATGCATGATGCCTACAGGCAAAATAGAAGAGTGGTCGACCAAGTTTCTGTTCCAGAAGAACGCATGCTCCCCTGTTTGTTCCTGTATTTGATGCTGTAGTATCTGATAACATTCCGATTATTGACTTATCTATGTTCCATTCGGAAAGAAGATTATACACTGCAGCTGACTGAGCTTCCCCTGTTCCACTTGGTAGTTTGGGAACACCAAGCAGTTTTGAATCACTGATTCAACTGAAGAGACAAGGACTGGGAGTCTGTCTACCTTTTCATTCTTGGCAAGTAGATTAGGGATCAACTTCCCATCCCAGTGGACAATCGAAATACTTGGACTAAAGCTAGCTTTAATGGCATGGGTTATTTGCCTTCGATGCCTCTCTCGGTGCCTTTGATGAAGAACGAGAGATGTTCACCTCTGAAAGATCTTGACCAAGGCTAGATGCAGTTTCAGCTAATACAAAGGGGCCTCCTGTCACTGATGCCAGTCCTGTCCAGAGCAGCAGCCAATTCAGGAGATATGATATTCTTGCTGCCTTTTTCTTTGGTGGAGTTGGTCCGCTGGTAGATGGGGGATTAATAAGGTAATCTTCATCTTCTCTTTCTGACCACATAAAGACTCAGAAGAAGAACTTCCCTGATCTAGCATAACTTCCTGTGAAGCAGCATATTTTTCTTCTTCAGCTTTCCGCTTCCTATTTACCAATTTCATTTGCTTCTCAGCAGCTCTCTTTTCTGCCTTGTCAGTCACCATATCTGCAGAGACCATTGATCCCACTCGTCCCGCTTTCCTTTGTTGGATCAAGAACTGCGGCTTTCTTTTTGATTAAGGTAAGGCATTAGGATGGGCGACATCAAATAGGTTCTCCATTCTTCCTGAAAGGTTTTCTCTTTTTCTAACTGAGAGTTGCTTTTCCTCCCAGCATTCTTCTTAATCGCTTTCCCACTCCAAGTGTAGAGCCTGAATTTTGTGAGAATGTGGTCTTTCCTTTGAGTAGGGATTCGGGCTCTCTCCCAGAAGAGACGCAATTCTTCAAAAACAGCTTTCTGAACTAGGTTTTGATCTCCTTCTTCAAGACTTGATGATGGTGGAGGAACATGCGGAGGACCTGGCCACGGGAAGGCAGCTTGGCTCCAGTGATTGTTTCCTCTGACTTTTTCATTAAGTAAAATGTACGTTTATTTGAAATTGCAAAACCTGTAAATTTAATAAATCTATCTGAAAGAAAAATAATCATTAGTTAATGTATCTGTAAATAATGTTTCTTTTAATTATTCACTATATTAATAAAGGGCATAATGGTATACAAAAAACAGCTTTGAGCCACCCCTAAAAGTTTTTCGATTTGCCTTACATTTTACATAAAATAGTTTTTAGCTAAAAGGAACCAGATTATAGCCTGGGCGGAAAGAAAATTGAACTTCGATTTTTTACCCCATTCTGTGGACCACCCTAATACAGGGCGTCCCAAAAAAATGTATACACACTTTAAATACTTATAAAGGCAGTGTTTATTAAAATACATTTCATTTTCAAAATGTAGTAGAATCTACAGACATTATTTAATTGTTTTGTCAACGCCTGTTTTCAAACTGACGTCCGTTCTGGTCAGGCACTGCTGATAACGCGAAGCAATGGAATCGCAAACATCACGAAACATTTCGTTGGTATTGTGTGCATTCTCGTTAATGCTGCTCTCAATTCAGCGACTGTTGCAGGTTTTATAGCGTAGACTTTGTCTTTTAAGTATCCCCATAAAAAAAAGTCTAGTGGTGTGAGGTCTGGTGAACGCGGAGGGTATTCTACGAAACCCCTTCGTCCAATCCACATCCACATCGTGCCAAGTACCACTCGCAATACTCCACTCTTCGGTCCAGATCATCTCATTAATAGCATGGACTATCTTGGAATGTAACTTTTCCATTGACAGCGCTTCAAAATGCGTTGGACAGACGATTCTGAAATTCCTACCTCACGACTCGCTGCCGCAAAGATTTTCTTGGACTTTGGTGATACGTTTCCAGTACTCTTTCTTGCTTTGTGGGGCTTTGTCGATGTCCGTGGTCTTCCGGAACGCTTCTTGTGGACATTCTGAACAGTTCCATCGGCTTCAAACTTATCTCTAATTCGAGTGATGGTAAGTCGCGTTGGTGGATCTGTTTGAAAACCCCTCCTAAACTGTCTTTGCACTTCACTGCGTTTCACACTTCCGTAGCATTTTAGAATGAATTTCCTTTGTTCAAAGCTTAGTCTGACTGCCATTATTAATTCTAATGGGTTTAACTTGGAAAGAAGAAACATCAATTGAGCTATCAACTGTTAAAGTGTGTATACATTTCTTTGGGACGCCTGTATTATATGCTGCAAACCCACAAGGAAAAAGAAAAACGATTCCAGGGCCTTTCGTGTATTCAGAGCTACACCTCGTCAGGGAATGAGAGAGAAGGCAAGATGCCATAAATATATACAACGTAGCGGAAAACCAAACAATTAGCACATACTTACCAAGAGTTAATGAGAGGCAAAAGGAATTTTAACAAGATATTGTCAATTTTATACATTCCCGCACTGTTATTGAAATTGTTTTTAAAATAGATAAATGCACATTGTAGAATATTTCTTTCTATTATATCTCTGTTTTCAACAAGCGCTTTAGAATTACCCCACTATCCCACTATCCCATGAGCTAGACCTCAATACGAAATGTGCGTTAGGTTTTGGGTTAGGATTCTCTGTCCCAAAAAAGCACAGCAGTTTACTGATTGCTAAGTCTTTTATCAATTTTGAAAAACATAGTAATATATCCGAAAGTGAAGTGACTTTAGCCAAAGGTTGTGTGTATAGTGCTTTTAATACGAGGTATGAATCGAATTATCCTTTGAGGTTTGAAAAAGCCTTAAAAACACTTAAAAATAGTGATTCATTACATATTACTAAAGCGGACAAATCTAATTCGATCGTCATCATGGACAAAAACAGTTATGTTGAGAAGATGAATACGTTATTGAATGATCGTGACACGTACAAACCTCTAAATAGAGACCCACTGGAGGATGTCAATAAAATGTTTAACAGAAAATTAAGAGAAATATTAAAAAATAACTATAATGGGCTTTCGCAGCAGTTTTATAGTATCAATCCGTCACTACCATATCTGTACGGCTTAGTAAAAACATACAAACTTAATAATCCCATGAGGCCTATTGTTAGCTCAGTAGGCTCGTAACCTATAGGCTATCTAAATGGTTAGTTAGTTTATTAACGCCATTAGTTGGCTCTATTTCTAAGTCATATATTGTAAATAGCATGGATCTTATTGACAAACTGAAGTTTCCTAATGACCCTAATTTCAAATTGGTAAGCTTTGATGTATGCTCGTTATTCACAAAAGTCCCTGTTGATGACCTACTTGATTTTTTAAAACATAAGATCTCTGAATATTCATTCCCTATTCAACACAACACTCTTATTGAGTTAATTAAGCTTTGTATCACAGATTGTAAATTTCAGTTTGAAAATAAGTTTTATGCTCTGTCGTTTGGATTGGCGATGGGAAATCCCCTTTCACCTGTACTAGCTAATTTATATATGGAATTTTTTGAAAGTAGAATTTTGCCTACTATTGTTAATTTTAACTTGGTTTGGTACAGGTATATAGATGATATTTTATGCCTTTGGCCTAATAATTGGGATGTTGACTTATTTCTTGGTAGGCTCAACAATTTACTCCCATCTATTAAGTTTACAGTTGAAAACAAAAGTCATGGAAGCCTCTCTTTTCTGGATCTAAAAATTTGGAGATGCTCTAATCAGTTCAAATTTGAAGTCTATCGCAAGCCTACTAATAATAACTCTTATGTGCATTTTTATTCTGACCGTCATCCCTCGATTAAATCCTCTATTTTCTCTGCTATGTTTCTTAGAGCATTGAGAGTTGTCAGTCCTGAATTTTTAGATTCAGAGTTATGCAATATCATGAATATTGGTACTAAATTATGTTATCCTATTTCATTTTTAGATAACTGTCTTAGGAAAGCTAAGAATAGGTATTATAATAATGTGACTGTAAAGGAATTTGAGCGTAAAAATATCCTTAGCCTACTTTACCATGTTAATTTTCAATATCTTCCAACTTCACTTAAAGCAATTGGCATCAATGTAGTCTTTAAGTATAATAATACTGTTAAATCACGCCTAATAAAGAATAGCCCGGATAATGTTGTTGGTTGTGTGTATTTGATCGGATGTACACAATGTAACTCAGTATATATAGGCCAAACGGGTAAAACGTTAGATATCAAGGTCAAACAGCATAAATATGCGTGCAGAACAGCTAATAATTCCAATGCTTTGGTTAACCATATGTATAGATGTAATCATAGCATCAAGTGGGATAGTTATAAAGCGCTTGTTGAAAACAGAAATATGATCGAAAGAAATATTCTAGAATGTGCATTTATCCATTTTACACAATGTAACTCAGTATATATAGGCCAAAAGGGTAAAACGTTAGATATCAAGGTCAAACAGCATAAATATGCGTGCAGAACAGCTAATAATTCCAATGCTTTGGTTAACCATATGTATAGATGTAATCATAGCATCAAGTGAAATAGTTATAAAGCGCTTATTGAAAACAGATATATGATAGAAAGAAATATTCTAGAATGTGCATTTATCCATTTTAAAAACTATTTCAATAACAGTGCGGGAATGTATAAAATTGACAATATCTTGTTAAAATTCCTTTTGCCTCTCATTAACTCTTGGTAAGTATGTGCTAATTGTTTTGGTTTCCGCTACGTTGTATATATTTATGGGCATCTTGCCTTCTCTCTTCATTCCCTGACGAGGTGTAGCTCTGAATACACGAAAGACCGTGGAATCGTTTTTATTTTTCCTTGTGGAAAATATATATATATATATATATATATATATATACACAAACTCAGAATGGTCCCCTGAGAATCTTATATGTTAAATATTTATGGGATATTTGTGCTATATTTATGGGATCTTTTTGCGAGAGACCCGTTGCCCACGTCGGGCTAGCATCATGAAAAAGAAAAACTTTGGTATTTGTCATTTACCATTACTTATTCGGACTATAGTGGATTTAATTTTCCCAGAAGAGTTCCTTGTCCCATGCACGGTCTGTGTTTAACATATATATATATATATATATATATATATATATATATATATATATATATATTAGTTGGTTGTGATCAATTGTTTGCAATCAATATCATCAAGCCCACATTACTGGATTTGGGTGTCGTCGCTGAAAAGAAAGCCTCAGGCCCCTTGTTCACCGGTCTAAACAGCATATTTCTTTGTTTTCCTTTAATGGTAGATTTTCCGCTGGACTTTTTGTGATTATACCGGGTAAGCGAAAAGTCCCTGTGCACATTCCACTTCCAACACAGTGCAGGTACAGGTTCACTACACTTCTTGCAGGTGCAAAGGGACTTTTCGCTCACCCTGTATTACTCCCATTCTGAAATTTCCATACAGTATTTGGTCCATACGGACTTTTTTACGGTGTTTCTGCATCTCTGCATTGGTGATGAAAGTGTTGGCTTTACCTTCCTTCTGAACGCATGAAGTAAATAATTAAGTAATTAAAATTAATATTATTAAAAGAAATTAATTCAAAGGAGAATGGAATGTTTTATATTATTTAAAAACTGTTGGAAAAAAGTGGAATATTGCTTAAATTCTACCCTTTTCAAATAAGCTTTTACTTTCAACTCTTCAGACAAACTGGTTACTCCTGTTCACACATCTGCAGTCCGCAAGTGGGAATGTTCGAAGTGAGAATTCCGAATCTGAAAATAAGGGTTTCCTGATTTGAGATACTGTAGGTTCAGCAGAGATAGTGAGGCACATGCGGGCTCGGAAAAGGTATTTTGTATGGAAATATGTAACTTAAAGTAAGAAATTTTAGAGTGGGAATGAGAACAGATGGATTTGAAAATTGCCTGCTAGAGATTTTTTACTCACGGTTTTCTCATTCTTGTACGAGAAATGAAATCAGAATGACTTTTTGTGAGAACACACCGCTTGATGTTTATCACTCTGACGATAAAAAATTATTCTTGCAATAACCATTTATTTTCATGTATTTTAGTATGTTTCTGTTCATGAGCAAGGTCCATTTCATAACACATGTCACTTTCTAATTTCAAAACATTATGAACGCAAAATTATGAAAGAAAAGATATTATAGAAATATGTGAGTGATTCTAAAATTCCGACTGAGTATAGAGTCAACATTTAATGTTACATACAGGGGTTGGACAAATTAATATGAACACCTTGATAAATGGCGGTTTTTATTCTTAATATGGAGTTGGTCCTCCTTTAGCGGCAATAACAGCTGCAATGCGTCGGGGAATTGATTCATACAGCTTTTGGACAGTGGCTAGAGGAATCCTGAGCCATTCTTCGAGCAAACCCTGCTCCAGTTCCTCCAAAGACGCCGGCGGTGGGAATCGGCTTCTGACCTGCTGCTCCAACTGACACCACAGATGCTCGATAATGTTAAGATCCGGGGATTGTGGAGGCCAATCCAAGCGTTCTACTTCACTAACATGCTCTTCAAACCAGTTTTTAACGACCCCAGCGGTGTGGATTGGTGCATAATCATCCTGGAAGACGGCGCCGCCATTGGGAAACAGCATTTGGACCGTGGGATGAACCTGGTCAGCCAATATTGACAGATAGACCTGGGCGTTAACCCTACCATGCAGTACTACAGCTGGGCCAAGAGTATTCCACGATATTGCTGCCCAAACCATCACAGATCCGCCTCCATGCTTAACGGTTGGGGTCAGGCAGTCGGGGTCATAAGCATCTTTAGGCTGTCTCCAGACGTAAACTCGACCGGAACATGGAAATAGCGTAAAGGAAGATTCGTCGGAGTAGACTACATTCTTCCACCGGTCCATTGACCAATTCTTATGGTCATTACACCATTTTCTGCGCCGCTCAATGTTGATGTGCGAAAGGAAGGGTTTGGCAATTGCAGCCCTCCCATGGTATCCAGCTCCATGGAGCTCGCGACGTACAGTTCTGGTCGATACCTGGCTTGCAAGATGCTGGTTAAGCTCTGCAGTCACTTTTGGAGCTGTGGTCTTATGGTTCTTTGTCACAATGCGCTTTAGCACCCGGCGGTCTCGATCACACAGTTTCTTCTTGCGTCCACTATTGCATTTGTCGGTGCTTGTCTTTCCATGGTTTTGGTATGCAGACATGACCATAGAGACAGTTCCTCTGGATACATTGAACATCTGAGCGGTTTTCGTCACCGATGCACCAGCCATCCGCGCTCCGACAATTTGCCCTCTTTGGAAGTCTGACAGGTCTTTCATAACTGCTAATTCATAATTCACTCAGATCTGTAAAAACAACGTGAGGGTTATAACATGACGTATACACTCTCTGTTACGCATTTAAATAGGTTTGCCAGTCATTTGACCGTTTACTTTGTGTCTGAGCAGTCCGTAAATATAACCGGTGAAATTGGCGGGTGTTCATATTATTTTGTCCAACCCCTGTAGATCTCGCTACTTTTAAACAGTATAAATTTTATGTTTCAATCATATCAGCACCTCTGTTGTAATTCCGAAAATACGATTTAGCGATACAAAGAATGTGATAAAATTTCAGTCAAGCCTTAATTTCTATCCAATAGTAATGTACGACTACAGTTACATTTAACATTTCACAAATGAACAGCAACAAATAGGCAGACTGAACATCAACAATACGAATACTGAAGTATTCTTAAAGCACAACCGGTCGACAGCCTAGAAACATTTTTAAACTTAGTCATGATATACTATTTTGTCAATTTATAAGTAAGAATTTGTTCTACAATGCAGTCCAGTCAAATTCGATTAATTTTGCTACAGATTCATCGTAAATTAAAAGTCACAAAATTGTTTCATCATGGGTACAGATTTGTAGAATGCAATAAACCTTATATTTGCAAAAAACTTCACTTTTTTTTCTACGTAAAGGTCAAAATATGATCATATTATCAAACCTTATATTTGTTTGCATTCGGAGAACAAATTTGCTTCATTAGGTTATCATTATGATACAGACTTAAGTACATTATTGTTGGTATTTGTTATAATTTCAACTTTGTAAACGAACCTGAAGTGTTTTAATACCAATGTTCTGTTTTTAATACAAATACAAAATACAGTGAAGTTATTTTCTATCAAAATCGATACATTTGCCGTGCATTTACCGAGACATTAAGCTATTTCGCTGTCAAATAGCCTTGACTCATTCTCTTCACACTCAAAGTCATTTTAGGGATCCTAAATTTAAAAAAAACCACAGAGTTGTATCTAATATTTCAATTATATGTAACTAAACTAAATTGATCCATCAGTATTGATCGAGAAGCAGTTGAACCTCTGTTCGAGTTTATTTGAAATTTGTTTCGTAAGCTTAGGCCTTAGAGCTTCATATCGTATCTGAATTGTTTAAAGCATCACAGTTCTATTTCATATTTATGACCAGATTCGATTCTTAGTTTATATAACGCTAATTACATGTTAATGTTTGAGAACTGTAGGTTGAAAGGATTTTTAAATGGTTACATACATTAAAATGAAGGCTGAAGTCAGAATTAAAAATTTCAAATATACCTTGGTTAAGCTTGGTTTTACTTCCGTTCGAATCGTTCATTCTGACGAAAGTCAAACTTGTCACTCTACCTGAGACCTTCAATTTAACGTAAAATTCGAACCACGCCCCACCACTAGCGGTCAGAAATTACAAAGTCCTCGCCCGGACTCGATCTCACAACCTCCCGATCAGCAGCCCAGCGTCTTAAACACTAGGTTACCTATATATTTATACATATATATGAACAGAAACAATACGAAAAGGTAAACAAAACTCTGCCTCCATATGTGTGCGACTCCATGGCCGAATGGTTAATGCACGTAAGTGACTCACAAAAATTTGTATCTTCACTGGCACTGTTTTAAACACCACCAACGCAAAATCAGATTTATTGATAATGTATTCACTGTTAAAAGTTAAGTTGTTAATATATTGTTCTCGATTATGTTATAAGAATTAACTTGCATGTGATAATACTATTAATGAAGATGAACTGATTTCCTTCAATAGATGGCGCCACATATTAAACTTTCATAGAAATAATTTCGTACACGTTCGTAGAAAGATTTGTACACGAAAGTTTGTACAAATGTATCTGCAGCTACATACAGACAATTTGACTTAAGGGTGAGGAGTCAAGTTTGTACCGAGCTAAAACAAATATATTAAATTACTACGAAAACAACTTCGCACACGTTCATGGGCAAATTTGTATTTCAAAATACTTTACATATTTGTTATTAAACAAAAAACAACTTCGGCCTTAAATCTAACAGTCAAATTTGAACGTCTTTTTTTTAACAAACTTAACTTCTGAAAGATACAACAGAAGCCAAAAATTTTTAGGTCAAAAATTGCTGTATAACCTCCTTTACAGCAGGCACTTTATGATGAAAACAATTAAAATATTTGGATCACCTGAAGATCAGGGCCCCCATCCTCAATTACCAAATGATATCTTCGTTAAAACTAACCAAAATATCACGACTTAACCTAACCAATCGTCAAGGGCGTACAGTTGACCTAACCGGGCACTCAATTTAATTTATTATTATACAGGGTGTACTTAAAGTCAGGATCTATTTTTGTGAAGCACTTGGAAATTATATGGAATTCAATCATAAAATGATAAAGTGGTAACATTTATTAAATAATTAAGAGTAGGATTCGACGTGACGCCCATCAGTATCCCTGCACAGCTCAAATCGTTCCGCAGCATTTCTAAACACATTCTGCAGCATTTGCGGGGTTATGTTATCTGCAGCAGTTCGTATACGTGTACGTAAGTTTTCAAGACTCGTAATCTTTGTCTCATAGACGTGCGATTTGATAAAGCCCCATACAAAGAAATCTAAAGGGGTTAAATCTGGTGATCTCACTGGCCAAAGTCTGTTGCTTCCGCGTCCGATCCAGCGATTTGGAAAACGTCCATTTAGATAATCCTGAACAATTTTGGCATAGTGACAAGGAGCACCATCATGTTGATAGACGACGGTACTAACAATCCTATCCCCGTCGTCTATCAACATGATGGTGCTCCTTGTCACTATGCCAAAATTGTTCAGGATTATCTAAATGAACGTTTTCCAAATCGCTGGATCGGACGCGGAAGCAACAGACCTTGGCCAGCGAGATCACCAGATTTAACCCCTTTAGATTTCTTTGCATGGGCTTTATCAAATCGCACGTCTATCAGACGAAGATTACGAGTCTTGAAAACTTACGTACACGTATACGAACTGCTGCAGATAATATAACCCCGCAAATGCTCCAGAATGTGTTTAGAAATGCTGCGGAACGATTTGAGCTGTGCAGGGATACTGATGGGCGTCATGTCGAATCCTACTCTTAATTATTTAATAAATGTTACCACTTTATCATTTTATGATTGAATTCCATATAATTTCCAAGTGCTTCACGAAAATAGATCCTGACTTTATGTACACCCTGTATTGGGTACTGTAAAGCAAAAAACAAGAATACATGGGGGCCCTGATTTTCAGGTGATCCAAATATTTAGTTAATTTATTACAATAATGTAGCCTCATTCTTAAATAAATCTAAAATAAATATGATAAATATTTAGTGAAAATTTAGTCACGATTTACATACTTCAAGTTTCTTTTTTTAAATTCTCCTCAATGTAATTACTAACTCTTTATATTAAGCAGAGATATGAATGAAATTTTATATTTTTATATTTAATTTATGTGAATAAATTTTTTTCCAACAGTCGTATAATATCTGAAGTATATAAAATTCTTTTTATAAAACCTTGTAAGAGATTCCTCTGTAATGAGAAAGTTCATGACAATTTGCGGACAAGAAATGCTTTAATTTATTATAAAGGAATTTACTGTGTTATTTTAATTCCATGTGTTATTTCTTCAAATGAGACAGTTTGTCGATACGAGCAATCATTGCACATATCAGTGTATAGACTTCATAACATACTTAAAAACAAATTTTACAAAACATGAAAAGTAACACAAATCACACACACACACACACACATATATATATATATATATATATATATATATATATAATATATATATATATATTATATATATATATATATATATATATATATATATATATATATATTATATATATATATATATATACATATATTATATATATATATATATATATATATATATGTATATATTATATATATGTGTGAATATATGGGACCCTACCTGAAACCTCAGAAGGGACATAAGTCAAGTAAGTCATATATATATATATATACGTTATGAACCTTACCTTATGTTGTTTCGTGCGTTGGTCTCTCTTCATATATATACTGTACATGGATGGTTGCGTAAGTGCTTTACTATGTGCTAATATGTGTTTAAAATCTTTTCGAACAAGATCAGAGGTATATAAAATCGCCATACAATATGCAGTTTATTCAATAAATTAAAATACTTCTAAATCAAAAGAGAAAAATAGCTTCAGAATCTTGAGAACGGCCTGATTTCTACCTTTAATGGTGATTATCTGTAAAAGAGAAAAAGAAACAGGATTAGATACAAAGAGAACATACTTTTCTTTCCATTCAGTCACTTCCTTGCTCATTTTGTTTGTTTCTTGTTGCAGTTAAGTAATAATTAATGACAAACAGCCAACTAAAACCTATTCAGATGCCTTGAGACTACGTCCATTTTCTCTGCAGTTCCAAAATTAATGAAAAAAAATCCAAACATTGATTTTAATGAATACAAAGAATAGTAAATTGGCATGACATTCTCTGACAAAAGAACATTTAATTAAATAATTCTAATTATTATAAGGATATATTAAATAGGCTCTAAACCCTTGAATAGGTGTCATCATTAACTAACAATATTTAACATGCTCAAACAAGGCGTTATTGTAATTAATATGAGTATATTTCTTGAGTTACATTTGAAAAAGGAAATAATGAATTCAAAGAGTGGTGCTAGTATAAAACTTCAAAATACAAATTTTTGGAAATTAGAATTTCAGTTTTTCTAAATAATTTTTGGGCCATATATTCAGTATTTTTTAATGAACTTCATTCTTGATGCAGTAAAGGACTAACTCGAATATGTGATATGGTTTGTGGACAAGAAAACTTGCAGATGGCCATTGAATATCACTTTTATTGGAAAAAAAAAACCACTGAAAAGACACTTACAGTATCCATTTGGGTTTCCACGATAATGTATGTCGCCTTTAATCTTTTCTCCAAGTCTTTCGAAGACCAGATCACCTGGCACTATATCGACGCCAGAACTATAGGAGGGTCCATAGCCACCAAGAGGGAATCCGTGAGAGGATTTATATTCATCAGGATAGGATCCGTGTGGGGGCTTATAATCATCAGAATGGGATTCATGTGGGGGCTTATAATTATCAGGATGGGATCCGTATGAGGGTTTATATTCATCAGAAAAGGATCCGTATGGGAGCTTATATTCATCAGGATGGGATCCGTGTGGAGGTTCATATTCATCAGGATGAGATCCGTGTGGAGGTTTATATTCATCAGGATGGGATCCGTATGGTGGCTTATACCCATCAGGATGGGATCCGTGTGGGGGCTTATATGTATCAGGATAGGATCCGTGTGGGGCTTATATGCATCAGGATGAGATTCATGTGGAGGTTTATATTCATCAGGATAAGATCCGTGTGGGGCCTTATATCCACCATTATGAGATCCGTGTGGCGGTTTATATTCATCAGGATAGGATTCGTGTGGGGGTTTGTATTCATCATGATGGGATTCGTGTGGGGGTTTATATCCATCAGGATGGGATCCGTTTGGCAACTTATATTCTTCAGGATAGGATCCGTGGGGGGGTTTATATTCATCAGGATGGGATCCGTGTTGGGGTTTATATTTATTAGGATGGGATTCGTGTGGCGGCTTATATTCTTCAGGATAGGAACCGTGCGGGGGTTTATATTCATCAGGATGGGATCCGTGTGGAGGTTTGTATTCTTCAAGATACGATCCGTGTGGCGGTTTATAATCATCAGGATAGGATCCTTGTGGGTGCTTATATTCATCATGATCGGATTTGTGTGGGGGTTTATATCCATCAGGATGGGATCCGTGTGGGGGTTTATATTCATCAGGATGAGATCCGTGTGGTGGTTTATATGCATCAGAATGGGATCCATGTGGGTGCTTATATTCATCATGATGGGATCCGTATTGGGATTTATATCCATCAGGATGGGATCCGTTTGGCATCTTATATTCTTCAGGATAGGATCCGTGGGGGGGTTTATATTCATCAGGATAGGATCCATGTGGAGGCTTATATTTATTAGGATGAGATCCGTGTGCAGGCTTATAATCATCAGGATGGGATCCGTGTGGGGGTTTATATTCATCAGGATGAGATCCGTGTGGTGGTTTATATGCATCAGAATGGGATCCATGTGGGTGCTTATATTCATCATGATGGGATCCGTATTGGGATTTATATCCATCAGGATGGGATCCGTTTGGCATCTTATATTCTTCAGGATAGGATCCATGTGGAGGCTTATATTCATCAGGATGGGATCCATGTGGAGGCTTATATTCTTCAGGATGGGATCCGTGTGGAGGTTTGTATTCTTCAAGATACGATCCGTGTGGCGGTTTATAATCATCAGAATAGGATCCTTGTGGGTGCTTATATTCATCATGATGGGATTTGTGTGGGGGTTTATATCCATCAGGATGGGATCCGTTTGGCATCTTATATTCTTCAGGATAGGATCCGTAGGGGGGTTTATATTCATCAGAATAGGATCCATGTGGAGGCTTATATTCATTAGGATGAGATCCGTGTGGAGGCTTATAATCATCAGGATGGGATCCGTGTGGGGGATTATATTCATCAGGATGAGATCCGTGTGGCGGTTTATAATCATCAGGATAGGATCCTTGTTGGTGCTTATATTCATCATGATGGGATTTGTGTGGGGGTTTATATCCATCAGGATGGGATCCGTGTGGTGGTTTATATGCATCAGAATGGGATCCATGTGGGTGCTTATATTCATCATGATGGGATCCGTATTGGGATTTATATCCATCAGGATGGGATCCGTTTGGCATCTTATATTCTTCAGGATAGGATCCATGTGGAGGCTTATATTCATCAGGATTGGATCCGTGTGGAGGTTTGTATTCATCAGGATGGGATCCATGTGTGGGCTTATATTCATCAGGATGGGATCCGTGTGGAGGCTTATAATCATCAGGATGGGATCCGTGTGGCGGCTTATATTCTTCAAGATACGATCCATGTGGCGGTTTATATTCATTAGGATGGGATCCGTGTGGGGGTTTGTATTCATCAGGATGGGATCTGTGTGGAGGCTTATAATTATCATGATGGGATCCGTCTTGGGGTTTATATTCATCAGGATGGGATCCGTGTGGCGGCTTATATTCTTCAGGATAGGATTCGTGTGGGGGTTTATATTCATCAAGACGGGTTCCGTGTGGAGGCTTATAATCATCAGGATGGGATCCGTGTGGGGGTTTATATTTATCAGGATAGGATCCGTGTGGGGGCTTATAGCCACCAACATGGGATCCGTGTGGTGGATTATATCCACTTGGATGGGATACGTGAGTTGGTGTTACAGTATGTGTATGTCCATGCCACCTGTTAAGAAAAATTATCGTTTCCAAAAGATATATTAATTACTTTTATTTGTAATGGTTACATTTAATAATAAACCCAGAAATTTGTGGTTTTGAGTAACGTTCACATTTAACAATCTCAATCAAAAAAATTTTAGGAAATTGATGAAATATCAAACACTAAAGTGAAAAACGGAATTTTGTTATAAGTCAGATCATTAAAAATTCACTAAACAAGTAAGAATTAATAATTAAAGTAATATTCAGTAAAAAAAAAATATACAGTTTTGCAAGTTTCCGAAAGTTTTCTTTTTCACAAAAGAAGATCTTAAATTTTTGGAGGAAATAATTTTTTAATACTTACCGTCTGCAGAAGCTTCAAAAATGGCACACGCAATGACAACGAGTTTCAACTGAAATAAAAAGTGTTATTTATATATATATATATATACTCGTTAGGGTGGCCCTTAGTTGTATGTGATTTTCTGAAATGAAATATTTTTCAGCTCCCAACCTCCAAAGTTGTTCTAATCCATGTAAAAATGCTCTGTGTAAACTTTCAGCTCAATCAGACAATATTAAGATGGCCCCCCCAAAGGCCCTAAAGTTTCAGATTTTAACAATATTGATATTTTTTCATATAAAACCGTTTTTATCTTCTTTACAGTGTTTTATTCGAAGGAAATATAGAATATGATCGAAAGAGAATTCAATTTACAATAAATTTAGTTATAACCATTATTTACTTAAAACCAAAATTGGACGAGATATTCATGGAAATTGAAAAGTATCATAAGTGCGTAAAAAAACCGCTTCTGGAAGGTTCTAGAAAGTTCTGTGCCTGCGGTCTATATAAGCGGTGTAATTATTTGTTGTAAATAAAATTCACTTTCGATTATGCTTTGTGATTAGTTTCCCAAACAAAGTTTGCAAATGAATTATAAAGGTTTTATATTAGAAATACCAATTATCGGTGAATTTTGAAACTTTAGAGCCTTTGGGGGCCACCTTAATATAGCCCAATTGAGCTGAAATTTTGCACAGAGCACTTTTTTATATATTGGAAGAAGATTAGGGGTTGGGAGCAAGTAATTTCAAAAGTTGAAAAATAGGGGCCACCCTAAATTACTCGTATATACTATATAATTATGTATCAATGCGAATCCAAAGAAATTGTAAATTTTCAGTGACGCTTCCCGCTAATATAATAATAATAATAATAATAATAATAATAATAATAATATAATAATAATTGTGATTGTTTAACTTCTTTAGTAATGGCCACCAAAGAAATTTGATGGAGGGGACGCTCAGTTTTAAGCGGGATTCTAACCAACTAATGGTCACCCATCCTATAATAGAAGAAACCCAACACCGTTTAATCTCTTTGATCTAACGGGAAACGGTTTTATTTCCTAGTTACAATTTAGCCCTTATACTCAGCAACATTTTATATTCGATTACTTCCCAATTAGAACCATTTCTCGTTCCACTCGCAGTCCCAAAGTGGGAAACATATGTCGGTATGACACAATAAGCTGGACCATTAGAAAAGAAAAGAATGTAATCCTAGCGGCAAATCAACGCTAGGCCAAGTTCAGATATAGTTGATGTGTTCGGCTTCGGGTGGAAGCCCCACTTACAGCTGTTAAAAATACTACAAAGAGTATAAACCAGTGATGCACAAACCCTGGCCCGCGGGCCAAATGTGGCCCCCACGGGTCTTTTCAGTGGCCCCACGGGTCTTTTCAATTAAATGAAAAAGTTAGCTACCCAAAGAAAAATCTGAAATATTACCCCTGGTTATTATAAAAAATAGAATATCTATATATCTGGCCCCTACATATAAAACAGATGGTTGGTTTGGCCCTCACATCAAAAAAGTTTGTGCACCACTGGTATAAACCAAAAAAGAGGAATACTCGCAGTGGAAATTCTAGATTTGTTGAAACTGCTTACTTATTTGGAGAAGGATATTTCAAAATTGTTATTTTGACATTCCCACTTCCGGATTTCTCGTTTTTGAACGAATAATCAAGTGGGAATGATGAGAAATTGGGAAGAAATCCTTAAATTCATTTTGTGATTAGTTCGTCGTAATTTTAAATGAGAATAATCACACCATTTAGAGTTACACAAATTAACTTTTAACACATAAATCTCACATCTCAACTGTGTTAATTTTCATGAAGGCAAGATTTTAATCAAACAAGTTACTGACAATATTTCCCTTAATTATACTGACACCATTTTACATTAAATAGTAATAAACTACTGTATATGTAATTATGTTAAGTTTGTTAACCCTTTCGGGTGCATAATTCTGATATTTCAGAAGCGTTTTGTTGGAATACATCCTAATTACGCAACGAAAGAGTTAAATTATTGGCCAAGTCTATTGTAATTGTTCATTTAAACAAAAGCAAAGCGACAAACCATTTTAATGTTTTCTAAATTTTTTATCTAGCGCTTAAAAGCGACTGAATACAGACGTGTATTTATCCCCGTTTATATATGCTTTTCAAAGATGGATTTTCCATTCGATTCAATTCAGTTCACTTAAAATGTCCTTCAAAGAAAATTCCAAATAGTATTAACATTTGTCAATCAAATGCAATAGTTAGATTTGAACTAGTTTTTATGATCTAGTTTTGTTATTATTTAGTATGACCTGTATAAACAACTACGTCTTAAACAATTTGTTATTGCTAAGGCATAATTTGTGTAGGGCTCTTTGCTCAACCATCACTCCAGATTTGCATCAGCAAAAACATTTTGCAAAATGAAATTGTCATTTTCAACCGTAAAACTTTGGCAAAAGCGATGTAATCTTTGAATCGCATTCAGAAACCATACTCATTTAAGAAGCATCTGGCAGACAGACTGCATGCTTTTTCTAAATATAATGGCGCCCATAAGTATTTGTACAGGGAAATATTTCAATAATATTCGTCCTTTTGTTTTGTACCATGCATAGGATAGTTATGAAACGTTTACAGTTCGCTTCTAAAAAGTTAACAAATAAAATATTAGTTTAACTCCAATATATACTGTAAATCATCAAAGAATATTAGGAAAATAAAAAAAGTTAAAATGCAAAAGTTTTCGTGCAATTATTTACAAAATTATTTAATACTTTGTGTGTCCGCCTTAGGTGTGAAGATTTAAAATTAATTTAAACAGTAACTAGCTGTTTATTGATTAAAGACTGTTGGCAATTCTGAATTCTAGAATTTTTTCTTTGAATCTTCATGGAAGACAGATGGCTGTACAAGCCATTAGCAAGTAATGGGTTGTCGTGGTAAAGAGCTGTCTACAGATCTTAAGAGATATGTTAGTGTTGCACACAAGTCTGGAAAGACTTATAGGAAGAGAGGAGAAGAACTACGAATTCCATTTACGACGGGTGCTGCTGATATAAAGAAATGGAGAGACTTTAGAACAAGCAAAACTCTATCAAGGTGTGGTCGACCTTGCAGGAGTTCAGAATGTACAGCTAGAGACATTGAAAGAATGACGGCTGCGAATCCACGAGAGACTGCATGATATTTGTCAAACATTAAGACTAAGATCGATGTTCATCGCTCTAATGTAAGTCGTACATTGAGAAAGAATGGTCTGCATAGAAAAGTTGCACGAAGAGAACCTCCGCTACAAAAAGCGCACAAAGAAGTTCGTTCATAGTACGCCAAGGATCATCAGAAAGATGGAGTTGCATTCTGAAAGAAAGTTCTTTGGACAGACGAGACTAAAATTGAATTATTCGGGAACAACGAGCAACGGTATGTTTGATGAAAATCAAATACTGCATTCCAGAAAAAAAAGACATCTTTCCTACGGTCAAACATGGTAGTGGCAGTTTGCTTCTTTGTGGATGTTTTAGTGTTTCTGGTCCAGGAAAGATTGTTGTCATCAATGGAATCTTGAATTCGAAGTTTGGGAGTTGCTAATGGGTCGCGGTTGAGTACTACAACAAAATAATGATCCAAGACATAAAAGTAAGAGCACCATGAAATGAAAAAATTTCAAGCTTCTCGAGTATCCCAGTCAAAGCCCAGATCTCGATTTAATCGAGAATTTACGGTTTGATTTGAAAAAAAGCTGTCCGAAAGAGAAACCCTTCGAATGTGAATGAATTGTAACAATTTTCTTTAGAAAAATGGACTAAAATTTGTGCTGAGAGATGTCTAAACCTTGTAGAAAAATACCAAAAACGAATCATTGAAGTCATTCGAGCAAGAGCTGGACGCATGAAGTATTAAATAATTTTGTAAGTAAATGTACGAAAAGTTTAGCATTTTAACTTTTTATTTTCCTCAAATTCTTCGATGTTTTACATTATATGTTGGAGATAAACTAAGTTTTTATTGATTAAGTTTTTCCAAACGAACTGTAAACTTTTCATAACTATACTGTGCACTGCAGGGTACAAAAGATAAGGGTGAATATTACTGAAATATGTAAGTGTACGAATACTTTTGAGCGCCATTGTACGTGAATTTCGAAAAAAATGCATTACAAATGAAGGAGTGCAGAGAGAAACTGGAATCAGAGAAAATAAATGTTCGTGTTCATGCACGGAGAAAACCAAAAACTTTTCAATCTTTACTGCAAATAAAGCGGTTTAAAATGCGACATTCACTTTGGAAAGTCCGAATTCCCCTTCACTGAAACACTGAAACAAAATTTCCTGTTAAAATAGAAGAAATGAGAATAAATCAGGCTGCTGCCCACCTTGAAAATTAGGGTGCGATTTATACGAATCTAATGAAAATTGAACCATCCCAGTTCAAAAACCTACTTGCAACTTATACGCCGTTGCCCCTCACCGCCGGTTTATGTGATATTACTCTATCGTTCTATCGGAGTAGACGAAATGATACTTACATTTCTTCTTTCTCTAAAGCCAAAAAACTAAAAATTTAACTCCTCATGAGTCATGAGTTCATTATACTTAAGCTATTTTAGTTCTCTCTCTCTCTCTCTCTCTCTCTCTCTCTCTCTCTCTCTGTGCGATCGGCACAAGTATATTATTGGTTAGTTTATACAGCGATGCTATTTAATGTAGGATCTCTGTGTGAATGGCGTAATTATAGAGCTAGCTTATATATTCTCCTCTTTCCTGTAAAATTTCCTTGGATACTTTTCTAGGGTCAAGGTATTTTTTCAACCTTTTCTCGTACCTACCTCTGGCGGGTAGGGAGCGGAGGGTGGGGAGAGAGTCTTATGCTTTTCTATCCAATTTTCTACTACTGCTAGAATAGTTATAAAATGAACAGTTTAATAACAGGAACCTCCCCGAGTGGATCGAAAGGTCTTTGAGGCTTCCTCTTGTCCTTGTAACTCTCTTTCTTTCTCTATATATACAGGGTGAGTCAAATGTCCAGAAACATAGGAAGGATAGGAAACGTTATTGCAAAAAGACATGTTACAAATAATGTTATAAGATGTGCTCTACATGTTCTCCTTTCACTTCCAGACATTTCTGAATTTTATTTCCCCACTCGACCTGGACTTTTTCCAGGACATCGGGCTGGATTACAACACAGGCTTCTGTAATGCGCTGCTTCAAGTGGTATGTGTCCCGGATCTCCAGACCATATACACAATGTCTTTGAGGTGTCCCCAGAAGTAAAAGTCCAGCGGTGTTCGGTCGTGGGACCGGGGACGCCACTCCACTGGACCATGACGACCAAGCCAACATCCTGGAAATTATTGTGATAACAATTTCCAAATATTTCCTATGTTTCCGGACTTTTGACTCACCCTGTAGTATATATTAGTTGTGACCAATCATTTGAAATCAATATGATCCAACTTAAATTACTGGATTTGGCTCTCGTCGCTGAAAAGAAAGCCCTGGGCCTCTTGTTTACCGGTCCAATCAGCATATTTCTTTGCTAAAAAGAGACGCTTTTGTGTTTCGTTAAGGGTAGATTTTCCACTGGTCTTTTTGTAACTATATTACTCTCATTCTGAAATTTCCATATAGTGTTTGGTCCATACGGACTTCTATACGGTGCTTCTGCATCTCGGCATTGGTGATGAAAGTGTTGGCTTTACCTTCCTTCTCAAAGCATAAAGTCAATAATTATGTAATTAAAACTACTATTAAAAGAAATGAATTCAACAGAGAATGGAATGTTTTATATTATTTAAAAACTGTTGGAAAAAGTGGAATATTGCTTACATTCTACCCTTTGCAAATAAGCTTTCACTTTCAACTCTTCTGACGAACTGCTTACTCCTATTTACATCTGCAGTCTGTAAGTGGGAATGTTCGAAGTGAGAATTCCGAATCTGAGAAAAAGGGTTTCCTGATTTGGGGTAGGATCAACAGAGATAGTGAGGCACGTTCGGGGTCGGAGAAAGTATTTTGTATGAAAATATGTAACTTACAGTTAGCATTTCTCAAATGAACAGGAACAAAAAAGGCAGACTAAAGTGTTTTAACATCAACAATACGAATACTGGAGCAGTGGAGCATTCCCAAAGCATAATCGGTCGACAGCCTAGAAACAATTTGAATGTTAGTCATTATATACTATTTTGTCAATTTATAAGTAAGAATTTGTTCTACAATGCAGTCAAATTCGATTAATTTTGCTACATTTTCATTGTAAATTAAAAGTTACAAAAGTCTTTTCGGGGTACAGAAAAATGAACAGCATGGGTAAAAATGTTTAGAATGGAATAACCCTTATACGAGTATTTGTTTGCATTCAGATAATAGATTTGCTTTGTTATTTAACTATCATAATGGTTCACACTTAAGAACATTACTGTTGGTGTTTGTTATAATTTCAACTTTGAAAACAAACCTAAGGTGATAATAAAAACCCACTCTAATAGACAGAGTTTATTTCCACAACAGTTTCGATGCCAATTGGCATCCTCTTCGGGTGGATACAGAAAAACGAATGGACCAAAAACAAGAGGGAAAACAGTGCAGGGACCATTGAGAAATTTACACATAGGATAGATCCCGTTCTCCCGACGCCGGAAGGATATTTTATCAAAGGATCCCGCTTATAAGTACCTTCGCACAAATTAAAATTATCTTCTTGTCTATACATACAGATTCTATTATTATTGACATAATTATTACATTTATTATTACATTTATTATTGCATTATTATTGTACTACAGAAATTATAAATTTATTATTACATTGATTATTACATTGTTGTTAATTATTACAGAAATTATAAACCGAAAAACGAATGAAAAAGGCGAGAAGGAAACAATCCAGAGACCATTAAGAAATTCGCACCCAGGTTAGATCCCGTTCTCCCGACACCAGAAGGGCATTTTATTAAAGGGTCCCGCTTATAAGTACATTCGCACAAATTAAAACTATCTTCTTCTTCTTCTATACATATAGATTCTATTATTTTGACATAATTATTACATTTATTATTACATTTACTATTTATTACTTACATTTATTATCATATTTTGACCTTCACGTAGAAAAAGTGAAGTTTTTAAACCTAAGATGTTTTAATACCAATGAGCATATATGTTCTGTTTTTAATACAAACACAAAATACAGTGAAGTCACTTTTGATCGAAATCGATACATTTGCCGTGCATTTACCAAAACATTAAACTATTTGGCTGTCAAATAGCCTTGATTGATTCTCTTCAAACTTCAAGTCATTTCAGGAATCTCTGAATTTAAAAAAAAACACAATTGTATCTAATATTTCAGTTATATGTAACTAAACTAAGTTTATTCATCAGTATTCATCGAGAAGTAGTTGGATCTCTGTTCGCGTTTATTTGAACATATTTTCGTAAGCTTAAAGCTTCATAGTGTATCTGAACTGTTTTACATATCACAATTCCATTTTATATTTACGAGTATGACCAGATGCGATTCTTAGTTTACACAACATTAAGTACATGCTAATGTTTGAAAACTCTATGTTAAAATGATTTTGAAATAGTTACATACATTAAAATGAAAGCTGAAGTCAGAATTCAAAATTTCGATGAGTGTAAGCTCAAATATATATATATATATATATATATATATATATATATATATATATATATACAGGGTGTCCCGTAAGTCTGGACCCATAGGGAAAAATAATAAAATTACAAAATAGTCCAAAAATTTATTTATAATATATTTTTTTATTATTTTTATTATTATTTTTATTATTTTTTTATTATGATCTTACTCCACTGGAGTTTTATTTGTGGGGCCACTTGAAAGCCAAAGTGTACGAGGTCAAACTTCAGAACATTTTCCACCTTAAAGCACGCATTGTGGAGGCGTGTCAAGAAATTTCTGCGACTGTGATTCAGAAAGTGCTGTCGCAGTGGAGATTGCGTCTTCAACTATGTGTGCGACACAACGGCGGACACTTTGAACAGATTATGTAATAAATTTTTGGACTATTTTGTAATTTTATTATTTTTCCCTATGGGTCCAGACTTACGGGACACCCTGTATATATATATATATATATATATATACCCAGGGTGTCCCATAAGTCCGGCATCATAGGAGAAATTCATATTTTTCTATTTCTACAAACCATAATTTATGCTCGGGATGCCAGTTTCCCGTCCACCATTCTGTTCAGTGACGAGGCTGTTTTTTATGGAAATGGTGAAGTAAATCTACAGAACACCCGCTACTGGTCTCAAAACAACCCTCACTGGTATACCTCTTCAAAGGAACAAGGTGCATCTCGGGTGATGGTATGGTGTGACATTTGGAAGGATCGCATCATTGGCCCCCTCTTTTTCGATGAACATGTCACTAGAGACACCTACCTACGTATGCTCAAGGAAGAAGCATTTCCCAGTGTCTTGAACGAAGAAGGAAATTTGCCAACATGGTTCCAGCAAGACGGCACTCCTGCACATTACAGCACCCAAGTAAGGGAATACTTGTACCAACAATTCCCTGGTCATTGGATAGAACGTCGAGGGCCTGTAGAATGGCCAGCTAGAAGCCCGGATCTCACGCCACTAGATTTTTATCTCTGGGGCCACTTGAAAGCGCTGGTATACGCAGAGAAAATTAGGAGTGTTGAACATTTGCGGCAGCGCATTATTGGGGCATGTAACACCATTACTCCTGACATCATTACCTTGTGCTTGCTGACTGGGTATCACGTCTGAATTTGTGTATTGAAAACAATGGTGGACATATTGAGCACGTTCTGTAAATAAAAGCTTTCGTTTTGCCTTTTTTATTATTTATTATGAACAGAAACAATGTGAAAGGATAGACAAAAATCTGCCTCCATATTTGTACTACTCCATGGCGTCTATATTTTATGCGACTTCATCACAAAAATTTGTATCTTTAGGAGTACTGATTCGAACCCCATCAACGCAAGATCAGATTTATTTGTAATGTATTCACTGTTAAAACTGAAGTTGTGTTGTTAATATATTGTTCTCCATTATCTTATAAGAATTAACTTGAATGTAATAACACTATAAATGAAGATGAACTGATTTTCTGCAATAGATAGTGCTACATACTAAACGTTCACAGAAACAATTTCGTACACGTTCGTAGGAAGATTTTAAACGAAAGTTTGTACAAATGTATCTGCAGCTACAGACAGACAATTTTGATTTAATTAAGGGTGAAAAGTCAAGTTTGTACCGAACATAAACAAATATGTTAAACTATTATGAAAACAATTTCGTACACTTTCATGGGCAAATTCATACTTCAAACAACGTTACTTATTTGTCATTAAGCAAAAAACAATTTCGACCTTAAATCTAATAATCGAATTTGAACTTCTCTTTTTTTTTTAACAAACTTAACTTCTTAAAGATACAACAGAAGCCAAAAAATTTTATGTCAAAAATTGTAGTGTAACCTTTGCAGCAGGCAGGTTATGATGAAAACAATTAAAATATTGTCAATTTAGTTAATATGTCACAGTAATGTAGCCTCATTTTTAAATACTTCTTAAATAAATATGATAAATATTTCGTAAAAATTTCGTCACATATTTCAAGTTTTTTCGAAATTCTCCTGACTGTGACTACTAACACTTTATTAAGAAAAGGTACGAGTTAAATTTTATATTTTTATATTTAATTTATATAAATAAAAGTTTTTGCAACAGTCGTATAATATCTAAAGTATATAAAATTACTTGTATTAAACCTTGTAAGAGATTCCTCTGTAATGAGAAAGTTCATGACAATTTGCGCACAAGAAATGCTTTAATTTATTATAAAGGAATTTACTGTGATATTTTAGTTTCATTTGTTATTTTCTCAAATGAGAGAGGACGTCAATACGAGCAATCATTGAGCATATCAGTGTATAGACTCCATAACAACCTTTCTATACTTAAAAATAAATTTTATAAAAGTGGAAAGTAACATTCCCCCCCCCCACCCCCACACACACACACACACACTATGTGCTAGCACATGTTTAGAAGCCTTTAGAACAAAAATCAGAGGTATATAAAATCGCCATACAATGTCCAGTTTATTCAATAAATTAAAATACTTCTAAATTAAAACGAAAAAAAAATAGCTTCAGAATCTTGAGAACGGCTTGATTTTTCCCTTTAATAGTGATCATCTGTAAAAGAGAAAAAGAAACAGGATTACATATGAATAGAACAGACTCTTCTTTCCTTTCAATCACTTGCTTGTTCAGTTTGTTTATTTCTTGTTGCAGTTAAGTAATAATTAATGAGAAGCAGCCAGCTGAAACCTATTAAGATTCCGTGGAACTAAATCTCCTGTGCAGTTTCAAAATCAATGAAAAAACCTAAACTTTTATGTTAGTGAATGCGAAAAATTATAAATTGGCATAAAATTCTCTGACAACAAAACATTTAATTAAATAATCCTAATTATTATAAGGATATATAAAATAGGCTCTAAACCCTTGACTAATTGTCATCATTAATTAACACTACTTAATATACGCAAACAAGGCGTTATTGTAATTAATTTACTTGTTGAGTTAACTTTGAAGAAGGACATAATATAATGAAAGAGTAGTTTAAAATTTGAAAAGCAAAAATCTTGGAAATTATAATTCCAGTTTTCCGAAATAAATTTCGCTCGAAATATTCAGTAATTTTAGATGAACTTCAGTTTTGATGCTGAGAAGGACAAACTCTATCATGTGATATTGGTTTGAGAACATAGGAAAACTTATACATGTCCATTGCATATCACTTTTATTGGGAAAAAGCAATGAAAAGACACTTACCGTATCCATACGGGTATCCGTAAAGTCTTTCTCCAAGTCTTTTGAAGACCAGTTCCCCTGGCAATATATCGATGCCAGAACTATAGGAGGGTCCATAGCCACCATGATGGGTTCCGTATGAGGGTTTATACCCACCATTATAGGATCCATGTGGTGGCTTATATTTATCAGGATGATATCCGTGTGGGGGCTTATATTCATCAGGATGGGAGCCATGTGGAGGTTTATATTCATCAGAATGGTATCCGTATAGGGGTTTATATTCATCAGGATGGGGTCCATGTGGGGGCTTATATCCACCATTGTGGGATCCGTGTGGGGGCTTATATCCATCAGGATGGGACCCGTGTGTGGGCTTATATCCACCATTAAGGGATCCGTGTGGGGGCTTATAATCATCAGGATGGGATCCGTGGGGGAGTTTGTATTCGTCAGGATAGGATCCGTGGGGGGGTTTATATTCGTCAGATCCGTGGGGAGGTTTATATCCATCAGGATGGGATCCATGTGGGGTCTTATATCCACCATTATTGGATCCGTGTGGGGGCTTATATCCACCATTGTAGGATCCGTGTGGGGGCTTATATCCACCATTATGGGATCCGTGTGGGGGCTTATAATCATCAGGATGGGATCCGTGGGGGGGTTTGTATTCGTCAGGATAGGATCCGTGGGGGTGTTTATATTCGTCAGATCCGTGGGGAGGTTTATATCCATCAGGATGGGATCCATGTGTGGTCTTATATCCACCATTATTGGATCCGTGTGGGGGCTTATATCCACCATTGTAGGATCCGTGTGAGGGCTTATATCCACCATTATGGGATCCGTGTGGGGGCTTATATCCACCATTATTGGATCCGTGTGGGAGCTTATATCCACCATTATGGGATCCGTGTGGGGGCTTATAATCATCAGGATGGGATCCGTGTGGTGGCTTATATCCACCATTATTGGATCCGTATGGGGTCTTATATCCACCATTTTTAGGTCTGTGTGAGGGCTTATATCCATCAGGATGGGATAAGTGTGGGGGCTTATATCCACCATTTTTAGGTCCGTGTGGGGGCTTATATCCATCAGGATGGGATCCATGCGGGGGCTTATATCCACCATTATGAGGTCCGTGAGGGGGCTTATATCCACCATTATGGGATCCGTGTGGGGGCTTATAATCATCAGGATGGGATCCGTGTGGTGGCTTATATCCACCATTATTGGATCCGTGTGGGGGCTTATATCCACCATTGTAGGATCCGTGTGGGGTCTTATATCCACCATTATTGGATCCGTGTGGGGTCTTATATCCACCATTTTTAGGCCTGTGTGAGGGCTTATATCCATCAGGATGGGATAAGTGTGGGGGCTTATATCCACCATTTTTAGGTCCGTGTGGGGGCTTATATCCATCAGGATGGGATCCGTTTGGGGGCTTATATCCACCATTATTAGGTCCGTGTGGGGGCTTATATCCATCAGGATGGGATCCTTGTAGGGGCTTATATCCACCATTTTTAGGTCCGTGTGGGGGCTTATATCCATCAGGATGGGATCCGTGTGGGGGCTTATATCCACCATTTTTAGGTCCGTGTGGGGGCTTATATCCATCATTTTTAGGTCCGTGTGGGAGCTTATATCCACCATTTTTAGGTCCGTGTGGGGGCTTATATCCACCATTTTTAGGTCCGTGTGGGGGCTTATATCCAGTTGGATGGGATACGTGTGTTGATGTTACGGTATGTGTATGTCCATGGTCACCTGTAAATAAAAATGATTCTTTCTTCCAGATTATTTATTACTTTTATTTGTAAAGTTTACATTTAATAATGAACCAAGAAATCTGTGGATTTGAGTGACGTTCATATTTAATCTAAATCAAAGAAATTTTAGGAAATTGATGAAATATAAAAAGTAAAGTGAAAAACAGAATTTCTTTAGTAAGTCAGATCATTAAAAATTTATTAAAAAAGGCTTATGGTTAAACGAGTAAGAATTAATAATTAAAGTAATATTCCCTCAAAAACACAATAAAATATACATTTCTGCAAAGTTTCCTCAAGTTTTCTTTTCATAAAAGAACATTTTTCAATTTTCTTGTGAATAATTTTTTAATACTTACCGTCTGCAGAAACTGCAAAAATGGCACACGCAATGACCACGAGTTTCAACTGAAAGAGAGCAAGTTATGTGTATATACTATATATATATATATATATATATATATATATATATATATATATAGAGGGTGTGTGTGTGTGTATATATATATATATATATATATATTACTTACATATTATTATTATTTATATTATTTATATTATTATTATTATTATTTATATTATTATTATTATTATTATTAATGCTATTATTATTATTATAATTATTATTATATCTATTATTTATATTATTATTATTATTATTTATATTATTATTATTATTATTATTAATGCTATTATTATTATTATCATTATTATTATTATTATTACTATTATTATTTATATTATTATCATTATTATTACTGGGCAACGTCAGATAAAATTACAAAATGTCTGAATTTGTACTTATATAAATATATACATACTCCTCAGCATCTCATATTCCATTACTTTCCAATCAGAACCATTTCCCGTCCCATTCGCAGCCCCAAAGTGGGAGTGGTCAAAATAGGAATTCTAGATGTGATAAAACTGATTTCTTATTTGGGGAAAGGTAAGTGTGAATACACGCAAGTACACAAGTATTTTCTATGAAAAACCCAAATGAAAGTTGGGACTCCAACAACCCAAATGAAAGTTGGGACTCCAACATCTGGAATGGAAATGTATCCATTTCATAATTATTTGCTTTGAGATTCCCACTTTTGGATTCTTCGTTCAGGGACGAAGAATCAAATGCGAATGAAGGAGATTACGAAGACTCACTCACATTCAATTTCGGATTAGTTCGTTATATTTTTAAATGAGAATAACACCATTTAGAGTTACACATATTAACATTTAACATATAAATCTTAAATCAAACAATTGACTAAGCTATAAAAGCTAATGATGAGAATAACATCTTTAACGGCCAAACATTATTTCCTTTAATTATACCGACAGAAAATTAAGTGACACGATAATAAACTGTTGTAACGAGTAATAATGTTAAATTGGCCACAATTCTATATTTTCAATTCAGTAAAAACAAATGAAAGCAACAAACCATTTTCAGATATTTTAAATTTATTTATCAAGAGCGAGCTTGAAAACAACTGAAGGCACTTTTGTCTATCCCCGTTTATATATGTTCTCTACGAACTGATTCAACATTCGAATTTCTTCAGTTCACACAAAATGTCCTTCAAACCAGTTTCGAAATTAATATTAAAAAATAGTTTTTATAGTGAACTTTTCACTTAATATAGCCTTTATAAGGAACTAAGTTTTAAGCATATTGTTATTGTGAAGACCTTTTTCGTGTAAGGTTCTTTGTTTGCTCGGCCATGACGTCAGATCTGCACCACCAAAAAATATTTCGTAGAAGGGAAATACCATCTTCCTACGTAAAACTTAAGGAAATTGATGTGCCCTTTGAATCGCTCGAAAGCAAAAAATTTACATTCCTCATGAATAGCAGGTTTAATTACACTTAATCTACTTTTCCTATCTCTCTCTCTCTCTCTCTCTCTCTCTCTCTCTCTCTCTCTATATATATATATATATATATATATATATATATATGATGAATAAAACCACGAAGGAAAAAGAAACACAAAGTGGTGCTCAAGCGCTTTCGTCTGATGACATCCTCAGGAACACTGGTTTCTTTTCCTTCGTGGTTTTATTCATCATAAATATTTTTCACGTGGCACTTTCGTGAAATAATTTTCATATATATATATATATATATATATGTGTGTGTGTGTGTGTATGTGTGTGTATATACACATATATATATATATATATATATGTGTGTGTGTGTGTGTGTGTGTGTGTGTATAAATATATATATATATATATATATATATATTAGTTGTGGTTAAACGTTGGAATGAAACGGTTATTTGAAATTACATTTTTAAGTCATGATCCAGCCCAAATTACAGGTTTTGACTTTCGTCGCTAAAAAACAACCTTGGCCAGTTGTTCAGTGGTCCACTTAACATATTTCTCTGCAAAGGTGTCACTTTTGTTATTTATTGAAGAATAGACTTTCGCTGGTCTTTTTGCGACTAAATTACGCTCATCCTGAAGCTTTTTTGGAAATTTTGTTCCATATTGACGTGTGTACATGTGGACATGTGGACACTGGTGATAAAAGGTTGATTTTACCTTCCTTCTGATCGTATTATCATTGCGTTCAGTCGTTATTCTTGGTTTGTTGAATATTCTTCTTGCCTTGTACTCTCCAGCATCTAAAACCTTCGTTTTGATCTTGCATTGTCTTCACCGAGATATTTGAAGTTGGGAATTCATTCCCACGAGTTAGAGGAATGATCATAAATTTACAGCTTTCCCTCATGCTAAACCAATGAAACTAATGTCAAACTCATAGTAGTGTCAACAGAAAAATTCATTACAAATTGCGATAACATTTGTCAACAGATCATTACGTTTAAGAATATGGACCTTTTCCAGTTTGTGTACCGTTTTTCATATAATTTATTTTTGAGAATATTTTTGTTAAAACTAACGAAAATATCACAACTTAACCTAACCAATTATCAAGGGCGTACAGTTGATCTATTATTAATTATAACATTGTTTGTTTCTGGAATAGTATTTACTATTTACTAATAGATCAACTGTACGCTCTTGATAATTGGTTAGGTTAAGTCGTGATATTTTCGCTAGTTTTAACAAAAATATTCTCAAAAATAAATTATATGAAAAACGGTACACAAACTGGAAAAGGTCCAAGAATATTTGGTACCACAATTTTGAAGAAACATGATGAAAACAATAAATTATTTAATTAAAATTATTAAAATTAATATCATTAAAAGAAGTGTTTTGTATGTCAAATGAAATGAGTTATATTTTGTTATTATTTAAAAATTGTTGAAGAAATACAGAATAATGTTTAAATTCTACCTTTTTCAAAACACTTTCAACTTTTGATGCTGTTATTCCTACTCACATCTGCAGTTCACATGTACGAATGTTCGGAGTGAGAATAACGAATCCGAAAAAAAAAAAAGAGTTTCCTGATTTGGGACAGATTGGAAGAGACAGTGAAGGAAATGCGAGTTCGGAGAAAGTAGTTTGTATAAAAGATTTGACTGAACTAGTGATGGATCTAGTGGTCGGTTTTTCACAACCGCGGTTGCGGTTGTGTTTGCGGTTGTCGAATTTTTTCCAACCGCAGTTGCGGTTGCGGTTATCATATACTAGGAAAAATGCGTAATTATTAACTGGATTTAGCCACTATAGTGCGATTTAGCCACACTTGGTACATAATATATACTAAATAGTATTTATTTAGTAAATACCTTATGTTGAACACAAGTTTTGCAATACACCGCTACCGCTATTTGTGTGTTGCAAAACTTGTGTTCAACATAAGGTATTTACTAAATAAATACTATTTAAATGAAGTATATTCTAAACTTATATAGCTATTATGAAAGAATAGGTCAAATTAATTAAAACCATATTTTGCACTAAGTGTGTTACCAGGATGAGGGACGAGGACCCATCGCACTGTTCATCCCACCTACCACTTTCCCCAGCCTCCACCCATTGGAAAGTTATGGATTATTATTCATTTGAAAAACTGATGTCAAACTTAATGACAGGCAGTGTGAATTTCAAGAATAATATTTTTGCTGCATTTTCACCTTTCAAGCGGCAACGCCTCTCATCGTACAACGTTCCCGCTCCACGCATAAGGAGACCCATCATTTTCTTTTTAAAAAAAGAAATATTTCTAATTAACCTAAAATTAAAATTAACTAAGCTTTTACAACCGCAACCGCACTTATGGAACGGCGGTTGCGGTTACGGTTGCGGTTGTGAATTTTTGTGCGGTTGTAGTTGCGGTTATTCGATCCATCACTAGACTCAACCCTTTAAGGACTGAAGGTACAAATTGTTAACGTTTCAAATACGAGTATTCATAACTTAACCCTACAAAAAATTCAGGGCTTAAAGGGTTAAAGTGAGAAGTTTTACAGCTGGAATGAGAATGGATCGATTTGAAATTGCCTTCACTCTCGGACTTCTCATTCTTGCACGAAAAAGGAAGTCGGAATTACGTTGAGTGCAAAGGGACCGTTTGATTTTCATCACTTTGAGAATAAAAACCATTCTTGTAGTAATTTATTTACCATCTATTGATACGTACACTGTAAAAAATTTCCCTTATAGGAATCCCATCAAATTTGAAGGGAAAAAGTGCGACGTTTTCCCTTCTAATTTTCCCTTGAATATCGTAAAAGGCAGCCGACGGGAATTCTTTCTTAATGGCCTCACCGTTCCGTGTGAAAGAGCTAGGCATAGAGTGTTTGCAACATAATGAAGGAAAATAAATAGACTAACAAAAGATTATAATTGCGTTTATTATTTAAACATTCCAGAAAATACTGAGAGAACATGTTTCTCTTCACCAGGAAGGTTCTTTCATAACAGGTGCCAAAACAGCAATTTTCACCTTTAAAAACAAATTATGTCACTCACATAATGCAGTATTTCGGTATTCGAAATTTTTATCTCTTCCTTTATCAGCATTGTTCAGTTTATCTCTCAATCAAGTTCATCCCTCAATTCATCCTTCAGATGTATTAAAATAAATGAAAGAGTTTGTTCAGTATTCAATCAGGAGAGGAGACAAGTTAATACCTACACAATATCTGTTTTACCTACATTAAGAAAGATATTTGAAAAACTTGTGCAAACGTATCTCTAAAGTAATTTGAAGAAAGTAAACTTTTCCTTACGTACGTATTTTGGTTTTAGGAAGGGCCACAAAATAAGCTACGCAACTTCAACTGCATTAGACGTATTATATAAAAACTTTAATAATAAAACGTCCTCAGTTTCCTTGTTAATAGACCTCTCCAAAGACTCCGATACGATCTTCCACGACACACCTTTTTCTAAATTATCTCATTATCGGAAAAGGTATGTTGCATTAAATTGGTTCAAGGCATATTTGCGTAAGAGAACTCAATGCTTCAAACAAAATAACATTATTACCTCCGGACTAAAAAAATTACACATGGAGTTCCGCAAAGAAGATTTCTGGGTCCCTTTTAAAAATATATAGGCCTATATATGTATATATGTGACTTTCATAATTCTCATGATGGGAGAGGCTTTCAATATGCGGATGATACTTCCCTGACATAGCCAAACAGCGACCTTGCATTCTTCAGTGGAGTAGTAAATAGAAATATCGCCTATGACTTGCTGAAGGCCAGCAAATTATACTAAAATAAAAATAAAACAAACTTTTTGATAATCACTAAAGAGAAAAATAATACCAGAATTCAATATAATTATTCGCTTGCAGACAGTGTTGCATGTTACTGACAGAAAAATAAAAGTTGCTTTCATGACGAAACTACCTTTTCCGTAAATATTGAAAACAAAGTCTATAAACTTTCAAAATTCTCTTTTACTCCAACAAAATTACATTTTCTACCTACAAATGTACTAAAAGTCTCTCCAAGTCTCGCATATTACTGTACATATAGGGGTACATGTACGCCTTTAATCATAAATTTAACAACAATTTTAAAAAAATAAACCAAAGTAATTATTATGTTCACGTTTCAGAAATCTTTAAAGCAGTTGCGTATATTTAAAATTAAAACATATCAAGGGCAAATATGTTCCATAATTACAGTAAGTGGGAGGTAAACATGTGTGTGCTAATTTTTTTTATTTACCAACCGATTTTAAGGATATTTTAAGTTTTTTCCGCAGTTTTACATGGAGATTTTAGTAAAAATTTAATTAAAATTGGTCGAGAAATTTTAATTTTATTAAGGTTTTTGATATTCGCCACTAAATCGGGATTTTGTCCGTCAAATTTTGAGGAATGTACTTCATACTTAGTACGCTTCTTTCTGACACTCTTCGCTACAAGCCCATTGAATGAGTTTTCCCCGATTTATAATTTGGAGTTTAGATAATTTGCTTTGTAGTTAAAATTTAAGGGATCAATCTAGACACTTGAAAAACACCGCAAGTTTGATTATTTTTTCCTTTAGTAATTTTTTATGACTCTTTTAAAAATTTGGTATTTTCAGGATTCCGATTTTGAGAAAATTGGACGTGAAAATTCAATTGCCTGTAAATTCAATTGCCTGTAAATTCTTTTGCAACCATTGAATTTTAGCGCACATTGGTATGAAATAAGACCCTTATATTAAGCAGATTTTAATAAGTTTCAATAAAATTGCTAGAAAAGTTTTGGTTACAACGATTTGAAATAGACGGGTCAAGCTTCTGAATCCCGTACACTTTCTTCAATAAATTCCAAGTTTTCAACGTCATTAAATATTTTCTATAGAATTGGTGGCATTAAAACTTAGTAAAAAAGAATATAATTATGTCATAGCGAAGGTATCCTGCATGTTTCACACAAATCATATGGATATGAATGGATAGATTTATAAAAGAATATATTTATAACTAGAGATATTTGAATTTCATGGTTCAGAAATAGGGTCCCATATACATATAATATTTTTTATTTACTTATTTATCTCCCCCACCCCAAAAAAAAAATACACGCATCAATGTCAATTACAGTTTTCCTTTAAACATTAAGAATAGAACGAACAGAAACGGACAGAATTTTTTGAAAAATTTCTGAACTTTGAAAAATGATGGTACTAAAAAGAATTTAAAACAGTTACATCCGATTATATACACGGTGTTTCACAACCGGTCTGTCATACTTTGGGGGTGTGTGATTTACGGGGTGATATCGAGTAAAAAAGTTAATACAACATAGGTACTATTTCCACAACTCAATCCTTCCTATTCTTTTAACATTCTTGGCGTTTCCTTTTCTCTTGATCTTTCATGGAAAGAACACATATACTCTTCCCGCCTCTTAGTGACTGCCTTCAATCCCTCTTTCTTCGCCGCAATGTTGCCTCCCTCTCTTTACTATCGCTATTATAACGGACACTGCTCTTCTGAACTTTCTAACTGCATACCTCTTCCTTTAAGGAGAGCACGCAGCACCAGACTTTCGACACTTTCTCATTCCTATTCTGTCCAACTCTCTAACGCAAGGATTAATCGATATTTTCGATCTTTCATCTACTCAACCGGTGAACTGTGGAACAATCTTCCTCACTCCACCTTTACCCTTGTCTATGACCTCCAATCTTTCAAACACAGAGTGTCTAGGCATCTCGAAAACCCTGCACCTTAATTTTGCCTGTCTTCTTCTTCTAATAGGGGGGGGGCCGCTTTTGCGGGCATTCGCTCTTGGTCCCTCCTTCGTGCATAAATAACTTGATCGAATTAATGTAAACTACATTAACTGCCAATCCATTCCACGAATTAATTATACGATACAAGAAAAATGCTTAGCTTAATTAGAATTAAAATGTTTATCTACAAATTTCAGACCATTACAGCGAGTTCTATCTGCATTTCTGAAGGTGAAATATTTTTCGGCGTCAACATTATCAAGACCTTTAATCATTTTAAACACCTAGATTAAATCTCCTCGAATTCGCCTTTCTTAAAGTGATAATAAATTTAACGCTTCTAAATAGGCAGCGTATGATTTGTTTCTAAGTCTAGGAATCATTTCAGTAGCCCGTCGCTGCACTTTCCATTCTGTCTATATCCTGTCGTAAATATGGGAACCAGAACTGAACCTAGTATTTCAGATAGGGGCGTATTAAAGAATTATACTCGTATAATGTTAGCATTGTTTTTTTGGACTTAAATTCCAATGATCTACCAACAAATCCAAAGATTCTATTAGTTTTTCTAACCACTTCCATGCATTGCTTACTCGGTTTAAGAGTGTCGGCAACAATAATACCTAAATTTTCTCTTCAGTAACACTCGTTAGCGTTTTATTGCGCATAGAATACTTTTCTTTAACATTGTTTCAACCGATGCGCAACGTTTTACACTTATCTACGAGTATATTAAAGTTATTGGCCAAATTTCTGCCCGTTCGAGTATCTTATTAATATCTTCTTGAATCTGCAAACGTTCTGCCGCTGATTTTGTTTGTCCCCCTAGTTTAGTATTATCTGCAAATTTTGAAAGTATACTGTTAATTCCTATATCGATGTCATTGCTGTGCCTAATAAAAAGAACTGATCCCAGAACTGGCCCTTGAGACACGAAGCTAGTTACATTCCTCTAATTAGACTCTTTGCCATTAATGACCACTTTTGTTTGCGTCCGTTTAGCCAATATGGAAAGTGAACATATTTCAGAAAGAAATCGTACTCTTCAATAAAGTGGAAATTCTTACACTTATTTAGTGGTGGAATTATGAAATGATCTATTGAATGAATCAAAATTACTCAATGTTCACTCGCCTTTCATAAAGCAATTAAAATGTAACATAAATTCCAAAGTTACGGAAAATGCTTAACTAGGAAATAATAATGGTAATTATGAGGATGATGGTAGTAATGAGTAGTATAGCCGCAAAAGGGTAGAGTGCAGGAATGTTGCAATGTTGGAAGAGATAATGATCAAATGTTGCAAAGGGGGATGGGGTGTTGCGACAACTCAATGTTGCAAAGGGGTGGTATGCAACAACTCAATGTTGCAAAGAGGTTGGGGGTATGCAACAACTCAATGTTGCAAAATGGGATGGGGGGATGCTGCAGGTGCAACAAGGGGTCATGAAACTTGGAGGCGGCGTTATCCCCCAAGAGAAGGAAAGGAGAAGGAGAGAAAGGAGGAGAGGTGTTCACCTGGCAGGAGCCAAGTGCATAATAAGACTTCAGCCGAGTAGGCGTTGTCTTATATGCTCCAAATCAGCCAGTTGGCTTAGAAGGAGCCAAGGGGGGAGGGGTACACCTGAAGGGGAGAGGGGAGGGATCTTCGGGGGGAGAAGGAAGGATGACCTCCCCCCAAAGGGGTTGCCTTAGCCTAAGAGTGAAAGGATAGACGGAGGAGGACTTTGGTGGGACAAGGTGGGAGGTCCTAACCCCCCAAAGGGAAACTAAGCTAAGTCTTAACCTAAGAAGGGAAGGAGAGAGTTCTTTATTCGGCCGAAGTTCGCATCAAACTACCAGCTCCGAAGCCAAGCGGGTCTTATATAGATGATGGTTGAGTTGCCAGATACCATTTTAATTGTACAGGTATACATTATTAGGGTGAGTTGCTAGACACCATTTTAATTCGTTACCAAAGCATACAGACTTAAAATCGAAATTGACAAAAAGAAAATGATTATTAATTAAATAAATAGAATTTGCCTTCTACTGCACAAAAATAATATAATACGTACAATCGTCAAAATATTAGTTCAGACGAAATATACGCACACACAAATAAGCAACTTTCTCTTACCTTATATATATATATATATATATATATATATATATAAACGGATTTTCACCTTAAAGTGAATTAAAACAATATTAACAATTCACTAAACAATTGGCTTAGCAAAAGAAATCGTTCCATTAACATTCTCAAATCTATACACACACACACACACACACACACACACACACACACACCTCTGTATATGACGCGTTCGGTGGAGAAGGGGCGAACGCAACATTTTCGAATTGTGCCACAAAATGCAGTTAAAGTTTGTAAACTTTAAACCTTTGTATTTTTCCGGTTTATTGAAATGTTCTATGAATTTGAACACATATTTGAGTAAAATATTGTTGTGTAATATGTCGATATAATAAAACGCCAAGAAATTTTACAATATTATTTATTGATAGCTTCTGATGTTAACTGGTGTAATCCATTATTTGGTCCTCTTCGTCGAATGTTGTATTACCTGCTTCAACTGTTTCGGTTTCTTCCAGTTCCTTTAACAATCTTGTATAATAGTTCACTGCAGTTGCAGGCATTAGGTCTGATAATTCTTTGAGATCTTTTATTTTTTCCTTAGTTATTGGCAGCAATTGGGAATACTTTGGTTGCAGTGTCTGCTGGGCTAGATTGAATAAACTGACACTGTAGGATTTTTTCCCTCTCTGCAGTCTGACGGGATGGCTATTATCTGGGGTTGTGCGGTATGCAGTAGATATTACGTAGCCTTCTTTGTGTTGAAAGTCAAATATTAACTTTCTTGCATCTGTAAATTTAGTAGTTGTTGATTTCCTAACGACAATGCACGTTTTTAGGACGTCAAAATCGAGAAAATCAGCCTGTTTCATTTCTACAACTAAGAAGCGCTGCGAAACGGCTGTAGTTATGGCCGTAACATAATCTTTTTTGGTGTAAATAATATTGCTGTAATTATTTTTTATATTTTGTTCAATTTGGCCAAATTGAGCATCACAGGGCATTGTCGAGTGACCAGAAAGTAGATAGATGTGTTCAATGTGAAGCAATGATGCGGAGTGAATTTCTCTGAGATACATTAAAACCTAAATTTTACCGTGAAAGAGTGCAGACTAACATCTAATTTTTTGCATAGGTAAAGCAAAGGTTTTAAAGGATAATTATACGACATAAAACTCATTTTTCGAATTTTGTGGCGTTCGCCCCTTCTCCACCGAACGCGTCATATATTATGTGAATGAAAGTCAGAAAAAATGCCAAAAGTATATTAATTTAAAACAAATGAATTTTCTCCTTTTAAGAGAATCAATTATTAAAACCAATATTAACAATATAAGAATTTAATTATTAAACGCCGTTTTATTTACTTTCTTTGTTATTAAAACGAATCCAAAATATTAACTCTTAGAACATTGCGTTCAGACGAGTAGGAAACTGAACCAGGAACGAATCACACCTGTTTACCTCGAGGCCTTTTTGAAAGGTACGTTCGGACGCGAAGGAATTTGGGTCAACTTACTCTCAAAGACACACTGCGTTTACCTCCCTGTAAAAAAAAAAAAGAAGTTTTTATTAAATGCATTGATTATTTCTCTTTACTTGCAAATTTGTGTGGCATCATCTTCTAGATAACACACAATTATATTAAATAATAAACAGCAAAAGAAATAAACACATTAACTGTGTCTATTTTCTTTTGGCAAACGTTTCTTATATATCAAAAACAGAAAAAAAATATTACGCACTTTTCATATTATTTCATGTCATTTCACTTCATTTCACTAATCGCATATCATTTCACTCATCTCACTTACTTTCAGCTTCTCTGGAAAAAAAAAAATCTGACAAGACGAGTCTCGCGCTAACCACAGTGACCACAAGCTAACCTTTTTTCCAACCAACTCGAGAAAACCTCGCCTGACTCCAAATGTTAATATTATTATTGGTATTACTTCTAAAATGAAATACACGCTTCACTCTCGAAGCGAAGAAAATAAAAAATGTTTTATACTTTATCAACTTCGTTGATTTCTGATAATCATGATTTTGATAACTAAGTTTTTTCAAAATTACGCATGTACTCTGAAAGTACTAACAATTGAATGTAATTACGTGTTTTCTGCATAAACGTCTGCAGAAAGATATGAGATCGTGGGTTCGACTCCCAATTACCAGACGCATATCTCTCACGATTCCTAGTTAATGTTTTCAATGATGTAATTACATGTTTTCTCTATAAACATCTGCAAAAAGAACAGCTTCAGAGTTCATTTACACCATGCGTACACTTATCTCGTGTACACAGTTAGTGGGAAATAAAACGTACCAATGAAACTATAGAATCATTTTAAATACAGAATTCATTCACGCCAGGCGTACACCTATCTCGTATATATATATATATATATATATATATATATATATATATATAGAAAGAGAGAGAGAGAGAGAGTTTTGTTATTCTTTTCTTTTTTTTTAAATAAATAAAGGAATGGATATATATATATATAATATACCGTATATATATATATATTATATATATATATATATATATATATACACATATATATATATATATATATATATATATATATATATATAGGGTGTAACAAATTACAGTAGTAATAATAATAATAATTAACTCCTTTTCGCCGAATTGGAAAGATTAAGCTTTTCACTCCGACTTTAGTCCTACAGTTTAACGTGGAACCCGAATCAGAAATACATCTTGTCAGGGAATCGTTGCTCACTCTTCCACATCATAATTTCAACATTTAAAATAACAGGATCATTTGATTATTGATCCGAGAATAGTGTTGCTGCAAAACATGGTAATGCACAATGTAGATTTTTTCTATGTAGTAATAATAATAATTAACTCTTTCTCGCCGATTTGTTCCCTTCATTAGACCTACAGTTTAACGTGGATTCAGAAATACATCTCGTCACGGAATGATTGCTCACTATTTCACATCATAATTTCATCGACATAATTAAAGCTCATATACAGGACCTGCATTGTCTATAAGATCTGTGGCGCTTGGAACATGCAGTCTTCAGAAGATGTGAACATCTGCTCTGTGGATCAGTTCAAGAAATACATCTCGTCAGGGAATCATTGCTCACTCTTTCACATCATAATTTCAACATTTAAAATAACCGGATCATTTGATTATCACTAGGCAACAAAGATTTTGTTACAGAAGACCAAATAGGTGCTCCTAGCTAATTTCGGTATGCTGATTTCAAATCTATAATTAGATTTTTTCTATCACGTCTAGATTTTGTGTAAAATGCAAATCACTTTTAGTAAAATTTTCTACCACGTCCAGATTTTGGTTTTAATCGGCTTAATGCCAGTAATATGAAACTTGCTTTTCAAGGTTAAAGCAATTTTTTTTGCCAACTATATACAAATTCGAACAATTTTGATAAATAAAATTTATCCCGAGTTGGCAACACTGAGTCAAGAGCATAGTAACGGGCAACGGCCCAACGGTCAGTCGCTACGTGACAGTCAAGCAGAACGGTTGTTGAAGCTCTCTGCTGATGAGCAAGTGACAGGTTGTGGTGACTTGTGTGTTTTTATAGCATTTTTTTGTACTACGGTATGTATTTCTTTTTATTTTGCACATCGTAATAATTACTTTCTACATTTTTTCAGATATTGTATGGTAATTCAAAATGGCATCAAATAGACGTGCTTGTGTAAATCACCCAGACAACTTCTGCTTTGTCTGTGGACAATATACACCTAAGCCACAACGTAGAAACATAACAACAAAGATTAAACTTGCCTACAAGTGTTATTTTGACTGTAAGTTAGGAGACCAACAGAGGGACTGGGCACCACATATTTGCTGTGCACAGTGCAATGCAATGTTAATAGCTTGGATGAATGGTAAAAGAAAAGCTATGCCGTTCTCAGTCCCCATGGTTTGGCGTGAGCCGAAAAATCACTTCAATGATTGTTATTTTTGTTTGACAAAGATTGCTGGTTTCACAAAGAAAAACAAATCAAAGATCACGTACCCAAACTGCGAATCAGCAATGAAACCAGTACCACATGATGAAACAAATCCACCACCAGTTCCACCAGCAACGATAACAGACAGCAGTTCATCTGAAGATTCTGCTAGTGATATAGAAACAGGGAAAGATGGCATATATATTCCAGATGCAAATATTTCCCCACATTTGTTAAGTCAAGCGGAGTTAAATGACTTGGTGCGCGATTTGGAATTACCAAAAGAAAAGGCAGAGTTGCTTGGTTCAAGACTTCAAGAATTTAATCTTCTCCAACCAAACACCAAAGTTTCCCATTTCCGCCATCGCCATTTGCAGTTTTCATCATTTTACTTACAGGAAGAAAACGTTTGTTTCTGCCACGATATCAGTGGTCTGATGCAAGGGATTGGCTGTCGCTATGATCCAAAAGAATGGAGACTGTTCATTGACTCTAGTAAAGCTAGCCTTAAAGCTGTATTACTGCACAACGGCAATGAAAAACCTTCAATACCTGTAGCACATGCCACTGGCCTTAATGAGACTTATGAATCGATGAAACTGCTGCTAAGACTCATCAAATATAAGGACCACACATGGAATATTTGTGGCGACCTTAAAGTTGTATCATTACTTCTTGGGTTACAGTTGGGCTACACAAAGCATATGTGCTTTTTGTGTCTATGGAACAGCAGAGATGACAAGAACCACTACAAAAAACATGATTGGCCATCTAGAACTGAACATGTTGTTGGTAAATACAATGTGAAACACCCAGCACTTATTGACCCTCAGAAAGTACATCTTCCACCACTTCACATTAAACTTGGCCTTATGAAAAATTTCGTGAAGGGTATGGATCATCAAGGTAGTGGTTTCCAATATTTAAAGGATAAATTCAAAGGAATATTGACAGATGCTAAGCTAGAAGCTGGAGTTTTCACTGGACCACAGATCCGCAGTGTCATCCACGACTCATCGTTTCCATCTAACCTAAATGAGAATGAACTAGGAGCATGGACATCTTTCGTTGGAGTTGTCAAAAATTTTCTTGGAAACCACAAAGCTGAAAACCACCGTAAACTCGTAGAAAACATGCTTAAATCTTATGAAATAATGGGATGCAGAATGTCTTTGAAAATTCATTTTTTACATTCTCATCTTGACTTCTTCCCGGCCAACCTTGGGGCTGTAAGTGACGAGCATGGTGAGCGCTTCCACCAACAGATCTCAGTTATGGAAAACAGATACCAAGGTAATTTCAACCCAGATATGATGGGAGATTATTGTTGGTTCCTGCAAAAGGAGAGCTCGTCATCCTACAAGCGACAAAGGAAGAGGACACACCAAAGTTTCACTTAAGAACAGGAATTTGCCTTTCAGTAGTAACAACAAAATACTAACGCGCTTTGGGTGGATGGTTGGGCGCAGGGGTGGTAACTCCGCCAGCGGAATTCCGCGTCTGTCTTAAGCCAGAATAAAGGAGGAAAGACATCCCTGTTCACTAATTATTTAAGTATGCTTAACATAAAACGTGGCACGGAAAAGTAGCTTAGACGGCTTTCGTAATAGAAGCGGGTGAGAAAAAAAATGAAAAATAGGGGTTTTCGGTTACACAAAATCTGGACGTGATAGAGAAATTTTGATATCAGATCTGAAATCAGCATCAGCGCTTTAGTAGGAATCAGTAGTTCACGTGTCTGTAACAAAAAAAAAGTTGAAATTTGTTGCCTAGTGTTATTGATCCGGAATTAAAATAACAGGATCATCTGATTATTGATCCGGGAATAGTGTTGCTGCAAAACATGGTAATGCACAATGTAGATTTTTCTATGTAGTATTAATAATAATTAACTCTTTCTCGCCGATTTGTTCCCCTCATTAGACCTACAGTTTAACGTGGATTCAGAAATACATCTCGTCAGGGAATGATTGCTCACTATTTCACATCATAATTTCATCGAGATAATTTAAGCTCATATACAGGACCTGCATTGTCTATAAGATCTGTGGCGCGTGGAACATGCAGTCTTCAGATGTGAACATCTGCTCTGTGGATCAGTTCAAGAAAATGGATAACCCGAACCTTGCCACACACACACACACACACACACAGAGATTTTTGTCAGAGAAAATGAGGATCACACACACACACACACATACACAGACACACACACAAACACACACACACACATGTTAACCCCTCCGTCTATGGCCCTGAGTCGGTTCGGAATCGACGGGGGTTCTGGTTAGGAGGCTGCAACGGATATTTCTTCTATAACATTCTATAATTCTTTTCGGTCGCCTTAAATGGTGGGTCGCCACTCTGTTAAACCCTTGGCTACAGACTCGCCAGACTGTTATGCCAATATCTTCTATGGTGCTTGGGTTGTCTCTTTCTCTCGCTTATGGGTCGAGAATTATTAATTCTTCTCTTGCTATAATACTCTGATACTTTCTCTTATACTAAAATTATCGACTTTTCTGACTAAGTTCTGAAGAGAGCACGGCTCGAAGGGAAAAATAAAAACTTCTTTTACTTTGGTTTACTTCTTAAAAATATACAGGTACTGCTCTGAATTTACAGGGGTAGAGGTTCGACCTCTTTCGACCATGGCTCAGGCCGGAATCTAAAAATATTAAGGCAAGGGGCCTCTCCCCCTCCCCGCAGCAAGGCTGCTAACAAGGGAGTCCTAATGAAGTGCTATATGAAGTGACTTAATCAAGAAGTCCAATGAAGAAGTCTAATGAAGAAGTCTAATGAAGAAGTCTAATGAAGACGTGCAATGAAGAAGAAGTATAATATAAACTTAAATGTTTTGGGGGAGGACAGTTGAAGGTTAAATTTCCCCCTTTTTAAACACATGATCAGATGTTTTGAAAGATTTCAACTAAAAACAATAAAAAAATGAAAATAAAAACTAATCGTATATTTTTTCGCAGAGTCTATATTTATGAAGGCGATATCATTTCGTAATAGTACACATAAATACAAATTAAGTACACGACTGAGTACGTATTAATTTTGGTTCATTACAATTACGATTACAATTATGGATTATTTCATATTCACTTATTGTTTAATTATAGTTCTATTAAAGTACATTCTTACATTATAAATTGAATCATTACATTTAATTACAGTTTCAATGAAGTACATTACGTTATATTAAATTAAAGTATTACAGTTAATTACAATTTTGGCAATTTGTTAATTGACATATTTAATACTGAAGTAATCTGAATAGGTAATACAATTTAAATAATGGAGAGTTCTCCGTTGTTCTATAATTTACAGGGGATTAACAACAATGTTATATATTTATAGTTAACAATAATTACGCCAAATTATGTCAAATATTATTAGAAGAATGGTTGGTTATTATAGTTTGAAAGTCTAATTAGCCAGCGATGAGGAAAGCGGAGAAACAATACGGTGTACTTTTCATTTGAAAGTACACGGACATTAATGATAACGTAACACATAAGTAACGGAATTTGAATGACAATTAGGTAGAAGTAGTAAGTACAGGTAATGAGAACGTGGATAACTATGTGCCTAAGTAGATAATAACTAGTAGCCTGGCAGGGAACAATATGGTATATTATAATAATATAACATCACATCTTAACGTTATAAATTGGTAGCAGAGGCAAGAGAGAAGAATTCGAATTCAGATGCTCGCTTTTGACGACGTAATCGGAATTCGACCCTTCGTCTCAGCAATAATAAACAACTTGCGAGAGGTGAAATAATAAAAGAAAATAAAACGTAAAAAGAATACATGTACGTAATCATGATCGTCAATAGACATGTACGACTGCACACAGTAGTGTACACATATCATTCGTCACACAATAGGTTGTGTGCGTAATATAGACACAAGTAAACATAGACTGATAAGTTGATAGGGCATAAGTAGACAATAGGTAGATGAATGAATAAGTAATAAAATTAATAAAGGATAGCGGTCAAGAAAGAACATGAATGTAAGAATGAGTATGGTTGAATAATGATATTTATACTACATAACACCACAACATTATTACTAAAGAATTTACCATACATTGAATACGGAAGATGTCCAAATACTAAGAACGTGATTCAGTGTACAAAGTATGGGAAACGTAAAGAGAACAAAGTTATTTTGTGACGTCATAGTGTATAAGTCATTATTAGAAAAGATGAATTAGAGAAATACAGTAATGAATAAAGACGTACAAATCGAAATTCTATCCAAAAACTCGCTTAGGCGATTTTGGTTTCTTATGTAAAAATGTACATTCGAACATAAAACTATACGAACATAAGTTCTGCATGAAGACAATGAATCCATATAATGATGGTGTAGGAATTGTTCATTGTTCACTTTTTACAGTATTTCCCCCCCTAAATGGTATTAATACAATAATATAATACAATGAATACAATATAATACAATTGAGAAAATAATATCGTAAGTAATTCAAGTTAGATGACGACATTCTTTACAATACAAATTTTATACAGAACAAGTGAGTTATTATATAATATAAAAGAATTCAAAGATTAATACTTTAATTTAGATAAACAATTAAGTTAGACAAACAATGATATGGTTAAAAAAAAATTTACAAAATTTTTATTTTTCTGTGGGAAAAATTATGTACATAATGAATAGAGTAAATAAAAGGGAAAAACGTAAATCGTACAATCTATAAACTAATTTTTATTGGCTGTGGTCTAGTGTGTATTTGGGTGTATTAGGTGCAAAGTGTGTATCTTACAATTTCGAAGGACAGATTAGATTAGCTGATAGGATTGTTAAATTAACTGTATAAATGCATGAGCGATAATTTATATAAAGTAAGCAATAATTATTATGTATTATGATGATAATGTTTGCATACGCGTTTTAATGCAAAAGTGACTGGAGGGACTGACTTAAATGAATTCGAATGTGTCAAAAGTAATAAAATTCAATTAGGATTATAGATTTTACATAATTAATCAGTTACACGTATAAGGTAATTAAAAAAACGAACTTAGAGGACGTTACAGTTAATGAAAGTAGATCTCACGGTTTTAAAATTGAATTTTGAAGATGGAATTAAATTCGACTACGACAATTACTCAGTATTAATCGAATTAAAAAAATATAAAAAATATAAAGTTTGAAAATAGAAATCAATGATAAACTATAATAAACTAAGCATATAATATTCTTAAAAATAAAAAAAAACAACTTAACATAAATGGAGGTTATGTTCCATAGTACAAAAGAGGAATTAACCATGGTTGAACCATTTCTCCGGTTGTCACTGGGTTCAACTGGGGTTGGGGGTATGAAAATAAAATAAACTTAAAAGACAAAGTTTATAGTACGACATTCGGGGGGAATTGAGTGACTAAGCGGGGGGTATAAGTCTGAAATTGACAATTACATCTTTCGTGAGCACTTTGCTCTTTTTTTAAAAAAGATTGCTTGTCACACTACATAGAACAAAAAATTAAAAGAGTTCAACAAACGGAGGGACGGCATGTTCCTCATATACATTACAATAATTACCAAAATCGTTACAAATAATTGTAAAAACTATTTTGGTTACAAATAATGAATTACATAACTATATATTTATATACGTAACAATGCATGAAAAGGGAAAGACAAATCGGTGAATTTCCGTCTTACAAACAAAGAAAAGGTTAAACCAAAGCCGCAACCCGGTCAATTCAGGTTGAATTTAATTCTCTTTTACAACACAAAAAAAAGGTTGAATTAAATTCTTAAATTACATTTTTCTTAAATTAAATTCTCTTAACTTGCAAAGAAAAAGTTGAATTCAATTGACTGCATTGAAATGAATGGGTATTTGAAACTAACAGAGACTGACTTAAAACAAAACTCTCTGACTTCAAATAAAACTGAAATCTCTGGGGCGGTTGTCCCTCTTGGATGCAACCTTCTGTAACTGTAAACTGATTTGCAACTAAAACTGACTCGAAACTACTTCGAGTATCTTTATAAATCTCTGGGGTTTGGTTGTCCCTCTTGGATGCAACCAACCGAAACTGAAAACTGATTTGAAATTAACTGAAAATGGAAAATGACTGCACTTGTTCTCTATTCAAGTGGAGACGATTAACCTCTGTTTTGGTTGACCCTCTTGGTGCAACCGACTTACTTGAAATGCAATCAAGTATCTCTATAACTTAAACTGTCTAACTTGAAATTAACTGAAAATGGAAAATGACTGCACTTGATCTCTATTCAAGTGGAGACGATTAACCTCTGTTTTGGTTGACCCTCTTGGTGCAACCTTCTGACTTCAAAAACTGACTTCAAAAAATGACTTCAAAAATGACTTAAAAAAAATTACTTCAAAATTACTTAAGTATCTCTCTAAATCTATAAACTCTCTGTAAACTCTCTCTCTCTTAATTTGCAAGTCAATTCAATTCAGTAATTGAAAAAAATTTGCAAACAAAAATATAAAATGTAAATAACATTTCACTCTAATGTACACGAAGGTACGATACTATTATGTTTGATACATAAAATAAAATTATTCTATACTGAATATAACAGTGAAAATAACTGAAATGAACTCTCTTTGAAATTAACTCTCTTTGAAATTAACTCTCTTGAAATTAACTCTGTTACAATTAACTCTGTTACAATTAACTCTCTGTTACAATTAACTCTCTGTTAACTCTCTCTCTCTTAATTTGCAAGTCAATTCAATTCAGTACTTGAAAAAAATTTGCAAACAAAAAAAAAAAAAATGTAAACAATATTTCATTCTAATGTACGGGAAGGTACATAAAATAAAATTAGTCTATACTGAATATAACAGTGAAAATAACTGACATTAACTCTCTGAAATTAACTCTCTTGAAATTAACTCTCTTTGAAATTAACTCTCTTACTTTTAACTTCTCTTACATTTAACTTCTGTGAAAATTACTGTTTCACTAAAAAAAATGTATCACTAGTGTCTGAAATGTTCAGTGTTCTTGTAAATTCTGATTTGATACTCATTATTAACTGTTAATAATAGTGACTTTTCAATGTTTATAAATTACTTAAAAAAACAAACTGTACTTAACAAAATTTTCTATGGGGAAATCCTTGAGACGTGTCCTGAAGACGTCTTGCTGGCTACTTCTTCTTGGATGAAAACTAGGCGTGGAGAACTTGGAGTCGTGACACACCGGTTCAAGGGTGGATGTTACGAACAAGAAGTCGTGACACGCCGGTCAACTGCTTTTATCCTGATGCAGGGTAATTTCTATCTTGGCCAAAGAATGGCCTCTTCTTAAAATCCTCTTCTTAAAATCTTCTTTTTATCCTGGGGCAGGGTCTGGGGTGTCTCGTATAGACGAGGCGTTCTTGTTAAGGGGCAAGGGGGCTCTGCCCCTCCCCCGCAGCGAGGCTGCAGTCCAAAGAAGTCTCGTAATGAAGTTCTCTGATGAATTGACTTAATCAAGAAGTCCAATGAAGAAGTCTAATGAAGAAGTCTAATGAAGAAGTCTAATGAAGAAGTGCAATGAAGAAGAAGTATAATATAAACTTAAATGTTTTGGAGGAGGACAGTTGAAGGTTAAATTTCCCCCCTTTTTAAACACATGATCAGATGTTTTGAAAGATTTCAACTAAAAACAATAAAAAAATGAAAATAAAAACTAATCGTATATTTTTTTGCCGAGTCTACATTTATGAAGGCGATATCATTTCGGAATAGTACACATACGTACAAATTAAGTACACGACTGAGTACGTATTAATTTTGGTTCATTACAATTACGATTACAATTATGGATTACTTCATATTCACTTATTGTTTAATTATAGTTCTATTAAAGTACATTCTTACATTATAAATTAAATCATTACATTTAATTACAGTTTCAATGAAGTACATTACGTTATATTAAATTAAAGTATTACAGTTAATTACAATTTTGGCAATTTGTTAATTGACATATTTAATACTGAAGTAATCTGAATAGATAATACAATTTAAATAATGGAGAGTTCTCCGTTGTTCTATAATTTACAGGGGATTAACAACAATGTTATATATTTATAGTTAACAATAATTACGCCAAATTATGTCAAATATTATTAGAAGAATGGTTGGTTATTATAGTTTGAAAGTCTAATTAGCCAGCGATGAGGAAAGCGGAGAAACAATACGGTGTAATTTTCATTTGAAAGTACACGGACATTAATGATAACGTAACACATAAGTAACGGAATTTGAATGACAATTAGGTAGAAGTAGTAAGTACAGGTAATGAGAACGTGGATAACTATGTGCATAAGTAGATAATAACTAGTAGTCTGGCAGGGAACAATATGGTATATTATAATAATATAACATCACATCTTAACGTTATAAATTGGTAGCAGAGGCAAGAGAGAAGAATTCGAATTCAGATGCTCGCTTTTGACGACGTAATCGGAATTCGACCCTTCGTCTCAGCAATAATAAACAACTTGCGAGAGGTGAAATAATAAAAGAAAATAAAACGTAAAAAAAATGCATGTACGTAATCATGATCGTCAATAGACATGTACGACTGCACACAGTAGTGTACACATATCATTCGTCAAACAATAGGTTGTGTGCGTAATATAGACACGAGTAAACATAGACTGATAAGTTGATAGGGCATAAGTAGACAATAGGTAGATGAATGAATAAGTAATAAAATTAATAAAGGATAGCGGTCAAGAAAGAACATGAATGTAAGAATGAGTATGGTTGAATAATGATATTTATACTACATAACACCACAACATTATTACTAAAGAATTTACCATACATTGAATACGGAAGATGTCCAAATACTAAGAACGTGATTCTGTGTACAAAGTATGGGAAACGTAAAGAGAACAAAGTTATTTTGTGACGTCATAGTGTATGTCATTATTAGAAAAGATGAATTAGAGAAATACAGTAATGAATAAAGACGTACAAATCGAAATTCTATCCAAAAACTCGCTTAGGCGATTTTGGTTTCTTATGTAAAAATGGACATTCGAACATAAAACTATACGAACATAAGTTCTGCATGAAGACAATGAATCCATATAATGATGGTGTAGGAATTGTTCATTGTTCACTTTTTGCACACACACATACATACACTATATATATATAGGGTGATATGCATAAAGACAAATTTTTCTATGTAGTAATAATAATAATTAACTCCTCCCCGAATTGTCCAAAATTGCTGTGAAAGTGTAATGAAAAAGAACAGCTTCAGAGTTCATTCACACCATGCATACACTTATCTCGTGTACGCAGTGTACACCTTCCACATTGTGACCGACACACTATTTTTCTTCAACGCTAGACAATACACATCTGAAATCCACAGCTTGCACCGCTCAACTGAGTACGCAGGCTTAGAGATATCCCCAGGTAGTAGCAAGAGACACTTTTTTATGCGTAAATGGCTTGTTCAGGTTGAGTTGTCAGATACCACTTTTTATTTTAATTGTTCAGGTATACATTATTATGGAGAGTTGCCAGATACCATTTTAATTGTTCAGGTATACATTATTAGGTAGTCAGATTGTACCATTTATTTAATTAATTCTTAAAAGTTGGCTTACAATTCCGCTAGTAGGTTTAGAAGGCGCAACATGATATAATTGTTTACAACCAAAAGAATTAAGTAAACAACATTACATCATTCTGTTTATTATAAATATATAAAAATAAATATACATTTTGAATGATCGATTAAAAATAATAATAGTTTAAGAAATATGAACGATGAATGTGCATATAATCAAAAAATATATCCGTCAATATAACAGTACAGGAGAAATATATATATATATATATATATATATATATATATATATATATTTACACATACACCCAATTATGGAGATATATAGAAAATAAATATATTGGAATGATCAAAACTAAGAAATAATATAACCATCAACATAGCAGAAATATATACACACAACTAAATAAATAAATACATACACTTTATCTTCTACCGCGCAAAATAAGAAATCCTATAGCCATCAATATAGCATAAATATATATACACACACAAACACACACACAAATATGTTAAATATATAAATATATTTCACTTTTTTTTTCAAAATACTAAACTCGCACTTAACCGAGTCTACAATTACATCATTATTGCTCTGCATTACGCAGTATACGCGGTTTAATAATATTTCACCGCTTAAAGTATAGGGAAACCTGTACTCGATATGAAGGGCTTTCATATCGTTCAGTACTATTTTTGTTCCCACTTTACAACCGGTTGGTAAGTTATCTTTAAATACGTCTAGAATACAATCAAAAGCACGCAGAAAGAGTTCATCGTTAGCCACATTATTAAACACAAGTTTATAAACACGCCTTTCCAATCGAGGGTTTATTTCTACCGACCCGAGCTTTTCAATCGTGAACTCATCTTCACTCAACATAGCGGCAATTGAAATAATCTTCTAAATCGTTACGACAACTGCTCGTTATATAAATTTCGGTTTTAATATTTTAACACTCCCTGAATGCCACAACCTCACTACGAGCCTCATCATGATATACATTAATATAGTGATAAAAATACTTAAGATTGTCCATGATGACGACATTTACATTTTCAACCGAAGTGTACGAGTTAACAATAGACACATCAATGATTATATTCAAGACATATATATTTAAAAACACGTGTGATAAATAAGTTAACAATTGAAATTATGTTAACACAAGAAATAACAGAAAAAACAAGAAAATACAAGTGCATAGATTTGGTGATCACAAAGAACAGAACTAACCTAATACTTTAAAGAATGCATTCTATTACATACTTTTAGCCTATGTTCACGAATTAATACCGGTTTTAAAATAGATTCAGTTTCCTCAATTCGTCTCTGAAATCTTAATCTGTCCCGAGCGCACTCTTCCCATTGTCCCCTTCTACAGCAATCAGCAACGGGGTAAGTTAGAACGTTGTCACAGAATTTTCTTTTGGGGGGCTTGGTGCAACCCAAACGTTTCCAAATTCATCATCCCATCTTTGGTTCACGAATTTTAACTCTTCTGCAATTTTGTCAACGCTGCGTCTATCATCACTTCCAAAGTCACTTTTATCAGTGCAAACAATGTTATGATTAGTCTCAGGATTTTTTAGGCAATTTTTTCTGTGCTGACAATGAACTGGATTTAAATGATGATGGTACACGGATCTGTTCCGATACTTCTGAATTATTCATATTTGATGGTTATATACGAGAGAATATACGACTATCAAATAAAACGGTAAATGAAGCAGTTGACGCTAAATCTATTTATTTACTAAAGGAGGCCATACTATTATACATATATATCATCCGTGATGTCGATGATGGGGTGCTGTACCTCATCGTCATTCATATAAATATATATAATTAGTTTATATAATAGGCAACCTTAAATACAATTTCTTTTATCACGTAGTGAGTTACACTGTGCATGAATGAGTACGTACAAACTAGATTAATAAAAAACGCTTTTACTAAGAAGTCACGAGACGAAGACCGTCTGGACTGATTTTATAGAAATTCAAGGATTCCAAGTTGATCACGAGAGAAGTTATGTAGTCATCTTCCATGCTGCAAAATCTCGTCGTCCGCCTGTCTGTTCAGAACACCGACAAGAGGTGAGATCGAATCCACATCAACACAAAATTTTAGAGTCGCTAAAATAACAGCCTGAGCATTGTTCCTGTTCTAAATTATCTTTGATTCGTTTTGGTAAAATTGAGTAAACTGCTGCCTAGTATGGCCCACTTTTCAATTTTATTTTAAAATTATAGGTTATCGTAGTTTTTCCCATTATTTGGCACTATACTAGCACATTGGTACCATTTTTACAAAAATTGATCAATATTTATTGGTCTCGCATCGACCTTGAAATTACTAGTTTTTTTTTTTAAATGTGTACTTTTTAACTTTGTACTGAATCAAGATAAATCATTAAGTAGGGATGTTTTCTGAATCCTCTTGATGAGAGAAGTCGTTTGGTGTGCCTTCCAATGTCATACGACTAACGGTTTAAAAGTTGTGCCTGTATACAGGTAATACCAATGTGCTAGTATAGTTCGAAATAATGGGAAAAACCACGATCACCTATACTTTTCAAAAAAATCAGCAAATAGCAGACAAATAAGGAAGAAAGAAACAATAACTTAAACAATCACTTTTGCATTGTATTGACCACTATCACACGTCACTGGCTGCAACGTTGTCCCTCTGTGCTATGTCATCGTGACGAGTGATGACTTCTTGAAGTCGCCGAGCTCTTTCCGGTTCTTTTCCACCACTTGCAGAAGATCCTGCAGCTGTGCCTCGTCCTTTGTGACCGTGTTCGCATAGTCTTGTATCAGTTGGACTCCTCTTTCAGCGACGTCATTGGTGACCTGGAGATTAGAGATCACATCCTTCAGACGATAAAAGCCCTCGTTCTCGTCCCACTTATCAGTTGGCAGGGTGAGCCACGAAGACCCATACATCTTCAGACCTGCAAATAAGAACCAGGAGGACTCGTCGATCAGGTCGGGGAGTAGCGTCATCTCGTCGACTGAGACGTTCTCGTATGTGAAGTCTTTGGGTACAGGGAGGTGGGACAGCTTCTCTGCCATCTGTTGCTTCACAGTGCCATCCACCTTGTTGCTGCATAGAGCGAAGATGACGGTCTGAAGCCTCAGATACCAGAAGTGCCGCCTCATCACTGCCAGTGACGCTTCTGCCACCTCGCGGTCCACTGCCCTATACCTCAGAAAACGCTGGTATAGTACCAGGTCATTCAACGGTGCATCAGCTGCTACAGGGGCCGCCAACCAAGCTGGTACGTACAGAAGAGCGATGAACACCACGATCCTGTGCAGTTTGTCGACCAGCTCGGCGTCGAGCTCAGCTGCCTACTGAACATCAGCAGTTTTGTGTAGTAGATGACCTGAAACAGAATAGGCACCATGTAAGTAAGACAGGTTTATTGTTACCAATTACTTTGTTTGCGTTATAATGAAATGTTTATCTTTGAATAACATTTAAACTTATCTCTAGATTATTTTTGTTTGAAAATACTAACTTTAGCCATCCATCTTACGTGGTGGTAGGCTCCTGGGCGCATGAGGTGAATGCCACGGCGTGGTTGTGTCCGAGTACCAGGAGCGTGATCTCTGCCACTTCCCGTAATCGTCTCTGACGAAACCAGAAGCTGTGCTCAGGAAGCTGACCGCCGCGTCCCGGAGTTCTATTAGCCACGTACTCTCCGCCAGATTCTCGACCTGCAGCTTGCAGTAGGTCAATGTCTTCTTTCTTGTCCTTGTGTGACAGCAGTCGATTCTTCTTTATATCTTCGACAGCGTCAGATGCTCCGATATCCACAGCTTGTCCACACTGTCCGAAAACTTCTGCCGTTTTCCTCCGGCGTCAGTTTCTCGTTTTCTGCTCTTTTGGAGTAAGTGCCACTCTTTCCACAATGCCTCTAGCTTCCGTTCGCAGTTGAGCTTTGTGATTGTTTTAATGCGAGCCATGTTCCAAAACTTTAAGACGTTGTTTACGGTTTCTTTGAATGCGTCTTTCCTGTTAGCAGTGTACTGGATAACACTGAAGAAGTATTGCAAACCTGCCGTGTTGTTGGCAATTTGCTACCACTGATGGAGGACGGCGGTTGGCCAACTAAAAAAATTTCCGAGGCCGATCTTAGAGAAGGTAGCGATGTTATTTTCGCCTTTCCTTTTGATGACTCTCTATTTGTAGCTTCAAGAGTTCTTCCAGTTATGGTTGCCATCGATTTGTCCATGACAAAGGATGAGGAACTCAGACAGAATTTCAAAATGTTATGATCTGCAAAAAAAGAAATAGGTTAGGTACCTGGCACAGGCATAGTGCATTTTCTAATTACCTGTATACATTATACATTCCGCCGGGTATGGTGACTCATTTTTTTGAAAAGTATAGGTGATCGTGGTTTTTCCCATTATTTGGCACTAACTAGAACATTGGTATTACCTGTATACAGGTACCTTTAAACCGTTAGTCGTATGACATTGGCAGGCACACAAACGACTTCTCTCATCAAGAGGATTCAGAAAACATCCCTACTTAATGATTGATCTTGATTCAGTAAAAAGTTAAAAAGTACGCATTAAAAAAAAAACTAGTAATTTCAAGGTCGATGCGAGACCCCTAAATATTGATCAATTTTTGTAAAAATGGTACCAATGTGCTAGTATAGTGCCAAATAATGGGAAAAACCACGATCACCTATACTTTTCAAAAAAAATTGAAAAGTGGGCCACCCTACGTGCTGCCTTTGTTTCCTGATCAGAAACTCTCCGCCTTTTTCTGGTATGGTGCAAGGTTTCGTTGCAACCATATTCACTGCTCGAGTCTACTTCACTGTCGTTGTCTTCTAATCTAGATTTACACTCTTCACTAATGCATTCAATGGATGAATAATCATCTTGGTTGGTATTATTGACACCACAATCGAGAGGGCTCACTGGGGTAACGGAGGTAATGGTGCGGGTGCATGAGGTGGGTCGGGGCAAACTCCTCAGGTTGCCCTTGTGGCGGGGAAAATATTGTGTGGAGGTAATTATGTGCTGCTTCTAAGTAAACAAAACGGGCTTTATGTAACACAGTGGTAACTAATAATGATTTATGCAAAGATGCACCAGCTCTTCCGGAACGTCTGGATGCAATTTTACCGAGCGATATATTTATCAACTTGTGTGCTTCAAACCCGTTTGGAACGTCAGATATCATGTTCACCCCTTAGGAATTGGTCAAGGCACAAAGAGATAACTAACACGACTCCATCCTCTATTTCCAATCTTGTAATGAATTAAAGTGAAAGTTTCGCCTGCCTTTATACAATGTCGTTCTGACGTCATTATCAAGCTCCACGCAGAGAATTCAAGTAGTTAGCATGATTCACGTTGCTGGTCTTTCACCTGTGCATACACACACACACACACACACACACACACACACACAAAGGAGAAGTGAAACGCTAATTGATACATGATTTATTTAATAAACGAAATATCCAAGTTATATATATTTACAAATACGTGTAATAAATAAGTTAACAATAGACACAGCAAAGATTATATTCAAGACATATATATTTAAAAACACGTGTAATAAATAAGTTAACAAATGAAATTATGTTAACACAAGAAATAGCAGAAATTCAATTGTTACCTTATTTATCACACGTGTTTGTAAATATATATATATATATATACACACCTTGAACATAATCTTTGATGTGTCTATTGTTAACTTATTTATTACACGTGTTTGTAAATATATATGTCTTGAATATTTCTTTTATTAAAGAAATCATGTATCAATTAGCGTTCCACTTTCTCCTTTGTGTGTGTGTGTGTGTGTGTGTATGCACAGGTGAAAGACCAGCAACGTGAATCATGCTACTACCTGGAATTCTCTGCGTGGAGCTTGATAATGACGTCAGAACGACATTGTATAAAGGCAGGCGAAACTTTCACTTTAATTCATTACAAGATTGGAAATAGAGGATGGAGTCGTGTTAGTTATCTCTCTGTGCCTTGACCAATTCCTAAGTGGTGAACATGATATCTGACGTTCCAAACGGGTTTGAAGCACACAAGTTGATAAATATATCGCTCGGTAAAATTGCATCCAGACGTTCCGGAAGAGCTGGTGCATCTTTGCATAAATCATTATTAGTTGCCACTGTGTTACATAAACCCCGTTTTGTTTACTTAGAAGCAGCACATAATTACCTCCACACAATATTTTCCCCGCCACAAGGGCAACCTGAGGAGTTTGCCCCGACCCACTTCATGCACCCGCACCATTACCTGAAGTGTCCGTTACCCCAGTGAGCCCTCTCGATTGTGGTGTCAATAATACCAACCAAGATGATTATTCATCCATTGAATGCATTAGTGAAGAGTGTAAATCTAGATTAGAAGACAACGACAGTGAAGTAGACTCGAGCAGTGAATATGGTTGCAACGAAACCTTGCACCATACCAGAAAAAGCGGAGAGTTTCTGATCAGGAAACAAAAGGCAGCAGTTTACTCAATTTTACCAAAACGAATCAAAGATAATTTAGAACAGGAACAATACTCAGGCTGTTATTTTAGCGACTCTAAAATTTTGTTGTTGATGGATTCGATCTCACCTCTTGTCGGTGTTCTGAACAGACAGGCGGACGACGAGATTTTGCAGCATGAAAGATGACTACATAACTTCTCTCGTGATCAACTTGGAATCCTTGAATTTCTATAAAATCAGTCCAGACGGTCTTCGTCTCGTGACTTCTTAGTAAAAGCGTTTTTTATTAATCTAGTTTGTACGTACTCATTCATGCACAGTGTAACTCACTACGAGATAAAAGAAATTGTATATAAGGTTGCGTATTATATAAACTAATTATATATATTTATATGAATGACGATGAGGTACAGCACCCCATCATCGACATCACGGATGATATATATGTATAATGGTATGGCCTCCTTTAGTAAATAAATAGATTTAGCGTCAACTGCTTCATTTACCGTTTTATTTGATAGTCGTATATTCTCTCGTATATAACCATCAAATATGAATAATTCAGAAGTATCGGAACAGATCCGTGTACCATCATCATTTAAATCCAGTTCATTGTCAGCACAAAGAAAAAATTGCCTAAAAAATCCTGAGACTAATCATAACATTGTTTGCACTGATAAAAGTGACTTTGGAAGTGATGATAGACGCAGCGTTGACAAAATTGCAGAAGAGTTAAAATTCGTGAACCATAGATGGAATGAAATTGGAAACGTTTGGGTTGCACCAAAACCTAGGCTGGCCATACGTACCGTTTTGAACGGGACAGTACCTTTTTTTTATATTTCCTGCCGTCCCTGTCACTGAAGAATAATTGTAAGTTCAATATGTTTATGTCCTTACTTTTTCATGAATACAGAATATGACATAACCCCCGTCCCTTTTTTGCCATCCCAATGTCCCGTTTTTGTCTCAAGGAAATATGGTCAGCCTAACCAAACCCCCAAAAGTAAAATTCTGTGACAACGTTCTAACTACCCCGTTCCTGATTGCTGTAGAAGGGGACAATGGGAAGAGTGCGCTCGGGACAGATTAAGATTTCAGAGACGAATTGAGGAAACTGAATCTATTTTAAAACCGGTATTAATTCGTGAACATAGGCTAAAAGTATTTAATAGAATGCATTCTTTAAAGTATTAGGTTACTGTTGTTTGTGATCACCAAATCTATGCGTTTGTTTTTTCTTGTGTTTTCTGTTTTCTTGTGTTAACATAATTTCAATTGTTAACTTATTTATCACACGTGTTTTTAAATATATATATCTTGAATATAATCATTGATGTGTCTATTGTTAACTCGTACACTTCGGTTGAAAATGTAAATGTCGTCATCATGGACAATCTTAGTATTTTTATCACTATATTAATGTATATCATGATGAGGCTCGTAGTGAGGTTGTGGCTAGTGCCCTGCGTGAGTTTTTAGCAGACTTTAGAGACGAGTATCGTCTGTCAAATACAAAGGTAAAATATGGTTATATGTTTCTCTCAAATAGTGCACAGGAGTGTGAAGACGTTTAGTTTGTGGAAATGGTGAGTGGTAAAACAATAAAACCGTTATAAAATGTGCCTAGTTCATGAAATTTACCCTGACGGAACTGTCTGGTGCGCATTCAGGGAGTCTTAAAACATTAAAACCGAGATTTATATAACGAGCAGTTGTCGTAACGATTTAGAAGATTATTTCAATTGCCGCTATGTTGAGTGAAGATGAGTTCACGATTGAAAAGCTCGGGTCGATAGAAATAAACCCTCGATTGGAAAGGCGTGTTTATAAACTTGTGTTTAATAATGTGGCTACGATGAACTCTTTGTGCGTGCTTTTGATTGTATTCTAGACGTATTTAAAGATAACTTACCAACCGGTTGTAAAGTGGGAACAAAAATAGTACTGAACGATATGAAAGCCCTTCATATCGAGTACAGGTTTCCCTATACTTTAAGCGGTGAAATATTATTAAACCGATACTGCGTAATGCAGAGCAATAATGATGTAATTGTAGACTTGGTTAAGTGCGAGTTTAGTATTTTGAAAAAAAAAGTGAAATATATTTATATATTTAACATATTTGTGTGTGTGTGTGTGTATATATTTATGCTATATTGATGGCTATAGGATTTCTTATTTTGCGCGGTAGAAGATAAAGTGTATGTATTTATTTATTTAGTTGTGTGTATATATTTCTGCTATGTTGATGGTTATATTATTTCTTAGTTTTGATCATTCCAATGTATATTTATTTTCTATATATCTCCATAATTGGTGTGTATATATATATATATATATATATATATATATATATATATATATATATATTCTCCTGTACTGTTATATTGACGGATATATTTTTTGATATATGCATATTCATCGTTCATATTTCTTAAACTATTATTATTTTTAATTGATCATTCAAAATGTATATTTATTTTCTATATATTTATAATAAACAGATGATGTAATGTTGTTTACTTAATTCTTTTGGTTGTAAACAATTATATCATGTTACGCCTTCTAAACCTACTAGCGGAATTGTAAGCCAGCTTTTAAGAATTAATTAAATAAATGGTACAATCTGGCTACCTAATAATGTATACCTGAACAATTAAAATGGTATCTGGCAACTCTCCATAATAATGTATACCTGAACAATTAAAATAAAAAGTGGTATCTGACAACTCAACCTGAACAAGCCATTTACGCATAAAAAAGTGACTCTTGCTACTACCTGGGGATATCTCTACGCCTGCGTACTCAGTTGAGCGGTGCAAGCCGTGGATTTCAGATGTGTATTCTCTAGCGTAGAAGAAAAATAGTGTGTCGGTCACAATGTGGAAGGTGTACACTGCGTACACGAGATAAGTGTACGCATGGTGTGAATGAACTCTGAAGCTGTTCTTTTTCATTACACTTTCACAGCAATTTTGGAAAATTCGGGGAGTTAATTATTATTATTACTACATAGAAAAATTTGTCTTTACGCATATCACCCTATATATATATATATATATGTATGTATGTGTGTGTGTTGTGTATCTGTGTGTGTGATCCTCATTTTCTCTGAAAAATCTGTGTTTTTGTGTGTGTGTGTGTGTTTGTGTGTGGTGTGGCAAGGTTCGGGTTATCCATTTTCTTGAACTGATCCACAGAGCAGATGTTCACATCTGAAGACTGCATGTTCCACGCGCCACAGATCTTATAGACAATGCAGGTCCTGTATATGAGCTTAATTATCTCGATGAAATTATGATGTGAAATAGTGAGCAATCATTCCCTGACGAGATGTATTTCTGAATCCACGTTAAACTGTAGGTCTAATGAGGGGAACAAATCGGCGAGAAAGAGTTAATTATTATTAATACTACATTGAAAAAATCTACATTGTGCATTACCATGTTTTGCAGAACACTATTCCGGATCAATAATCAGATGATCCTGTTATTTTAATTCCGGATCAATAATCAAATGATCCTGTTATTTTAAATGTTGAAATTATGATGTGAAAGAGTGAGCAATGATTCTCTGACGAGATGTATTCTTTGAATTGGTCCACAGAGCAGATGTTCACATCTTGTAGACTGCATGTTCCACGCGCCACAGATCTTATAGACAATGCAGGTACTGTATATGAGCTTAATTATCTCGATGAAATTATGATGTGAAATAGTGAGCAATCATTCCCTGACGAGAGTTTTCTGAATCCACGTTAAACTGTAGGTCTAATGAGGGGAACAAATCGGCGAGAAAGAGTTAATTATTATTATACTACATAGAAAAAATCTACATTGTGCATTACCATGTTTTGCAGCAACACTATTCCCGGATCAATAATCAAATGATCCTGTTATTTTAAATCCGGTTCAATAATCAAATGATCCTGTTATTTTAAATGTTGAAATTATGATGTGGAAGAGTGAGCAACGATTCCCTGACAAGATGTATTTCTGATTCGGGTTCCACGTTAAACTGTAGGACTAAGGTCGGAGTGAAAAGCTTAATCTTCCCAATTCGGCGAAAAGGAGTTAATTATTATTATTATTACTACTGTAATTTGTACCACCCTATATATATATCTATATATATATATAGGGGGACATGACACCCCCACTAAGAAGGCCATTTTTTCATCAATGTTTCTCCGCGCCCTTAGGATCGCCAGTCCGGAATACATCGATGCCGAATTGGAAAAAATCAACGGTATTGGAAGTGATTTGTGTTATCCATCTGCGTTTATGGAATCTTGTCTCAACAAGGCAAAACGAACTTTCTATCGTGTCAATAATAACACTCGTACTTTGTCAAAAAATATTTTTAGTACTTCCATTTTTCCCGGGCTTTTTAGGAATTGCTAATGTACTTAAACTTTTGGATATTAATGTAGTATTTTCATATCACAATATTGTGAAAAATATCATAGTAAAAAATAGCCCTACCAATAATTCAGGCATTATCTATAAAATTGGTTGTAAACAATATGATTCCTTTTACATAGGTCAGACGGGAAAGGATTTGCACACACGTATAAAACAGCATCAATATTCCGTTAGAACAGGACAGTTGTCCAGTGCCCTTTTTGTCCATTTGTCAGAGTTAGCCCACTGTATTGATTGGAATAATGCTTCAGTTTTATTCCATTCTAGCAACATTGTTAATAGAAATATTCTTGAGTCTGCCATTATCCAACTTTCAAATAACTTCAACATAAGCAAAGGTCTTTTTCAACTCGATCCTGTTATTTTGAATTCCTTCCAAACAGATTTAGATAAGAAGGGTAGAACACTAAATCTTTGGTAAACTTGTCTGCTACTTTATTAACTTTTAATTTGCATTTTTTTTATAATATCGAAAGCTGACCATAGGCAGAGTGTTAAAACCCTGACAGTTTTCCAATATAAATTTGTATTTTTATAATCCATTTGATCTTGTACTAAAAATCGATATTATTCCTTACAAATCTGTACGCCTCACTGATAATCCTTTAATTTTTAATTTTTAATTTTTATTTTACTTCTCTGTTTGTGCATATGTATATATATATATATATATATATATATATATATGTATGTATATGTATATATAGATATGTATGTATATATATATGTGTGTGTGTGTATGTATGTATGTATGTTATTTATTTTTCTTTTTTTCTTTCTGTAACCTATATATAGGCTGTTACCCTTTTATGTACTTCAGTGTTCCTGAGGATGTCATTAGACGAAAGCGCTTGAGCACCATTTTGTGTTTCCTTTCCTTCGTGGTTTTATTCATCATATATATATATATATATATATATATATACGAGATATGTGTACGCCTGGCGTGAATGAATTATGTATTTAAAATGATTCTATAGTTTCATTGGTACGTTTTATTTCCCACTAACTGTGTACACGAGATAAGTGTACGCATGGTGTAAATGAACTCTGAAGCTGTTCTTTTTGCAGATGCCTATACAGAAAACATGTAATTGCATTATTGAAAACATTAACTAGGAATCGTGAGAGATACGCTTCTGGTAATCGGGAGTCGAACCCACGATCTCATATCTTTCTGCAGACGTTTATACAGAAAACAAGTAATTACATCATTGAAAACATTAACTAGGAATCGTGAGAGATACCCGTCTGGTAATCGGGAGTCGAACCCACGATCTCATATCTTTCTGCAGACGGTTATGCAGAAAACACGTAATTACATTCAATTGTTAGTACTTTCAGAGTACATGCGTAATTTTGAAAAAATTTAGTTATCAAAATCATAATTATCAGAAATCAACAAAGTTGATAAAGTATAAAACATTTTTTATTTTCGTCGCTTCGAGAAGTGAAGCGTGTATTTCATTGTAGAAGTAATAACACTAACAATATTAACATTTGGAGTAACGCGAGGTTTTCTCGAGTTGACTGGAAAAAAGGTTAGCTTGTGGTCACTTTGTGGTTAGCGCGAGACTCGTCTTCTCAGATTTTTTTTTCTATTTTTTTCCAGAGAAGCTGAAAGTAATTGAGATGAGTGAAATGATATGAGATTAGTGAAATGAAGTGAAATGACATAAAATAATATGAAAAGTGCGTAATATTTTTTTTCTCTTTTTTATACATAAGGAAGGTTTGCCAAAAGAAAATAGACACAGTTAATATGTTTATTTCTTTTGCTGTTTATTATTTAATATAATTGTGTGTGTGTGTGTTAATTTTGAAAAATGCATAATAATAATATATCTTTCCAATTCAATAACAGAGATGTTATCTAGAAGATGATGCCACACAAATATGCAAGTAAAGAGAAATAATCAATGCATTTAATAAAAACTTTTTTTATTTTTTTTTTTATTTACACGGAGGTAAACGCAGTGTGTCTTTGAGAGTAAGTTGACCCAAATTCCTATGCGTCCGAACGTACCTTTCAAAAAGGCCTCGGGGTAAACAGGTGTGATTCGTTCCTGGTTCAGTTTCCTACTCGTCTGAACGCAATGTTCTAAGAGTTAATATTTTGGATTCGTTTTAATAACAAAGAAAGTAAATAAAACGGCGTTTAATAATTAAATTCTTATATTGTTAATATTGGTTTTAATAATTGATTCTCTTAAAAGGAGAAAATTCATTTGTTTTAAATTAATATACTTTTGGCATTTTTTCTGACTTTCATTCACATAATATATACAGAGGTGTGTGTGTGTGTGTGTGTGTGTGTGTGTGTGTGTGTGTGTGTGTGTATAGATTTGAGAATGTTAATGGAACGATTTCTTTTGCTAAGCCAATTGTTTAGTGAATTGTTAATATGGTTTTAATTCACTTTAAGGTGAAAATCCGTTTATATATATATATATATATATATAAAGGTAAGGAGAAAGTTGCTTATTTGTGTGTGTGTATATTTCGTCTAAACTAATATTTTGACGATTGTACGTATTATATTATTTTTGTGCAGTAGAAGGCAAATTCTATTTATTTAATTAATAATCATTTTCTTTTTGTCTTTCGATTTTAAGTCTGTATGCTTTGGTAACGAATTAAAATGGTGTCTAGCAACTCACCCTAATAATGTATACCTGTACAATTAAAATGGTATCCGGCAACTCAACCATCATCTATATAAGACCCGCTTGGCTTCGGAGCTGGTAGTTTGATGCGAACTTCGGCCGAATAAAGAACGCTCTCCTTCCCTTCTTAGGTTAAGACTTAGCTTAGTTTCCCTTTGGGGGTTAGGACCTCCCACCTTGTCCCACCAAAGTCCTCCTCCGTCTATCCTTTCACTCTTAGGCTAAGGCAACCCTTTGGGGGGAGGTCATCCTTCCTTCTCCCCCGAAGATCCCTCCCTCTCCCCCTTCAGGTGTACCCCTCCAACCTTGGCTGCTTCTAAGCCAACTGGCTGATTCAGCCAACTGGCTGATTAGGAGCCTATAAGACAACGCCTACTCGGCTGAAGTCTTATTATGCACTTGGCTCCTGCCAGGTGAACACCTCTATGAATCTTTCTCTCCTTCTCCTTTCTTTCTCTTGGGGGATAACGCCGCCTCCAAGTTTCATGACCCCTTGTTGCACCTGCAGCATCCCCCCACCCCCTTTGCAACACTGAGTTGTTGCATACCCCCACCCCCCTTTACAACAGTGTGTTGTTGCATACCCCACCCCCTTTGCACCATTGAGTTGTCGCAACAGCCCACCCCCCTTTGCAAACCCTATCCCCCTTTGCAACATTTGATCTTTACCCTTGCAACATTGCAACATTCCTGCACTCTACCCTTTTCGGCTATATACTGTAATGATTAATTATTATTATTATTGTTATTATTATTATTATTTCGTTCTTTTTTAACTACTTCATTGTTTATTATTATTTCTTTGTTTTACTCAAAAAAAAAATATATATATATATATATATATATATATATATATATATAAATGAACAATGAATAATCCATATTCATTTTTACATAAGAAACCAAAATTGCCTAAGCGAGTTTTGGATAGAAATTTTATTTGTAGCTTCCTATTTTTGTTCGTGTCACAACCCTATGATCTACCATTTCTGTGGTTTAGTTGTATCTATTTTCCATTTTTCATTGTTATAGAATTTATTATAATTAATTATGATTGTCTTCCATCTCACCCTCGACCCTAGATTATGCATACACATTGCATGTAACAGGATTGGAACCCGCAGTTGTACTTCTTTGTCATTGATACCCACTCTTTGTCTCTAATTCGTTCATGTAAATCTTCCTAATAATGATTTGTACTATACGTACAAATTCAATAACTATGACGTCACATTTTCCCGTCATTAATTTCCCTTCATTATATCTCTAGTATGCAATGTATGAAAATTCTTTATCATCAGAATAAAAACTGTACACTCTATAGAAGTCATTATTTATATGTTAGGTAGTATAAATATAACTATTATTCGACCATATCCCCGCCCCCATACGTCCATATTTTATCTTGATCATTATCCTATATAAATTTTATTAAATATTCATTTTTACTCGTGTCAATCTATGAAATGCAAAACTTCATGCCTTCGTTCGAAAACGCAAAAATACGTTCTCGTATTATTTTTTTCATTATTATTTTTTATATATCACCTCACGCATTGAACTCGAAAAATGCTTAGTAAGTTATCAAATTCCGCTAACTGGCAGAATCGAACGCTTCAAAGATAAAAAAAAGTCTCCTTTCGCTCGATTCGAATTTATAACTTTATCATGCGTTATGTTATATCATGTGTGTCATGTCTCATGTACTTGTGTTGTACTAATAACCAAATATAATAACCATATAGTATAACCATATAGTATAACCATCTAGTATAACCATATATAGTATAACCATATAGTATAACCATATATTATAACCATATATAAATATATAAAAACACTAAGAATGGTAAACGACGTAATGTACTTTAATGAAACTGTAATTAATAATAACTTGTAATGTACTTCAATGAAACTGTAATTAAATGTAATGATTTAATTTATAATGTAAGAATGTACTTTAATAGAACTGTAATGGACAATTATAAGCGAATGTGAAGTAATCCATAATTGTAATCGTAATTGTAATGAACCAAAATTAATACGTACTCAGTCGTGTACTTAATTTGTACTTATGTGTACTATTACGAAATGATATCGCCTTCATAAATGTAGACTCGGCGAAAAATACAAATTAGTTCTTGTTATTTTCATTTTTTTAATTATTTTTATTTGGAATTTTTTCAAACATTGATCATGTGTTTAAAAGGGGGAACTTAACCTTCAACTGTCTTCCCCCAAACATTTAGGTTTATATTATACATGTATTTGTAAAATTACGGCACTTGATTAAGTCACTTCATTGGGGTACTTCATTACGGCACTTCATTACGAGCCTCCCTTGTTAGCAGCCTCGCTGCGAGGAGGGGGCAGAGGCCCCTTGCCTCCTTAATTTTTTTAGATTCCGGCCTGAGCCATGGTCGAAAGAGGTCGAACCTCTACCCTTGTAAATTCAGAGCACTAACTGTAAATTTTTAAGAAGTAAATTAGAGTAAGAGAAACTTTTTATTTTTCCCCTTGAGTTGGGCTATCTTCAGAAGAACTTAGTCAGTTAAGTCGATAAGTTATAAAAGAAAAATCGATAAGTTTAGTACCAAGAGAAAGTATCAGAGTATTATAGCAAGAGAAGAATTAATAATCGTCGACCCATAAAGCGAGAGAAAGAGACAACCCAAGCACCATAGAAGATATTGGCATAACAGTCTGGCGAGTCTGTAGCCAAGAGTTTAACAAGAGGCGACCGAAAAGAATTAGAATTATAGAAGAAATATCCGTTGCTGCCTCCTAACTAGAACCCCCGTCGATTCCGAACCGACTCAGGGCCATAGACGGAGGGGTTAATAAACTGGCGATCCTTTACCAGGATCTTAACAGATTTTAAGAAGAATATTATTTTAAGAAGAATATTATTTTAAGAAGAAGAATATTTTAAGAAGAAGAATATTTTAAGAAGAAGATTTTAAGAAGATTTTAAGAAGAGGCCACTCTTTGGCCAAGATAGAAATTACCCTGCATCAGGATAAAACCAGTTGACCGGCGTGTCACGACTTCTAGTTCGTAACATCCACCCTTGAACCGGTGTGTCACGACTCCAAGTTCTCCACGCCTAGTTTTCATCCAAGAAGAAGTAGCCAGCAAGACGTCTTCAGGACACGTGTCAAGGATTTCGCCATAGAAAATTTTGTTAAGTACGGAGTTTGTTTTTTTAAAGAAATTTATAAACACTTGAAAAGTCAGTATTATTAACAGTTAATAATGAGTATCAAGTCAGAATTTACAAGAAACACAGTGAACATTTCAGACACCAGTGATACATTTTTTTTAGTGAAACTAATTTTCACAGAAGTTAAATGTAACAGAAGTTAAATGTAACAGAAGTTAAATGTAACAGAAGTTAATTTCAAGAGAGTTAATTTCAAGAGAGTTAATTTCAAGAGAGTTAATTTCAGAGAGTTAATTTCAGTTATTTTCACTATTATATTCAGTATAGAATAATTTTATTTTATGTATCAAACATAATAGTACCGTACATTCGTGTACATTCGAGTGAAATGTTGTTTACATTTTATATTTTTGTTTGCAAATTTTTTCAAATTATTGAATTCAATTGACTTGCAAATTAAGAAAGAGAGTGTCTATAGAGAGTTTATAGATTTAGAGAGATACTTGAAGTAATTTTGAAGTCATTTTTGAAGTCACTTTTTGTAGTCAGTTTTTGAAGTCAGAAGGTTGCGCCAAGAGGGACAACCGCCCCAGAGATTTATAGAAATACTTGATAAGAGGTCGAGTCAGAAGGTTGCGCCAAAAAGGACAACCGCCCCAGAGATTTATAGAAATACTTGATAAGAGGTCAAGTCAGAAGGTTGCGCCAGAGGGACAACCACCCCAGAGATTTATAGAAATACTTGATAGAGTTCAAGTTAGACAGTTTAAGTTTCAAGATACTTGATAGAGTTCAAGTTAGACAGTTTAAGTTTCAGAATACTTGATAGAGTTCAAGTCAGTTTTATTCAAAGTCAGAGAGTTTTATTCAAAGTCAGAGAGTTTTATTCCAAGTCAGAGAGTTTTATTCCAAGTCATTTTTATTTCGAGTCCCAAGTCAGTTTTCAATGCAGTCAATTGAATTCAACTTTTTCTTTGTAATTTAAGAGAATTTAATTCAACCTTTTTTTTTGTTGTAAAAGAGAATTTAATTCAACCTGAATTGACCGGGTTGTCTTTAGTTTAACTTTTTTTTTGTTTGTAAGAAGGAAATTGACCGATTTGTCTTTTCTTTTCATGCCATTGTTGCGTATATAAATATATAGTTATGTATTTTATTATTTTTAACAAAACCGTTTTTACAAAGGTTGTAACGATTTTGGTAATTGTTGTAATGTATATGAGGAACATTCCGTCCATCCGTTTGTTGAACTCTCTTAATTTTTGTTCTAAGTAGTGTGACAAGCAATCTTTTTTTTAAAGAGCAAAGTGCTCACGAAAGACGTATTGTCAATTTCAAACTTATACCCCCTGCTTAGTCACTCAATTCCCCCGTATGATCGCACATACCCTAAATTTCAGTTATTTGTTCTTTTTTGTCATTTAATTTTAATAAAACTTCTACACAATAAAACATATGTATTTATCATATGCAAACAAGTTTTCAGACTAAAATATCAAATAATTCAAAATTCTATCAACATTTAACGAAAGAGTATAATTTTTCTACTTAACATGCAAAAATTATTAAACCTTTTTAATATTTTTTTTATTATATAAAAATAATTTTTAATGAAAAATTTACCTGAAATTATTAAAAGAAAAGATTGTTCGAAATGCTTTCCTTCCATTTCAATAACTTTTTTATTCTTGGCCGAAACTATCTAAGGTTCGATTTACTTTTATTTTAAGAGTTTAAAATTATGTTTAGCTCATTAAAATGCATAATTGATTTATATTTTTAATTTGTATTCTTAATTTTTTTTTAATTCAATTATCGTACCGATACTTCTGGTTAATGTTAATGGTTATATAGTTCATATATAGCTAGGAATGTTACTAGTCGAATTTAATTCCATCTTCAAAATTTAATTTTTAATACCGCTAGATTTACTTTCATTAATTGTAAGGTCCTCTAAGTTCGTTTTTTTTAATTACCTTATACGTGTAACTGATTATGTAAAATCTATAATCCTAATTGAATTTTATTACTTTTGACACATATTCCCTCCAGTCACTTTTGCATTAAAACTCGTATGCAAACATCATCATTATAATACATCATAATTATTGCTTACTATATATAAATTCTCGCTCATGCATTTATTCAGTTAATTTAACAATCCTCTCAGCTAATCTGTCTCTCGAAATTATAAGATACACACTTTGTACCCAATAAACATAAATACACATTTGATCACAGGTCTATACATCATCCACTACGTAATTCGATTTGTACCTAAAACAGTCAATAAAAATGCATGTATGCACACTATATATACTATATATACAAACCTTATGCTAAAATCATTGGCTATCACAATAAACTTTATTTAATTACGTGTAAATGCTAACTATGTAATTTAATCTTAATCATTTTTGCTTTCTAATATATCTTGCTCATGCATTTATTCAGTTACTTGAACAATCTTATCGGCTAATCTGTCCCTCGAAATTGTAAGATACACACTTTGTACCTAGTACACCCAAATACACACTTGACCACAGGTCTATACATCATCCATTACGTAATTCTATTTTTACCTACAATAGTCAATAAAATTAGTTTATCAATTGTACTATCATGGTAACCTTGAAAATCCATGAACTTTAAAATTTATATTTTTCCCTTTTATCTACTATTCATTATGTATGTAATTTTTCCCACAGAAAAATAAAAATTTTGTAAAAAATTTTAACAATATCATTGTTTGTCTAACTTAATTGTTTGTCTAAATTAAAGTATTAATCTTTGAATTTTTTTATATTTTGTAAGCAAGTGTCATTTTAAAATTTGATTACTCTGCATTGTACTCAACCACGCGAAATCGTTCTGTATAAAATTTGTATTGTAAAGAAAAATTCGTCATCTAACTTGAATTAGTTAGGATGTTATTTTCTCAATTCTATTATATTGTATTAATTGTATTATATTATTGTATTAATACCATTTTAGAGGGGGAAAACTGTAAAAATGAACAATGAATAATCCATATTCATTTTTACATAAGAAACCAAAATTGCCTAAGCGAGTTTTGGATAGAAATTTTATTTGTAGCTTCCTATTTTTGTTTGTGTCACAACCCTATGATCTACCATTTCTGTGGTTTAGTTGTATCTATTTTCCATTTTTCATTGTTATAGAATTTATTATAATTAATTATGATTGTCTTCCATCTCACCCTCGACCCTAGATTATGCATACACATTGCATGTAACAGGATTGGAACCCGCAGTTGTACTCTTAGTCATTGATACCCACTCTTTGTCTTAATTCGTTCATGTAAATCTTCCTAATAATGATTTGTACTATACGTACAAATTCAATAACTATGACGTCACATTTTCCCGTCATTAATTTCCCTTCATTATATCTCTAGTATGCAATGTATGAAAATTCTTTATCATCATAATAAAAACTGTACACTCTATAGAAGTCATTATTTATATGTTATGTAGTATAAATATAACTATTATTCGACCATATCCCGCCCCCATACGTCCATATTTTATCTTGATCATTATCCTATATAAATTTTATTAAATATTCATTTTTACTCGTGTCAATCTATGAAATGCAAAACTTCATGCCTTCGTTCGAAAACGCAAAAATACGTTCTCGTATTATTTTTTTCATTATTTTTTATTATATCACCTCCCGCATTGAACTCGAAAATGCTTAGTAAGTTATCACATTCCGCTAACTGGCAGAATCGAACGCTTCAAAGATAAAAAAAGTCTCCTTTCGCTCGATTCGAATTTATAACTTTATCATGCGTTATGTTATATCATGTGTGTCATGTCTCATGTACTTGTGTTGTACTAATAACCAAATATAATAACCATAGTATAACCATCTAGTATAACCATATAGTATAACCATATATTATAACCATATATAAATATATAAAAACACTAAGAATGGTAAACGACGTAATGTACTTTAATGAAACTGTAATTAATAATAACTTGTAATGTACTTCAATGAAACTGTAATTAAATGTAATGATTTAATTTATAATGTAAGAATGTACTTTAATAGAACTGTAATGGACAATCATAAGCGAATGTGAAGTAATCCATAATTGTAATCGTAATTGTAATGAACCAAAATTAATACGTACTCAGTCGTGTACTTAATTTGTACTTATGTGTACTATTACGAAATGATATCGCCTTCATAAATGTAGACTCGGCGAAAAATACAAATTAGTTTTTATTTTATTTTTTTTATTTTTTATTTGGAATTTTTTCAAACATCTGATCATGTGTTTAAAAGGGGGGAACTTAACCTTCAACTGTCTTCCCCCAAACATTTAGGTTTATATTATACATGTATTTGTAAAATTACGGCACTTGATTAAGTCACTTCATTGGGGTACTTCATTACGGCACTTCATTACGAGCCTCCCTTGTTAGCAGCCTCGCTGCGAGGAGGGGGCAGAGGCCCCTTGCCTCCTTAATTTTTTTAGATTCCGGCCTGAGCCATGGTCGAAAGAGGTCGAACCTCTACCCTTGTAAATTCAGAGCACTAACTGTAAATTTTTAAGAAGTAAATTAGAGTAAGAGAAACTTTTTATTTTTCCCCTTGAGTTGGGCTATCTTCAGAAGAACTTAGTCAGTTAAATCGGTAAGTTATAAAAGAAAAATCGATAAGTTTAGTACCAAGAGAAAGTATCAGAGTATTATAGCAAGAGAAGAATTAATAATCGTCGACCCATAAAGCGAGAGAAAGAGACAACCCAAGCACCATAGAAGATATTGGCATAACAGTCTGGCGAGTCTGTAGCCAAGAGTTTAACAAGAGGCGACCGAAAAGAATTAGAATGTTATAGAAGAAATATCCGTTGCTGCCTCCAAACTAGAACCCCTGTCGATTCCGAACAGACTCAGGGCCATAGACGGAGGGGTTAACAAACTGGCGACCCTTTACCAGGATCTTAACAGATTTTAAGAAGAATATTATTTTAAGAAGAATATTATTTTAAGAAGGATATTTTAAGAAGAATATTTTAAGAAGAAGAATATTTTAAGAAGAAGAATATTTTAAGAAGAAGAATATTTTAAGAAGAAGATTTTAAGAAGAGGCCACTCTTTGGCCAAGATAGAAATTACCCTGCATCAGGATAAAACCAGTTGACCGGCGTGTCACGACTTCTAGTTCGTAACATCCACCCTTGAACCGGTGTGTTACGACTCCAAGTTCTCCACGCCTAGTTTTCATCCAAGAAGAAGTAGCCAGCAAGACGTCTTCAGGACACGTGTCAAGGATTTCGCCATAGAAAATTTTGTTAAGTACGGAGTTTGTTTTTTTAAAGAAATTTATAAACACTTGAAAAGTCAGTATTATTAACAGTTAATAATGAGTATCAAGTCAGAATTTACAAGAAACACAGTGAACATTTCAGACATCAGTGATACATTTTTTTTAGTGAAACTAATTTTCACAGAAGTTAAATGTAACAGAAGTTAATTTCAAGAGAGTTAATTTCAAGAGAGTTAATTTCAAGAGAGTTAATTTCAAGAGAGTTAATTTCAAGAGAGTTAATTTCAGAGAGTTAATTCAGTTATTTTCACTATTATATTCAGTATAGAATAATTTTATTTATGTATCAAACATAATAGTATCGTACCTTCGTGTACATTCGAGTGAAATGTTGTTTACATTTTATATTTTTGTTTGCAAATTTTTTCAAATTATTGAATTGAATTGACTTGCAAATTAAGAAAGAGAGTGTTATAGAGAGTTTATAGATTTAGAGAGATACTTGAAGTAATTTTGAAGTCATTTTTGAATTCATTTTTTGAGTCAGTTTTGAAGTCAGTTCAGAGATTTATAGAAATATTTCAAGTCAGAAGGTTGCGCCAAGAGGGACAACCGCCCCAGAGATTTATAGAAATACTTGATAAGAGGTCAAGTCAGAAGGTTGCGCCAAAAAGGACAACCGCCCCAGAGATTTATAGAAATACTTGATAAGAGGTCAAGTCAGAAGGTTGCGCCAAGAGGGACAACCGCCCAGAGATTTATAGAAATACTTGATAGAGTCAAGTTAGACAGTTTAAGTTCAAGATACTTGATAGAGTTCAAGTTAGAGAGTTTAAGTTTCAGAATACTTGATAGAGTTCAAGTCAGTTTATTCCAAAGTCAGGAGAGTTTTATTCAAGTCAGAGAGCAGTCAGAGAGTTTATTCCAAGTCATTTTTATTTCGAGTCCCAAGTCAGTTTTCAATGCAGTCAATTGAATTCAACTTTTTCTTGTAATTTAAGAGAATTTAATTCAACCTTTTTTTGTTGTAAAAGAGAATTTAATTCAACCTGAATTGACCGGGTGTGTCTTTAGTTTAACTTTTTTTGTTTGTAAGAAGGAAATTGACCGATTTGTCTTCTTTTCATGCCATTGTTGCGTATATAAATATATAGTTATGTATTTTATTATTTGTAACAAAACCGTTTTACAAAGGTTTGTAACGATTTTGGTAATGTTGTAATGTATATGAGGAACATTCCGTCCCTCCGTTTGTTGAACTCTCTTAATTTGTTCTAAGTAGTGTGACAAGCAATCTTTTTTTTAAAGAGCAAAGTGCTCACGAAAGTCGTATTGTCAATTTCAAACTTATACCCCTGCTTAGTCACTCAATTCCCCCGTATTCATCTAGACAATAGGTAGATGAATGAATAAGTAATAAAATTAATAAAGGATAGCGGTCAAGAAAGAACATGAATGTAAGAATGAGTATGGTTGAATAATGATATTTATACTACATAACACCACAACATTATTACTAAAGAATTTACCATACATTGAATACGGAAGATGTCCAAATACTAAGAACGTGATTCAGTGTACAAAGTATGGGAAACGTAAAGAGAACAAAGTTATTTTGTGACGTCATAGTGTATAAGTCATTATTAGAAAAGATGAATTAGAGAAATACAGTAATGAATAAAGACGTACAAATCGAAATTCTATCCAAAAACTCGCTTAGGCGATTTTGGTTTCTTATGTAAAAATGGACATTCGAACATAAAACTATACGAACATAAGTTCTGCATGAAGACAATGAATCCATATAATGATGGTGTAGGAATTGTTCATTGTTCACTTTTTACAGTATTTCCCCCCCTAAATGGTATTAATACAATAATATAATACAATTAATACAATATAATACAATTGAGAAAATAATATCGTAAGTAATTCAAGTTAGATGACGACATTCTTTACAATACAAATTTTATACAGAACAAGTGAGTTATTATATAATATAAAAGAATTCAAAGATTAATACTTTAATTTAGATAAACAATTAAGTTAGACAAACAATGATATGGTTAAAAAAAATTTTACAAAATTTTTATTTTTCTGTGGGAAAAATTATGTACATAATGAATAGAGTAAATAAAAGGGAAAAACGTAAATCGTACAATCTATAAACTAATTTTTATTGGCTAGCGTTGGTAAAAATAGAATTACGTAATTTATGGTGTATAGACCTGTGGTCTAGTGTGTATTTGGGTGTATTAGGTGCAAAGTGTGTATCTTACAATTTCGAAGGACAGATTAGATTAGCTGATAGGATTGTTAAATTAACTGTATAAATGCATGAGCGAGAATTTATATAAAGTAAGCAATAATTATTATGTATTATGATGATAATGTTTGCATACGCGTTTTAATGCAAAAGTGACTGGAGGGACGGAACGTAAATGAATTCGAATGTGTCAAAAGTAATAAAATTCAATTAGGATTATAGATTTTACATAATTAATCAGTTACACGTATAAGGTAATTAAAAAAACGAACTTAGAGGACCTTACAGTTAATGAAAGTAGATCTCACGGTTTTAAAATTGAATTTTGAAGATGGAATTAAATTCGACTACGACAATTACTCAGTATTAATCGAATTAAAAAAATATAAAAAATATAAAGTTTGAAAATAGAAATCAATGATAAACTATAATAAACTAAGCATATAATATTCTTAAAAATAAAAAAACAACACAAATGGAGGTTATGTTCCATAGTACTAAAGAGGAATTAACCATGGTTGAACCATTTCTCCGGTTGTCACTGGGTTCAAGTGGGGTTGGGGGTATGAAAATAAAATAAACTTAAAAGACAAAGTTTGTAGTACGACATTCGGGGGAATTGAGTGACTAAGCGGGGGGTATAAGTCTGAAATTGACAATTACATCTTTCGTGAGCACTTTGCTCTTTTTTTAAAAAAGATTGCTTGTCACACTACTTAGAACAAAAATTAAAAGAGTTCAACAAACGGAGGGACGGCATGTTCCTCATATACATTACAATAATTACCAAAATCGTTACAAACAATTGTAAAAACTATTTTGGTTACAAATAATGAATTACATAACTATATATTTATATACGTAACAATGCATGAAAAGGGAAAGACAAATCGGTGAATTTCCGTCTTACAAACAAAGAAAAGGTTAAACCAAAGCCGCAACCCGGTCAATTCAGGTTGAATTTAATTCTCTTTTACAACACAAAAAAAAGGTTGAATTAAATTCTTAAATTACATTTTTTTAAATTAAATTCTCTTAACTTACAAAGAAAAAGTTGAATTCAATTGACTGCATTGAAATGAATGGGTATTTGAAACTAACAGAGACTGACTTAAAACAAAACTCTCTGACTTCAAATAAAACTGAAATCTCTGGGGCGGTTGTCCTCTTGGATGCAACCTTCTGTAACTGAAAACTGATTTGCAACTAAAACTGACTCGAAACTACTTCGAGTATCTTTATAAATCTCTGGGGTTTGGTTGTCCCTCTTGGATGCAACCAACCGAAACTGAAAACTGATTTGAAATTAACTGAAAATGGAAAATGACTGCACTTGATCTCTATTCAAGTGGAGACGATTAACCTCTGTTTTGGTTGACCCTCTTGGTGCAACCGACTTACTTGAAATGCAATCAAGTATCTCTATAACTTAAACTGTCTAACTTGAAATTAACTGAAAATGGAAAATGACTGCACTTGATCTCTATTCAAGTGGAGACGATTAACCTCTGTTTGGTTGACCCTCTTGGTGCAACCTTCTGACTTCAAAAACTGACTTCAAAAAATGACTTCAAAAATGACTTAAAAAAAAATGACAAAATTACTTAAGTATCTCTCTAAATCTATAAACTCTCTGTAAACTCTCTCTCTCTTAATTTGCAAGTCAATTCAATTCAGTAATTGAAAAAAATTTGCAAACAAAAATATAAAATGTAAACAACATTTCACTCTAATGTACACGAAGGTACGATACTATTATGTTTGATACATAAAATAAAATTATTCTATACTGAATATAACAGTGAAAATAACTCTGAATTAACTCTCTTTGAAATTAACTCTCTTGAAATTAACTCTCTTTGAAATTAACTCTCTTTGAAATTAACTCTCTTTGAAATTAACTCTCTTGAAATTAACTCTGTTACAATTAACTCTGTTACAATTAACTCTCTGTTACAATTAACTCTCTGTTAACTCTCTCTCTCTTAATTTGCAAGTCAATTCAATTCAGTACTTGAAAAAAATTTGCAAACAAAAAAAAAAAAAATGTAAACAATATTTCATTCTAATGTACGGGAAGGTACATAAAATAAAATTAGTCTATACTGAATATAACAGTGAAAATAACTGACATTAACTCTCTGAAATTAACTCTCTTGAAATTAACTCTCTTTGAAATTAACTCTCTTACTTTTAACTTCTCTTACATTTAACTTCTGTGAAAATTACTGTTTCACTAAAAAAAATGTATCACTAGTGTCTGAAATGTTCAGTGTTTCTTGTAAATTCTGATTTGATACTCATTATTAACTGTTAATAATAGTGACTTTTCAAATGTTTATAAATTACTTAAAAAAACAAACTGTACTTAACAAAATTTTCTATGGGGAAATCCTTGAGACGTGTCCTGAAGACGTCTTGCTGGCTACTTCTTCTTGGATGAAAACTAGGCGTGGAGAACTTGGAGTCGTGACACACCGGTTCAAGGGTGGATGTTACGAACAAGAAGTCGTGACACGCCGGTCAACTGCTTTTATCCTGATGCAGGGTAATTTCTATCTTGGCCAAAGAATGGCCTCTTCTTAAAATCCTCTTCTTAAAATCTTCTTTTTATCCTGGGGCAGGGTCTGGGGTGTCTCGTATAGACGAGGCGTTCTTGTTAAGGGGCAAGGGGGCTCTGCCCCCTCCCCCGCAGCGAGGCTGCAGTCCAAAGAAGTCTCGTAATGAAGTTCTCTGATGAATTGACTTAATCAAGAAGTCCAATGAAGAAGTCTAATGAAGAAGTCTAATGAAGAAGTCTAATGAAGAAGTGCAATGAAGAAGAAGTATAATATAAACTTAAATGTTTTGGAGGAGGACAGTTGAAGGTTAAATTTCCCCCCTTTTTAAACACATGATCAGATGTTTTGAAAGATTTCAACTAAAAACAATAAAAAAATGAAAATAAAAACTAATCGTATATTTTTTTGCCGAGTCTACATTTATGAAGGCGATATCATTTCGGAATAGTACACATACGTACAAATTAAGTACACGACTGAGTACGTATTAATTTTGGTTCATTACAATTACGATTACAATTATGGATTACTTCATATTCACTTATTGTTTAATTATAGTTCTATTAAAGTACATTCTTACATTATAAATTAAATCATTACATTTAATTACAGTTTCAATGAAGTACATTACGTTATATTAAATTAAAGTATTACAGTTAATTACAATTTTGGCAATTTGTTAATTGACATATTTAATACTGAAGTAATCTGAATAGATAATACAATTTAAATAATGGAGAGTTCTCCGTTGTTCTATAATTTACAGGGGATTAACAACAATGTTATATATTTATAGTTAACAATAATTACGCCAAATTATGTCAAATATTATTAGAAGAATGGTTGGTTATTATAGTTTGAAAGTCTAATTAGCCAGCGATGAGGAAAGCGGAGAAACAATACGGTGTACTTTTCATTTGAAAGTACACGGACATTAATGATAACGTAACACATAAGTAACGGAATTTGAATGACAATTAGGTAGAAGTAGTAAGTACAGGTAATGAGAACGTGGATAACTATGTGCATAAGTAGATAATAACTAGTCTGGCAGGGAACAATATGGTATATTATAATAATATAACATCACATCTTAACGTTATAAATTGGTAGCAGAGGCAAGAGAGAAGAATTCGAATTCAGATGCTCGCTTTTGACGACGTAATCGGAATTCGACCCTTCGTCTCAGCAATAATAAACAACTTGCGAGAGGTGAAATAATAAAAGAAAATAAAACGTAAAAAAAATGCATGTACGTAATCATGATCGTCAATAGACATGTACGACTGCACACAGTAGTGTACACATATCATTCGTCAAACAATAGGTTGTGTGCGTAATATAGACACGAGTAAACATAGACTGATAAGTTGATAGGGCATAAGTAGACAATAGGTAGATGAATGAATAAGTAATAAAATTAATAAAGGATAGCGGTCAAGAAAGAACATGAATGTAAGAATGAGTATGGTTGAATAATGATATTTATACTACATAACACCACAACATTATTACTAAAGAATTTACCATACATTGAATACGGAAGATGTCCAAATACTAAGAACGTGATTCAGTGTACAAAGTATGGGAAACGTAAAGAGAACAAAGTTATTTTGTGACGTCATAGTGTAGTCATTATTAGAAAAGATGAATTAGAGAAATACAGTAATGAATAAAGACGTACAAATCGAAATTCTATCCAAAAACTCGCTTAGGCGATTTTGGTTTCTTATGTAAAAATGGACATTCGAACATAAAACTATACGAACATAAGTTCTGCATGAAGACAATGAATCCATATAATGATGGTGTAGGAATTGTTCATTGTTCACTTTTTGCACACACACATACATACACTATATATATATAGGGTGATATGCATAAAGACAAATTTTTCTATGTAGTAATAATAATAATTAACTCCTCCCCGAATTGTCCAAAATTGCTGTGAAAGTGTAATGAAAAAGAACAGCTTCAGAGTTCATTCACACCATGCATACACTTATCTCGTGTACGCAGTGTACACCTTCCACATTGTGACCGACACACTATTTTTCTTCAACGCTAGACAATACACATCTGAAATCCACGGCTTGCACCGCTCAACTGAGTACGCAGGCTTAGAGATATCCCCAGGTAGTAGCAAGAGACACTTTTTTATGCGTAAATGGCTTGTTCAGGTTGAGTTGTCAGATACCACTTTTTATTTTAATTGTTCAGGTATACATTATTATGGAGAGTTGCCAGATACCATTTTAATTGTTCAGGTATACATTATTAGGTAGTCAGATTGTACCATTTATTTAATTAATTCTTAAAAGTTGGCTTACAATTCCGCTAGTAGGTTTAGAAGGCGCAACATGATATAATTGTTTACAACCAAAAGAATTAAGTAAACAACATTACATCATTCTGTTTATTATAAATATATAAAAATAAATATACATTTTGAATGATCGATTAAAAATAATAATAGTTTAAGAAATATGAACGATGAATGTGCATATAATCAAAAAATATATCCGTCAATATAACAGTACAGGAGAATATATATATATATATATATATATATATATATATATATATATATTTACACATACACCCAATTATGGAGATATATAGAAAATAAATATACATTGGAATGATCAAAACTAAGAAATAATATAACCATCAACATAGCAGAAATATATACACACAACTAAATAAATAAATACATACACTTTATCTTCTACCGCGCAAAATAAGAAATCCTATAGCCATCAATATAGCATAAATATATATACACACACAAACACACACACAAATATGTTAAATATATAAATATATTTCACTTTTTTTTTCAAAATACTAACTCGCACTTAACCGAGTCTACAATTACATCATTATTGCTCTGCATTACGCAGTATACGCGGTTTAATAATATTTCACCGCTTAAAGTATAGGGAAACCTGTACTCGATATGAAGGGCTTTCATATCGTTCAGTACTATTTTTGTTCCCACTTTACAACCGGTTGGTAAGTTATCTTTAAATACGTCTAGAATACAATCAAAAGCACGCAGAAAGAGTTCATCGTTAGCCACATTATTAAACACAAGTTTATAAACACGCCTTTCCAATCGAGGGTTTATTTCTACCGACCCGAGCTTTTCAATCGTGAACTCATCTTCACTCAACATAGCGGCAATTGAAATAATCTTCTAAATCGTTACGACAACTGCTCGTTATATAAATTTCGGTTTTAATATTTTAACACTCCCTGAATGCCACAACCTCACTACGAGCCTCATCATGATATACATTAATATAGTGATAAAAATACTTAAGATTGTCCATGATGACGACATTTACATTTTCAACCGAAGTGTACGAGTTAACAATAGACACATCAATGATTATATTCAAGACATATATATTTAAAAACACGTGTGATAAATAAGTTAACAATTGAAATTATGTTAACACAAGAAATAACAGAAAAAACAAGAAAATACAAGTGCATAGATTTGGTGATCACAAAGAACAGTAACCTAATACTTTAAAGAATGCATTCTATTACATACTTTTAGCCTATGTTCACGAATTAATACCGGTTTTAAAATAGATTCAGTTTCCTCAATTCGTCTCTGAAATCTTAATCTGTCCCGAGCGCACTCTTCCCATTGTCCCCTTCTACAGCAATCAGCAACGGGGTAAGTTAGAACGTTGTCACAGAATTTTCTTTTGGGGGGCTTGGTGCAACCCAAACGTTTCCAAATTCATCATCCCATCTTTGGTTCACGAATTTTAACCCTTCTGCAATTGGTAAATAAAGCAGTTGACGCTAAATCTATTTATTTACTAAAGGAGGCCATACTATTATACATATATATCATCCGTGATGTCGATGATGGGGTGCTGTACCTCATCGTCATTCATATAAATATATATAATTAGTTTATATAATACGCAACCTTAAATACAATTTCTTTTATCACGTAGTGAGTTACACTGTGCATGAATGAGTACGTACAAACTAGATCAATAAAAAACGCTTTTACTAAGAAGTCACGAGACGAAGACCGTCTGGACTGATATAAAAAAATTCAAGGATTCCAAGTTGATCACGAGAGAAGTTATGTAGTCATCTTCCATGCTGCAAAATCTCGTCGTCCGCCTGTTTGTTCAGAACACCGACAAGAGGTGAGATCGAATCCACATCAACACAAAATTTTAGAGTCGCTAAAATAACAGCCTGAGCATTGTTCCTGTTCTAAATTATCTTTGATTCGTTTTGGTAAAATTGAGTAAACTGCTGCCTAGTATGGCCCACTTTTCAATTTTATTTTAAAATTATAGGTTATCGTAGTTTTTCCCATTATTTGGCACTATACTAGCACATTGGTACCATTTTTACAAAAATTGATCAATATTTATTGGTCTCGCATCGACCTTGAAATTACTAGTTTTTTTTTTAAAATGTGTACTTTTTAACTTTGTACTGAATCAAGATAAATCATTAAGTAGGTTTTTTTTTCTGAATCCTCTTGATGAGAGAAGTCGTTTGGTGTGCCTTCCAATGTCATACGACTAACGGTTTAAAAGTTGTGCCTGTATACAGGTAATACCAATGTGCTAGTATAGTTCGAAATAATGGGAAAAACCACGATCACCTATACTTTTCAAAAAAATCAGCAAATAGCAGACAAATAAGGAAGAAAGAAACAATAACTTAAACAATCACTTTTGCATTGTATTGACCACTATCACACGTCACTGGCTGCAACGTTGTCCCTCTGTGCTATGTCATCGTGACGAGTGATGACTTCTTGAAGTCGCCGAGCTCTTTCCGGTTCTTTTCCACCACTTGCAGAAGATCCTGCAGCTGTGCCTCGTCCTTTGTGACCGTGTTCGCATAGTCTTGTATCAGTTAGACTCCTCTTTCAGCGACGTCATTGGTGACCTGGAGATTAGAGATCACATCCTTCAGACGATAAAAGCCCTCGTTCTCGTCCCACTTATCAGTTGGCAGGGTGAGCCACGAAGACCCATACATCTTCAGACCTGCAAATAAGAACCAGGAGGAACTCGTCGATCAGGTCGGGAGTAGCGTCATCTCGTCGACTGAGACGTTCTCGTATGTGAAGTCTTTGGGTACAGGGAGGTGGGACAGCTTCTCTGCCATCTTGCTTCACAGTGCCATCCACCTTGTTGCTGCATAGAGCGAAGATGACGGTCTGAGCCTCAGATACCAGAAGTGCCGCCTCATCATGCCAGTGACGCTTCTGCCACCTCGCGGTCCACTGCCCTATACCTCAGAAAACGTGGTATAGTACAGGTCATTCAACGGTGCATCAGCTGCTACAGGGGCCGCCAACCAAGCTGGTACGTACAGAAGAGCGATGAACACCACGATCCTGTGCAGTTTGTCGACCAGCTCGGCGTCGAGCTCTAGCTGCCTACTGAACATCAGCAGTTTTGTGTAGTAGATGACCTGAAACAGAATAGGCACCATCGTAAGTAAGACAGGTTTATTGTTACCAATTACTTTGTTTGCGTTATAATGAAATGTTTATCTTTGAATAACATTTAAACTTATCTCTAGATTATTTTTGTTTGAAAATACTAACTTTAGCCATCCATCTTACGTGGTGGTAGGCTCCTGGGCGCATGAGGTGAATGCCACGGCGTGGTTGTGTCCGAGTACCAGGAGCGTGATCTCTGCCACTTCCCCGTAATCGTCTCTGACGAAACCAGAAGCTGTGCTCAGGAAGCTGACCGCCGCGTCCCGGAGTTCTATTAGCCACGTACTCTCCGCCAGATTCTCGACCTGCAGCTTGCAGTAGGTCAATGTCTTCTTTCTTGTCCTTGTGTGACAGCAGTCGATTCTTCTTTATATCTTCGACAGCGTCAGATGCTCCGATATCCCACAGCTTGTCCACACTGTCCGAAAACTTCTGCCGTTTTCCTCCGGCGTCAGTTTCTCGTTTTCTGCTCTTTTGGAGTAAGTGCCACTCTTTCCACAATGCCTCTAGCTTCCGTTCGCAGTTGAGCTTTGTGATTGTTTTAATGCGAGCCATGTTCCAAAACTTTAAGACGTTGTTTACGGTTTCTTTGAATGCGTCTTTCCTGTTAGCAGTGTACTGGATAACACTGAAGAAGTATTGCAAACCTGCGTGTTGTTGGCAATTTGCTACCACTGATGGAGGACGGCGGTTGGCCAACTAAAAAAATTTCCGAGGCCGATCTTAGAGAAGGTAGCGATGTTATTTTCGCCTTTCCTTTTGATGACTCTCTATTTGTAGCTTCAAGAGTTCTTCCAGTTATGGTTGCCATCGATTTGTCCATGACAAAGGATGAGGAACTCAGACAGAATTTCAAAATGTTATGATCTGCAAAAAAAGAAATAGGTTAGGTACCTGGCACAGGCATAGTGCATTTTCTAATTACCTGTATACATTATACATTCCGCCCGGGTATGGTGACTCATTTTTTTGAAAAGTATAGGTGATCGTGGTTTTTCCCATTATTTGGCACTATACTAGACATTGGTATTACCTGTATACAGGTACAACCTTTAAACCGTTAGTCGTATGACATTGGCAGGCACACAAACGACTTCTCTCATCAGAGGATTCAGAAAACATCCCTACTTAATGATTGATCTTGATTCAGTAAAAAGTTAAAAAGTACGCATTTAAAAAAAAAACTAGTAATTTCAAGGTCGATGCGAGACCCCTAAATATTGATCAATTTTTGTAAAAATGGTACCAATGTGCTAGTATAGTGCCAATAATGGGAAAAACCACGATCACCTATACTTTTCAAAAAAAATTGAAAAGTGGGCCACCCTACGTGCTGCCTTTGTTTCCTGATCAGAAACTCTCCGCCTTTTTGGTATGGTGCAAGGTTTCGTTGCAACCATATTCACTGCTCGAGTCTACTTCACTGTCGTTGTCTTCTAATCTAGATTTACACTCTTCACTAATGCATTCAATGGATGAATAATCATCTTGGTTGGTATTATTGACACCACAATCGAGAGGGCTCACTGGGGTAACGGAGGTAATGGTGCGGGTGCATGAGGTGGGTCGGGGCAAACTCCTCAGGTTGCCCTTGTGGCGGGGAAAATATTGTGTGGAGGTAATTATGTGCTGCTTCTAAGTAAACAAAACGGGCTTTATGTAACACAGTGGTAACTAATAATGATTTATGCAAAGATGCACCAGCTCTTCCGGAACGTCTGGATGCAATTTTACCGAGCGATATATTTATCAACTTGTGTGCTTCAAACCCGTTTGGAACGTCAGATATCATGTTCACCCTTAGGAATTGGTCAAGGCACAAGAGATAACTAACACGACTCCATCCTCTATTTCCAATCTTGTAATGAATTAAAGTGAAAGTTTCGCCTGCCTTTATACAATGTCGTTCTGACGTCATTATCAAGCTCCACGCAGAGAATTCAGGTAGTAGCATGATTCACGTTGCTGGTCTTTCACCTGTGCACACACACACACACACACACACACACACACACACACAAAGGAGAAGTGAAACGCTAATTGATACATGATTTATTTAATAAACGAAATATCCAAGTTATATATATTTACAAATACGTGTAATAAATAAGTTAACAATAGACACAGCAAAGATTATATTCAAGACATATATATTTAAAAACACGTGTAATAAATAAGTTAACAATGAAATTATGTTAACACAAGAAATAGCAGAAATTCAATTGTTACCTTATTTATCACACGTGTTTTTAAATATATATATATATACACCTTGAACATAATCTTTGATGTGTCTATTGTTAACTTATTTATTACACGTGTTTGTAAATATATATGTCTTGAATATTTCTTTTATTAAAGAAATCATGTATCAATTAGCGTTCCACTTTCTCCTTTGTGTGTGTGTGTGTGTGTGTGTGTATGCACAGGTGAAAGACCAGCAACGTGAATCATGCTACTACCTGGAATTCTCTGCGTGGAGCTTGATAATGACGTCAGAACGACATTGTATAAAGGCAGGCGAAACTTTCACTTTAATTCATTACAAGATTGGAAATAGAGGATGGAGTCGTGTTAGTTATCTCTCTGTGCCTTGACCAATTCCTAAGTGGTGAACATGATATCTGACGTTCCAAACGGGTTTGAAGCACACAAGTTGATAAATATATCGCTCGGTAAAATTGCATCCAGTCGTTCCGGAAGAGCTGGTGCATCTTTGCATAAATCATTATTAGTTGCCACTGTGTTACATAAACCCCGTTTTGTTTACTTAGAAGCAGCACATAATTACCTCCACACAATATTTTCCCCGCCACAAGGGCAACCTGAGGAGTTTGCCCCCGACCCACTTCATGCACCCGCACCACTACCTGAAGTGTCCGTTACCCCAGTGAGCCCTCTCGATTGTGGTATCAATAATACCAACCAAGATGATTATTCATCCATTGAATGCATTAGTGAAGAGTGTAAATCTAGATTAGAAGACAACGACAGTGAAGTAGACTCGAGCAGTGAATATGGTTGCAACGAAACCTTGCACCATACCAGAAAAAGGCGGAGAGTTTCTGATCAGGAAACAAAGGTAGCACCGCAGCAGTTTACTCAATTTTACCAAAACGAATCAAAGATAATTTAGAACAGGAACAATACTCAGGCTGTTATTTTAGCGACTCTAAAATTTTGTGTTGATGGATTCGATCTCACCTCTTGTCGGTGTTCTGAACACAGGCGGACGACGAGATTTTGCAGCATGGAAGATGACTACATAACTTCTCTCGTGATCAACTTGGAATCCTTGAATTTCTATAAAATCAGTCCAGACGGTCTTCGTCTCGTGACTTCTTAGTAAAAGCGTTTTTTATTAATCTAGTTTGTACGTACTCATTCATGCACAGTGTAACTCACTACGATAAAAGAAATTGTATTAAGGTTGCGTATTATATAAACTAATTATATATTTTATATGAATGACGATGAGGTACAGCACCCCATCATCGACATCACGGATGATATATATGTATAATGTATGGCCTCCTTTAGTAAATAATAGATTTAGCGTCAACTGCTTCATTTACCGTTTTATTTGATAGTCGTATATTCTCTCGTATATAACCATCAATATGAATAATTCAGAAGTATCGGAACAGATCCGTGTACCATCATCATTTAAATCCAGTTCATTGTCAGCACAAAGAAAAAATTGCCTAAAAAATCCTGAGACTAATCATAACATTGTTTGCACTGATAAAAGTGACTTTGGAAGTGATGATAGACGCAGCGTTGACAAAATTGCAGAAGAGTTAAAATTCGTGAACCATAGATGGAATGATGAAATTGGAAACGTTTGGGTTGCACCAAACCTAGGCTGGCCATACGTACCGTTTTGAACGGGACAGTACCTTTTTTTTTATATTTCCTGGCCGTCCCTGTCACTGAAGAATAATTGTAAGTTCAATATGTTTATGTCCTTACTTTTTCATGAATACAGAATATGACATAACCCCCGTCCCTTTTTTGCCATCCCAATGTCCCGTTTTTGTCTCAAGGAAATATGGTCAGCCTAACCAAACCCCCCAAAAGTAAAATTCTGTGACAACGTTCTAACTTACCCCGTTCCTGATTGCTGTAGAAGGGGACAATGGGAAGAGTGCGCTCGGGACAGATTAAGATTTCAGAGACGAATTGAGGAAACTGAATCTATTTTAAAACCGGTATTAATTCGTGAACATAGGCTAAAAGTATTTAATAGAATGCATTCTTTAAAGTATTAGGTTACTGTTGTTTGTGATCACCAAATCTATGCGTTTGTTTTTTCTTGTGTTTTCTGTTTTCTTGTGTTAACATAATTTCAATTGTTAACTTATTTATCACACGTGTTTTTAAATATATATATCTTGAATATAATCATTGATGTGTCTATTGTTAACTCGTACACTTCGGTTGAAAATGTAAATGTCGTCATCATGGACAATCTTCAGTATTTTTATCACTATATTAATGTATATCATGATGAGGCTCGTAGTGAGGTTGTGGCTAGTGCCCTGCGTGAGTTTTTAGCAGACTTTAGAGACGAGTATCGTCTGTCAAATACAAAGGTAAAATATGGTTATATGTTTCTCTCAAATAGTGCACAGGAGTGTGAAGACGTTTAGTTTGTGGAAATGGTGAGTGGTAAAACAATAAAACCATTATAAAATGTGCCTAGTTCATGAAATTTACCCTGACGGGAACTGTCTGCTGCGCATTCAGGGAGTCTTAAAACATTAAAACCGAGATTTATATAACGAGCAGTTGTCGTAACGATTTAGAAGATTATTTCAATTGCCGCTATGTTGAGTGAAGATGAGTTCACGATTGAAAAGCTCGGGTCGATAGAAATAAACCCTCGATTGGAAAGGCGTGTTTATAAACTTGTGTTTAATAATGTGGCTAACGATGAACTCTTTCTGCGTGCTTTTGATTGTATTCTAGACGTATTTAAAGATAACTTACCAACCGGTTGTAAAGTGGGAACAAAAATAGTACTGAACGATATGAAAGCCCTTCATATCGAGTACAGGTTTCCCTATACTTTAAGCGGTGAAATATTATTAAACCGCAGATACTGCGTAATGCAGAGCAATAATGATGTAATTGTAGACTTGGTTAAGTGCGAGTTTAGTATTTTGAAAAAAAAAGTGAAATATATTTATATATTTAACATATTTGTGTGTGTGTGTGTGTGTATATATTTATGCTATATTGATGGCTATAGGATTTCTTATTTTGCGCGGTAGAAGATAAAGTGTATGTATTTATTTATTTAGTTGTGTGTATATATTTCTGCTATGTTGATGGTTATATTATTTCTTAGTTTTGATCATTCCAATGTATATTTATTTTCTATATATCTCCATAATTGGGTGTATGTGTTATATATATATATATATATATATATATATATATATATTTCTCCTGTACTGTTATATTGACGGATATATTTTTTGATTATATGCATATTCCTCGTTCATATTTCTTAAACTATTATTATTTTTAATTGATCATTCAAAATGTATATTTATTTTCTATATATTTATAATAAACAGAATGATGTAATGTTGTTTACTTAATTCTTTTGGTTGTAAACAATTATATCATGTTACGCCTTCTAAACCTACTAGCGGAATTGTAAGCCAGCTTTTAAGAATTAATTAAATAAATGGTACAATCTGGCTACCTAATAATGTATACCTGAACAATTAAAATGGTATCTGGCAACTCTCCATAATAATGTATACCTGAACAATTAAAATAAAAAGTGGTATCTGACAACTCAACCTGAACAAGCCATTTACGCATAAAAAAGTGACTCTTGCTACTACCTGGGGATATCTCTACGCCTGCGTACTCAGTTGAGCGGTGCAAGCCGTGGATTTCAGATGTGTATTCTCTAGCGTAGAAGAAAAATAGTGTGTCGGTCACAATGTGGAAGGTGTACACTGCGTACACGAGATAAGTGTACGCATGGTGTGAATGAACTCTGAAGCTGTTCTTTTTCATTACACTTTCACAGCAATTTTGGAAAATTCGGGGAGTTAATTATTATTATTACTACATAGAAAAATTTGTCTTTACGCATATCACCCTATATATATATATATATATTGTATGTATGTGTGTGTGTGTGTGTATCTGTGTGTGTGTGATCCTCATTTTCTCTGATAAAAATCTGTGTTTTTGTGTGTGTGTGTGTGTTTGTGTGTGGGTGTGGCAAGGTTCGGGTTATCCATTTTCTTGAACTGATCCACAGAGCAGATGTTCACATCTGAAGACTGCATGTTCCACGCGCCACAGATCTTATAGACAATGCAGGTCCTGTATATGAGCTTTAATTATCTCGATGAAATTATGATGTGAAATAGTGAGCAATCATTCCCTGACGAGATGTATTTCTGAATCCACGTTAAACTGTAGGTCTAATGAGGGGAACAAATCGGCGAGAAAGAGTTAATTATTATTAATACTACATTGAAAAAATCTACATTGTGCATTACCATGTTTTGCAGCAACACTATTCACGGATCAATAATCAGATGATCCTGTTATTTTAATTCCGGATCAATAATCAAATGATCCTGTTATTTTAAATGTTGAAATTTATGATGTGAAAGAGTGAGCAATGATTCTCTGACGAGATGTATTCTTTGAATTGGTCCACAGAGCAGATGTTCACATCTTATGTAGACTGCATGTTCCACGCGCCACAGATCTTATAGACAATGCAGGTACTGTATATGAGCTTAAATTATCTCGATGAAATTATGATGTGAAATAGTGAGCAATCATTCCCTGACGAGATGTTTTTCTGAATCCACGTTAAACTGTAGGTCTAATGAGGGGAACAAATCGGCGAGAAAGAGTTAATTATTATTATTACTACATAGAAAAAATCTACATTGTGCATTACCATGTTTTGCAGCAACACTATTCCCGGATCAATAATCAAATGATCCTGTTATTTTAAATCCGGTTCAATAATCAAATGATCCTGTTATTTTAAATGTTGAAATTATGATGTGGAAGAGTGAGCAACGATTCCCTGACAAGATGTATTTCTGATTCGGGTTCCACGTTAAACTGTAGGACTAAGGTCGGAGTGAAAAGCTTAATCTTCCCAATTCGGCGAAAAGGAGTTAATTATTATTATTTACTACTGTAATTTGTACCACCCTATATATATATCTATATATATTATAGGGGGACATGACACCCCACTAAGAAGGCCATTTTTTCATCAATGTTTCTCCGCGCCCTTAGGATCGCCAGTCCGGAATACATCGATGCCGAATTGGAAAAAATCAACGGTATTGGAAGTGATTTGTGTTATCCATCTGCGTTTATGGAATCTTGTCTCAACAAGGCAAAACGAACTTTCTATCGTGTCAATAATAACACTCGTACTTTGTCAAAAAATATTTTTAGTACTTCCATTTTTCCCGGGCTTTTTAGGAATTGCTAATGTACTTAAACTTTTGGATATTAATGTAGTATTTTCATATCACAATATTGTGAAAAATATCATAGTAAAAAATAGCCCTACCAATAATTCAGGCATTATCTATAAAATTGGTTGTAAACAATATGATTCCTTTTACATAGGTCAGACGGGAAAGGATTTGCACACACGTATAAAACAGCATCAATATTCCGTTAGAACAGGACAGTTGTCCAGTGCCCTTTTTGTCCATTTGTCAGAGTTAGCCCACTGTATTGATTGGAATAATGCTTCAGTTTTATTCCATTCTAGCAACATTGTTAATAGAAATATTCTTGAGTCTGCCATTATCCAACTTTCAAATAACTTCAACATAAGCAAAGGTCTTTTTCAACTCGATCCTGTTATTTTGAATTCCTTCCAAACAGATTTAGATAAGAAGGGTAGAACACTAAATCTTTGGTAAACTTGTCTGCTACTTTATTAACTTTTAATTTGCATTTTATTTTTATATATATCGAAAGCTGACCATAGGCAGAGTGTTAAAACCCTGACAGTTTTCCAATATAAATTTGTATTTTTATAATCCATTTGATCTTGTGCTAAAAATCGATATTATTCCTTACAAATCTGTACGCTTCACTGATAATCCTTTAATTTTTAATTTTTAATTTTTATTTTTACTTCTCTGTTTGTGGCATATGTATATATATTATATATATTTTATATATATATATATATATATATATATATATATGTATGTATATGTATATATAGATATGTATATATATATGTGTGTGTGTGTATGTATGTATGTATGTTATTTATTTTTCTTTTTTTCTTTCTGTAACCTATATATAGGCTGTTACCTTTTATGTACTTCAGTGTTCCTGAGGATGTCATTAGACGAAAGCGCTTGAGCACCATTTTGTGTTTCCTTTCCTTCGTGGTTTTATTCATCATATATAATATATATATATTATATATATATATAATATAATATGTATATATATTATATACGAGATAGGTGTACGCCTGGCGTGAATGAATTATGTATTTAAAATGATTCTATAGTTTCATTGGTACGTTTTATTTCCCACTAACTGTGTACACGAGATAAGTGTACGCATGGTGTAAATGAACTCTGAAACTGTTCTTTTTGCAGATGCCTATACAGAAAACATGTAATTGCATTATTGAAAACATTAACTAGGAATCGTGAGAGATACGCTTCTGGTAATCGGGAGTCGAACCCACGATCTCATATCTTTCTGCAGACGTTTATACAGAAAACAAGTAATTACATCATTGAAAACATTAACTAGGAATCGTGAGAGATACCCGTCTGGTAATCGGGAGTCGAACCCACGATCTCATATCTTTCTGCAGACGGTTATGCAGAAAACACGTAATTACATTCAATTGTTAGTACTTTCAGAGTACATGCGTAATTTTGAAAAAATTTAGTTATCAAAATCATAATTATCAGAAATCAACAAAGTTGATAAAGTATAAAACATTTTTTATTTTCGTCGCTTCGAGAATGAAGCGTGTATTTCATTGTAGAAGTAATAACACTAACAATATTAACATTTGGAGTAACGCGAGGTTTTCTCGAGTTGACTGGAAAAAAGGTTAGCTTGTGGTCACTTTGTGGTTAGCGCGAGACTCGTCTTCTCAGATTTTTTTTCTATTTTTTTCCAGAGAAGCTGAAAGTAATTGAGATGAGTGAAATGATATGAGATTAGTGAAATGAAGTGAAATGACATAAAATAATATGAAAAGTGCGTAATATTTTTTTTCTCTTTTTTATACATAAGGAAGGTTTGCCAAAAGAAAATAGACACAGTTAATATGTTTATTTCTTTTGCTGTTTATTATTTAATATAATTGTGTGTGTGTGTGTTAATTTTGAAAAATGCATAATAATAATATATCTTTCCAATTCAATAACAGAGATGTTATCTAGAAGATGATGCCACACAAATATGCAAGTAAAGAGAAATAATCAATGCATTTAATAAAAACTTTTTTTATTTTTTTTTTATTTACACGGAGGTAAACGCAGTGTGTCTTTGAGAGTAAGTTGACCCAAATTCCTTCGCGTCCGAACGTACCTTTCAAAAAGGCCTCGGGGTAAACAGGTGTGATTCGTTCCTGGTTCAGTTTCCTACTCGTCTGAACGCAATGTTCTAAGAGTTAATATTTTGGATTCGTTTTAATAACAAAGAAAGTAAATAAAACGGCGTTTAATAATTAAATTCTTATATTGTTAATATTGGTTTTAATAATTGATTCTCTTAAAAGGAGAAAATTCATTTGTTTTAAATTAATATACTTTTGGCATTTTTTCTGACTTTCATTCACATAATATATACAGAGGTGTGTGTGTGTGTGTGTGTGTGTGTGTGTGTGTGTGTGTGTGTGTATAGATTTGAGAATGTTAATGGAACGATTTCTTTTGCTAAGCCAATTGTTTAGTGAATTGTTAATATGGTTTTAATTCACTTTAAGGTGAAAATCCGTTTATATATATATATATATATATATATATATATATATATATAAGGTAAGGAGAAAGTTGCTTATTTGTGTGTGTGTATATTTCGTCTAAACTAATATTTTGACGATTGTACGTATTATATTATTTTTGTGCAGTAGAAGGCAAATTCTATTTATTTAATTAATAATCATTTTCTTTTTGTCAATTTCGATTTTAAGTCTGTATGCTTTGGTAACGAATTAAAATGGTGTCTAGCAACTCACCCTAATAATGTATACCTGTACAATTAAAATGGTATCCGGCAACTCAACCATCATCTATATAAGACCCGCTTGGCTTCGGAGCTGGTAGTTTGATGCGAACTTCGGCCGAATAAAGAACGCTCTCCTTCCCTTCTTAGGTTAAGACTTAGCTTAGTTTCCCTTTGGGGGGTTAGGACCTCCCACCTTGTCCCACCAAAGTCCAACTCCGTCTATCCTTTCACTCTTAGGCTAAGGCAACACCTTTGGGGGGAGGTCATCCTTCCTTCTCCCCCCGAAGATCCCTCCCCTCTCCCCCTTCAGGTGTACCCCTCCAACCTTGGCTGCTTCTAAGCCAACTGGCTGATTCAGCCAACTGGCTGATTAGGAGCCTATAAGACAACGCCTACTCGGCTGAAGTCTTATTATGCACTTGGCTCCTGCCAGGTGAACACCTCTATGAATCTTTCTCTCCTTCTCCTTTCTTTCTCTTGGGGGATAACGCCGCCTCCAAGTTTCATGACCCCTTGTTGCACCTGCAGCATCCCCCCACCCCCTTTGCAACACTGAGTTGTTGCATACCCCCACCCCCCTTTACAACAGTGTGTTGTTGCATACCCCACCCCCTTTGCACCATTGAGTTGTCGCAACAGCCCACCCCCCTTTGCAACACCCTATCCCCCTTTGCAACATTTGATCTTTACCCCTTGCAACATTGCAACATTCCTGCACTCTACCCTTTTTCGGCTATACTACTGTAATGATTAATTATTATTATTATTATTGTTATTATTATTATTATTTCGTTCTTTTTTAACTACTTCATTGTTTATTATTATTTCTTTGTTTTACTCAAAAAAAAAATAATATATATATATATATATATATATATATATATGAACAATGAATAATCCATATTCATTTTTACATAAGAAACCAAAATTGCCTAAGCGAGTTTTGGATAGAAATTTTATTTGTAGCTTCCTATTTTTGTTCGTGTCACAACCCTATGATCTACCATTTCTGTGGTTTAGTTGTATCTATTTTCCATTTTTCATTGTTATAGAATTTATTATAATTAATTATGATTGTCTTCCATCTCACCCTCGACCCTAGATTATGCATACACATTGCATGTAACAGGATTGGAACCCGCAGTTGTACTTCTTAGTCATTGATACCCACTCTTTGTCTCTAATTCGTTCATGTAAATCTTCCTAATAATGATTTGTACTATACGTACAAATTCAATAACTATGACGTCACATTTTCCCGTCATTAATTTCCCTTCATTATATCTCTAGTATGCAATGTATGAAAATTCTTTATCATCAGAATAAAAACTGTACACTCTATAGAAGTCATTATTTATATGTTAGGTAGTATAAATATAACTATTATTCGACCATATCCCCGCCCCCATACGTCCATATTTTATCTTGATCATTATCCTATATAAATTTTATTAAATATTCATTTTTACTCGTGTCAATCTATGAAATGCAAAACTTCATGCCTTCGTTCGAAAACGCAAAAATACGTTCTCGTATTATTTTTTTAATTATTATTTTTTATTATATCAACTCACGCATTGAACTCGAAAAATGCTTAGTAAGTTATCAAATTCCGCTAACTGGCAGAATCGAACGCTTCAAAGATAAAAAAAGTCTCCTTTCGCTCGATTCGAATTTATAACTTTATCATGCGTTATGTTATATCATGTGTGTCATGTCTCATGTACTTGTGTTGTACTAATAACCAAATATAATAACCATATAGTATAACCATATAGTATAACCATATAGTATAACCATATATTATAACCATATATAAATATATAAAAACACTAAGAATGGTAAACGACGTAATGTACTTTAATGAAACTGTAATTAATAATAACTTGTAATGTACTTCAATGAAACTGTAATTAAATGTAATGATTTAATTTATAATGTAAGAATGTACTTTAATAGAACTGTAATGGACAATTATAAGCGAATGTGAAGTAATCCATAATTGTAATCGTAATTGTAATGAACCAAAATTAATACGTACTCAGTCGTGTACTTAATTTGTACTTATGTGTACTATTTCGAAATGATATCGCCTTCATAAATGTAGACTCGGCGAAAAATACAAATTAGTTCTTTTATTTCATTTTTTTAATTATTTTTATTTGGAATTTTTTCAAACATCTGATCATGTGTTTTAAAAGGGGGGAACTTAACCTTCAACTGTCTTCCCCCAAACATTTAGGTTTATATTATACATGTATTTGTAAAATTACGGCACTTGATTAAGTCACTTCATTGGGGTACTTCATTACGGCACTTCATTACGAGCCTCCCTTGTTAGCAGCCTCGCTGCGAGGAGGGGGCAGAGGCCCCTTGCCTCCTTAATTTTTTTAGATTCCGGCCTGAGCCATGGTCGAAAGAGGTCGAACCTCTACCCTTGTAAATTCAGAGCACTAACTGTAAATTTTTAAGAAGTAAATTAGAGTAAGAGAAACTTTTTATTTTTCCCCTTGAGTTGGGCTATCTTCAGAAGAACTTAGTCAGTTAAGTCGATAAGTTATAAAAGAAAAATCGATAAGTTTAGTACCAAGAGAAAGTATCAGAGTATTATAGCAAGAGAAGAATTAATAATCGTCGACCCATAAAGCGAGAGAAAGAGACAACCCAAGCACCATAGAAGATATTGGCATAACAGTCTGGCGAGTCTGTAGCCAAGAGTTTAACAAGAGGCGACCGAAAAGAATTAGAATGTTATAGAAGAAATATCCGTTGCTGCCTCCTAACTAGAACCCCCGTCGATTCCGAACCGACTCAGGGCCATAGACGGAGGGGTTAACAAACTGGCGATCCTTTACCAGGATCTTAACAGATTTTAAGAAGAATATTATTTTAAGAAGAATATTATTTTAAGAAGAATATTATTTTAAGAAGAAGAAAATTTTAAGAAGAAGAATATTTTAAGAAGAAGATTTTAAGAAGATTTTAAGAAGAGGCCACTCTTTGGCCAAGATAGAAATTACCCTGCATCAGGATAAAACCAGTTGACCGGCGTGTCACGACTTCTAGTTCGTAACATCCACCCTTGAACCGGTGTGTCACGACTCCAAGTTCTCCACGCCTAGTTTTCATCCAAGAAGAAGTAGCCAGCAAGACGTCTTCAGGACACGTGTCAAGGATTTCGCCATAGAAAATTTTGTTAAGTACGGAGTTTGTTTTTTTAAAGAAATTTATAAACACTTGAAAAGTCAGTATTATTAACAGTTAATAATGAGTATCAAGTCAGAATTTACAAGAAACACAGTGAACATTTCAGACACCAGTGATACATTTTTTTTAGTGAAACTAATTTTCACAGAAGTTAAATGTAACAGAAGTTAAATGTAACAGAAGTTAAATGTAACAGAAGTTAATTTCAAGAGAGTTAATTTCAAGAGAGTTAATTTCAAGAGAGTTAATTTCAGAGAGTTAATTTCAGTTATTTTCACTATTATATTCAGTATAGAATAATTTTATTTTATGTATCAAACATAATAGTACGTACATTCGTGTACATTCGAGTGAAATGTTGTTTACATTTTATATTTTTGTTTGCAAATTTTTTCAAATTATTGAATTCAATTGACTTGCAAATTAAGAAAGAGAGTGTCTATAGAGAGTTTATAGATTTAGAGAGATACTTGAAGTAATTTTGAAGTCATTTTTGAAGTCACTTTTTGTAGTCAGTTTTTGAAGTCAGAAGGTTGCGCCAAGAGGGACAACCGCCCCAGAGATTTATAGAAATACTTGATAAGAGGTCAGTCAGAAGGTTGCGCCAAAAAGGACAACCGCCCCAGAGATTTATAGAAATACTTGATAAGAGGTCAAGTCAGAAGGTTGCGCCAGAGGGACAACCACCCCAGAGATTTATAGAAATACTTGATAGAGTTCAAGTTAGACAGTTTAAGTTTCAAGATACTTGATAGAGTTCAAGTTAGACAGTTTAAGTTTCAGAATACTTGATAGAGTTCAAGTCAGTTTTATTCAAGTCAGAGAGTTTTATTCAAGTCAGAGAGTTTTATTCCAAGTCAGAGAGTTTTATTCCAAGTCATTTTTATTTCGAGTCCCAAGTCAGTTTTCAATGCAGTCAATTGAATTCAACTTTTTCTTTGTAATTTAAGAGAATTTAATTCAACCTTTTTTTTTGTTGTAAAAGAGAATTTAATTCAACCTGAATTGACCGGGTTGTCTTTAGTTTAACTTTTTTTTTGTTTGTAAGAAGGAAATTGACCGATTTGTCTTTTCTTTTCATGCCATTGTTGCGTATATAAATATATAGTTATGTATTTTATTATTTTAACAAAACCGTTTTTACAAAGGTTGTAACGATTTTGGTAATTGTTGTAATGTATATGAGGAACATTCCGTCCCTCCGTTTGTTGAACTCTCTTAATTTTTGTTCTAAGTAGTGTGACAAGCAATCTTTTTTTTAAAGAGCAAAGTGCTCACGAAAGACGTATTGTCAATTTCAAACTTATACCCCCTGCTTAGTCACTCAATTCCCCCGTATGATCGCACATACCCTAAATTTCAGTTGTTTGTTCTTTTTTGTCATTTAATTTTAATAAAACTTCTACACAATAAAACATATGTATTTATCATATGCAAACAAGTTTTCAGACTAAAATATCAAATAATTCAAAATTCTATCAACATTTAACGAAAGAGTATAATTTTTCTACTTAACATGCAAAAATTATTAAACCTTTTTAATATTTTTTTTATTATATAAAAATAATTTTTAATGAAAAATTTACCTGAAATTATTAAAAGAAAAGATTGTTCGAAATGCTTTCCTTCCATTTCAATAACTTTTTTATTCTTGGCCGAAACTTATCTAAGGTTCGATTTACTTTTATATTTAAGAGTATTTTAAAATTATGTTTAGCTCATTAAAATACATAATTGATTTATATTTTTAATTTGTATTCTTAATTTTTTTTTAATTCAATTATCGTACCGATACTTCTGGTTAATGTTAATGGTTATATAGTTCATATATAGCTAGGAATGTTACTAGTCGAATTTAATTCCATCTTCAAAATTTAATTTTTAATACCGCTAGATTTACTTTCATTAATTGTAAGGTCCTCTAAGTTCGTTTTTTTTAATTACCTTATACGTGTAACTGATTATGTAAAATCTATAATCCTAATTGAATTTTATTACTTTTGACACATATTCCCTCCAGTCACTTTTGCATTAAAACTCGTATGCAAACATCATCATTATAATACATCATAATTATTGCTTACTATATATAAATTCTCGCTCATGCATTTATTCAGTTAATTTAACAATCCTCTCAGCTAATCTGTCTCTCGAAATTATAAGATACACACTTTGTACCCAATAAACATAAATACACATTTGATCACAGATCTATACATCATCCACTACGTAATTCGATTTGTACCTAAAACAGTCAATAAAAATGCATGTATGCACACTATATATACTATATATACAAACCTTATGCTAAAATCATTGGCTATCACAATAAACTTTATTTAATTACGTGAAAATGCTAACTATGTAATTTAATCTTAATCATTTTTGCTTTCTAATATATCTTGCTCATGCATTTATTCAGTTACTTGAACAATCTTATCGGCTAATCTGTCCCTCGAAATTGTAAGATACACACTTTGTACCTAGTACACCCAAATACACACTTGACCACAGGTCTATACATCATCCATTACGTAATTCTATTTTTACCTACAATAGTCAATAAAATTAGTTTATCAATTGTACTATCATGGTAACCTTGAAAATCCATGAACTTTAAAATTTATATTTTTCCCTTTTATCTACTATTCATTATGTATGTAATTTTTCCCACAGAAAAATAAAAATTTTGTAAAAATTTTAACAATATCATTGTTTGTCTAACTTAATTGTTTGTCTAAATTAAAGTATTAATCTTTGAATTTTTTTATATTTTGTAAGCAAGTGTCATTTTAAAATTTGATTACTCTGCATTGTACTCAACCACGCGAAATCGTTCTGTATAAAATTTGTATTGTAAAGAAAAATTCGTCATCTAACTTGAATTAGTTAGGATGTTATTTTCTCAATTCTATTATATTGTATTAATTGTATTATATTATTGTATTAATACCATTTTAGAGGGGGAAAACTGTAAAAATGAACAATGAATAATCCATATTCATTTTTACATAAGAAACCAAAATTGCCTAAGCGAGTTTTGGATAGAAATTTTATTTGTAGCTTCCTATTTTTGTTTGTGTCACAACCCTATGATCTACCATTTCTGTGGTTTAGTTGTATCTATTTTCCATTTTTCATTGTTATAGAATTTATTATAATTAATTATGATTGTCTTCCATCTCACCCTCGACCCTAGATTATGCATACACATTGCATGTAACAGGATTGGAACCCGCAGTTGTACTTCTTAGTCATTGATACCCACTCTTTGTCTTAATTCGTTCATGTAAATCTTCCTAATAATGATTTACTATACGTACAAATTCAATAACTATGACGTCACATTTTCCCGTCATTAATTTCCCTTCATTATATCTCTAGTATGCAATGTATGAAAATTCTTTATCATCATAATAAAAACTGTACACTCTATAGAAGTCATTATTTATATGTTATGTAGTATAAATATAACTATTATTCGACCATATCCCGCCCCCATACGTCCATATTTTATCTTGATCATTATCCTATATAAATTTTATTAAATATTCATTTTTACTCGTGTCAATCTATGAAATGCAAAACTTCATGCCTTCGTTCAAAACGCAAAAATACGTTCTCGTATTATTTTTTTCATTATTATTTTTTATTATATCACCTCCCGCATTGAACTCGAAAATGCTTAGTAAGTTATCACATTCCGCTAACTGGCAGAATCGAACGCTTCAAAGATAAAAAAAGTCTCCTTTCGCTCGATTCGAATTTATAACTTTATCATGCGTTATGTTATATCATGTGTGTCATGTCTCATGTACTTGTGTTGTACTAATAACCAAATATAATAACCATCTAGTATAACCATATAGTATAACCATATAGTATAACCATATATTATAACCATATATAAATATATAAAAACACTAAGAATGGTAAACGACGTAATGTACTTTAATGAAACTGTAATTAATAATAACTTGTAATGTACTTCAATGAAACTGTAATTAAATGTAATGATTTAATTTATAATGTAAGAATGTACTTTAATAGAACTGTAATGGACAATCATAAGCGAATGTGAAGTAATCCATAATTGTAATCGTAATTGTAATGAACCAAAATTAATACGTACTCAGTCGTGTACTTAATTTGTACTTATGTGTACTATTACGAAATGATATCGCCTTCATAAATGTAGACTCGGCGAAAAATACAAATTAGTTTTTGTTATTTTATTTTTTTATTATTTTTATTTGGAATTTTTTCAAACATCTGATCATGTGTTTAAAAGGGGGGAACTTAACCTTCAACTGTCTTCCCCCAAACATTTAGGTTTATATTATACATGTATTTGTAAAATTACGGCACTTGATTAAGTCACTTCATTGGGGTACTTCATTACGGCACTTCATTACGAGCCTCCCTTGTTAGCAGCCTCGCTGCGAGGAGGGGGCAGAGGCCCCTTGCCTCCTTAATTTTTTAGATTCCGGCCTGAGCCATGGTCGAAAGAGGTCGAACCTCTACCCTTGTAAATTCAGAGCACTAACTGTAAATTTTTAAGAAGTAAATTAGAGTAAGAGAAACTTTTTATTTTTCCCCTTGAGTTGGGCTATCTTCAGAAGAACTTAGTCAGTTAAGTCGATAAGTTATAAAAGAAAAATCGATAAGTTTAGTACCAAGAGAAAGTATCAGAGTATTATAGCAAGAGAAGAATTAATAATCGTCGACCCATAAAGCGAGAGAAAGAGACAACCCAAGCACCATAGAAGATATTGGCATAACAGTCTGGCGAGTCTGTAGCCAAGAGTTTAACAAGAGGCGACCGAAAAGAATTAGAATGTTATAGAAGAAATATCCGTTGCTGCCTCCAAACTAGAACCCCTGTCGATTCCGAACAGACTCAGGGCCATAGACGGAGGGGTTAACAAACTGGCGACCCTTTACCAGGATCTTAACAGATTTTAAGAAGAATATTATTTTAAGAAGAATATTTTTAAGAAGGATATTTTAAGAAGAATATTTTAAGAAGAAGAATATTTTAAGAAGAAGAATATTTTAAGAAGAAGAATATTTTAAGAAGAAGATTTTAAGAAGAGGCCACTCTTTGGCCAAGATAGAAATTACCCTGCATCAGGATAAAACCAGTTGACCGGCGTGTCACGACTTCTAGTTCGTAACATCCACCCTTGAACCGGTGTGTTACGACTCCAAGTTCTCCACGCCTAGTTTTCATCCAAGAAGAAGTAGCCAGCAAGACGTCTTCAGGACACGTGTCAAGGATTTCGCCATAGAAAATTTTGTTAAGTACGGAGTTTGTTTTTTTAAAGAAATTTATAAACACTTGAAAAGTCAGTATTATTAACAGTTAATAATGAGTATCAAGTCAGAATTTACAAGAAACACTGAACATTTCAGACATCAGTGATACATTTTTTTTAGTGAAACTAATTTTCACAGAAGTTAAATGTAACAGAAGTTAAATGTAACAGAAGTTAAATGTAACAGAAGTTAATTTCAAGAGAGTTAATTTCAAGAGAGTTAATTTCAAGTGAGTTAATTTCAAGAGAGTTAATTTCAAGAGAGTTAATTTCAGAGAGTTAATTTCAGTTATTTTCACTATTATATTCAGTATAGAATAATTTTATTTCATGTATCAAACATAATAGTATCGTACCTTCGTGTACATTCGAGTGAAATGTTGTTTACATTTTATATTTTTGTTTGCAAATTTTTTCAAATTATTGAATTGAATTGACTTGCAAATTAAGAAAGAGAGTGTTTATAGAGAGTTTATAGATTTAGAGAGATACTTGAAGTAATTTTGAAGTCATTTTTGAATTCATTTTTTGCAGTCAGTTTTTGAAGTCAAAAGGTTGCGCCAAGAGGGACAACCGCCCCAGAGATTTATAGAAATACTTGATAAGAGGTCAAGTCAGAAGGTTGCGCCAAAAACGACAACCGCCCCAGAGATTTATAGAAATACTTGATAAGAGGTCAAGTCAGAAGGTTGCGCCAAGAGGGACAACCGCCCCAGAGATTTATAGAAATACTTGATAGAGTTCAAGTTAGACAGTTTAAGTTTCAAGATACTTGATAGAGTTCAAGTCAGTTTCATTTTCAGTTTCAGAATACTTGATAGAGTTCAAGTCAGTTTTATTCCAAGTCAGAGAGTTTTATTCCAAGTCAGAGAGTTTTATTCCAAGTCAGAGAGTTTAATTCCAAGTCATTTTTATTTCGAGTCCCAAGTCAGTTTTCAATGCAGTCAATTGAATTCAACTTTTTCTTTGTAATTTAAGAGAATTTAATTCAACCTTTTTTTTTGTTGTAAAAGAGAATTTAATTCAACCTGAATTGCCCGGGTTGTGTCTTTAGTTTAACTTTTTTTTGTTTGTAAGAAGGAAATTGACCGATTTGTCTTTTCATTTCATGCCATTGTTGCGTATATAAATATGTAGTTATGTATTTTATTATTTGTAACAAAACCGTTTTTACAAAGGTTGTAACGATTTTGGTAATTGTTGTAATGTATATGAGGAACATTCCATCCCTCCGTTTGTTGAACTCTCTTAATTTTTGTTCTAAGTAGTTTGACAAGCAATCTTTTTTTTAAAGAGCAAAGTGCTCACGAAAGGCGTATTGTCAATTTCAAACTTATACCCCCTGCTTAGTCACTCAATTCCCCCGTATGATCGCACATACCCTAAATTTCAGTTGTTTGTTCTTTTTTGTCATTTAATTTTAATAAAACTTCTACACAATAAAACATATGTATTTATCATATGCAAACAAGTTTTCAGACTAAAATATCAAATAATTCAAAATTCTATCAACATTTAACGAAAGAGTATAATTTTTCTACTTAACATGCAAAAATTATTAAACCTTTTTAATATATTTTTTATTATATAAAAATAATTTTTAATGAAAAATTTACCTGAAATTATTAAAAGAAAGATTGTTCGAAATGCTTTCCTTCCATTTCAATAACTTTTTATTCTTGGCCGAAACTCATCTAAGGTTCGATTTACTTTTATTTTTAAGAGTATTAAAATTAGTTTAGCTCATTAAAATGCATAATTGATTTATATTTTTAATTTGTATTCTTAATTTTTTTTTAATTCAATTATCGTACCGATACTTCTGGTTAATGTTAATGGTTATATAGTTCATATATAGCTAGGAATGTTATTAGTCGAATTTAATTCCATCTTCAAAATTTAATTTTTAATACCGCTAGATTTACTTTCATTAATTGTAAGGTCCTCTAAGTTCGTTTTTTTTTAATTACCTTATACGTGTAACTGATTATCTAAAATCTATAATCCTAATTGAATTTTATTACTTTTGACACATATTCCCTCCAGTAACTTTTGCATTAAAACTCGTATGCAAACATCATCATTATAATACATCATAATTATTGATACTATATATAAATTCTCTCTCATGCATTTATTCAGTTAATTTAACAATCCTCTCAGCTAATCTGTCTCTCGAAATTATAAGATACACACTTTGTACACAATAAACATAAATACACATTTGACCACAGGTCTATACATCATCCACTACGTAATTCGATTTGTACCTACAACAGTCAATAAAAATGCATGTGTGCATACTATATATACTATATATACAAACCTTATGCTAAAATCATTGGATATCACAATAAACTTTATTTAATTACGTGTAAATGCTAACTATGTAATTTAATCTAAATCATTTTTGCTTTCTAATATATCTTGCTCATGCATTTATTCAGTTACTTGAACAATCCTATCGGCTAATCTGTCCCTCGAAAATCCATGAACTTTAAAATTTATGTTTTTCCCTTTTATCTACTATTCATTATGTATGTAATTTTTCCCACAGAAAAATAAAAATTTTGTAAAAAAATTTAACAATATCATTGTTTGTCTAACTTAATTGTTTGTCTAAATTAAAGTATTAATCTTTGAATTTTTTTATATTTTGTAAGCAAGTGTCATTTTAAAAATTTGATTACTCTGCATTGTACTCAACCACGCGAAATCGTTCAGTATAAAATTTGTATTGTAAAGAAAAATTCGTCATCTAACTTGAATTAGTTAGGATGTTATTTTCTCAATCTATTATATGGTATTAATTGTATTATATTATTGTATTAATACCATTTTAGAGATGGAAACACTGTAAAAATGAACAATGAATAATCCATATTCATTTTTACATAAGAAACCAAAATTGCCTAAGCGAGTTTTGGATAGAAATTTTATTTGTAGCTTCCTATTTTTGTTTATGTCACGACCCTATGATCTACCATTTCTGTGGTTTAGTTGTATCTATTTTCCATTTTTCATTGTTATAGAATTTATTATAATTAATTATGATTGTCTTCCATCTCACCCTCGACCCTAGATTATGCATACACATTCCATGTAACAGGATTGGAACCCGCAGTTGTACTTCTTAGTCATTGATACCCACTCTTTGTCTCTAATTCGTTCATGTAAATCTTCCTAATAATGATTTGTACTATACGTACAAATTCAATAACTATGACGTCACATTTTCCCGTCATTAATTTCCCTTCATTATATCTCTAGTATGCAATGTATGAAAATTCTTTATCATCATAATAAAAACTGTACACTCTATAGACGTCATTATTTGTATGTTATTTAGTATAAATATAACTATTATTCGACCATATCCCCGCCCCCATACGTCCATATTTTATCTTGATCATTATCCTATATAAATTTTATTAAATATTCATTTTTACTCGTGTCAATCTATGAAATGCAAAACTTCATGCCTTCGTTCGAAAACGCAAAAATACGTTCTCGTATTATTTTTTCATTATTATTTTTTATTATATCACCTCCCGCATTGAACTCGAAAAATGCTTAGTAAGTTATCACATTCCGCTAACTGGCAGAATCGAACGCTTCGAAGATAAAAAAAGTCTCCTTTCGCTCGATTCGAATTTATAATTTTGTAGTAATGCCAAGTTAAGAATATTAATTAATGTTTAATATAAATTTACTAAAAATTGTGATGATTACGATAAAGCATGTTTGTTAGATTGTAAATTGTTTAAAATGGGTAAAGTTGGTAGTCCTGGACAAAGAACCCAAACAGCCGGCTACCCATAAAGACTCAGTCTTGAGGCGGACGCGATACGCGTAAGATTTAGAGCCATGTGATCTTAAAGTCAAATTGTTTTGTGTTCCTCTCCGACCTAAATTATTATATAGTAATATTTCATACTCGCATACCCCTAATTAACTAAACCATTTTTTCGAAATTAATAAAACGTAATAAGTGTTAATAAAGAGTATCAATATACCTCCCCCTCCCCCCTTTGTTTTGTAACGGTTTCAGTCTAGGCGCGCTACCATGATATTTATACGATACGGCAAAAAGAGTGTAGATAAACAAAGTGATAAATGAAAGAAAGAGCCGATCGAGAATAAATAGAGATATAGTAAAGTATGAAGAAGCGTAAATAAATAATGAGAAGAAAGTAAATAATAAAACTATTCACTACATCTGGTGGCGAGCGGTGGTCTTACATCATATTTTGTGAGGCTTACCCACGTGACTAGGATTTCGATTAAAATTCTTCAAACCCGGTATATTAGCCAATAGCGTTAACGAATGTTTTATTTCGATTATTAAAATATCTAAATGCAAAGTTTATCCCGCTTGCAGGCAAATTTCGATTTTCATTCCTTAAAATTCATTATAAATGAAAATTCAAAATGGCGCGCCCATTGTTTTCCAAATTATTCCGAGTCACGTCGCTTCAAAAAGTTTGCGCGTCAAAATTGGTTGTTTGAGATTGAGTCTAGTGACTCAAAAACTTATTTTAGTCGTTAGAGTCGGTAGAAAAACTTGTCCGACTCAATATTGCGAGTCATTATTACGTTAAATTTCGTTCATTCGGTCGGAGAGGATATAGTTTGAAAATTATCGTGCTGCCTGAAGACTCAATTTTCTTTTCTTTTCGTCTCTTCCACTGTATGCCTGTTTCAGCTTACCTTTTTACTTTTTGTTTAAAACTTTTGGAATTAGTAGTAATTGTGATATAATAGCGATTAATATAGAAAAAAAAAATTTGTACGTAAGTAAATTGTTAGTTTAAATACAGTGATACACGTTTTATATGGTCTTTCAAAATTTTTAGCGAAAATTTGTGAGAAATTTTCTGGGTTTCATTAGCAGATTTTTGATTATATTTCGATTGCCTGTATATAATAATAGGATTATTTTGTTTATATAGATTTACGGGCTTTTTGCTTCGCTCGCTTCGCGCTATATAGGTTAAGTTACAGTTAATTGACAGTCGAAAGGTAATCTTAAACATATTAAATTTGGCAGATTATAAGTCGCCGTATAGGATTGTGTTAAATTTCAAAATAAGTAGAATTCGTTTAACTGAAATAGAGAAATTGTGTTGTGAATTTTTTGTTTTTTTTGGATTATTATATACTCATTAATTATATACTTAGTTATTAACTAATACGTATTTATTGGTTATATATATAATTACATATATTTATATACTCAAACATTGGTAGGTAAGCTGATTATTTTTTCTCCTCTCTCTGTTTCTTTCGTTCATCTCACGACAATTCCGATATATTTGGTAAGATGGCTATTGTATCGTACTTAAGAAGAATTTCTTGTAGGCCTATCGTAAAATATTGTTCGGAGATTAACCGTTATTACGGTATGTCTATTGAGTAGTAAATTTTTAGTTATTTAACAAAATTTTAATTGGTTTAACATAAATAAGCATAGGATTTTTCTTTAATAAGCACAAATGTTATGCATAAAATTTTAAATTGTTCTTTCCGCGCATAACATTTAATTTATTAAATATAGGCCTAAAAGTGCAGCAGTAAATTTTATTTTTATTTTGACGGCCAATGTGAGTTACGGTACACATTTTACTAAATCTGGATATTATAATTTTTTTGAATTACAGAAATTTGTGTAGGAAAGTCTTTTCATATATTTTCTTTACGTTTTATACATTCATTCAATAATCAATTTTATTTGTACAGGTAGGCCGATTTTTATTTTTATTTCCAGTTCAATGACAATGGTAAAATTTTTAGTTCAAATTTAGATTGTATTCTAAAAAGGATGTTTTAATTTGATATTTTAATTTGGAATTAGAAATGAAAAATGTCTTTTTTTTTAGTTCGAGCGTTTGCATGGAAAATATTACGAAATTATGTTAGGATATAATGCAGTTTCATTCGGTTAGGGATATTTGTATAGAGGTTCGCTTACCAACAAAGCGACCGCTCTCAATTAGGAAATGTTTTAGTTTTCTTTACAGTGGATTGCGTGTATTTTTTTAGTGCATATTATCTATTCTTATTTAGTATAACGATAAAAATTTGTAGTTTCACTTGGAAACGATAAATTACTGAGATTTTTGTGATTTGCAAACCATACTGGGGTTTCTGTTGAAGGAGAGAGTTGTATCTCAGATGTAATTTGCGAATTGCGAGTTCAATTCATATGAAATTTGACGTTTCAAGTTGGAATTACTGTATTAAAATAATTTTTGGTAGTAATATTTAAATTTTTTTTACTTTTTAATAACTGTTTAGAAAATTATTATTGTTTAAACCTTCAGTCGGAGTTAACTAATGCATTTGAAACATTGACTCAAGTGTACACTCGGAAATGGAGCCTTAGATAGCCAGTAACGTTTTTGTGGCGTCTTTGTGTGCTCCTCCTCAAAGCAAGAGGGTTCATGATTGTCAGAGAATGGATGACATGAAGTTTCTGGGGTTCATTTTTGTCTTTTGTATTTAGAGGTATTGAGGTGATTTCTGACGATAGTTTGAACAATAATAATTCTTAAATTATACTAACAGTTACTATGTATGGGCGCTTTTATATTTATACTGTACAATTTTTTTCGTTTTATGACTTTTTTTATCTTCTCTGCTGTAACTGCCATAAGTGACCTTATTGGTAGCTAGATTTGATTAAATTTTTGCGAAATTTTTATATTTTTTCCGTGAATTTGGCCAGAGCAAATGTGTAGTTATTGTTTCGAAGTGAACTGTCGAGAAAATTCGATAAATTAAAAATGAAATGATAAGCAGTACAGAAACGTTTCGAATAAACTTTTTTTTTCAAAATTGCAAAGGCTCGTTTGGGTCAACCAAGTTGAATCCGAGTTCCATCAAGTGAGTTTAGTCGACCGGATAGGTGATCGATCACCAATGAGAGAGAGAGAAGAGAAACCAGAATGCGCATGGACTTGGCGCAGGATGGTTTCGGAAGAGAAGAGACAGAAGAGAGGAACCGAATGCGCATGGACTTGGCGCAGGACAGTTTCGGAAGAGAAGAGAAATTTACGTGTGCAGGGTCTTGGCACACGAAAGTTTCGATCGAAGATGGTCTACTGGTATTTTTCGGGCAGTAGCTGGTCACGTTGCTCGAATGCTTCGCTAAATATGTGTCACAGCGCGCGGTAGACAAGCCACGAGAGCTTGAACGGGTGCCTACGACTGTACTGTCCATACAGACATACAGTAGGTTCGTTGGGAAACGGCCTACGGCGGAGTCATCGTTTGATTGTTGCCAGTAGAAGAGTCTTTCAGCTGGACGTAGGAAGAGCAGCGTTCACCGACAAAAGTGGAGATGAGACAAGGCGAGTTTCTTCATCGACTTCTAGAATTGCAAATTCCGTCCAATTCCAGCGCGTGGTCCCGCTTTCAGATATCTCCCCCCCTGATCCTTTTAGAATTGGACGTCTCTTGTTTTTTTTTTCGCCATTGGAGAGAGAGCGGAACCATTATAGCGTGCTGCCCTGTTGCATATTGATTGATGCAATCCCTTGCATTCTAGCGAAGTGAGCAGGAGAGCTGCGATTGAAAATTGAAATCCGTTGTCAGCGTGCGGAGTGTCATCTAAACAACGTCCAGCAAATAAGTACTGATTATTATGTAATGAAATTATAAGTGAAAAGGGTCCGATTATTGCCCATATTTGTTGTGTTTTTCGTGAAATAGTATGTGCGCTCTTGGTCAGTATTTTATGTAAACTTTTTCTTATTTTTTTTCTATGTTGCCCTGATAGTAACTGTATAACTATACAAATAATTGTTTCAAATGTAAAGCGATCGTTGATGAGAAATCGCGGGAATAGATTGTGAACTTGAGATTTGTGTGGCCACTGTAAGAAAATTTTCCGTTATTTTTTTAGCATGTATAGATTAGTTACAGGTTGTAATTTAATTATTAGAGAGTGTTGAGTGAAATCCATGTTGATGAACAGAATGTACAGGATTGGTGGGTACATAATGCGAATGTCATGAAAACGGCAGGTAGAGACATATTGGGGGAAACATCAGGTAAAGTGTGGGAAGATAAGGAAGGATGGTGGTGGAGTGATGAGATCCAAAGAGCACTACGAAGTAAGAGAGAAACTAAGAAGTTATGGGAAGAATCGAGGAGTGAAGAGTGTCAGGTGGTATATAAAGAAGCAAAGAAACAGGCAAAGAGAGCAGTGGCGAGAGCAAAGGCGGACGCATATCGGCAGATGTATGAGGATTTAGAGGATCGTGAAGGACAAAAGAAGATATACAGATTGGCTAAGAGCAGAAATAGAGCGACAAAAGACTTTACACAGGTAAAACAAATTAAGGGAAGGGAGGGGGCGGTGCTGCAAAGAGATGAAGAGATAAAGGATAGATGGAAGGAATATTTTGAGGAATTATTAAATAAAGAAAACCCAAGATCTTTCTATGAGGATGGATTACCAAATGTAGCTATGACAGAACAAGTGGGGAGGATGGAAGTGAGTCGTGCTCTGAATAGGATGAAAAATAACAAAGCGACTGGCCCAGACGAGATACCAGCCGAGGCATGGAAGGCACTGGGAGATGAGGGGGTGGATCTGGTGTGGGATCTAATGCAGAAGTTGTTTGACCAGGAGGTGATTCCGGATGAGTGGCGGACCAGCATCATAGTGCCTATATTCAAAGAGAAGGGAGATGTACAAGATTGCACGAATTATAGAGGGATCAAGCTAATATCACATACTGTACAATGAAGATATGGGAGCGAATAGTGGAGAGTAGGTTGAGAGACGAAGCGGAAGTGTCAGTGGAACAGTTTGGATTTATGCCGGGAAGGAGAACGACAGATGCAGTTTTTGCATTGAAACAGTGGGCAGAGAGGTACAGAGAGGGGCAGAAGGCGTTGCACATGGTTTTTATTGACTTGGAGAAGGCATATGATAGGATACCACGGCAGGAAGTTTGGAGATGCTTAAGGGAAAAGATGGTACCGGAGAAGTATGTTAAACTGATCAAGGGGATGTACAGGGGAGTAACAACTAAGGTGAGGAGTAGCGTGGGTGTGTCAGAGAGCTTTGGGGGGAAGTTGGTCTGCACCAAGGATCAGCTTTGAGCCCCTTCCTTTTCAATGTGGTATTCGATGTGTTGACGGACAGGATTAGAGGGGAGGCGCAGTGGTGCATGATGTATGCAGACGATGTTGTGTTGAGTGGGGAGACGAAAGAGGAGTGGAGCAGCAGTTGGAAAATTGGAGAGAGGCGTTGGAAAGTAGGGGGATGAGAATTAGCCGAAAGAAGACCGAATATATGAGATGTGATGTGCAGCAGGACCGAGGAGGGGAAGTGACATTGAGTGGAGAGCGTGTTAAGACGGTGGAGTATTTTAAATACTTGGGGTCAACAGTGGATGCAGAGGGGGGAGCAGAGAGAGAGATAAACTGTAGAATACAGTCGGGGTGGAAGAACTGGAGAGACGTATCAGGGGTGCTCTGTGATAAGAGGGTCCCAGTAAAACTGAAGGGAAAGGTATTCAAAACAGTGGTGAGGCCGGCAATGTTGTATGGAATGGAGACTGTGCCAATGAAGAAGAGCAATGAAAGAAAAATCGATGTGGCTGAAATGAAGATGTTGAGATGGATGTGTGGAGTGACGAGGAGGGATAGGGTCAGAAATGAGCATATAAGAGGGACAGTGAAGGTGGCGGAAGCATCTAAGAAGATGCAGGAGGCCAGGCTGAGGTGGTATGGACACGTCAGGAGAAGAGAGGAGGAGTATGTGGGGCGCAGAGTGCTGGAGATGGAGTTGCCGGGACGGAGAAGAAGAGGAAGACCGAAGACGAGATGGAGGGACTGTGTGGTGGCGTACATCAGGGAGAAGGACTTGGAGGAAGAAGTGGTATACGACAGAGGAGAGTGGAGAAGACGAACCAAAAACAGCGACCCCATGTAAAGATGGGATAATAAGCTGCGGAAGAAGAAGAAGAAGTGAAATGTTATTTTATGCAAATGTGAAAATTATAAAGTTTTCGGTTTTTATAATATGATACAATATATGTATGGGAATTGTCATTCTATTATTTCTTGTCTATTTCTAAACTTTGAATTTGTTAAAGAAAAAAAAAAAAAAAAAATTGCAAAATATATAAATTTGTTGAATAAAATTATGAAATTTGTTAAACGATATTAATAAGTTTTCTAATGAAAAACTTATTTTCTAGGGGGTGATGCGAGTGTAGTAATGCCAAGTTAAGAATATTAATTAATGTTTAATATAAATTTACTAAAAATTGTGATGATTACGATAAAGCATGTTTGTTAGATTGTAAATTGTTTAAAATGGGTAAAGTTGGTAGTCCTGGACAAAGGAACCCAAACAGCCGGCTACCCATAAAGACAGTCTTGAGGCGGACGCGATACGCGTAAGATTTAGAGCCATGTGATCTTAAAGTCAAATTGTTTTGTGTTCCTCTCCGACCTAAATTATTATACAGTAATATTTCATACTCGCATACCCCTAATTAACTAAACCATTTTCGAAATTAATAAAACGTAATAAGTGTTAATAAAGAGTATCAATATACCTCCCCCTCCCCCCTTCGTTTTGTAACGGTTTCAGTCTAGGCGCGCTACCATGATATTTATACGATACGGCAAAAAGAGTGTAGAGAAACAAAGTGATAAATGAAAGAGAGCCGATCGAGAATAAATAGAGATATAAAGTAGGAAGAAGCGTAAATAAATAATGAGAAGAAAGTAAATAATAAAACTATTCACTACAATTTTATCATGCGTTATGTTATATCATGTGTGTCATGTCTCATGTACTTGTGTTGTACTAATAACCATCTAGTATAACCATCTAGTAACCATATAGTATAACCATATAGTATAACCATATATAAATATATAAAAACACTAAGAATGGTAAAAGACGTAATGTACTTTAATGAAATTGTAATTAATAATAACTTGTAATGTACTTTAATGAAACTGTAATTAAATGTAATGATTTAATTTATAATGTAAGAATGTACTTTAATAGAACTGTAATGGACAATCATAAGCGAATGTGAAGTAATCCATAATTGTAATCGTAATTGTAATGAACCAAAATTAATACGTACTCAGTCGTGTACTTAATTTGTACTTATGTGTACTATTACGAAATGGTATCGCCTTCATAAATGTAGACTCGGCGAAAAATACAAATTAGTTTTTGTTATTTTTATTTTTTTTATTATTTTTATTTGGAATTTTTTCAAACATCTGATCATGTGTTTAAAAGGGGGGAACTTAACCTTCAACTGTCTTCTCTCAAACATTTAGGTTTATATTATACATGCATTTGTAAAATTACGGCACTTGATTAAGTCACTTCATTGGGGTACTTCATTACGGCACTTCATTACGAGCCTCCCTTGTTAGCAGCCTCGCTGCGAGGAGGGGGCAGAGGCCCCTTGCCTCCTTAAATTTTTTAGATTCCGACGTGAGCCATGGTCGAAAGAGGTCGAACCTCTACCCTTGTAAATTCAGAGCACTAACTGTAAATTTTTAAGAAGTAAATTAGAGTAAGAGAAACTTTTTAGTTATCCCCTTGAGTTGGGCTATCTTCAGAAGAACTTAGTCAGTTAAGTCGATAAGTTATAAAAGAAAAATCGATAAGTTTAGTACCAAGAGAAAGTATCAGAGTATTATAGCAAGAGAAGAATTAATAATCGTCGACCCATAAAGCGAGAGAAAGAGACAACCCAAGCACCATAGAAGATATTGGCATAACAGTCTGGCGAGTCTGTAGCCAAGAGTTTAACAAGAGGCGACCGAAAAGAATTAGAATGTTATAGAAGAAATATCCGTTGCTGCCTCCTAACTAGAATCCCTGTCGATTCCGAACCCAATCAGGGCCATAGACGGAGGGGTTAACAAACTGGCGATCCTTTACCAGGATCTTAACAGATTTTAAGAAGAATATTACTTTAAGAAGAATATTATTTTAAGAAGAATATTATTTTAAGAAGAAGAATATTTTAAGAAGAAGAATATTTTAAGAAGAATATTTTAAGAAGAAAAATATTTTAAGAAGAAGAATATTTTAAGAAGAAGAAGATTTTTAGAAGAGGCCACTCTTTGGCCAAGATAGAAATTACCCTGCATCAGGATAAAACCAGTTGACCGGCGTGTCACGACTTCTAGTTCGTAACATCCACCCTTGAACCGGTGTGTCACGACTCCAAGTTCTCCACGCCTAGTTTTCATCCAAGAAGAAGTAGCCAGCAAGACGTCTTCAGGACACGTCTCAACGATTTCGCCATAGAAAATTTTGTTAAGTACAGAGTTTGTTTTTTTAAAGAAATTTATAAACACTTGAAAAGTCAGTATTATTAACAGTTAATAATGAGTATCAAGTCAGAATTTACAAGAAACAGTGAACATTTCAGACACCAGTGATACATTTTTTTAGTGAAACTAATTTTCACAGAAGTTAAATGTAACAGAAGTTAAATGTAACAGAAGTTAAATGTAACAGAAGTTAATTTCAAGAGAGTTAATTTCAAGAGAGTTAATTTCAAGAGAGTTAATTTCAGAGAGTTAATTTCAGAGTTATTTTCACTATTATATTCAGTATAGAATAATTTGATTTTATGCATCAAACATAATAGTATCGTACCTTCGTGTACATTCGAGTGAAATGTTGTTTACATTTTATATTTTTGTTTGCAAATTTTTTCAAATTATTGAATTGAATTGACTTGCAAATTAAGAAAGAGAGTGTTTATAGAGAGTTTATAGATTTAGAGAGATACTTGAAGTAATTTTGAAGTCATTTTTGAAGTCATTTTTTAAGTCAGTTTTTGAAGTCAGAAGGTTGCGCCAAGAGGGACAACCGCCCCAGAGATTTATAGAAATACTTGATAAGAGGTCAAGTCAGAAGGTTGCGACAAGAGGGACAACCGCCCCAGAGATTTATAGAAATACTTGATAGAGTTCAAGTTAGACAGTTTAAGTTTCAAAATACTTGATAGAGTTCAAGTCAGTTTCATTTTCAGTTTCAGAATACTTGATAGAGTTCAAGTCAGTTTTATTCCAAGTCAGAGAGTTTTATTCCAAGTCAGAGAGTTTTATTCCAAGTCAGAGAGTTTTATTCCAAGTCATTTTTATTTCGAGTCCAAGTCAGTTTTCAATGCAGTCAATTGAATTCAACTTTTTCTTTGTAATTTAAGAGAATTTAATTCAACATTATTTTTTGTTGTAAAGAGAATTTAATTCAACCTGAATTGACCGGGTTGTGTCTTTAGTTTAACTTTTTTTTTGTTTGTAAGAAGGAAATTGACCGATTTGTCTTTTCTTTTCATGCCATTGTTGCGTATATAAATATATAGTTATGTATTTTATTATTTGTAACAAAACCGTTTTTACAAAGGTTGTAACGATTTTGGTAATTGTTGTAATGTATATGAGAAACATTCCGTCCCTCCGTTTGTTGAACTCTCTTAATTTTTGTTCTAAGTAGTGTGACAAGCAATCTTTTTTTTAAAGAGCAAAGTGCTCACGAAAGAGTTATTGTCAATTTCAAACTTATACCCCCTGCTTAGTCACTCAATTCCCCCGTATGATCAAACATACCCTAAATTTCAGTTGTTTGTTCTTTTTTGTCATTTAATTTTAATAAAACTTCTACACAATAAAACATATGTATTTATCATATGCAAACAAGTTTTCAGACTAAAATATCAAATAATTCAAAATTCTATCAATATTTAACGAAGGAGTATAATTTTTCTACTTAACATGCAAAAATTATTAAACCGTTTTAATATTTTTTTTATTATATAAAAATAATTTTTAATGAAAAATTTACCGGAAATTATTAAAAGAAAAGATTGTTCGAAATGCTTTCCTTCCATTTCAATAACTTTTTTATTCTTGGCCGAAACTCATCTAAGGTTCGATTTACTTTTATTTTTAAGAGTATTATAAAATATGTTTAGCTCATTAAAATGCATAATTGATTTATATTTTTAATTTGTATTCTTAATTTTTTTTAAATTAAATTATCGTACCGATGCTTCTGGTTAATGTTAATGGTTATATAGTTCATATATAGCTAGGAATGTTACTAGTCGAATTTAATTCCATCTTCAAAATTTAATTTTTAATACCGCTAGATTTACTTTCATTAATTGTAAGGTCCTCTAAGTTCGTTTTTTTTAATTACCTTATATGTGTAACTGATTATGTAAAATCTATAATCCTAATTGAATTTTATTACTTTTGACACATATTCACTCCAGTCACTTTTGCATTAAAACTCGTATGCAAACATCATCATTATAATACATCATAATTATTGCTTACAATATATAAATTCTCGCTCATGCATTTATTCAGTTAATTTAACAATCCTCTCAGCTAATCTGTCTCTCGAAATTATAAGATACACACTTTGTACCCAATAAACATAAATACACATTTGACCACAAGTCTATACATCATCCACTACGTAATTCGATTTGTACCTACAACAGTCAATAAAAATGCATGTATGCACACTATATATAATATATATACAAACCTTATGCTAAAATCATTGGCTATCACAATAAACATCATTTAATTACGTGTAAATGCTAACTATGTAATTTAATCTTAATCATTTTTGCTGTCTAATATATCTTGCTCATGCATTTATTCAGTTACTTGAACAATCCTCTCGGCTAATCTGTCCCTCGAAATTGTAAGATACACACTTTGTACCTAGTACACCCAAATACAATTAGTCAATACAATTAGTTTATCAATTGTACTATCATGGTAACCTTCAAAATCCATGAACTTTAAAAGTTATATTTTTGCCTTTTATCTACTATTCATTATGTATGTAATTTTTCCCACAGAAAAATAAAAAATTTTAAAAAATTTTAACAATATCATTGTTTGTCTAACTTAATTGTTTGTCTAAATTAAAGTATTAATCTTTGAATTTTTTTATATTTTGTAAGCAAGTGTCATTTTAAAAATTTAATTACTCTGCATTGTACTCAACCACGCGAAATCGTTCTGTATAAAATTTGTATTGTAAAGAAAAATTCGTCATCTAACTTGAATTAGTTAGGATGTTATTTTCTCAATTCTATTATATTGTATTAATTGTATTATATTATTGTATTAATACCATTTTAGAGATGGAAACACTGTAAAAATGAACAATAATCCATATTCATTTTTACATAAGAAACCAAAATTGCCTAAGCGAGTTTTTGATAGAAATTTTATTTGTAGCTTCCTATTTTTGTTTGTGTCACAACCCTATGATCTACCATTTCTGTGGTTTAGTTGTATCTATTTTCCATTTTTCATTGGTATAGAATTTATTATAATTAATTATGATTGTCTTCCATCTCACCCTCGACCCTAGATTATGCATACACATTGCATGTAACAGGATTGGAACCCGCAGTTGTACTTCTTAGTCATTGATACCCACTCTTTGTCTCTAATTCGTTCATGTAAATCTTCCTAATAATGATTTGTACTATACGTACAAATTCAATAACTATGACGTCACATTTTCCCGTCATTAATTTCCCTTCATTATATCTCTAGTATGCAATGTATGAAAATTCTTTATTATCATAATAAAAGTTGTACACTCTATAGAAGTCATTATTTATATGTTATGTAGTATAAATATAACTATTATTCGACCATATCCCCGCCCCCATACGTCCATATTTTATCTTGATCATTATCCTATATAAATTTTATTAAATATTCATTTTTACTCGTGTCAATCTATGAAATGCAAAACTTCATGCCTTCGTTCGAAAACGCAAAAATACGTTCTCGTATTATTTTTTCATTATTATTTTTTATTATATCACCTCCCGCATTGAACTCGAAAAATTCTTAGTAAGTTATCACATTCGCTAACTGGCAGAATCGAACGCTTCAAAGATAAAAAAAGTCTCCTTTCGCTCGATTCGAATTTATAACTTTATCATGCGTTATGTTATATCATGTGTGTCATGTCTCATGTACTTGTGTTGTACTAATAACCAAATATAATAACCATATAGTATAAACATATAGTATAACCATCAAGTATAACCATCTAGTATAACCATATAGTATAACCATATAGTATAACCATATATTATAACCATATATAAATATATCAAAACACTAAGAATGGTAAACGACGTAATATACTTTAATGAAACTGTAATTAATAATAACTTGTAATGTACTTCAATGAAACTGTAATTAAATGTAATGATTGAATTTATAATGTAAGAATGTACTTTAATAGAACTGTAATGGACAATCATAAGCGAATGTGAAGTAATCCATAATTGTAATCGTAATTGTAATGAACCAAAATTAATACGTACTCAGTCGTGTACTTAATTTGTACTAAGTGTACTATTACGAAATGATATCGCTTTCATAAATGTAGACTCGCCGAAAAATACAAATTAGTTTTTGTTATTTTTTTTTTTTATTATTTTATTTGGAATTTTTTCAAACATCTGATCATGTGTTTAAAGGGGGGAACTTAACCTTCAACTGTCTTCCCCCAAACATTTAGGTTTATATTATACATGTATTTGTAAAATTACGGCACTTGATTAAGTCACTTCATTGGGGTACTTCATTACGGCACTTCATTACGAGCCTCCCTTGTTAGCAGCCTCGCTGCGAGGAGGGGGCAGAGGCCCCTTGCCTCCTTAATTTTTTTAGATTCCGGCCTGAGCCATGGTCGAAAGTGGTCGAACCTCTACCCTTGTAAATTCAGAGCACTAACTGTAAATTTTTAAGAAGTAAATTAGAGTAAGAGAAACTTTTTATTTTTCCCCTTGAGTTGGGCTATCTTCAGAAGAACTTAGTCAGTTAAGTCGATAAGTTATAAAAGAAAAATCGATAAGTTTAGTACCAAGAGAAAGTATCAGAGTATTATAGCAAGAGAAGAATTAATAATCGTCGACCCATAAAGCGAGAGAAAGAGACAACCCAAGCACCATAGAAGATATTGGCATAACAGTCTGGCGAGTCTGTAGCCAATAGTTTAACAAGAGGCGACCGAAAAGAATTAGAATGTTATAGAAGAAATATCCGTTGCTGCCTCCTAACTAGAACCCCCGTCGATTCCGAACCGACTCAGGGCCATAGACGGAGGGGTTAACATATATATATATATATATATATATACACAGGGTGTCCCATAAGTCCGGCATCATAGGAGAAATTCATATTTTTCTATTTCTACAAAGCATAATTTATGCTCGGGATGCCAGTTTCCAGTCCACCATTCTGTTCAGTGACGAGGCTTTTTTTTTATGGAAATGGTGAGGTAAATCGACAGAACACCCGCTACTGGTCTCAAAACAACTCTCACTGGTATACCTCTTCAAAAGAACAAGGTGCATCTCGGGTGATGGTATGGTGTGGCATTTGGAAGGATCGCATCATAGGCCCCCTATTTTTCGATGAACATGTCACTGGAGGCACTTACCTACGTATGCTCAAGGAAGAAGCATTTCCAAGTGTCTTGAACGAACGAAGAAGGAAATTTCCAACATGGTTCCAGCAAGACGGCGCTCCTGCACATTACAGCACCCAAGTAAGGGAATACTTGTACCAACAAATCCCTGGTCATTGGATAGGACGTCGAGGGCCTGTGGAATGGCCAGCTAGAAGCCCGGATCTCACGCCACTACATTTTTATCTCTGCACTGGTATACGCAGAGAAAATTAGGAGTGTTGAACATTTGCGGCAGCGCATTATTGGGACATGCAACACCATTACTCCTGACATCATTACCGTGTGCTTGCTGACTGGGTATCACGTCTGAATTTGTGTATTGAAAACAATGGTGGACATATTGAGCACGTTCTGTAAATAAAAGCTTTTGTTTTGCCTTTTTTTATTATTTTTCCTATGATGCCGGACTTATGGGACACCCTGTGTATATATATATATATATATATATATATATGAACAGAAACAATGTGAAAGGATAGACAAAAATCTACCTCCGTATTTGTACTACTCCATGGCGTCTATATTTTATGCGACTTCATCACAAAAATTTGTATCTTTAGGAGTACTGATTCAAACCCCATCAACGCAAGATCAGATTTATTTGTAGTGTATTCACTGTTAAAACTGAAGTTGTTGTTAATATATTGTTCTCCATTATCTTATAAGAATTAACTTGAATGTAATAACACTATAAATGAAGATGAACTGATTTTCTGCAATAGATAGTGCTACATACTAAACGTTCACAGAAACAATTTCGTACACGTTCGTAGGAAGATTTGTAAACGAAAGTTTGTACAAATGTATCTGCAGCTACAGACAGACAATTTTGATTTAATTAAGGGTGAAAAGTCAAGTTTGTACCGAACATAAACAATTATGTTAAACTATTATGAAAACAATTTCGTACTCTTTCATCTGCAAATTCATACTTCAAACAACGTTACTTATTTGTCATTAAGCAAAAAACAATTTCGACCTTAAATCTAATAATCGAATTTGAACTTCTCTTTTTTTTTTAACAAACTTAACTTCTTAAAGATACAACAGAAGCCAAAAAATTTTATGTCAAAAATTGTAGTGTAACCTTTGCAGCAGGCAGGTTATGATGAAAACAATTAAAATATTGTCAATTTAGTTAATATGTCACAGTAATGTAGCCTCATTTTTAAATACTTCTTAAATAAATATGATAAATATTTTGTAAAAATTTCGTCACATATTTGAAGTTTTTTCGAAATTCTCCTGACTGTAACGACTAACACTTTATATTAAAAAAAGGTACGAGTTAAATTTTATATTTTTATATTTAATTTATATAAATAAAAGTTTTTGCAACAGTCGTATAATATCTAAAGTATATAAAATTACTTGTATTAAACCTTGTAAGAGATTCCTCTGTAATGAGAAAGTTCATGACAATTTGCGCACAAGAAATGCTTTAATTTATTATAAAGGAATTTACTGTGATATTTTAGTTTCATTTGTTATTTTCTTAAATGAGAGAGGACGTCAATACGAGCAATCATTGAGCATATCAGTGTATAGACTCCATAACAACCTTTCTATACTTAAAAATAAATTTTATAAAAGTGGAAAGTAACATTCCCCCCCCACACACACACTATGTGCTAGCACATGTTTAGAAGCCTTTAGAACAAAAATCAGAGGTATATAAAATCGCCATACAATGTCCAGTTTATTCAATAAATTAAAATACTTATAAATTAAAACGAAAAAAAAATAGCTTCAGAATCTTGAGAACGGCTTGATTTTTCCCTTTAATAGTGATCATCTGTAAAAGAAAAAGAAACAAGATTACATATGAATAGAACAGACTCTTCTTTCCTTTCAATCACTTGCTTGTTCAGTTTGTTTATTTCTTGTTGCAGTTAAGTAATAATTAATGAGAAGCAGCCAGCTGAAACCTATTAAGATTCCGTGGAACTAAATCTCCTGTGCAGTTTCAAAATCAATGAAAAACCTAAACTTTTATGTTAGTGAATGCAAAAAATTATAAATTGGCATAAAATTCTCTGACAACAAAACATTTAATTAAATAATCCTAATTATTATAAGGATATATAAAATAGGCTCTAAACCCTTGACTAATTGTCATCATTAATTAACACTACTTAATATACGCAAACAAGGCGTTATTGTAATTAATTTACTTGTTGAGTTAACTTTGAAGAAGGACATAATATAATGAAAGAGTAGTTTAAAATTTGAAAAGCAAAACTCTTGGAAATTATAATTCCAGTTTTCCGAAATAAATTTCTCTCGAAATATTCAGTAATTTTAGATGAACTTCAGTTTTGATGCTGAGAAGGACTAACTCGATCATGTGATATTGGTTTGAGAACATAGGAAAACTTATACATGTCCATTGCATATCACTTTTATTGGAAAAAAGCAATGAAAAGACACTTACCGTATCCATTCGGGTATCCGTGGGGAGGTTTATATGCATCAGGATGGGATCCATGTGGGGGCTTATATCCACCATTATTGGATCCGTGTGGGGGCTTATATCCACCATTGTAGGATCCGTGTGGGGGCTTATATCCACCATTATGGGATCCGTGTGGGGGCTTATATCATCAGGATGGGATCCATGCGGGGGCTTATATCCACCATTATGGGATCCGTGTGGGGGCTTATAATCATCAGGATGGGATCCGTGTGGGGGCTTATATCCACCATTATTGGATCCGTGTGGGGGCTTATATCCACCTTTGTAGGATCCGTGTGGGGCTTATATCCACCTTTGTAGGATCCGTGTGGGGGCTTATATCCACCATTATTGGATCCGTGTGGGGGCTTATATCCACCATTGTAGGATTCGTGTGGGGTCTTATATCCACCATTTTTAGGTCCGTGTGGGGGCTTATATCCATCAGGATGGGATAAGTGTGGGGGCTTATATCCACCATTTTTAGGTCCGTATGGGGGCTTATATCCATCAGGATGGGATCCGTGTGGGGGCTTATATCCATCAGGATGGGATCCGTGTGGGGGCTTATATCCACCATTTTTAGGTCCGTGTGGGGGCTTATATCCAGTTGGATGGGATACGTGTGTTGATGTTACGGTATGTGTATGTCCATGGTCACCTGTAAATAAAAATGATTCTTTCTTCCAGATTATTTATTACTTTTATTTGTAAAGTTTACATTTAATAATGAACCAAGAAATCCGTGGATTTGAGTGACGTTCATATTTAATCTAAATCAAAGAAATTTTAGGAAATTGATGAAATATAAAAAGTAAAGTAAAAAACAGAATTTCTTTAGTAAGTCAGATCATTAAAATTTATTAAAAAAGGCTTATGGTTAAACGAGTAAGAATTAATAATTAAAATAATATTCCTTCAAAAACACAATAAAATATACATTTCTGCAAAGTTTCCTGAAGTTTTCTTTTCATAAAAGAACATTTTTCAATTTTCTTGTGAATAATTTTTTAATACTTACCGTCTGCAGAAACTGCAAAAATGGCACACGCAATGACCACGAGTTTCAACTGAAAGAGAGCAAGTTATGTGTATATACTATATATATATATATATATATATATATATATATATAAGGGTGTGTGTGTGTGCGTATATATATATATATTACTTACATATTATTATATATTTTATTATTTCTATTATTTCTATTATTATATATATATATTATATATTATATATATTAATGCTATTATTATTATTATCATTATTTATCTATTATTATATATATTATTATTATTTTATTATTATTATTATTATTATAATATATATTATCATTATTATTATTTCATTATTTATATATTATATTATTTATATTATTATTATTATATTAATGCTATTATTATTATTATCATTATTATTATTATATTATATTATTATTATATTATTATTATTATTATTATTAATGCTATTATTATTATTATTACCATTATTATTATTATGATTACTATTATTATTATATTATTATTATTATTATTTCTGGGGAACGTCAGATAAAATTACAAAATGTCTGAATTTGTACTTATATAAATATATACATACTCCTCAGCATCTCATATTCCATTACTTTCCAATCAGAACCATTTCCCGTCCCATTCGCAGCCCCAAAGTGGGAGTGGTCAAAATAGGAATTCTAGATGTGATAAAACTGATTTCTTATTTGGGGAAAGGTAAGTGTGAATACACGCAAGTACACAAGTATTTTCTATGAAAAACCCAAATGAAAGTTGGGACTCCAACAACCCAAATGAAAGTTGGGACTCCTACATCTGGAATGGAAATGTATCCATTTTATAATTATTTGCTTTGAGATTCCCACTTTTGGATTCCTCGTTCAGGGACGAAGAATCAAATGCGAATAACGGAGATTACGAAGATTCACTCACATTCAATTTCGGATTAGTTCGTTATATTTTTAAATGAGAATAACACCATTTAGAGTTACACATATTAACATTTAACATATAAATCTTAAATCAAACAATTGACTAAGCTATAAAAGCTAATGATGAGAACAACATCTTTAACGGCCAAACATTATTTCCTTTAATTATACCGACACCAAATTAAGTGACACGATAATAAGCTGTTGTAACGAGTAATAATGTTAAATTGGCCACAATTCTATATTTTCAATTCAGTAAAAACAAATGAAAGCAACAAACCATTTTAAGATATTTTAAATTTATTTATCAAGCGCTTGAAAACAACTGAAGGCACTTTGGTCTATCCCCGTTTATATATGTTCTCTATGAACTCATTCAACATTCGAATTTCTTCAGTTCACACAAAATGTCCTTCAAACCAGTTTCGAAATTAATATTAAAAAATAGTTTTTATAGTGAACTTTTCACTTAATATAGCCTTTATAAGGAACTAAGTTTTAAGCATATTGTTATTGTGAAGACCTTTTTCGTGTAAGGTTCTTTGTTTGCTCGGCCATGACGTCAGATCTGCACCACCAAAAAATATTTCGTAGAAGGGAAATACCATGTTCCTACGTAAAACTTAAGGAAATTGATGTGCCCTTTGAATCGCTCGAAAGCAAAAAATTTACATTCCTCATGAATAGCAGGTTTAATTACACTTAATCTACTTTCCTCCTCTCTCTCTCTCTCTCTCTCTCTCTCTCTCTCTCTCTCTCTCTCTCTATATATATATATATATATATATATATGATGAATAAAACCACGAAGGAAAAAGAAACACAAAGCGGTGCTCAAGCGCTTTCGTCTGATGACATCCTCAGGAACACTGGTTTCTTTTTCCTTCGTGGTTTTATTCATCATAAATATTTTTCACGTGTCACTTTCGTGAAATAATTTTCATATATATATATATATATATATATATATATATATATATGCACTAAAATCACAGAATAACACGTGATCTTATTAATAAGCAAACAACCACAGGGAAAAGGAAACACGAAGTCCGAGTCCGATGATGTGAATATATTACGAAAGCGCTCGGACTTCGTGTTTCCTTTTACCTGTGGTTGTTTGCTTATATATATATATATATATGTGTGTGTGTGTGTGTGTGTGTGTGTGTGTGTGTGTGTGTTATATATATATATATATATATATATATATACCGTATATATATAGTAGTTGTGGTTAAAAGTTGGAATGAAACGGTTATTTGAAATTACATTTTTAAGTCATGATCCAACCCAAATTACAGGTTTTGACTTTTGTCACTAAAAAATAACCTTGGTCCGTTGTTCAGTGGTCCAATCAACATATTTCTCTGCAAAGGTGTCACTTTTGTTATTTATTGAAGAATAGACTTTCGCTGGGCTTTTTGCGACTAAATTACTCTCATCCTGAAGCTTCCTTGGAAATTTTGTTCCATATTGACGTGTGTACATGTGGACATGTGGACACTGGTGATAAAAGGTTGATTTTACCTTCCTTCTGATCGTATGATCATTGCGTTCAGTCGTTATTCTTGGTTTGTTGAATATTCTTCTTGCCTTGTACTCTCCAGCATCTAAAACCTTCGTTTTGATCTTGCATTGTCTTCACCGAGATATTTGAAGTTGGGAATTCATTCCCACGAGTTAGAGAAATGATCACAAATTTACAACTTTTCCTCATGCTAAACCAATGAAACTAATATCAAACTCATAGTAGTGTCAACAGAAAAATTTATTACAAATTGCGATAACATTTGTCAACAGAGCATTAAGTTTAAGAATATTTGGTACTGCAGTTTTGAAGAAACATGATGAAAACAATAAATTAATTAATTAAAATTATTAAAATTAATATCATTAAAAGAAGTGAGTTTTGTATATCAAATGAAATGAGTTATATTTTATGTTATTACTTAAAAATTGTTGAAGATATACAGAATAATGTTTAAATTCTTCCTTTTTCAAAACACTTTCAAATTTTGATGCTGTTATTCCTACTCACATCTGCAGTTCACATGTGCGAATGTTCGGAGTGAGAATAACGAATCCGAAAAAAAAAAAAAGAGTTTTCTGATTTGGGACAGATTGGAAGAGACACTGAAGGAAATGCGAGTTCGGAGAAAGTAGTTTGTATAAAAAATTTGACTTAACCCTTTAACCTCTTATGGACGACCGGGTCGAGTTTGTACCGTTTCAAATACACGCATCGATAACTTAACCCTACCAAAAATTCCGGCGTTAAAGGGTTAAGGACTGAAGGTACAAATTGTTAACGTTTCAAATACAAACATTCATAACTTAACCCTACAAAAAATTCAGGGCTTAAAGGGTTAAAGTGAGAAGTTTTACAGCTGGAATGAGAATGGATCGATTTGAAATTGCCTTCACTCTCGGACTTCTCATTCTTGCACGAAAAAGGAAGTCGGAATTACGTTGAGTGCAAAGGGACCGTTTGATTTTCATCACTTTGAGGATAAAAACCATTCTTGTAGTAATTTATTTACCATCTATTGATACGTACACTGTAAAAAATTTCCCGTATAGGAATCCCATTAAATTTGAAGGGAAAAAGTGCGACGTTTTCCCTTCGAATTTTCCCTTGAATATCGTAAAAGGCAGCCGACGGGAATTCTTTCTTAATGGCCTCACCGTTCCGTGTGAAAGAGCTAGGCATAGAGTGTTTGCAAGATAATGAAGGAAAATAAATAGACTAACAAAAGATTATAATTGCGTTTATTATTTAAACATTCCAGAAAATACTGAGAGAACAAGTTTCTCTTCATCAGGAAGGTTCTTTCATAACAAGTGTCAAAACAGCAATTTTACCTTTAAAAACAAATTATGTCACGCACATAATGCAGTATTTCGGTATTGTTCGAAATTTTTATCTCTTCCTTTATCAGTATTGTTCAGTTTATCTCTCAATCAAGTTCATCCCTCAATTCATCCCTCAGATGTATTAAAATAAATGAAAGAGTTTGTTCAGTATTCAATCAGGAGAGGAGACAAGTTACTACCTACACAATATCTGTTTTACCTACATTAAGAAAGATATTTGAAAAACTTGTGCAAACATATCTCTAAAGTAATTTGAAGAAAGTAACCTTTTCCTTACGTACGTATTTTGGTTTTAGGAAGGGCCACAAAATAAGCTACGCAACTTCAACTGTATTAGACGTATTATATAAAAACCTTAATAATAAAACGTCCTCAGTTTCCTTGTTAATAGACCTCTCCAAAGACTCCGATACGATCTTCCACGACACACCTTTTTCTAAATTATCTCATTATAGGAAAAGGTATGTTGCATTAAATTGGTTCAAGGCATATTTGTGTAAGAGAACTCAATGCTTCAAACAAAATAACATTATTACCTCCGGACTAAAAAAATTATACATGGAGTTCCGCAAAGAAGATTTCTGGGTCCCTTTTAAAAATAATAGGCCTATATATGTATATATGTGACTTTCATAATTCTCATGATGGGAGAGGCTTTTAATATGCGGATGATACTTCCCTGACATAGCCAAACAGCGACCTTGCATTCCGTAGTGGAATTGTAAATAGAAATATCGCCTATGACTTGCTGAAGGCCAGCAAATTATACTTAAATAAAAATAAAACAAACTTTTTGTTATTCACTAAAAAGAAAAATAATACCAGAATTCAATATAATTATTCGCTTGCAGACAGTATTGCATGTTACTGACAGAAAAATAAAAGTTGCTTTCATGACGAAACTATCTTTTCCGTAAATATTGAAAACAAAGTCTATAAACTTTCAAAATTCTCTTTTACTCCAACAAAATTACATTTTCTACCTACAAATCTACTAAAAGTCTCTCCAAGTCTCGCATATTACTGTACATATAGGGGTACATGTACGCCTTTAATCATAAATTTAACGACAATTTGAAAAAAAATAAACCAAAGTAATTATTATGTTCACGTTTCAGAAATCTTTAAAGCAGTTGCGTATATTTAAAATTAAAACATATCTGAAGGGCAAATATGTTCCATAATTACAATAAGTGGGAGGTAAACATGTGCTTTGTAGTTAAAATTTAAGGGTTTAATCTGGACTCTTTAAAAACACCGTAAGTTGGGATTATTTTTTTCCATTAGTTATTTTTTTATGACTTTAAAAATTTGGTATTTTCAGGATTCCGATTTTGAGAAAATTGGACGTGAAAATTCAATTGCCCGTAAATTCAATTGCCTGTAAATTCTTTTGCAACCATTCAATTTTAGTGCACATTGGTATGAAATAAGACCCTTATATTAAGCAAATTTTAATAAGTTTCAATAAAATCGCTAGAAAAGTTTTGGTTAGAACGATTTGAAATAGACAGGTCAAACTTCTGAATCCCGTACACTTTCTTCAATAAATTCCAAGTTTTCAACGTCATTAAATATTTTCTATAGAATTGGTGGCATTAAAACTTAGTAAAAAAGAATATAATTATGTCATAGCGAAGGTATCCTGCATGTTTCACAGAAATCATATGGATATGAATGGATAGATTTATAAAAGAATATATTTATAACTAGAGATATTTGAATTTCATTGTTCAGAAATAGGGTCCCATATACATATAACATTTTTTATTTACTTATTTATCCTCCCACCCCCCAAAAAAAAAAAAATACACGCATCAATGTCAATTACAGTTTTCCTTTAAACATTCAGAATAGAACGAACAGAAACGGACAAAATTCTTAAAAATTTCTGAACTTTGAAAAATGATGGTACTAAAAAGAATTTAAAACAGTTACATCCGATTATATACAGGGTGTTTCACAACCGGTCTGCCATACTTTGGGGGTGGGGGGGATTTAGGGGGTGATATCGAGTAAAAACGTTAATACAACATAGGTACTATTTCCACAACTGAATTCTTCCTATTCTTTTAACATTCTTGGCGTTTCCTTTTCTCTTGATCTTTCATGGAAAGAACACATATACTCTTCCCGCCTCTTACTGACTGCCTTCAATCCCTCTTTCTTCGCCACAATGTTGCCTCCCTCTCTTTACTATCGCTATTATAACGGACACTGCTCTTCTGAACTTTCTAACTGCATACCTCTTCCTTTAAGGAGAGCACGCAGCACCAGACTTTCGACACTTTCTCATTCCTTTTCTGTCCAACTCTCTAACGCAAGGATTAATCGATATTTTCAATCTTTCATCTACTCAACCGGTGAACTGTGGAACAATCTTCCTCACTCCACCTTTACCCTTGTCTATGACCTCCAATCTTTCAAACACAGAGTGTCTAGGCATCTCGAAAACCCTGCACCTTAATTTTGCCTGTCTTCTTCTTCTAATAGGGGGGGGGGCCACTTTTGCGGGCATTCGCTCTTGGTCCCTGCTTCGTGCATAAAGAACTCGATCGAATTAATGTAAACTACATTAACTGCCAATCCATTCCACGAATTAATTATACGATACAAGAGAAATGCTTAGCTTAATTAGAATTAAAATTTTTATCTACAAATTTCAGACCATTACAGCGAGTTCTATCTGCATTTCTGAAGGTGAAATATTTTTCGGCGTCAACATTATCAAAACCTTTAATCATTTTAAACACCTAAATTAAATCTCCTCGAATTCGCCTTTCTTACAAGTGATAATAAATTTAACGCTTCTAAATAGGCAGCGTATGATTTGTTTCTAAGTCTAGGAATCATTTCAGTAGCCCGTCGCTGCACTTTCTCCATTCTGTCTATATCCTGTCGTAAATATGGGAACCAGAACTGAAAGTAGTATTTCAGATGGGGGCGTACTAAAAAATTATACTCGTATAATGTTAGCATTGTTTTTTTGGACTTAAATTCCAATGATCTACCAACAAATCCAAAGATTCTATATTTGTTTTTCTAACCACTTCCATACATTGCTCGGTCCTATTCAAAGGAGTGACATAACGAAGGAGTGACATAACAAAGGAGTGACAAATCGGAGATAAAATTCAAAGGAGTGACATAACAAAGGAGTGACAAATCGGAGATAAAATTCAAAGGAGTGACACGAAAATACCAACAAAGAAGAAGAAAGAACAAATCCAGAGGGAAGAGAGGCTTGCAACTGTTAGGTTAGGTTAGGTTAGGTTGGGTTAGGTTAGGTTAGGTTTCTAGTTTTTTAATAAAATCTTAATTTTAACAATTCTAAAAATTTTGTTTTTTTAAATAAAATTTTAATAATTTACTCCTTTGAATTTTAGCTCCGATTTGTCACTCCTTTGTTATGTCACTCCTTCGTTATGTCACTCCTTCGTTACGGTATTTATGTCACTCCTTTGTTATGTCACTCCTTTGAAATGTCACTCCTTCGATACAGACCCACATTGCTTACTCGGTTTAAGAGTGTCGGCAACAATAATACCTAAATTTTCTCTTCAGTAACACTCGTTAGCGTTTTATTGCGCATAGAATACTTTTCTTTAACATTGTTTCAACCGATACGCAACGTTTTACACTTATCTACGAGTATATTAAAGTTATTGGCCAAATTTCTGCCCGTTCGAGTATCTTATTAATATCTTCTTCAATCTGCAGACGTTCTGCCGCTGATTTTGTGTGTCCCCCTAGTTTAGTATTATCTGCAAATTTTGAAAGTATACTATTAATTCCTATATCGATGTCATTGCTGTGCCTAATAAAAAGAACTGATCCCAGAACTGGCCCTTGAGACACGAAGCTAGTTAAATTCCTCTAATTAGACTCTTTGCCATTAATGACCACTTTTGTTTGCGTCCGTTTAGCCAATATGGAAAGTGAACATATTTCAGAAAGAAATCGTACTCTTCAATAAAGTGGAAATTCTTACACTTATTTAGTGGTGGAATTATGAAATGATCTATTGAATGAATCAAAATTACTCAATGTTCACTCGCCTTTCATAAAGCAATTAAAATGTAACATAAATTCCAAAGTTACGGAAAATGCTTAACTAGGAAATAATAATGGTAATTATGAGGATGATGGTAGTAATGAGTAGTATAGCCGCAAAAGGGTAGAGTGCAGGAATGTTGCAATGTTGGAAGAGATAATGATCAAATGTTGCAAAGGGGGATGGGGTGTTGCGACAACTCAATGTTGCAAAGGGGTGGTATGCAGCAACTCAATGTTGCAAAGGGGTTGGGGGTATGCAACAACTCAATGTTGCAAAATGGGATGGGGGGATGCTGCAGGTGCAACAAGGGGTCATGAAACTTGGAGGCGGCGTTATCCCCCAAGAGAAGGAAAGGAGAAGGAGAGAAAGGAGGAGAGGTGTTCACCTGGCAGGAGCCAAGTGCATAATAAGACTTCAGCCGAGTAGGCGTTGTCTTATAGGCTCCAAATCAGCCAGTTGGCTTAGAAGGAGCCAAGGGGGGAGGAGTACACCTGAAGGGGGAGAGGGGAGGGATCTTCGGGAGGAGAAGGAAGGATGACCTACCCCCAAAGGGGTTGCCTTAGCCTAAGAGTGAAAGGATAGACGGAGGATGACTTTGGTGGGACAAGGTGGGAGGTCCTAACCCCCCAAAGGGAAACTAAGCTAAGTCTTAACCTAAGAAGGGAAGGAGAGAGTTCTTTATTCGGCCGAAGTTCGCATCAAACTACCAGCTCCGAAGCCAAGCGGGTCTTATATAGATGATGGTTGAGTTGCCAGATACCATTTTAATTGTACAGGTATACATTATTAGGGTGAGTTGCTAGACACCATTTTAATTCGTTACCAAAGCATACAGACTTAAAATCGAAATTGACAAAAAGAAAATGATTATTAATTAAATAAATAGAATTTGCCTTCTACTGCACAAAAATAATATAATACGTGTTAACCCCCCCTTTTATGGCCCTTTTTCGGTTCGGATTCGACGGGGTGTTCTGGTTACGGGTGCAAGCAACGGATATTTCTTCTGTTACTTTTCTTCTATAATTTTTCTAATTCTTTCTCTGATACTTTATAACTTATCGACTTTACTAAGTTCCTCTGACGATAGCCCAACTCGAGGGGGAAAATAAAAAGTTTCTCTTACTGTAAATTTACTTCTTAAAAATATACAAGTACTGCTCTGAATTTACAGGGGTAGAGGTTCGACCTCTTTCGACCATAGCTCAGGCCGGAATCTAAAAATATTAAGGAGGCAAGGGGCCTCCGCCCCTCCCCGCAGCGAAGCTGCTAACAAGGGGAGTCTCTTAGCAGTTACCAAAGCAGAGTCTCGTAATGAAGTGTTCTTCATTTTACAAATACATGTATAAAATATGCCTGAATGTTGGGGGATGGCAGTTGGAGGTTAAGTTTCCCCCCTTTTAAACACGATCAGGTGTTTGAAAGTTTCCAAATAAAAATAAAAAAAATAAATAAAAATAAAAACTAATCTTATTTTTTTTTGCCACGTCTTCATTTCTGAAGGCGATAGATATCATTTCATAAAGTCATTACATTCAATTATAGTTTCATTGAAGTACATTACGTCGTTTACCATTCTTACAGTGTTTATATATATATATATATATATATATATTTATATATATATATATATATATATATGGTTAGATTATATGGTTAGATTATATGGTTAGATTATATGGTTAGATTATATGGTCAGATTATATGGTTAGATTATATATGGTTATTATATATGGGTATTAGTACAGCACAAGTACATGAGACATGACAAGATAATTTATATACAACATAATATGTTATATTACATTTTTAATATGTTATGAATTTGGATCAGAGCGAAAGATGTTGTTTATCTTAGAAACGTTCAATTCTGCTGTGATTCGCGAATTCGACCACTCAACTACTGTAAGCCTAATATTGAATATCTTGAGGGTGAACGCACTTAAAAATAAAAAAAATAAAAAAATACATGTGGACGTATTTTACATGTAAGTAACAGAATAGGTTGTGTGCGTAATATAGACGCGCGTAAAATATGGACTGATAGGTTGATAGGTATCAGTAGACAATAGGTAGGAAACAACATAAATAATGATGTATAGAGAATGAAGTTTTTTTTCTTTTTATTATTATTATTATTATTATTATTCTTATTAAGGAATTTACCATACATTCAATACGGAAGATGTCCAAATACTAAACACGTGATTCAGTGTTCAAGGTATGGAAAACGTGAAAAGAATTAAGTTACTTTATGACGTCATAGTTATTGAATTTGCACGTATAATACAAATCATTATTAGGAAGATTTACAAGAACGAATTAGAGACAAGAGTGGGTATTAATGACTAAGAAGTACAACTGCGGGTTCCAATCCTGTTATATGCAATGTGTATGCATAATCTAGGGACGAGGGTAAGATGCAAGACAATCATAATTAATTAATAACTTCTACAACAAATGAAAATGGATACGACTAAACCATAGGTATGGTAGATCGTAGGGTTTTGACACGATCAAAAATAGGAAGCCACAAGTAAAATTATTATCCAAACTCGCGTTAAGCGATTTTGGTTCTTATGTAAAAATGAATATTGATTATTCATTTCATTTTTACATTGCTCTCCCCTTTAAAAAAAACAACGATATTTATACAATAATCTAATAGGGTACCATTAATACAATACAAATGAGAAAATAACATCCTAACTACTTCAAGTTAGATGACGAATTTTTTTCTTTACATTACAAATTTTTATACAGAGCAAGTGAGTTATTATATAATAAAAAAAATTCAAAGATTAATACTTCAATTTTAGACAAACAATTGCGCTAGACAAAGAAAGATATTGTTAAATTTTTTTACAAAATTTTTATTTTTCTGTGGGAAAAAATTATGTACATAATGAATACTAGGTAAAAGGAAAAAAATATAAATTATTTTCCAAAGTTACCCTGATCGTGCAGTCTATAACTAATTTTATTGACTATTGTAGGTAAAAATCGAATTATGTAACGGATGATGTATAGACCTGTGGTCTAGTGTGTATGTGTGTGTATTAGATACAAAGTGTGTATCTTATAAATTTGAGGGATAGATTAGCGGAGAGGATTCTTAAATTAACTGAATAAACGCCTGAGCAAAAATTTATATATAGTAAGCAAAAATGCGTAGGACTATATAAATAGCATAGTTAGCACTTTCACGCTATGAAATAGTTTATTGTGACATCCAATGATTTTAGCATAAGGTTTGTATGTATATATATATATATATATATATATATATATATATATATATATATATATATAGTGCGCATACATGCGTGTGTATGTGTAGGGATTTGGGAGGTTTTTGAATTAACAAAGTTTAAAAATAATGTATAATAATTTAAGATGGGTTTTAGGGTTATAAAATCTTTTGAGTCAATTATTGTTGTTATTATTATCATTATTATTATTATTATAAAATCCTTTAAGTTCAAGGTAGTATTTAAGTATTTAATTAAATCAGTTCCACGTATTAAGGTAATACAAAGAAATGTACTTAGAGGACTTACAATTGATGAAAGTAAATCTCACGGTTTAAAAATTGAATTTTTGAAGATGGAATTAAATTCGACTAGTAACATTCCTAGCTATATATGAACTATATAAACATTAACCAGAAGTATCGGTACGATAATTGAATTAAGAAAGTTAAGAATACAAATTAAAAATATAAATCAATTTATGCATTTTAATGAGCTAAACATAATTTTATAATATTCTTAAAAATAAGAATAAATCGAACCTTAGATGAGTTTCGGCCAAGAATAAAAAGTGTTATTGAAATGGAAGGAAAGCATTTCGAACAATCTTTTCTTTTAATAATTTCAGGTAAATTTTACATTAAAAATTATTTTTTTATATACTAAAAAAAATATTAAAAAGGTTTAATAATTTTTTGCATGTTAAGTAGAAAAATCATACTCTTTCGTTGAATGTTGATAGAATTTGAATTATTTGATATTTTAGTCTGAAAACTTGTTTGCATATGATAAATACATATGTTTTATTGTGTAGAAGTTTTATTAAAATTAAATGACAAAAAAGAATAAACACAACTGAAATTTAGGGCCATGTGCGGTCCTACGGGTAAATTTCCCGACCATACAGAGCAAGATAAATTAGGTACATGATCGATTAATTATTACACTATTTCTGTCATCATATAATCGCAATAATTATAAAACTCGTTACCAACATTTGTAAAAACGGTTTTGGTTGCCAACAATAAAATATGTCATTTTACCTATATATTTTTATACGCAACAATGGCATGAAAAAGAAGACAAATCGGTCCATTTCCTTCTTACAACAAAACAAAGAAAGGTTAACTAAAGACGCAACCCGGTCAATTCAGGTTGAATTAAATTATCTTTACAAAAAAAAAAGGTTGAATTAAATTCTTAAATTACATTTTCTTAAATTAAATTCTCTTATCTTACAAAGAAAAAGTTGAATTCAATTGACTGCATTGAAATGACTTGGGACTTAAAAACTGACTTCTTAAAAACTAACTGCTTCAAAACTAACTGCTTCAAAACTAACTGCTTCAAAACTAACTGCTTCAAAACTAACTGCTTCAAAACGAACTGCTTCAAAACGAACTGCTTCAAAACGAACTGCTTCAAAACGAACTGCTTCAAAACGAACTGCTTCAAAACGAACTGCTTCAAAACGAACTGCTTCAAAACTGGGGCGGTTGTCCCTCTTGGATGCAACCTATTGACTTGACCTCTTATCAAGTATTTCTATAAATCTCTGGGGCGGTTGTCCCTTTTGGCGCAACCTTCTGACTTGACCTCTTATCAAGTATTTCTATAAATCTCTGGGGCGGTTGTCCCTTTTGGCGCAACCTTCTGACTTGACCTCTTATCAAGTATTTCTATGTCTCTGGGGGCGGTTGTCCATCTTGGCGCAACCTTCTGACTTGACCTCTTGTCAAGTATTTCTATAAATCTCTGGGGCGGTTGTCCCTTTTGGCGCAACCTTCTGACTTGACCTCTTATCAAGTATTTCTATGTCTCTGGGGGCGGTTGTCCATCTTGGCGCAACCTTCTGACTTGACCTCTTGTCAAGTATTCTGAAACTATCTGACTTGAACGCTTGTCAAGTATTCTGAACTGTAACTTGAACTCTTATCAAGTATTCTTGAAACTTAACTGTCTAACTTGAATGCTTGTCAAGTATTCTGAAACTTAAACTATCTAACTTGAACGCTTGTCAAGTATCTTTATAAATCTCTGGGGTTTGGTTGTCCCTTTTGGATGCAACCAACTGAAAACTGATTTGCAACTTATTTGCAAATAAAACTGACTCAAAACTACTTCGAGTATCTTTATAAATCTCTGGGGTTTGGTTATCCCTTTTGGATGTAACCAACTGAAAACTGATTTGCAACTTATTTGCAAATAAAACTGACTTGCAACTTATTTGCAACGAAAACTGACTTCAAAACTGACTTGCAACTTATTTGCAACGAAAACTGACTTCAAAACTGACTTGCAACTTATTTGCAACGAAAACTGACTTCAAAACTGACTTGCAACTTATTTGCAACTAAAACTGACTTCAAAACTGACTTGCAACTTCTTTGCAACTAAAACTGACTTCAAAACTTCTTTGCAACTTCTTTGCAACTAAAACTGACTTCAAATATCTCTCTAAATCTATAAACTCTCTATAAACACTCTCTCTCTTAATTTGCAAATCAATTCAATTCAGTAATTGAAAAAAATTTGCAAACAAAAATATAAAATGTAAACAACATTTCACTCTGGTATTATAATGTTTGGTACATAAAATAAAATTATTCTATACTGAATATAACAGTGAAAATAACTGAAATTAACTCTCTTTTGAAATTAACTCTCTTTTGAAATTAACTCTCTTTTGAAATTAACTCTCTTTTGAAATTAACTCTCTTTTGAAATTAACTCTCTTTTGAAATTAACTCTCTTTTGAAATTAACTCTCTTTTGAAATTAACTCTCTTTTGAAATTAACTCTCTTTTGAAATTAACTCTCTTTTGAAATTAACTCTCTTTTGAAATTAACTCTCTGTTACAATTAACTCTCTGTAACACTAAGAAAAATGTATCACTAGTGTCTGAAATGTTCACTGTGTTTCTTGTAAATTCTGACTTAATACTCATTATTAACTGTTAATAATACTGACTTTTCAAGTGTTTATAAATTACTTAAGAAAACAAAATGTACTTAACAAAATTTTCTATGGGGAAATCCTTGAGACGTGTCCTGAAGACGTCTTGTTGGCTACTTCTTCTTGGATGAAAACTAGGCGTGGAGAACTTGGAGTCGTGACACACCGGTCAAGGGTGGATGTTACGAACTAGAAGTCGTGACACGCCGGTCAAATGGTTTTATCCTGATAAATCTTCTTTTATAAATCTTCTTTTATAAGTCTTCTTTTATAAGTTTTCTTTTATAAGTCTTCTTTTATAAGTCTTCTTTTATAAGTCTTCTTTTATAAATCTTCTTTTATAAATCTTCTTCTTTTATAAATCTTCTTCTTTTATAAATCTTCTTCTTTTATAAATCTTCTTCTTTTATAAATCTTCTTTTATAAATCTTCTTTTATAAATCTTCTTTAATAAATCTTCTTCTTATCCTGGTAAAGGGTCGCCAGCTGTTAACCCCCCCTTTTATGGCCCTTTTTCGGTTCGGATTCGACGGGGGGGTTCTGGTTACGGGTGCAAGCAACGGATATTTCTTCTGTTACTTTTCTTCTATAATTTTTCTAATTCTTTCTCTGATACTTTATAACTTATCGACTTTACTAAGTTCCTCTGACGATAGCCCAACTCGAGGGGGAAAATAAAAAGTTTCTCTTACTGTAAATTTACTTCTTAAAAATATACAAGTACTGCTCTGAATTTACAGGGGTAGAGGTTCGACCTCTTTCGACCATAGCTCAGGCCGGAATCTAAAAATATTAAGGAGGCAAGGGGCCTCCGCCCCTCCCCGCAGCGAAGCTGCTAACAAGGGGAGTCTCTTAGCAGTTACCAAAGCAGAGTCTCGTAATGAAGTGTTCTTCATTTTACAAATACATGTATAAAATATGCCTGAATGTTGGGGGATGGCAGTTGGAGGTTAAGTTTCCCCCCTTTTAAACACGATCAGGTGTTTGAAAGTTTCCAAATAAAAATAAAAAAAATAAATAAAAATAAAAACTAATCTTTTTTTTTTTTGCCACGTCTTCATTTCTGAAGGCTATCATGATATCATTTCATAAAGTCATTACATTCAATTATAGTTTCATTGAAGTACATTACGTCGTTTACCATTCTTACAGTGTTTTATATATATATATATATATATATATATATATGGTTAGATTATATGGTTAGATTATATGGTTAGATTATATGGTTAGATTATATGGTCAGATTATATGGTTAGATTATATATGGTTATTATATATGGGTATTAGTACAGCACAAGTACATGAGACATGACAAGATAATTTATATACAACATAATATGTTATATTACATTTTTAATATGTTATGAATTTGGATCAGAGCGAAAGATGTTGTTTATCTTAGAAACGTTCAATTCTGCTGTGATTCGCGAATTCGACCACTCAACTACTGTAAGCCTAATGTTGAATATCTTGAGGGTGAACGCACTTAAAAATAAAAAAAATAAAAAAATACATGTGGACGTATTTTACATGTAAGTAACAGAATAGGTTGTGTGCGTAATATAGACGCGCGTAAAATATGGACTGATAGGTTGATAGATATCAGTAGACTATAGGTAGGAAACAACATAAATAACGATGTATAGAGAATGAAGTTTTTTTTCTTTTATTATTATTATTATTATTATTATTATTCTTATTAAGGAATTTACCATACATTCAATACGGAAGATGTCCAAATACTAAACACGTGATTCAGTGTTCAAGGTATGGAAAACGTGAAAAGAATTAAGTTACTTTATGACGTCATAGTTATTGAATTTGCACGTATAATACAAATCATTATTAGGAAGATTTACAAGAACGAATTAGAGACAAGAGTGGGTATTAATGACTAAGAAGTACAACTGCGGGTTCCAATCCTGTTATATGCAATGTGTATGCATAATCTAGGGACGAGGGTAAGATGCAAGACAATCATAATTAATTAATAACTTCTATAACAAATGAAAATGGATACGACTAAACCATAGGTATGGTAGATCGTAGGGTTTTGACACGATCAAAAATAGGAAGCCACAAGTAAAATTATTATCCAAACTCGCGGTAAGCGATTTTGGTTCTTATGTAAAAATGAATATTGATTATTCATTTCATTTTTACATACGTACAATCGTCAAAATATTAGTTCAGACGAAATATACACACACACAAATAAGCAACTTTCTCCTTAACTTATATATATATATATATATATATATATATATATATAAAACGGATTTTCACCTTAAAGTGAATTAAAACAATATTAACAATTCACTAAACAATTGGCTTAGCAAAAGAAATCGTTCCATTAACATTCTCAAATCTATACACACACACACAAACACACACACACACACACACACACCTCTGTATATATTATGTGAATGAACGTCAGAAAAAATGCCAAAAGTATATTAATTTAAAACAAATGAATTTTCTCCTTTTAAGAGAATCAATTATTAAAACCAATATTAACAATATAAGAATTTAATTATTAAACGCCGTTTTATTTACTTTCTTTGTTATTAAAATGAATCCAAAATATTAACTCTTAGAACATTTCGTTCAGACGAGTAGGAAACTGAAGCAGGAACGAATCACACCTGTTTACCCCGAGGCCTTTTTGAAAGGTACGTTCGGACGCGAAGGAATTTGGGTCAACTTACTCTCAAAGACACACTGCGTTTACCTCCTTGTAAATAAAAAAAAAAGTTTTTATTAAATGCATTGATTATTTCTCTTTACTTGCAAATTTGTGTGGCATCATCTTCTAGATAACATCTCTGTTATTGAATTGGAAAGATATATTATTATTATGCATTTTTCAAAATTAACACACACACACACACACACACACAATTATATTAAATAATAAACAGCAAAAGAAATAAACACATTAACTGTGTCTATTTTCTTTTGGCAAACGTTTCTTATATATCAAAAACAGAAAAAAAATATTACGTACATTTGATATTATTTCATGTCATTTCACTTCATTTCACTAATCTCATATCATTTCACTCATCTCACTTACTTTCAGCTTCTCTGGAAAAAAAAAAATCTGACAAGACGAGTCTCGCGCTAACCACAGTGACCACAAGCTAACCTTTTTTCCAACCAACTCGAGAAAACCTCGCCTGACTCCAAATGTTAATATTATTATTGGTATTACTTCTACAATGAAATACACGCTTCACTTTCGAAGCGAAGAAAATAAAAAATGTTTTATACTTTATCAACTTTGTTGATTTCTGATAATTATGATTTTGATAACTAAGTTTTTTCAAAATTACGCATGTACTCTGAAAGTACTAACAATTGAATGTAATTACGTGTTTTCTGCATAAACGTCTGCAGAAAGATATGAGATCGAGGGTTCGACTCCCAATTACCAGACGCGTATCTCTCACGATTCCTAGTTAATGTTTTCAATGATGTAATTACATGTTTTCTCTATAAACATCTGCAAAAAGAACAGCTTCAGAGTTCATTTACACCATGCGTACACTTATCTCGTGTACACAGTTAGTGGGAAATAAAACGTACCAATGAAACTATAGAATCATTTTAAATACAGAATTCATTCACGCCAGGCGTACACCTATCTCGTATATATATATATATATAGAAAGAGAGAGAGAGAGTTTTGATCATTCTTTTTTTTTTTTAATAAATAAAGGAATGGATATATATATATATATATATAATATATATATAGAAAGAGAGAGAGAGTCTTGTTCATTCTTTTCTTTTTTTAAATAAATAAAGGAATGGATATATATATATATATATATATATATATATATATATATATATATAATATATATATTAGTGATGGATCGAATAACCGCAACCGCAACCGCAACCGCACTACAACCGCACAAAAATTCACAACCGCAACCGTAACCGCAACCGCCGTTCCATAAGTGCGGTTGCGGTTGTAAAAGCTTAGTTAATTTTAATTTTAGGTTAATTAGAAATATTTCTTTTTTTAAAAAGAAAATGATGGGTCTCCCTATGCGTGGAGCGGGAACGTTGTACGATGAGAGGCGTTGCCGCTTGAAAGGTGAAAATGCAGCAAAAATATTATTCTTGAAATTCACACTGCCTGTCATTAAGTTTGACATCAGTTTTTCAAATGAATAATAATCCATAACTTTCCAATGGGTGGAGGCTGGGGAAAGTGGTAGGTGGGATGAACAGTGCGATGGGTCCTCGTCCCTCATCCTGGTAACACACTTAGTGCAAAATATGGTTTTAATTAATTTGACCTATTCTTTCATAATAGCTATATAAGTTTAGAATATACTTCATTTAAATAGTATTTATTTAGTAAATACCTTATGTTGAACACAAGTTTTGCAACACACAAATAGCGGTAGCGGTGTATTGCAAAACTTGTGTTCAACATAAGGTATTTACTAAATAAATACTATTTAGTATATATTATGAACCAAGTGTGGCTAAATCGCACTATAGTGGCTAAATTCAGTTAATAATTACGCATTTTTCCTAGTATATGATAACTGCAACCGCAACCGCAGTTGGAAAAAATTCGACAACCGCAAACACAACCGCAACCGCGGTTGTGAAAAACCGACCACTCGATCCATCAATAATATATATATATATATATATATATATATATATATATATATATATATATATATATATATATATAGGGTGATACAAATTACACTAGTAATAATACTAATAATTAACTCCTTTTCGCCGAATTGGAAAGATTAAGCTTTTCACTCCGACCTTAGACCTACAGTTTAACGTGGAACCCGAATCAGAAATACATCTTGTCAGGGAATCGCTGCTCACTCTTCCACATCATAATTTCAACATTTAAAATAAGAGGATCATTTGATTATTGATTCGGAATTAAAATAACAGGATCATCTGATTATTGCTCCGTGAATAGTGTTGCTGCAAAACATGGTAATGCACAATGTAGATTTTTTCTATGTAGTATTCATAATAATTAACTCTTTCTCGCCGATTTGTTCCCCTCATTAGACCTACAGTTTAACGTGGATTCAGAAATACATCTCGTCAGGGAATGACTGCTCACTATTTCACATCATAATTTCATCGAGATAATTAAAGCTCATATACAGGACCTGCATTGTCTATAAGATCTGTGGCGCGTGGAACATGCAGTCTTCAGAAGATGTGAACATCTGTTCCGTGGATCAGTTCAAGAAATACATCTCGTCAGGGAATCATTGCTCACTCTTTCACATCATAATTTCAACATTTAAAATAACAGGATCATATGATTATTGATCCGGAATTAAAATAACAGGATCATCTGATTATTGATCCGGGAATAATGTTGCTGCAAAACATGGTAATGCACAATGTAGATTTTTCTATGTAGTATTAATAATAATTAACTCTTTCTCGCCGATTTGTTCCCCTCATTAGACCTACAGTTCAACGTGGATTCAGAAATACATCTCGTCAGGGAATGACTGCTCACTATTTCACATCATAATTTCATCGAGATAATTAAAGCTCATATACAGGACCTGCATTGTCTATAAGATCTGTGGCGCGTGGAACATGCAGTCTTCAGATGTGAACATCTGCTCTGTGGATCAGTTCAAGAAAATGGATAACCCGAACCTTGCCACACACAAACACACACACACACACACAGATTTTTGTCAGAGAAAATGAGGATCACACACACACACACACACACACAGACACACATACATACACTATATATATATAGGGTGATATGCATAAAGACAAATTTTTCTATGTAGTAATAATAATAATTAACTCCTCCCCGAATTTTCCAAAATTGCTGTGAAAGTGTAATGAAAAAGAACAGCTTCAGAGTTCATTCACACCATGCGTACACTTATCTCGTGTACGCAGTGTACACCTTCCACATTGTGACCGACACACTATTTTTCATCTACGCTAGACAATACACATCTGAAATCCACGGCTTGCACCGCTCAACTGAGTATGCAGGCTTAGAGATATCCCCAGGTAGTAGCAGGAGTCACTTTTTTATGCGTAAATGGCTTGTTCAGGTTGAGTTGTCAGATACCACTTTTTATTTTAATTGTTCGTGTATACATTATTATGGAGAGTTGTCAGATACCACTTTTTATTTTAATTGTTCAGGTATACATTATTATGGAGAGTTTCCAGATACCATTTTAATTGTTCAGGTATACATTATTAGGTAGTCAGATTGTACCATTTATTTAATTAATTCTTAAAAGTTGGCTTACAATTCCGCTAGTAGGTTTAGAAGGCGTAACATGATATAATTGTTTACAACCAAAAGAATTAAGTAAACAACATTACATCATTCTGTTTATTATAAATATATAGAAAATAAATATACATTTTGAATGATCGATTAAAAATAATAATATTTTAAGAAATATGAACGAGGAATATGCATATACTCAAAAAACATATCCGTCAATATAACACTACAGGAGAAATATATATATATATATGTATATATACACACCCAATTATGGAGATATATATAAAATAAATATACATTGGAATGATCAAAACTAAGAAATAATATAACCATCAACATAGCAGAAATATATACACACAACTAAATAAATAAATACACATACTTTATCTTCTACCGCGCAAAATAAGAAATCCTATAGCCATCAATATAGCATAAATATATACACACACACACACACACACAAATATGTTAAATATATAAATACATTTCACTTTTTTTTCAAAATACTAAACTCGCACTTAACCGAGTCTACAATTACATCATTATTGCTCTGCATTACGCAGTATACGCGGTTTAATAATATTTCACCGCTTAAAGTATAGGGAAACCTGTACTCGATATGAAGGGCTTTCATATCGTTCAGTACTATTTTTGTTCCCACTTTACAACCGGTTGGTAAGTTATCTTTAAATACGTCTAGAATACAATCAAAAGCACGCACAAAGAGTTCATCGTTAGCCACATTATTAAACACAAGTTTATAAACACGCCTTTCCAATCGAGGGTTTATTTCTACCGACCCGAGCTTTTCAATCGTGAACTCATCTTCACTCAACATAGCGGCAATTGAAATAATCTTCTAAATCGTTACGACAACTGCTCGTTATATAAATCTCGGTTTTAATATTTTAACACTCCCTGAATGCCACAACCTCACTACGAGCCTCATCATGATATACATTAATATATTGATAAAAATACTTAAGATTGTCCATGATGACGACATTTACATTTTCAACCGAAGTGTACGAGATAACAATAGACACATCAATGATTATATTCAAGACATATATATTTAAAAACACGTGTGATAAATAAGTTAACAATTGAAATTATGTTAACACAAGAAATAACAGAAAACACAAGAAAATACAAGTGCATAGATTTGGTGATCAAAAACAACAGTAACCTAATACTTTAAAGAATGCATTCTATTAAATACTTTTAGCCTATGTTCACGAATTAATACCGGTTTTAAAATAGATTCAGTTTCCTCAATTCGTCTCTGAAATCTTAATCTGTCCCGAACGCACTCTTCCCATTGTCCCCTTCTACAGCAATCAGCAACGGGGTAAGTTAGAACGTTGTCACAGAATTTTACTTTTGGGGGGTTTGTTGCAACCCAAACGTTTCCAAATTCATCATCCCATCTTTGGTTCACGAATTTTAACTCTTCTGCAATTTTGTCAACGCTGCGTCTATCATCACTTCCAAAGTCACTTTTATCAGTGCAAACAATGTTATGATTAGTCTCAGGATTTTTTAGGCAATTTTTTCTTTGTGCTGACAATGAACTGGATTTAAATGATGATGGTACACGGATCTTTTCCGATACTTCTGAATTATTCATTTTTGATGGTTATATACGAGAGACTATACGACTATCAAATAAAACGGTAAATGAAGCAGTTGACGCTAAATCTATTTATTTAGTAAAGGAGGCCGTACTATTATACATATATATCATCCGTGATGTCGATGATGGGGTGCTGTACCTCATCGTCATTCATATAAATATATATAATTAGTTTATATAATACGCAACCTTAAATACAATTTCTTTTATCACGTAGTGAGTTACACTGTGCATGAATGAGTACGTGCAAACCTGATTAATAAAAAACGCTTTTACTAAGAAGTCACGAGACGAAGACCGTCTGGACTGATTTTATAGAAATTCAAGGATTCCAAGTTGATCACGAGAGAAGTTATGTAGTCATCTTCCATGCTGCAAAATCTCGTCGTCCGCCTGTCTGTTCAGAACACCGACAAGAGGTGAGATCGAATCCACATCAACACAAAATTTTAGAGTCGCTAAAATAACAGCCTGAGCATTGTTCCTGTTCTAAATTATTTTTGATTCGTTTTGGTAAAATTGAGAAAACTGCTGCGGTGCTACTTTTGTTTCCTGATCAGAAACTCTCCGCCTTTTTCTGGTATGGTGCAAGGTTTCGTTGCAACCATATTCACTGCTCGAGTCTACTTCACTGTCGTTGTCTTCTAATCTAGATTTACACTCTTCACTAATGCATTCAATGGATGAATAATCATCTTAGTTGGTATTATTGACACCACAATCGAGAGGGCTCACTGGGGTAACGGACACTTCAGGTAATGGCGCGGGTGCATGAGTTGGGTCGGGGGCAAACTCCTCACGTTGCCCTTGTGGCGGGGAAAATATTGTGTGGAGGTAATTATGTGCTGCTTCTAAGTAAACAAAACGGGCTTTATGTAACACAGTGGCAACTAATAATGATTTATGCAAAGATGCACCAGCTCTTCCGGAACGTCTGGATGCAATTTTACCGAGCAATATATTTATCAACTTGTGTGCTTCAAACCCGTTTGGAACGTCAGATATCATGTTCACCCCTTAGGCATTGGTCAAGGCACAAAGAGATAACTAACACGACTCCATCCTCTATTTCCAATCTTGTAATGAATTAAAGTGAAAGTTTCGCCTGCCTTTATACAATGTCGTTCTGACGTCATTATCAAGCTCCACGCAGAGAATTCCAGGTAGTAGCATGATTCACGTTGCTGGTCTTTCACCTGTGCATACACACACACAAACAAACACAAAGGAGAAAGTGAAACGCTAATTGATACATGATTTATTTAATAAACGAAATATCCAAGTTTTATATATTTACAAATACGTGTAATAAATAAGTTAACAATAGACACAGCAAAGATTATATTCAAGACATATATATTTAAAAACACGTATAATAAATAAGTTAACAAATGAAATTATGTTAACACAAGAAATAGCAGAAATTCAATTGTTACCTTATTTATCACACGTGTTGTTTTATATATATATATATATATATATATATATATATATATATACACTTTGAACATAATCTTTGATGTGTCTATTGTTAACTTATTTATTACACGTGTTTGTAAATATATATGTCTTGAATATTTCTTTTATTAAAGAAATCATGTATCAATTAGCGTTCCACTTTCTCCTTTGTGTGTGTGTGTGTGTGTGTGTATGCACAGTTGAAAGACCAGCAACGTGAATCATGCTACTACCTGGAATTCTCTGCGTGGAGCTTGATAATGACGGCAGAACGACATTGTATAAAGGCAGGCGAAACTTTCACTTTAATTCATTACAAGATTGGAAATAGAGGATGGAGTCGTGTTAGTTATCTCTTTGTGCCTTGACCAATGCCTAAGGGGTGAACATGATATCTGACGTTCCAAACGGGTTTGAAGCACACAAGTTGATAAATATATTGCTCGGTAAAATTGCATCCAGACGTTCCGGAAGAGCTGGTGCATCTTTGCATAAATCATTATTAGTTGCCACTGTGTTACATAAAGCCCGTTTTGTTTACTTAGAAGCAGCACATAATTACCTCCACACAATATTTTCCCCGCCACAAGGGCAACCTGAGGAGTTTGCCCCCGACCCACTTCATGCACCCGCGCCATTACCTGAAGTGTCCGTTACCCCAGTGAGCCCTCTCGATTGTGGTGTCAATAATACCAACCAAGATGATTATTCATCCATTGAATGCATTAGTGAAGAGTGTAAATCTAGATTAGAAGACAACGACAGTGAAGTAGACTCGAGCAGTGAATATGGTTGCAACGAAACCTTGCACCATACCAGAAAAAGGCGGAGAGTTTCTGATCAGGAAACAAAGGCAGCAGTTTACTCAATTTTACCAAAACGAATCAAAGATAATTTAGAACAGGAACAATACTCAGGCTGTTATTTTAGCGACTCTAAAATTTTGTGTTGATGTGGATTCGATCTCACCTCTTGTCGGTGTTCTGAACAGACAGGCGGACGACGAGATTTTGCAGCATGGAAGATGACTACATAACTTCTCTCGTGATCAACTTGGAATCCTTGAATTTCTATAAAATCAGTCCAGACAGTCTTCGTCTCGTGACTTCTTAGTAAAAGCGTTTTTTATTAATCTAGTTTGTAGGTACTCATTCATGCACAGTGTAACTCACTACGTGATAAAAGAAATTGTATTTAAGGTTGCGTATTATATAAACTAATTATATATATTTATATGAATGACGATGAGGTACAGCACATCATCATCGACATCACGGATGATATATATGTATAATAGTATGGCCTCCTTTAGTAAATAAATAGATTTAGCGTCAACTGCTTCATTTACCGTTTTATTTGATAGTCGTATATTCTCTCGTATATAACCATCAAATATGAATAATTCAGAAGTATCGGAACAGATCCGTGTACCATCATCATTTAAATCCAGTTCATTGTCAGCACAAAGAAAAAATTGCCTAAAAAATCCTGAGACTAATCATAACATTGTTTGTACTGATAAAAGTGACTTTGGAAGTGATGATAGACGCAGCGTTGACAAAATTGCAGAAGAGTTAAAATTCGTGAACCATAGATGGAATGATGAAATTGGAAACGTTTGGATTGCACTAAACCTAGGCTGACCATACGTACCGTTTTGAACGGGACAGTACCGTTTTTTTTATATTTCCTGGCCGTCCCTGTCACTGAAGAATAATTGTAAGCTCAATATGTTTATGTCCTTACTTTTTCATGAATACAGAATATGACATAACCCCCGTCCCTTTTTTGCCATCCCAATGTCCCGTTTTTGTCTCAAGGAAATATGGTCAGCCTAACCAAACCCCCCAAAAGTAAAATTCTGTGACAACGTTCTAACTTACCCCGTTCCTGATTGCTCTAGAAGGGGACAATGGGAAGAGTGCGCTCGGGACAGATTAAGATTTCAGAGACGAATTGAGGAAACTGAATCTATTTTAAAACCGGTATTAATTCGTGAACATAGGCTAAAAGTATTTAATAGAATGCATTCTTTAAAGTATTAGGTTACTGTTGTTTGTGATCACCAAATCTATGCGTTTGTTTTTTCTTGTGTTTTCTGTTATTTCTTGTGTTAACATAATTTCAATTGTTAACTTATTTATCAAACATGTTTTTAAATATATATATCTTGAATATAATCATTGATGTGTCTATTGTTAACTCGTACACTTCGGTTGAAAATGTAAATGTCGTCATCATGGACAATCTTAAGTATTTTTATCACTGTATTAATGTATATCATGATGAGGCTCGTAGTGAGGTTGTGGCTAGTGCCCTGCGTGAGTTTTTAGCAGACTTTAGAGACGAGTATCGTCTGTCAAATACAAAGGTAAAATATGGTTATATGTTTCTCTCAAATAGTGCACAGGAGTGTGAAGACGTTTAGTTTGTGGAAATGGTGAGTGGTAAAACAATAAAACCGTCATAAAATGTGCCTAGTTCATGAAATTTACCCTGACAGGAACTGTCTGGTGCGCATTCAGGGAGTCTTAAAACATTAAAACCGAGATTTATATAACGAGCAGTTGTCGTAACGATTTAGAAGATTATTTCAATTGCCGCTATGTTGAGTGAAGATGAGTTCACAATTGAAAAGCTCGGGTCGATAGAAATAAACCCTCGATTGGAAAGGCGTGTTTATAAACTTGTGTTTAATAATGTGGCTACGATGAACTCTTTGTGCGTGCTTTTGATTGTATTCTAGACGTATTTAAAGATAACTTACCAACCGGTTGTAAAGTGGGAACAAAAATAGTACTGAACGATATGAAAGCCCTTCATATCGAGTACAGGTTTCCCTATACTTTAAGCGGTGAAATATTATTAAACCGCGTATACTGCGTAATGCAGAGCAATAATGATGTAATTGTAGACTCGGTTAAGTGCGAGTTTAGTATTTTGAAAAAAAAAGTGAAATATATTTATATATTTAACATATTTGTGTGTGTATATATATTTATGCTATATTGATGGCTATAGGATTTCTTATTTTGCGCGGTAGAAGATAAAGTGTATGTATTTATTTATTTAGTTGTGTGTATATATTTCTGCTATGTTGATGGTTATATTATTTCTTAGTTTTGATCATTCCAATGTATATTTATTTTCTATATATCTCCATAATTGGGTGAATGTATATATATATATATATATATATATATATATATATATATATATTTCTCCTGTACTGTTATATTGACGGATATATTTTTTGAGTATATGCATATTCCTCGTTAATATTTCTTAAACTATTATTATTTTTAATTGATCATTCAAAATGTATATTTATTTTCTATATATTTATAATAAACAGATTGATGTAATGTTGTTTACTTAATTCTTTTGGTTGTAAACAATTATATCATGTTACGCCTTCTAAACCTACTAGCGGAATTGTAAGCCAGCTTTTAAGAATTAATTAAATAAATGGTACAATCTGGCTACCTAATAATGTATACCTGAACAATTAAAATGGTATCTGGCAACTCTCCATAATAATGTATACCTGAACAATTAAAATAAAAAGTGGTATCTGACAACTCAACCTGAACAAGCCATTTACGCATAAAAAAGTGACTCTTGCTACTACCTGGGGATATCTCTACGCCTGCGTACTCAGTTGAGCGGTGCAAGCCGTGGATTTCAGATGTGTATTCTCTAGCGTAGAAGAAAAATAGTGTGTCGGTCACAATGTGGAAGGTGTACACTGCGTACACGAGATAAATGTACGCATGGTGTGAATGAACTCTGAAGCTGTTCTTTTTCATTACACTTTCACAGCAATTTTGGAAAATTCGGGGAGGAGTTAATTATTATTATTACTACATAGAAAAATTTGTATTTATGCATATCACCCTATATATATATATATATATATATATATTGTAGGTATGTGTGTGTGTTTGTGTATCTGTGTGTGTGATCCTCATTTTCTCTGACAAAAATCTGTGTTTGTGTGTGTGTGTGTGTGTTTGTGTATGTGTCTGTGGCAAGGTTCGGGTTATCCATTTTCTTGAACTGATCCACAGAGCAGATGTACACATCTGAAGACTGCATGTTCCACGCGCCACAGATCTTATAGACAATGCAGGTCCTGTATATGAGCTTAAATTATCTCTATGAAATTATGATGTGAAATAGTGAGCAATCATTCCCTGACGAGATGCATTTCTGAATCCACGTTAAACTGTAGGTCTAATGAGGGGAACAAATCGGCGAGAAAGAGTTAATTATTATTAATGCTACATTGAAAAAATTTACATTGTGCATTACCATGTTTTCAGGAACACTATTCCCGGATCAATAATCAGATGATCCTGTTATTTTAATTCCGGATCAATAATCAAATGATCCTGTTATTTTAAATGTTGAAATTATGATGTGAAAGAGTGAGCAATGATTCTCTGACGAGATGTATTCTTTGAATTGGTCCACAGAGCAGATGTTCACATCTTCTGTAGACTGCATGTTCCAAGCGCCACAGATCTTATAGACAATGCAGGTCCTGTATATGAGCTTTAATTATCTCGATGAAATTATGATGTGAAATAGTGAGCAATCATTCCCTGACGAGAAGTATTTCTGAATCCACGTTAAACTGTAGGTCTAATGAGGGGAACAAATCGGCGAGAAAGAGTTAATTATTATTAATACTACATAGAAAAAATCTACATTGGACATTACCATGTTTTGCAGCAACACTATTCCCGGATCAATAATCAAATGATCCTGTTATTTTAAATGTTGAAATTATGATGTGGAAGAGTGAGCAACGATTCCCTGACAAGATGTATTTCTGATTCGGGTTCCACGTTAAACTGTAGGACTAAGGTCGGAGTGAAAAGCTTAATCTTTCCAATTCGGCGAAAAGGAGTTAATTATTATTATTATTACTACTGTAATTTGTACCACCCTATATATATATATATATATATATATATATATATATATATATATATATATATGTACATATATATATATATAATATATATATATATATATATCATATATATATATTCCTTTATTTATTTAAAAAAAAGAAAAGAATGAACAAAACTCTCTCTCTCTTTTTCTATATATATATATATATATATATATATATATATATATATACGAGATAGGTGTACGCCTGGCGTGAATGAATTCTGTATTTAAAATGATTATATAGTTTCATTGGTACGTTTTATTTCCCACTAACTGTGTACACGAGATAAGTGTACGCATGGTGTAAATGAACTCTGAAGCTGTTCTTTTTGCAGATGTTTATACAGAAAACATGTAATTGCATTATTGAAAACATTAACTAGGAATCGTGAGAGATACGCTTCTGGTAATCGGGAGTCGAACCCACGATCTCATATCTTTCTGCAGACGTTTATACAGAAAACAAGTAATTACATCATTGAAAACATTAACTAGGAATCGTGAGAGATACGCGTCTAGTAATCGGGAGTCGAACCCACGATCTCATATCTTTCTGCAGACGGTTATGCAGAAAACACGTAATTACATTCAATTGTTAGTACTTTCAGAGTACATGCGTAATTTGAAAAACTTAGTTATTAAAATCATAATTATCAGAAATCAACAAAGTTGAAAAGTATAAAACATTTTTTATTTTCTTCGCTTCGAGAGTGAAGCGTGTATTTCATTGTGGAAGTAATAACAATAACAATATTAACATTTGGAGTCAGGTGAGGTTTTCTCGAGTTGACTGGAAAAAAGGTTAGCTTGTGGTCACTTTGTGGTTAGCGCGAGACTCGTCTTCTCAGATTTTTTTCTTTTTTTTTCCAGAGAAGCTGAAAGTAAATGAGATGAGTGAAATGATATGAGATTAGTGAAATGAAGTGAAATGACATGAAATAATATGAAAAGTGCGTAATATTTTTTTTCTCTTTTTGATACATAAGAAATGTTTTCCAAAAGAAAATAGACAGTTAATATGTTTATTTCTTTTGCTCTTTATTATTTAATATAATTGTGTGTGTGTGTTAATTTTGAAAAATGCATAATAATAATATATCTTTCCAATTCAATAACAGAGACGTTATCTAAAAGTTGATGCCACACAAATTTGCAAGTAAAGAGAAATAATCAATGCATTTAATAAAAACATTTTTTATTTTTTTTTATTTACACGGAGGTAAACGCAGTGTGTCTTTGAGAGTAAGTTGACCCAAATTCCTTCGCGTCCGAACGTACCTTTCAAAAAGGCCTCGGGGTAAACAGGTGTGATTCGTTCCTGGTTCAGTTTCCTACTCGTCTGAACGCAATGTTCTAAGAGTTAATATTTTGGATTCGTTTTAATAACAAAGAAAGTAAATAAAACGGCGTTTAATAATTAAATTCTTATATTGTTAATATTGGTTTTAATAATTCTCTTAAAAGGAGAAAATTCATTTGTTTTAAATTAATGTACTTTTGGCATTTTTTCTGACTTTCATTCACATAATATATACAGAGGTGTGTGTGTGTGGGTGTGTGTGTTTGTGTGTGTGTGTGTGTGTGTGTGTTTATAGATTTGAGAATGTTAATGGAACGATTTCTTTTGCTAAGCCAATTGTTTAGTGAATTGTTAATTGTTTTAATTCACTTTAAGGTGAAAATCCGGTTATATATATATATATATATATATATATATATATATATAAGGTAAGGAGAAAGTTGCTTATTTGTGTGTGTGTGTATTTCGTCTGAACTAATATTTTGAAGATTGTACGTATTATATTATTTTTGTGCAGTAGAAGGCAAATTCTATTGATTTAATTAATAATCATTTTCTTTTTGTCAATTTCGATTTTAAGTCTGTATGCTTTGGTAACGAATTAAAATGGTGTCTTGCAACTCACCCTAATAATGTATACCTGTACAATTAAAATGGTATCTGGCAACTCAACCATCATCTATATAAGACCGGCTTGGCTTCGGAGCTGGTAGTTTGATGCGAACTTCGGCCGAATAAAGAACTCTCTCCTTCCCTTCTTAGGTTAAGACTTAGCTTAGTTTCCCTTTGGGGGGTTAGGACCTCCCACCTTGTCCCACCAAAGTCCTCCTCCGTCTATCCTTTCACTCTCAGGCTAAGGCAACCCCTTTGGGGGGAGGTCATCCTTCCTTCTCCCCCGAAGATCCCTCCCTCTCCCCCTTCAGGTGTACCCCTCCCCCCTTGGCTGCTTCTAAGCCAACTGGCTGATTAGGAGCCTATAAGACAACTTCTATTCGGCTGAAGTCTTATTATGCACGTGGCTCCTGCCAGGTGAACACCTCGATGAATCTTTCTCTCCTTCTCCTTTCTTTTTCTTGGGGGATAACGCCGCCTCCAAGTTTCATGACCCCTTGTTGCACCTGCAGCATCCCCCCACCCCTTTGCAACTTGAGTTGTTGTATACCCCCACCCCCCTTTGCAACAGTGTGTTGTTGCAATCCCCACCCCCTTTGCACCATTGAGTTGTCGCTACACCCCACCCCCCCTTTGCAACACCCTATCCCCCGTTGCAACATTTGATCATTATCCATTGCAACATTGCAATATTCCTGCACTCTACCTTTTGCGGCTTTACTACTGTAATGTTTAATTATTATTATTATTATTGTTATTATTATTATTATTTCGTTCTTTTTTAACTACCTCATTGTTTTTTATTATTTCTTTGTTTTTACTCAAATATATATATTAGGGTGTCACTAGGTAATAGGGGGAAAATTAAACGATGGATATTTTCCTATGACACCCCCTAAAATTGTTCCATTTGGTGTAAAACATAAGGAAGAGAAATTTGGTCCTGATTGGTCATCATTTAAAGGTCGCCTCGTCACTGAAAACAAGACCCATTTGTTGACGTCAACAAGCTGTTCAGTGTTCACAGCTTGGGCCGAACCAGATAATAAAAAACAAGGCAATTTGGTGAAATAACGAAAGTAAGACACTTAAAAACGCAAAGAATACAAACAGTTTATTATACTGTATAATCAAAATAGAAGACATAATTTGGCGAATAATGGTACAAAATGGAGAAGCAACAAAAGCAAAACTTTGAGAAATAAAATACATATACAGTAGCAGAATAATTGGTGCTCATACGCTGATCAGTGATTAGTTCTTTCGCGTCCTCACTAATGCTGATTTGTTCGGAGCTGGTGTTGCTTTCTGTGGTCAGTGACAACTTGAACGAGGAACTGGAGCTGTCTTCTTCACTGTCAACTTTCCGTTCAGCTCCGTCACCAGAGCCACGGCCCGTTCTGCTCTGTCGTTCACCACTGCAAGTTGGAGGCCACATCCCGAGCTGCACGTATTCAGAGTTGACGTCCATGAACTGGGATGGTGGAGCAGAAAGCAATCTGGCAACTGAAGTTTTTGAGAAGAATCCTCGGGTGTTCTGTGTGATCAGTTGCTCCAGCCCTTTGCTGTCACTGAGGAACATAGTATCAAGAACCAAAGGTCGTTTTGGCGCATGTGAGGGCTTCTTGATCTAACGCTGAACCATGCTGCACTTCACTTCCATCGATATCCTCTCATCAAAGAACGCCAGACCCACTGCCTCCTCCGAACGGTACCACAGGTGCGCAGACAGCTTCTTGGTGGTACCATCAGAGATCTTCTTGTGCGGGTATCGAAGGAGCGTCCTCATCAATTCCCAATCATCAGCGGAGCTTCGATGGACAGATGAGCTGTTGCCCACGCTTTCATGTAAAACTAGAACAGAAAAGAGGCAGATATCTCGAATTCCGCGTTCCTCAGTGTTCGTCAGTTTAAACTGTCTTCGGAAGAGCCAGATCTTGATGGCATAGAGCCCTTAGCCATCCATTCGCCCGGTGCATAGCACCAGGGGCGCGGAGTTAGTCCCTTGTATGGAACTCCTCCAAGAAAGATGACGGAAAGATCGAGGAATTCCTGATAGTCATCACGAACTTGAAGTGCTTGTGATTTTGCAAACTCAATGAGCTCCGTTCTATGCTTAAAAATAGATGCTTTGGTGAACGCATCTGTGTCCGCAGTTTGGAACTGTTGCTGGTCAATGCGGGTCCAATAATCATGGAAGCGCTTGAAAAGCAGAATTTCTGGACCGGTAGATACTGAATCTAGCGATGCTGCGAATGCCGCCTGTAGCACCAACTCCAGTACATGGTGTCTGCACGCGCAGTGTAACAGGTCACGTCCAACTTTTCTTCCAGAAGAACACAAGTCCTCCACGGTGGCCTGTGTTTGTCGCGGTTGTGTCGAAACACATAGATTTGACATGATCGGTCACTCCCCATTCATTCAGGCAATCTATGATGGCATTTGTTTGTGCCAGCGCGGTTCCTGACAGAAGTTTTGGCACCCCGAGGAGCGCTCTGTCCGGAGCAGATACAAGAATAGGTAAGCGGTCAACATATTCTCGGACGTCAGATCTTGATGAGTTTTCCGTCCCAGTGAACAGTCAACGGACTATTGCCTTGGAACTCGCTCTTCAGTTGCCGAGCCTTAAGGGAACGGAATTTTCACGCTGACGATGAATGGATCCACGATTGATGTTGTAGTCGCTAGCATCATGCCCTAAGCTGGAAGCTGCCTCAAACAGCAGATATGTGGCCTTCTTGACGAGAGTTGCGTGCGATCAAGCGCTGCCGCAACTCCGATGTCATGATGTTCTTCGTTGCTCTTTGTTTAGACGCTAACGAACCACCACATGCTCCTTTTTCTTCGCTATCATCTGAGCTGGAGGATGAGGACTCCAAAAACCGCTTCGTTGGATATGCTCCATTTCAGCTGCTGATCGCTTTCTTCGTTTCTCCTCTTCCTCCGACGTCGAGTACAATCTTTGACTTCGCGCTGATGGGTCAGTCCAAATCTGCCATTGAACTGGACGTCCTTTCTGCGCTGCTGCTGAAGGAACTCCCAATCCTCTGGGTACTTGACCAATTCTCACAATCAGCGTGGGCGATGTCAAAAAGAACGATCGAGGCGTTCAATGAATTCTTTTTCTTCGTCTTTGTGAATCGCTCGTCCTTGAGGCGTGTTTTTTGAGTCCTTTCCACTCCTCGAAGACTTTATCCAGTTTGCTGACGCAGTGTGTCTCGAGTCTGGTTGGAATGTGAGCTTTCTCCCAGAAGGACATCACTGCTCGAAGTGACTTCCTCAACGCGTCACGTATTGTCATTTTCTTTTCATGGTGAAGGTAAAGGAAGTAACCGAATGCTTGCCTGTAGGAAGGAAGCTTGCATCCTTTCACCTCATCAACCGCTGCCCCTAATAGGTATATACACTTCCGGGTTTCCATCACCAGAAATCACGTAGCTGAAATGAGAAACGGTGAATCGTTAAGTATTGTTCACTTTATTTCTCAGATATTCAGACACACACAGATACACACACACACATATATAGAGATATATAGATATCTAATGAACGATTAGGGAGACGCCGCGCAAGCATTAAACTTTGGAAGGCGGGGGCGACCTTTTATAGTTATTCAAATGAAAAGATTTTTCAGTCACCATGTTTTTTTTACCAATGGAATAGATTCGCGGGGTGTCAGCATGAAAATTTCAAACTTTGCATTTAAGTGACACCCTAAATTATATATATATAATATATATATATATATATATATATATATATATTATATACATATTATATATATATATATATAAATGAACAATGAATAATCCATATTCATTTTTACATAAGAAACCAAAATTGCCTAAGCGAGTTTTGGATAGAAATTTTGTTTGTAGCTTCCTATTTTTGTTTGTGTCACAACCCTATGATCTACCATTTCTGTGGTTTAGTTGTAACTATTTTCCATTTTTCATTGTTATAGAATTTATTATAATTAATTATGATTGTCTTTCATCTCACCCTCGACCCTAGATTATGCATACACATTGCATGTAACAGGATTGGAACCCGCAGTTGTACTTCTTAGTCATTGATACCCACTCTTTGTCTCTAATTCGTTCATGTAAATCTTCCTAATAATGATTTGTACTATACGTACAAATTCAATAACTATGACGTCACATTTTCCCGTCATTAATTTCCCTTCATTATATCTCTAGTATGCAATGTATGAAAATTCTTCATCATCATAATAAAAACTGTACACTCTATAGAAGTCATTATTTATATGTTATGTAGTATAAATATAACTATTATTCGACCATATCCCCGCCCCCATACGGCCATATTTTATCTTGATCATTATCCTATATAAATTTTATTAAATATTCACTTTTACTCGTGTCAATCTATGAAATGCAAAACTTCATGCCTTCGTTCGAAAACGCAAAAATACGTTCTCGTATTATTTTTTTCATTATTATTTTTTATTATATCACCTCCCCCATTGAACTCAAAAAATGCTTAGTAAGTTATCACATTCCGCTAACTGGCAGAATCGAACGCTTCAAAGATAAAAAAAAGTCTCCGTTCGCTCGATTCGAATTTATAACTTTATCATGCGTTATGTTATATCATGTGTGTCATGTCTCATGTACTTGTGTTGTACTAATAACCAAATATAATAAACATATAGTATAACCATATAGTATAACCATATAGTATAACCATCTAGTATAACCATATATTATAACCATCTAGTATAACCATATAGTATAACCATATATAAATATATAAAAACACTAAGAATGGTAAACGACGTAATGTACTTTAATGAAACTGTAATTAATAATAACTTGTAATGTACTTCAATGAAACTGTAATTAAATGTAATGATTTAATTTATAATGTAAGAATGTACTTTAATAGAACTGTAATGGACAATCATAAGCGAATGTGAAGTAATCCATAATTGTAATCGTAATTGTAATGAACCAAAATTAATACGTACTCAGTCGTGTACTTAATTTGTACTTATGTGTACTATTACGAAATGATATCGCCTTCATAAATGTAGACTCGGCGAAAAATACAAATTAGTTTTTATTTTTATTTTTTTTATTATTTTTATTTGGAATTTTTTCAAACATCTGATCATGTGTTTAAAAGGGGGGAACTTAACCTTCAACTGTCTTCCCCCAAACATTTAGGTTTATATTATACATGTATTTGTAAAATTACGGCACTTGATTAAGTCACTTCATTGGGGTACTTCATTACGGCACTTCATTACGAGCCTCCCTTGTTAGCAGCCTCGCTGCGAGGAGGGGGCAGAGGCCCCTTGCCTCCTTAATTTTTTTAGATTCCGGCCTGAGCCATGGTCGAAAGAGGTCGAACCTCTACCCTTGTAAATTCAGAGCACTAACTGTAAATTTTTAAGAAGTAAATTAGAGTAAGAGAAACTTTTTATTTTTCCCCTTGAGTTGGGCTATCTTCAGAAGAACTTAGTCAGTTAAGTCGATAAGTTATAAAAGAAAAATCGATAAGTTTAGTACCAAGAGAAAGTATCAGAGTATTATAGCATGAGAAGAATTAATAATCGTCGACCCATAAAGCGAGAGAAAGAGACAACCCAAGCACCATAGAAGATATTGGCATAACAGTCTGGCGAGTCTGTAGCCAAGAGTTTAACAAGAGGCGACCGAAAAGAATTAGAATGTTATAGAAGAAATATCCGTTGCTGCCTCCTAACTAGAACCCCCGTCGATTACGAACCAACTAAGGGCCATAGACGGAGGGGTTAACAAACTGGCGACCCTTTACCAGGATCTTAACAGATTTTAAGAAGAATATTATTTTAAGAAGAATATTATTTTAAGAAGAATATTATTTTAAGAAGAAGAATATTTTAAGAAGAAGAATATTTTAAGAAGAATATTTTAAGAAGAAGAATATTTTAAGAAGAAGATTTTAAGAAGAAGAAGATTTTAAGAAGAGGCCACTCTTTGGCCAAGATAGAAATTACCCTGCATCAGGATAAAACCAGTTGACCGGCGTGTCACGACTTCTAGTTCGTAACATTCACCCTTGAACCGGTGTGTCACGACTCCAAGTTCTCCACGCCTAGTTTTCATCCAAGAAGAAGTAGCCAGCAAGACGTCTTCAGGACACGTCTCAAGGATTTCGCCATAGAAAATTTTGTTAAGTACAGAGTTTGTTTTTTTAAAGAAATTTATAAACACTTGAAAAGTCAGTATTATTAACAGTTAATAATGAGTATCAAGTCAGAATTTACAAGAAACAGTGAACATTTCAGACACCAGTGATACATTTTTTTTAGTGAAACAGTAATTTTCACTGAAGGTAAATGTAACAGAAGTTAAATGCAACAAAAGTTAATTTGAAGAGAGTTAATTTCAAGAGAGTTAATTTGAAGAGAGTTAATTTCAAGAGAGTTAATTTCAGAGAGTTAATTTCAGAGTTATTTTAACTATATTCAGTATAGAATAATTTTATTTTATGTATCAAACATAATAGTATCGTACCTTCGTGTACATTCGAGTGAAATGTTGTTTACATTTTATATTTTTGTTTGCAAATTTTTTCAAATTATTGAATTGAATTGACTTGCAAATTAAGAAAGAGAGTGTTTATAGAGAGTTTATAGATTTAGAGAGATACTTGAAGTAATTTTGAAGTCATTTTTGAAGTCATTTTTTGAAGTCAGTTTTTGAAGTCAGAAGGTTGGGCCAAGAGGGACAACCGCCCCAGAGATTTATAGAAATACTTGATAAGAGGTAAAGTCAGAAGGTTGCGCCAAAAAGGACAACCGCCCCAGAGATTTATAGAAATACTTGATAAGAGGTCAAGTCAGAAGGTTGCGCCAAGAGGGACAACCGCCCAAGAGATTTATAGAAATACTTGATAAGAGATCAAGTCAGAAGGTTGCGCCAAAAAGGACAACCGCCCCAGAGATTTATAGAAATACTTGATAAGAGGTCAAGTCAGAAGGTTGCGCCAAGAGGGACAACCGCCCCAGAGATTTATAGAAATACTTGATAGAGTTCAAGTTAGACAGTTTAAGTTTCAAGATACTTGATAGAGTTCAAGTTAGAGAGTTTAAGTTTCAGAATACTTGATAGAGTTCAAGTCAGTTTCATTTTCAGTTTCAGAATACTTGATAGAGTTCAAGTCAGTTTTATTCCAAGTCAGAGAGTTTTATTCCAAGTCAGAGAGTTTTATTCCAAGTCAGAGTTTTATTCCAAGTCATTTTTATTTCGAGTCCCAAGTCAGTTTTCAATGCAGTCAATTGAATTCAACTTTTTCTTTGTAATTTAAGAGAATTTAATTCAACCTTTTTTTTTGTTGTAAAAGAGAATTTAATTCAACCTGAATTGACCGGGTTGTGTCTTTAGTTTAACTTTTTTTTTGTTTGTAAGAAGGAAATTGACCGATTTGTCTTTTCTTTTCATGCCATTGTTGCGTATATAAATATATAGTTATGTATTTTATTATTTGTAACAAAACAGTTTTTACAAAGGTTGTAACGATTTTGGTAATTGTTGTAATGTATATGAGGAACATCCCGTCCCTCCGTTTGTTGAACTCTCTTAATTTTTGTTCTAAGTAGTGTGACAAGCAATCTTTTTTTTAAAGAGCAAAGTGCTCACGAAAGACGTATTGTCAATTTCAAACTTATACCCCCTGCTTAGTCACTCAATTCCCCCGTATGATCGCACATACCCTAAATTTCAGTTGTTTGTTCTTTTTTGTCATTTAATTTTAATAAAACTTCTACACAATAAAACATATGTATTTATCATATGCAAACAAGTTTTCAGACTAAAATATCAAATAATTCAAAATTCTATCAACATTTAACGAAAGAGTATAATTTTTCTACTTAACATGCAAAAATTATTAAACCTTTTTAATATTTTTTTTATTATATAAAAATAATTTTTAATGAAAAATTTACCTGAAATTATTAAAAGAAAAGATTGTTCGAAATGCTTTCCTTCCATTTCAATAACTTTTTTATTCTTGGCCGAAACTCATCTAAGGTTCGATTTACTTTTATTTTTAAGAGTATTATAAAAATTATGTTTAACTCATTAAAATGCATAATTGATTTATATTTTTAATTTGTATTCTTAATTTTTTTTTAATTCAATTATCGTACCGATACTTCTGGTTAATTTTAATGGTTATATAGTTCATATATAGCTAGGAAGGTTACTAGTCGAATTTAATTCCATCTTCAAAATTTAATTTTTAATACCGCTAGATTTACTTTCATTAATTGTAAGGTCCTCTAAGTTCGTTTTTTTTAATTACCTTATACGTGTAACTGATTATGTAAAATCTATAATCCTAATTGAATTTTATTACTTTTGACACATATTCCCTCCAGTCACTTTTGCATTAAAACTCGTATGCAAACATCATCATTATAATACATCATAATTATTGCTTACTATATATAAATTCTCGCTCATGCATTTATTCAGTTAATTTAACAATCCTCTCAGCTAATCTGTCTCTCGAAATTATAAGATACACACTTTGTACCCAATAAACATAATACACATTTGACCACAGGTCTATACATCATCCACTACGTAATTCGATTTGTACCTACAACAGTCAATAAAAATGCATGTATGCTTCATAGCGCGTAATTTCGAAATTAAATCGAAGGATATTATATTGCCCCTTTACAAGTCCCTAGTCAGGCCTCATTTAGAATATGCCGTTCAGTTTTGGTGCCCGTACTTGCGTGTGGATATTGATAGGTTAGAAAGGGTTCAGCGTCGTGCCACGAAACTTATTCCGTTATTGCGCAATAAGCCTTATGAAGATAGGATTAAAGAGTTAGACCTGTATTCACTCGAAACTAGGAGATTAAGGGGGAAGCTTATTGAAGTTTTCAAAATCGTTAATAACATCGATAACGTAAATTTTGATAAATTGTTCACTTTCGATAATAGTAATACTCGCAATAACGGATTTAAGTTGCGTGGCAGACGTTTCATTACTAATATCGCTAAAAACTTCTTTACGTTTAAAGTAATTGATAAATGGAATAATCTTCCAGCGTTAGTCGTTCATTCTACCAGCGTTAATATGTTTAAGAACCGTCTTGACAGACATTTTAAAAGTATTAACGTTGTTTAATATAAATAAAACAAAGTTAGCAACAGAAGCTCTGGTGGTGGTGCTCGAGGATGAGTCTGTTGACGATGAATGCCAGCTTGTGACATGCCAGCGTGTGATGCCAGCAATAAAATTATTAAAAAAAAAAAAAAAATTAGATTAACACGAACGTAGATGTAGCTCGTAGAGTAAACTAACCCACTTTTTGTTTAACTGTACGTACTCTTTTTTTTCTCTTACTTTGCATGTCTGTAACTCTCTTTACTTGCATGTTTGTAGTTTGCATGGTATGACAGTGAGTTAAGACTATTTGCATGGTTTGTAAGCGTTCTTATTTTACTTCTTTTCATCTTTCACCCCTCTCCTATTTTCTCCGACTATTTTTCTGACTTGTCGGCAGTGGCCGGCGGATGATGATGGTGAGACTTTTTTTCCTCTTTTTCTGAATGAATGTTAACCCACGAATGATAGGTGTTGCTCCTTACTTAACCCCTTATTCTCTTCTCTTAACCCCTACTCTTTCCTTTCTCTCGGGCTAACCTTAGAGTGGATCTTAGGGTCTTTGTTAGCCTTAGCTTCTGTAGATCTGTAGATATATACTATATATACAAACCTTATGCTAAAATCAATGGATATCACAATAAACTTTATTTAATTACGTGTAAATGCTAACTATGTAATTTAATCTTAATCATTTTTGTTTTCTAATATATCTTGCTCATGCATTTATTCAGTTACTTGAACAATCCTATCGGCTAATCTGTCTCTCGAAATTATAAGATACACACTTTGTACCCAATAAACATAAATACACATTTGACCACAGGTCTATACATCATCCACTACGTAATTCGATTTGTACTTACAACTGTCAATAAAAATGCATGTATGCACACTATATATACTATATATACAAACCTTATGCTAAAATCATTGGATATCACAATAAACTTTATTTAATTACGTGTAAATGCTAACTATGTAATTTAATCTTAATCATTTTTGCTTTCTAATATATCTTGCTCATGCATTTATTCAGTTACTTGAACAATCCTATCGGCTAATCTGTCCCTCGAAATTGTAAGATACACACTTTGTACCTAGTACACCCAAATACACACTTGACCACAGGTCTATACATCATCCATTACGTAATTCTATTTTTACCTACAATAGTCAATAAAATTAGTTTATCAATTGTACTATCATGGTAACCTTGAAAATCCATGAACTTTAAAATTTATATTTTTCCCTTTTATCTACTATTCATTATGTATGTAATTTTTCCCACAGAAAAATAAAAATTTTGTAAAAAATTTTAACAATATCATTGTTTGTCTAACTTAATTGTTTGTCTAAATTAAAGTATTAATCTTTGAATTTTTTATATTTTGTAAGCAAGTGTCATTTTAAAAATTTGATTACTCTGCATTGTACTCAACCACGCGAAATCGTTCTGTATAAAATTTGTATTGTAAAGAAAAATTCGTCATCTAACTTGAATTAGTTAGGATGTTATTTTCTCAATTCTATTATATTGTATTAATTGTATTATATTATTGTATTAATACCATTTTAGAGGGGGAAACACTGTAAAAATGAACAATGAATAATCCATATTCATTTTTACATAAGAAACCAAAATTGCCTAAGCGAGTTTTGGATAGAAATTTTATTTGTAGCTTCCTATTTTTGTTTGTGTCACAACCCTATGATCTACCATTTCTGTGGTTTAGTTGTATCTATTTTCCATTTTTCATTGTTATAGAATTTATTATAATTAATTATGATTGTCTTCCATCTCACCCTCGACCCTAGATTATGCATACACATTGCATGTAACAGGAATGGAACCCGCAGTTGTACTTCTTAATCATTGATACCCACTCTTTGTCTCTAATTCGTTCATGTAAATCTTCCTAATAATGATTTCTACTATACGTACAAATTCAATAACTATGACGTCACATTTTCCCGTCATTAATTTCCCCTCATTATATCTCTAGTATGCAATGTATGAAAATTCTTTAATCTTTATCATAATAAAAACTGTACACTCTATAGAAGTCATTATTTATATGTTATGTAGTATAAATATAACTATTATTCGACCATATCCCGCCCCCATACGGCCATATTTTAGCTTGATCATTATCCTATATAAATTTTATTAAATATTCATTTTTACTCGTGTCAATCTATGAAATGCAAAACTTCATGCCTTCGTTCGAAAACGCAAAAATACGTTCTCGTATTATTTTTTTCATTATTTTTTATTATATCACCTCCAGCATTGAACTCGAAAATGCTTAGTAAGTTATCACATTCCGCTAACTGGCAGAATCGAACGGTTCAAAGATAAAAAAAGTCTCCTTTCGCTCGATTCGAATTTATAACTTTATCATGCGTTATGTTATATCATGTGTGTCATGTCTCATGTACTTGTGTTGTACTAATAACCAAATATAATAACCATATAGTATAACCATATAGTATAACCATCTAGTATAACCATATAGTATAACCATATAGTATAACCATATATTATAACCATATATAAATATATAAAAACACTAAGAATGGTAAACGACGTAATGTACTTTAATGAAACTGTAATTAATAATAATTGTAATGTACTTCAATGAAACTGTAATTAAATGTAATGATTTAATTTATAATGTAAGAATGTACTTTAATAGAACTGTAATGGACAATCATAAGCGAATGTGAAGTAATCCATAATTGTAATCGTAATTGTAATGAACCAAAATTAATACGTACTCAGTCGTGTACTTAATTTGTACTTATGTGTACTATTACGAAATGATATCGCCTTCATAAATGTAGACTCGGCGAAAAATACAAATTAGTTTTTATTTTTATTTTTTTTATTATATTTGGAATTTTTTCAAACATCTGATCATGTGTTTAAAAGGGGGGAACTTAACCTTCAACTGTCTTCCCCCAAACATTTAGGTTTATATTATACATGTATTTGTAAAATTACGGCACTTGATTAAGTCACTTCATTGGGGTACTTCATTACGGCACTTCATTACGAGCCTCCCTTGTTAGCAGCCTCGCTGCGAGGAGGGGCAGAGGCCCCTTGCCTCCTTAATTTTTTTAGATTCCGGCCTGAGCCATGGTCGAAAGAGGTCGAACCTCTACCCTTGTAAATTCAGAGCACTAACTGTAAATTTTTAAGAAGTAAATTAGAGTAAGAGAAACTTTTTATTTTTCCCCTTGAGTTGGGCTATCTTCAGAAGAACTTAGTCAGTTAAGTCGATAAGTTATAAAAGAAAAATCGATAAGTTTAGTACCAAGAGAAAGTATCAGAGTATTATAGCAAGAGAAGAATTAATAATCGTCGACCCATAAAGCGAGAGAAAGAGACAACCCAAGCACCATAGAAGATATTGGCATAACAGTCTGGCGAGTCTGTAGCCAAGAGTTTAACAAGAGGCGACCGAAAAGAATTAGAATGTTATAGAAGAAATATCCGTTGCTGCCTCCTAACTAGAACCCCCGTCGATTACGAACCAACTCAGGGCCATAGACGGAGGGGTTAACAAACTGGCGACCCTTTACCAGGATCTTAACAGATTTTAAGAAGAATATTATTTTAAGAATATTATTTTAAGAAGAAGAATATTTTAAGAAGAAGAATATTTTAAGAAGAATATTTTAAGAAGAAGAATACTTTAAGAAGAAGATTTTAAGAAGAAGATTTTAAGAAGAGGCCACTCTTTGGCCAAGATAGAAATTACCCTGCATCAGGATAAAACCAGTTGACCTGCGTGTCACGACTTCTAGTTCGTAACATTCACCCTTGAACCGGTGTGTCACGACTCCAAGTTCTCCACGCCTAGTTTTCATCCAAGAAGAAGTAACCAGCAAGACGTCTTCAGGACACGTCTCAAGGATTTCGCCATAGAAAATTTTAAGTGCAGAGTTTGTTTTTTTAAAGAAATTTATAAACACTTGAAAAGTCAGTATTATTAACAGTTAATAATGAGTATCAAGTCAGAATTTACAAGAAACACAGTGAACATTTCAGACACCAGTGATACATTTTTTTTAGTGAAACAGTAATTTTCACAGAAGTTAAATGTAACAGAAGTTAAATGTAACAGAAGTTAATTTCAAGAGAGTTAATTTCAAGAGAGTTAATTTCAAGAGAGTTAATTTCAAGAGAGTTAATTTCAGAGAGTTAATTTCAGTTATTTTCACTATTATATTCAGTATAGAATAATTTTATTTTATGTATCAAACATAATAGTATCGTACCTTCGTGTACATTCGAGTGAAATGTTGTTTACATTTTATATTTTTGTTTGGAATTTTTTTCAAATTATTGAATTGAATTGACTTGCAAATTAAGAAAGAGAGTGTTTATAGAGAGTTTATAGATTTAGAGAGATACTTGAAGTAATTTTGAAGTCATTTTTGAAGTCATTTTTTGAAGTCAGTTTTTGAAGTCAGAAGGTTGCGCCAAGAGGGACAACCGCCCCAGAGATTTATAGAAATACTTGATAAGAGGTCAAGTCAGAAGGTTGCGCCAAGAGGGACAACCGCCCCAGAGATTTATAGAAATACTTGATAAGAGGTCAAGTCAGAAGGTTGCGCCAAGAGGGACAACCGCCCCAGAGATTTATAGAAATACTTGATTAGAGGTCAAGTCAGAAGGTTGCGCCAAAAAGGACAACCGCCCCAGAGATTTATAGAAATACTTGATAAGAGGTCAAGTCAGAAGGTTGCGCCAAGAGGGACAACCGCCCCAGAGATTTATAGAAATACTTGATAGAGTTCAAGTTAGACAGTTTAAGTTTCAAGATACTTGATAGAGTTCAAGTTAGAGAGTTTAAGTTTCAGAATACTTGATAGAGTTCAAGTCAGTTTTATTCCAAGTCAGAGAGTTTTATTCCAAGTCAGAGAGTTTTATTCCAAGTCATTTTTATTTCGAGTCCCAAGTCAGTTTTCAATGCAGTCAATTGAATTCAACTTTTTCTTTGTAATTTAAGAGAATTTAATTCAACCTTTTTTTTGTTGTAAAAGAGAATTTAATTCAACCAGAATTGCCCGGGTTGTGTCTTTAGTTTAACTTTTTTTTGTTTGTAAGAAGGAAATTGACCGATTTGACTTTTCTTTTCATGCCATTGTTGCGTATATAAATATATAGTTATGTATTTTATTATTTGTAACAAAACAGTTTTTACAAAGGTTGTAACGATTTTGGTAATTGTTGTAATGTATATGAGGAACATCCCGTCCCTCCGTTTGTTGAACTCTCTTAATTTTTGTTCTAAGTAGTGTGACAAGCAATCTTTTTTTTAAAGAGCAAAGTGCTCACGAAAGACGTATTGTCAATTTCAAACTTATACCCCCTGCTTAGTCACTCAATTCCCCCGTATGATCGCACATACCCTAAATTTCAGTTGTTTGTTCTTTTTTGTCATTTAATTTTAATAAAACTTCTACACAATAAAACATATGTATTTATCATATGCAAACAAGTTTTCAGACTAAAATATCAAATAATTCAAAATTCTATCAACATTTAACGAAAGAGTATAATTTTTCTACTTAACATGCAAAAATTATTAAACCTTTTTAATATTTTTTTTATATATAAAAATAATTTTTAATGAAAAATTTACCTGAAATTATTAAAAGAAAAGATTGTTCGAAATGCTTTCCTTCCATTTCAATAACTTTTTTATTCTTGGCCGAAACTCATCTAAGGTTCGATTACTTTTATTTTTAAGAGTATTATAAAAATTATGTTTAACTCATTAAAATGCATAATTGATTTATATTTTTAATTTGTATTCTTAATTTTTTTTTAATTCAATTATCGTACCGATACTTCTGGTTAATTTTAATGGTTATATAGTTCATATATAGCTAGGAAGGTTACTAGTCGAATTTAATTCCATCTTCAAAATTTAATTTTTAATACCGCTAGATTTACTTTCATTAATTGTAAGGTCCTCTAAGTTCGTTTTTTTTTTACCTTATACGTGTAACTGATTATGTAAAATCTATAATCCTAATTGAATTTTATTACTTTTGACACATATTCCCTCCAGTCACTTTTGCATTAAAACTCGTATGCAAACATCATCATTATAATACATCATAATTATTGCTTACTATATATAAATTCTCGCTCATGCATTTATTCAGTTAATTTAACAATCCTCTCAGCTAATCTGTCTCTCGAAATTATAAGATACACACTTTGTACCCAATAAACATAATACACATTTGACCACAGGTCTATACATCATCCACTACGTAATTCGATTTGTACCTACAACAGTCAATAAAAATGCATGTATGCTTCATAGCGCGTAATTTCGAAATTAAATCGAAGGATATATATTGCCCTTTACAAGTCCCTAGTCAGGCCTCATTTAGAATATGCCGTTCAGTTTGGTGCCCGTACTTGCGTGTGGATATTGATAGGTTAGAAAGGGTTCAGCGTCGTGCCACGAAACTTATTCCGTTATTGCGCAATAAGCCTTATGAAGATAGGATTAAAGAGTAGACCTGTATTCACTCGAAACTAGGAGATTAAGGGGGAAGCTTATTGAAGTTTTCAAAATCGTTAATAACATCGATAACGTAAATTTTGATAAATTGTTCACTTTCGATAATAGTAATACTCGCAATAACGGATTTAAGTTGCGTGGCAGACGTTTCATTACTAATATCGCTAAAAACTTCTTTACGTTTAAAGTAATTGATAAATGGAATAATCTTCCAGCGTTAGTCGTTCATTCTACCAGCGTTAATATGTTTAAGAACCGTCTTGACAGACATTTTAAAAGTATTAACGTTGTTTAATATAAATAAAACAAAGTTAGCAACAGAAGCTCTGGTGGTGGTGCTCGAGGATGAGTCTGTTGACGATGAATGCCAGCTTGTGACATGCCAGCGTGTGATGCCAGCAATAAAATTATTAAAAAAAAAAAAAAAATTAGATTAACACGAACGTAGATGTAGCTCGTAGAGTAACTAACCCACTTTTTGTTTAACTGTACGTACTCTTTTTTTTCTCTTACTTTGCATGTCTGTAACTCTCTTTACTTGCATGTTTGTAGTTTGCATGGTATGACAGTGAGTTAAGACTTTTGCATGTTTGTAAGCGTTCTTATTTTACTTCTTTTCATCTTTCACCTCTCCTATTTTCTCCGACTATTTTTCTGACTTGTCGGCAGTGGCCGGCGGATGATGATGGTGAGACTTTTTTTCCTCTTTTTCTGAATGAATGTTAACCCACGAATGATAGGTGTTGCTCCTTACTTAACCCCTTATTCTCTTCTCTTAACCCCCTACTCTTTCCTTTCTCTCGGGCTAACCTTAGAGTGGATCTTAGGGTCTTTGTTAGCCTTAGCTTCTGTAGATCTGTAGATATATACTATATATACAAACCTTATGCTAAAATCAATGGATATCACAATAAACTTTATTTAATTACGTGTAAATGCTAACTATGTAATTTAATCTTAATCATTTTTGTTTTCTAATATATCTTGCTCATGCATTTATTCAGTTACTTGAACAATCCTATCGGCTAATCTGTCTCTCGAAATTATAAGATACACACTTTGTACCCAATAAACATAAATACACATTTGACCACAGGTCTATACATCATCCACTACGTAATTCGATTTGTACTTACAACTGTCAATAAAAATGCATGTATGCACACTATATATACTATATATACAAACCTTATGCTAAAATCATTGGATATCACAATAAACTTTATTTAATTACGTGTAAATGCTAACTATGTAATTTAATCTTAATCATTTTTGCTTTCTAATATATCTTGCTCATGCATTTATTCAGTTACTTGAACAATCCTATCGGCTAATCTGTCCCTCGAAATTGTAAGATACACACTTTGTACCTAGTACACCCAAATACACACTTGACCACAGGTCTATACATCATCCATTACGTAATTCTATTTTTACCTACAATAGTCAATAAAATTAGTTTATCAATTGTACTATCATGGTAACCTTGAAAATCCATGAACTTTAAAATTTATATTTTTCCCTTTTATCTACTATTCATTATGTATGTAATTTTTCCCACAGAAAAATAAAAATTTTGTAAAAAATTTTAACAATATCATTGTTTGTCTAACTTAATTGTTTGTCTAAATTAAAGTATTAATCTTTGAATTTTTTTATATTTTGTAAGCAAGTGTCATTTTAAAAATTTGATTACTCTGCATTGTACTCAACCACGCGAAATCGTTCTGTATAAAATTTGTATTGTAAAGAAAAATTCGTCATCTAACTTGAATTAGTTAGGATGTTATTTTCTCAATTCTATTATATTGTATTAATTGTATTATATTATTGTATTAATACCATTTTAGAGGGGGAAACACTGTAAAAATGAACAATGAATAATCCATATTCATTTTTACATAAGAAACCAAAATTGCCTAAGCGAGTTTTGGATAGAAATTTTATTTGTAGCTTCCTATTTTTGTTTGTCACAACCCTATGATCTACCATTTCTGTGGTTTAGTTGTATCTATTTTCCATTTTTCATTGTTATAGAATTTATTATAATTAATTATGATTGTCTTCCATCTCACCCTCGACCCTAGATTATGCATACACATTGCATGTAACAGGATTGGAACCCGCAGTTGTACTTCTTAATCATTGATACCCACTCTTTGTCTCTAATTCGTTCATGTAAATCTTCCTAATAATGATTTCTACTATACGTACAAATTCAATAACTATGACGTCACATTTTCCCGTCATTAATTTCCCCTCATTATATCTCTAGTATGCAATGTATGAAAAAATCTTTATCATCATAATAAAAACTGTACACTCTATAGAAGTCATTATTTATATGTTATGTAGTATAAATATAACTATTATTCGACCATATCCCGCCCCCATACGGCCATATTTTAGCTTGATCATTATCCTATATAAATTTTATTAAATATTCATTTTTACTCGTGTCAATCTATGAAATGCAAAACTTCATGCCTTCGTTCGAAAACGCAAAAATACGTTCTCGTATTATTTTTTTCATTATTATTTTTTATTATATCACCTCCAGCATTGAACTCGAAAAATGCTTAGTAAGTTATCACATTCCGCTAACTGGCAGAATCGAACGCTTCAAAGAAAAAAAAGTCTCCTTTCGCTCGATTCGAATTTATAACTTTATCATGCGTTATGTTATATCATGTGTGTCATGTCTCATGTACTTGTGTTGTACTAATAACCAAATATAATAACCATATAGTATAACCATATAGTATAACCATCTAGTATAACCATATAGTATAACCATATAGTATAACCATATTATAACCATATATAAATATATAAAAACACTAAGAATGGTAAACGACGTAATGTACTTTAATGAAACTGTAATTAATAATAACTTGTAATGTACTTCAATGAAACTGTAATTAAATGTAATGATTTAATTTATAATGTAAGAATGTACTTTAATAGAACTGTAATGGACAATCATAAGCGAATGTGAAGTAATCCATAATTGTAATCGTAATTGTAATGAACCAAAATTAATACGTACTCAGTCGTGTACTTAATTTGTACTTATGTGTACTATTACGAAATGATATCGCCTTCATAAATGTAGACTCGGCGAAAAATACAAATTAGTTTTTATTTTTATTTTTTATTATTTTTATTTGGAATTTTTTCAAACATCTGATCATGTGTTTAAAAGGGGGGAACTTAACCTTCAACTGTCTTCCCCCAAACATTTAGGTTTATATTATACATGTATTTGTAAAATTACGGCACTTGATTAAGTCACTTCATTGGGGTACTTCATTACGGCACTTCATTACGAGCCTCCCTTGTTAGCAGCCTCGCTGCGAGGAGGGGCAGAGGCCCCTTGCCTCCTTAATTTTTTTAGATTCCGGCCTGAGCCATGGTCGAAAGAGGTCGAACCTCTACCCTTGTAAATTCAGAGCACTAACTGTAAATTTTTAAGAAGTAAATTAGAGTAAGAGAAACTTTTTATTTTTCCCCTTGAGTTGGGCTATCTTCAGAAGAACTAGTCAGTTAAGTCGATAAGTTATAAAAGAAAAATCGATAAGTTTAGTACCAAGAGAAAGTATCAGAGTATTATAGCAAGAGAAGAATTAATAATCGTCGACCCATAAAGCGAGAGAAAGAGACAACCCAAGCACCATAGAAGATATTGGCATAACAGTCTGGCGAGTCTGTAGCCAAGAGTTTAACAAGAGGCGACCGAAAAGAATTAGAATGTATAGAAGAAATATCCGTTGCTGCTCCTAACTAGAACCCCCGTCGATTACGAACCAACTCAGGGCCATATACGGAGGGGTTAACAAACTGGCGACCCTTTACCAGGATCTTACAGATTTTAAGAGAATATTATTTTAGAATATTATTTTGAAGAAGAAGAAATTTTAAGAAGAAGAAATTTTAAGAAGAATATTTTAAGAAGAAGAATACTTAAGTAGAAGATTTAAGAAGAAGATTTTAAGAAGAGGCCACTCTTTGGCCAAGATAGAATTACCCTGCATCAGGATAAAACCAGTTGACTGCGTGTCACGACTTCTAGTTCGTAACATTCACCCTTGAACCGGTGTGTCACGACGCCAAGTTCTCCACGCCTAGTTTTCATCCAAGAAGAAGTAACCAGCAAGACGTCTTCAGGACACGTCTCAAGGATTTCGCCATAGAAAATTTAAGTGCAGAGTTTGTTTTTTTTAAAGAAATTTATAAACACTTGAAAAGTCAGTATTATTACAGTTAATAATGAGTATCAAGTCAGAATTTTACAAGAAACACAGTGAACATTTCAGACACCAGTGATACATTTTTTTTAGTGAAACAGTAATTTTCACAGAAGTTAAATGTAACAGAAGTAAATGTAACAGAAGTTAATTTCAAGAGAGTTAATTTCAAGAGAGTTAATTTCAAGAGAGTTTAATTTCAAGAGAGTTAATTTCAGAGAGTTAATTTCAGTTATTTTCACTATTATATTCAGTATAGAATAATTTTATTTATGTATCAAACATAATAGTATCGTACCTTCGTGTACATTCGAGTGAAATGTTGTTTACATTTATATTTTTGTTTGGAATTTTTTTCAAATTATTGAATTGAATTGACTTGCAATTAAGAAAGAGAGTGTTTATAGAGAGTTTATAGATTAGAGAGATACTTGAAGTAATTTTGAAGTCATTTTTGAAGTCATTTTTTGAAGTCAGTTTTTGAAGTCAGAAGGTGCGCCAAGAGGGACAACCGCCCCAGAGATTTATAGAAATACTTGATAAGAGGTCAGTCAGAGGTTGCGCCAAGAGGGACAACGCCCCAGAGATTTATAGAAATACTTGATAAGAGGTCAAGTCAGAAGGTTGCGCCAAGAGGGACAACCGCCCAGAGATTTATAGAAATACTTGATTAGAGGTCATCAGAAGGTTGCGCCAAAAAGGACAACGCCCCAGAGATTTATAGAAATACTTGATAAGCAAGGTCAAGTCAGAAGGTTGCGCCAAGAGGGACAACCGCCCCAGAGATTTATAGAAATACTTGATAGAGTTCAAGTTAGACAGTTTAAGTTTCAAGATACTTGATAGAGTTCAAGTTAGAGAGTTTAAGTTTCAGAATACTTGATAGAGTTCAAGTCAGTTTTATTCCAAGTCAGAGAGTTTTATTCCAAGTCAGAGAGTTTTATTCCAAGTCATTTTTATTTCGAGTCCCAAGTCAGTTTTCAATGCAGTCAATTGAATTCAACTTTTTCTTTGTAATTTAAGAGAATTTAATTCAACCTTTTTTTTGTTGTAAAAGAGAATTTAATTCAACCAGAATTGCCCGGGTTGTGTCTTTAGTTTAACTTTTTTTTTGTTTGTAAGAAGGAAATTGACCGATTTGACTTTTCTTTTCATGCCATTGTTGCGTATATAAATATATAGTTATGTATTTTATTATTTGTAACAAAACAGTTTTTACAAAGGTTGTAACGATTTTGGTAATTGTTGTAATGTATATGAGGAACATCCCGTCCCTCCGTTTGTTGAACTCTCTTAATTTTTGTTCTAAGTAGTGTGACAAGCAATCTTTTTTTTAAAGAGCAAAGTGCTCACGAAAGACGTATTGTCAATTTCAAACTTATACCCCCTGCTTAGTCACTCAATTCCCCCGTATGATCGCACATACCCTAAATTTCAGTTGTTTGTTCTTTTTTGTCATTTAATTTTAATAAAACTTCTACACAATAAAACATATGTATTTATCATATGCAAACAAGTTTTCAGACTAAAATATCAAATAATTCAAAATTCTATCAACATTTAACGAAAGAGTATAATTTTTCTACTTAACATGCAAAAATTATTTTTTAATATTTTTTTTATTATATAAAAATAATTTTTAATGAAAAATTTACCTGAAATTATTAAAAGAAAAGATTGTTCGAAATGCTTTCCTTCCATTTCAATAACTTTTTTATTCTTGGCCGAAACTCATCTAAGGTTCGATTTACTTTTATTTTTAAGAGTATTATAAAATTATGTTTAGCTCATTAAAATGCATAATTGATTTATATTTTTAATTTGTATTCTTAATTTTTTTTTAATTCAATTATCGTACCGATACTTCTGGTTAATTTTAATGGTTATATAGTTCATATATAGCTAGGAAGGTTACTAGTCGAATTTAATTCCATCTTCAAAATTTAATTTTTAATACCGCTAGATTTACTTTCATTAATTGTAAGGTCCTCTAAGTTCGTTTTTTTTAATTACCTTATACGTGTAACTGATTATGTAAAATCTATAATCCTAATTGAATTTTATTACTTTTGACACATATTCCCTCCAGTCACTTTTGCATTAAAACTCGTATGCAAACATCATCATTATAATACATCATAATTATTGCTTACTATATATAAATTCTCGCTCATGCATTTATTCAGTTAATTTAACAATCCTCTCAGCTAATCTGTCTCTCGAAATTATAAGATACACACTTTGTACCCAATAAACATAATACACATTTGACCACAGGTCTATACATCATCCACTACGTAATTCGATTTGTACCTACAACAGTCAATAAAAATGCATGTATGCTTCATAGCGCGTAATTTCGAATTAAATCGAAGGATATTATATTGCCCCTTTACAAGTCCCTAGTCAGGCCTCATTTAGAATATGCCGTTCAGTTTTGGTGCCCGTACTTGCGTGATATTGATAGGTTAGAAAGGGTTCAGCGTCGTGCCACGAAACTTATTCCGTTATTGCGCAATAAGCCTTATGAAGATAGGATTAAAGAGTTAGACCTGTATTCACTCGAAACTAGGAGATTAAGGGGGAAGCTTATTGAAGTTTTCAAAATCGTTAATAACATCGATAACGTAAATTTTGATAAATTGTTCACTTTCGATAATAGTAATACTCGCAATAACGGATTTAAGTTGCGTGGCAGACGTTTCATTACTAATATCGCTAAAAACTTCTTTACGTTTAAAGTAATTGATAAATGGAATAATCTTCCAGCGTTAGTCGTTCATTCTACCAGCGTTAATATGTTTAAGAACCGTCTTGACAGACATTTTAAAAGTATTAACGTTGTTTAATATAAATAAAACAAAGTTAGCAACAGAAGCTCTGGTGGTGGTGCTCGAGGATGAGTCTGTTGACGATGAATGCCAGCTTGTGACATGCCAGCGTGTGATGCCAGCAATAAAATTATTAAAAAAAAAAAAAAAAATTAGATTAACACGAACGTAGATGTAGCTCGTAGAGTAAACTAACCCACTTTTTGTTTAACTGTACGTACTCTTTTTTTTCTCTTACTTTGCATGTCTGTAACTCTCTTTACTTGCATGTTTGTAGTTTGCATGGTATGACAGTGAGTTAAGACTATTTGCATGGTTTGTAAGCGTTCTTATTTTACTTCTTTTCATCTTTCACCCCTCTCCTATTTTCTCCGACTATTTTTCTGACTTGTCGGCAGTGGCCGGCGGATGATGATGGTGAGACTTTTTTTCCTCTTTTTCTGAATGAATGTTAACCCACGAATGATAGGTGTTGCTCCTTACTTAACCCCTTATTCTCTTCTCTTAACCCCCTACTCTTTCCTTTCTCTCGGGCTAACCTTAGAGTGGATCTTAGGGTCTTTGTTAGCCTTAGCTTCTGTAGATCTGTAGATATATACTATATATACAAACCTTATGCTAAAATCAATGGATATCACAATAAACTTTATTTAATTACGTGTAAATGCTAACTATGTAATTTAATCTTAATCATTTTGTTTTCTAATATATCTTGCTCATGCATTTATTCAGTTACTTGAACAATCCTATCGGCTAATCTGTCTCTCGAAATTATAAGATACACACTTTGTACCCAATAAACATAAATACACATTTGACCACAGGTCTATACATCATCCACTACGTAATTCGATTTGTACTTACAACTGTCAATAAAAATGCATGTATGCACACTATATATACTATATATACAAACCTTATGCTAAAATCATTGGATATCACAATAAACTTTATTTAATTACGTGTAAATGCTAACTATGTAATTTAATCTTAATCATTTTTGCTTTCTAATATATCTTGCTCATGCATTTATTCAGTTACTTGAACAATCCTATCGGCTAATCTGTCCCTCGAAATTGTAAGATACACACTTTGTACCTAGTACACCCAAATACACACTTGACCACAGGTCTATACATCATCCATTACGTAATTCTATTTTTACCTACAATAGTCAATAAAATTAGTTTATCAATTGTACTATCATGGTAACCTTGAAAATCCATGAACTTTAAAATTTATATTTTTCCCTTTTATCTACTATTCATTATGTATGTAATTTTTCCCACAGAAAAATAAAAATTTTGTAAAAAATTTTAACAATATCATTGTTTGTCTAACTTAATTGTTTGTCTAAATTAAAGTATTAATCTTTGAATTTTTTTATATTTTGTAAGCAAGTGTCATTTTAAAAATTTGATTACTCTGCATTGTACTCAACCACGCGAAATCGTTCTGTATAAAATTTGTATTGTAAAGAAAAATTCGTCATCTAACTTGAATTAGTTAGGATGTTATTTTCTCAATTCTATTATATTGTATTAATTGTATTATATTATTGTATTAATACCATTTTAGAGGGGGAAACACTGTAAAAATGAACAATGAATAATCCATATTCATTTTTACATAAGAAACCAAAATTGCCTAAGCGAGTTTTGGATAGAAATTTTATTTGTAGCTTCCTATTTTTGTTTTGTCACAACCCTATGATCTACCATTTCTGTGGTTTAGTTGTATCTATTTTCCATTTTTCATTGTTATAGAATTTATTATAATTAATTATGATTGTCTTCCATCTCACCCTCGACCCTAGATTATGCATACACATTGCATGTAACAGGAATGGAACCCGCAGTTGTACTTCTTAATCATTGATACCCACTCTTTGTCTCTAATTCGTTCATGTAAATCTTCCTAATAATGATTTCTACTATACGTACAAATTCAATAACTATGACGTCACATTTTCCCGTCATTAATTTCCCCTCATTATATCTCTAGTATGCAATGTATGAAAATTCTTTAATCTTTATCATCATAATAAAAACTGTACACTCTATAGAAGTCATTATTTATATGTTATGTAGTATAAATATAACTATTATTCGACCATATCCCCGCCCCCATACGGCCATATTTTAGCTTGATCATTATCCTATATAAATTTTATTAAATATTCATTTTTACTCGTGTCAATCTATGAAATGCAAAACTTCATGCCTTCGTTCGAAAACGCAAAAATACGTTCTCGTATTATTTTTTTCATTATTATTTTTTATTATATCACCTCCAGCATTGAACTCGAAAAATGCTTAGTAAGTTATCACATTCCGCTAACTGGCAGAATCGAACGGTTCAAAGATAAAAAAAGTCTCCTTTCGCTCGATTCGAATTTATAACTTTATCATGCGTTATGTTATATCATGTGTGTCATGTCTCATGTACTTGTGTTGTACTAATAACCAAATATAATAACCATATAGTATAACCATATAGTATAACCATCTAGTATAACCATATAGTATAACCATATAGTATAACCATATATTATAACCATATATAAATATATAAAAACACTAAGAATGGTAAACGACGTAATGTACTTTAATGAAACTGTAATTAATAATAACTTGTAATGTACTTCAATGAAACTGTAATTAAATGTAATGATTTAATTTATAATGTAAGAATGTACTTTAATAGAACTGTAATGGACAATCATAAGCGAATGTGAAGTAATCCATAATTGTAATCGTAATTGTAATGAACCAAAATTAATACGTACTCAGTCGTGTACTTAATTTGTACTTATGTGTACTATTACGAATGATATCGCCTTCATAAATGTAGACTCGGCGAAAAATACAAATTAGTTTTTATTTTTATTTTTTTTATTATTTTTATTTGGAATTTTTTCAAACATCTGATCATGTGTTTAAAAGGGGGGAATTAACCTTCAACTGTCTTCCCCCAAACATTTAGGTTTATATTATACATGTATTTGTAAAATTACGGCACTTGATTAAGTCACTTCATTGGGGTACTTCATTACGGCACTTCATTACGAGCCTCCCTTGTTAGCAGCCTCGCTGCGAGGAGGGGCAGAGGCCCCTTGCCTCCTTAATTTTTTTAGATTCCGGCCTGAGCCATGGTCGAAAGAGGTCGAACCTCTACCCTTGTAAATTCAGAGCACTAACTGTAAATTTTTAAGAAGTAAATTAGAGTAAGAGAAACTTTTTATTTTTCCCCTTGAGTTGGGCTATCTTCAGAAGAACTTAGTCAGTTAAGTCGATAAGTTATAAAAGAAAAATCGATAAGTTTAGTACCAAGAGAAAGTATCAGAGTATTATAGCAAGAGAAGAATTAATAATCGTCGACCCATAAAGCGAGAGAAAGAGACAACCCAAGCACCATAGAAGATATTGGCATAACAGTCTGGCGAGTCTGTAGCCAAGAGTTTAACAAGAGGCGACCGAAAAGAATTAGAATGTTATAGAAGAAATATCCGTTGCTGCCTCCTAACTAGAACCCCCGTCGATTACGAACCAACTCAGGGCCATAGACGGAGGGGTTAACAAACTGGCGACCCTTTACCAGGATCTTAACAGATTTTAAGAAGAATATTATTTTAAGAATATTATTTTAAGAAGAAGAATATTTTAAGAAGAAGAATATTTTAAGAAGAATATTTTAAGAAGAAGAATACTTTAAGTAGAAGATTTTAAGAAGAAGATTTTAAGAAGAGGCCACTCTTTGGCCAAGATAGAAATTACCCTGCATCAGGATAAAACCAGTTGACCTGCGTGTCACGACTTCTAGTTCGTAACATTCACCCTTGAACCGGTGTGTCACGACTCCAAGTTCTCCACGCCTAGTTTTCATCCAAGAAGAAGTAACCAGCAAGACGTCTTCAGGACACGTCTCAAGGATTTCGCCATAGAAAATTTTAAGTGCAGAGTTTGTTTTTTTAAAGAAATTTATAAACACTTGAAAAGTCAGTATTATTAACAGTTAATAATGAGTATCAAGTCAGAATTTACAAGAAACACAGTGAACATTTCAGACACCAGTGATACATTTTTTTTAGTGAAACAGTAATTTTCACAGAAGTTAAATGTAACAGAAGTTAAATGTAACAGAAGTTAATTTCAAGAGAGTTAATTTCAAGAGAGTTAATTTCAAGAGAGTTAATTTCAAGAGAGTTAATTTCAGAGAGTTAATTTCAGTTATTTTCACTATTATATTCAGTATAGAATAATTTTATTTTATGTATCAAACATAATAGTATCGTACCTTCGTGTACATTCGAGTGAAATGTTGTTTACATTTTATATTTTTGTTTGAATTTTTTTCAAATTATTGAATTGAATTGACTTGCAAATTAAGAAAGAGAGTGTTATAGAGAGTTTATAGATTTAGAGAGATACTTGAAGTAATTTTGAAGTCATTTTTGAAGTCATTTTTTGAAGTCAGTTTTTGAAGTCAGAAGGTTGCGCCAAGAGGGACAAGCCCCAGAGATTTATAGAAATACTTGATAAGAGGTCAAGTCAGAAGGTTGCGCCAAGAGGGACAACCGCCCCAGAGATTTATAGAAATACTTGATAGAGGTCAAGTCAGAAGGTTGCGCCAAAAAGGACAACCGCCCCAGAGATTTATAGAAATACTTGATAAGAGGTCAAGTCAGAAGGTTGCGCCAGAGGGACAACCGCCCCAGAGATTTATAGAAATACTTGATAGAGTTCAAGTTAGACAGTTTAAGTTTCAAGATACTTGATAGAGTTCAAGTTAGAGTTTAAGTTTCAGAATACTTGATAGAGTTCAAGTCAGTTTTATTCCAAGTCAGAGAGTTTTATTCCAAGTCAGAGAGTTTTATTCCAAGTCATTTTTATTTCGAGTCCCAAGTCAGTTTTCAATGCAGTCAATTGAATTCAACTTTTTCTTTGTAATTTAAGAGAATTTAATTCAACCTTTTTTTTTGTTGTAAAAGAGAATTTAATTCAACCTGAATTGACCGGGTTGTCTTTAGTTTAACTTTTTTTTTGTTTGTAAGAAGGAAATTGACCGATTTGTCTTTTCTTTTCATGCCATTGTTGCGTATATAAATATATAGTTATGTATTTTATTATTTGTAACAAAACCGTTTTTACAAAGGTTGTAACGATTTTGGTAATTGTTGTAATGTATATGAGGAACATTCCGTCCCTCCGTTTGTTGAACTCTCTTAATTTTTGTTCTAAGTAGTGTGACAAGCAATCTTTTTTTTAAAGAGCAAAGTGCTCACGAAAGACGTATTGTCAATTTCAAACTTATACCCCCTGCTTAGTCACTCAATTCCCCCGTATGATCGCACATACCCTAAATTTCAGTTTTGTTCTTTTTTGTCATTTAATTTTAATAAAACTTCTACACAATAAAACATATGTATTTATCATATGCAAACAAGTTTTCAGACTAAAATATCAAATAATTCAAAATTCTATCAACATTTAACGAAAGAGTATAATTTTTCTACTTAACATGCAAAAATTATTAAACCTTTTTAATATTTTTTTTATTATATAAAAATAATTTTTAATGAAAAATTTACCTGAAATTATTAAAAGAAAAGATTGTTCGAAATGCTTTCCTTCCATTTCAATAACTTTTTTATTCTTGGCCGAAACTCATCTAAGGTTCGATTTACTTTTATTTTAAGAGTATTATAAAATTATGTTTAGCTCATTAAAATGCATAATTGATTTATATTTTTAATTTGTATTCTTAATTTTTTTTAATTCAATTATCGTACCGATACTTCTGGTTAATGTTAATGGTTATATAGTTCATATATAGCTAGGAATGTTACTAGTCGAATTTAATTCCATCTTCAAAATTTAATTTTTAATACCGCTAGATTTACTTTCATTAATTGTAAGGTCCTCTAAGTTCGTTTTTTTTAATTACCTTATACGTGTAACTGATTATGTAAAATCTATAATCCTAATTGAATTTTATTACTTTTGACACATATTCCCTCCAGTCATTTTGCATTAAAACTCGTATGCAAACATCATCATTATAATACATCATAATTATTGCTATATATAAATTCTCGCTCATGCATTTATTCAGTTAATTTAACAATCCTCTCAGCTAATCTGTCTCTCGAAATTATAAGATACACACTTTGTACCCAATAAACATAAATACACATTTGACCACAGGTCTATACATCATCCACTACGTAATTCGATTTGTACCTACAACAGTCAATAAAAATGCATGTATGCACACTATATATACTATATATACAAACCTTATGCTAAAATCATTGGCTATCACAATAAACTTTATTTAATTACGTTAAATGCTAACTATGTAATTTAATCTTAATCATTTTTGCTTTCTAATATATCTTGCTCATGCATTTATTCAGTTACTTGAACAATCTATCGGCTAATCTGTCCCTCGAAATTGTAAGATACACACTTTGTACCTAGTACACCCAAATACACACTTGACCACAGGTCTATACATCATCCATTACGTAATTCTATTTTTACCTACAATAGTCAATAAAATTAGTTTATCAATTGTACTATCATGGTAACCTTGAAAATCCATGAACTTTAAAATTTATATTTTTCCCTTTTATCTACTATTCATTATGTATGTAATTTTTCCCACAGAAAAATAAAAATTTTGTAAAAATTTTAACAATATCATTGTTTGTCTAACTTAATTGTTTGTCTAAATTAAAGTATTAATCTTTGAATTTTTTTATATTTTGTAAGCAAGTGGAATTTTAAAAATTTGATTACTCTGCATTGTACTCAACCACGCGAAATCGTTCTGTATAAAATTTGTATTGTAAAGAAAAATTCGTCATCTAACTTGAATTAGTTAGGATGTTATTTTCTCAATTCTATTATATTGTATTAATTGTATTATATTATTGTATTAATACCATTTTAGAGGGGGAAATACTGTAAAAATGAACAATGAATAATCCATATTCATTTTTACATAAGAAACCAAAATTGCCTAAGCGAGTTTTGGATAGAAATTTTATTTGTACCTTCCTATTTTTGTTTGTGTCACAACCCTATGATCTACCATTTCTGTGGTTTAGTTGTATCTATTTTCCATTTTTCATTGTTATAGAATTTATTATAATTAATTATGATTGTCTTCCATCTCACCCTCGACCCTAGATTATGCATACACATTGCATGTAACAGGATTGGAACCCGCAGTTGTACTTGTTAGTCATTGATACCCACTCTTTGTCTTTAATTCGTTCATGTAAATCTTCCTAATAATGATTTGTACTATACGTACAAATTCAATAACTATGACGTCACATTTTCCCGTCATTAATTTCCCTTCATTATATCTCTAGTATGCAATGTATGAAAATTCTTTATCATCATAATAAAAACTGTACACTCTATAGATCATTATTTATATGTTATGTAGTATAAATATAACTATTATTCGACCATATCCCGCCCCCATACGTCCATATTTTATCTTGATCATTATCCTATATAAATTTTATTAAATATTCATTTTTACTCGTGTCAATCTATGAAATGCAAAACTTCATGCCTTCGTTCGAAAACGCAAAAATACGTTCTCGTATTATTTTTTTCATTATTATTTTTTATTATATCACCTCCCGCATTGAACTCGAAAATGCTTAGTAAGTTATCACATTCCGCTAACTGGCAGAATCGAACGCTTCAAAGATAAAAAAAGTCTCCTTTCGCTCGATTCGAATTTATAACTTTATCATGCGTTATGTTATATCATGTGTGTCATGTCTCATGTACTTGTGTTGTACTAATAACCAAATATAATAACCATATAGTATAACCATCTAGTATAACCATATAGTATAACCATATTATAACCATATATAAATATATAAAAACACTAAGAATGGTAAACGACGTAATGTACTTTAATGAAACTGTAATTAATAATAACTTGTAATGTACTTCAATGAAACTGTAATTAAATGTAATGATTTAATTTATAATGTAAGAATGTACTTTAATAGAACTGTAATGGACAATCATAAGCGAATGTGAAGTAATCCATAATTGTAATCGTAATTGTAATGAACCAAAATTAATACGTACTCAGTCGTGTACTTAATTTGTACTTATGTGTACTATTACGAAATGATATCGCCTTCATAAATGTAGACTCGGCGAAAAATACAAATTAGTTTTTATTATTTTTATTTGGAATTTTTTCAAACATCTGATCATGTGTTTAAAAGGGGGGAACTTAACCTTCAACTGTCTTCCCCCAAACATTTAGGTTTATATTATACATGTATTTGTAAAATTACGGCACTTGATTAAGTCACTTCATTGGGGTACTTCATTACGGCACTTCATTACGAGCCTCCCTTGTTAGCAGCCTCGCTGCGAGGAGGGTGCAGAGGCCCCTTGCCTCCTTAATTTTTTAGATTCCGGCCTGAGCCATGGTCGAAAGAGGTCGAACCTCTACCCTTGTAAATTCAGAGCACTAACTGTAAATTTTTAAGAAGTAAATTAGAGTAAGAGAAACTTTTTATTTTTCCCCTTGAGTTGGGCTATCTTCAGAAGAACTTAGTCAGTTAAGTCGTAAGTTATAAAAGAAAAATCGATAAGTTTAGTACCAAGAGAAAGTATCAGAGTATTATAGCAAGAGAAGAATTAATAATCGTCGACCCATAAAGCGAGAGAAAGAGACAACCCAAGCACCATAGAAGATATTGGCATAACAGTCTGGCGAGTCTGTAGCCAAGAGTTTAACAAGAGGCGACCGAAAAGAATTAGAATGTTATAGAAGAAATATCCGTTGCTGCCTCCTAACTAGAACCCCGTCGATTCCCGAACCGACTCAGGGCCATAGACGGAGGGGTTAACATATATATATATATATACAGGGTGTCCCATAAGTCCGGCATCATAGGAGAAATTCATATTTTTCTATTTCTACAAACCATAATTTATGCTCGGGATGCCAGTTTCCCGTCCACCATTCTGTTCAGTGACGAGGCTTTTTTTTTTATGGAAATGGTGAGGTAAATCGACAGAACACCCGCTACTGGTCTCAAAACAACTCTCACTGGTATACCTCTTCAAAAGAACAAGGTGCATCTCGGGTGATGGTATGGTGTGGCATTTGGAAGGATCGCATCATAGGCCCCCTATTTTTCGATGAACATGTCACTGGAGACACTTACCTACGTATGCTCAAGGAAGAAGCATTTCCAAGTGTCTTGAACGAAGAAGGAAATTTCCCAACATGGTTCCATGGTCATTGGATAGGACGTCGAGGGCCTGTGGAATGGCCAGCTAGAAGCCCGGATCTCACGCCACTACATTTTTTTCTCTGCGCTGGTATACGCAGAGAAAATTAGGAGTGTTGAACATTTGCGGCAGCGCATTATTGGGGCATGTAACACCATTACTCCTGACATCATTACCGTGTGCTTGCTGACTGGGTATCACGTCTGAATTTGTGTATTGAAAACAATGGTGGACATATTGAGCACGTTCTGTAAATAAAAGCTTTTGTTTTGCCTTTCTTTATTATTTTTCTTATGATGCCGGACTTATGGGACACCCTGTGTGTGTATATATATATATATATATATATATGAAATAGGATCCCTCCTAAGGAGACGTAATTTTACATTTAGGATAAAAACGAAGACGTAGAGCAAGAAAGTCATTATATTTGGCTGCAGCCGACGTTTCGGGCAACTCTACCCATTTTCAAGGCCTAATAAATAAAAAGCTAAAATTAATGCATGACAAAAAAAAAAAATATACGAATGTCAAAAACAAACTCATTCATAGCACAGAATAAAACCACTTAAAGAATAAAAATTAAAAAGCGTAAAACAAGCATAAGCCAAAAACAAAAATTAAAAATTATATACATGACAAATAACACATGATAAAAGTAAAACTTTAAAACTAAAAACATTCAAACAAATTAGTTAAAAACTAAATATTGATTCTAGCTGTTACCCCCTTTATATTAATTAGAATGCCTACCAACTAAATTTTTCTGTTTTTCCCCTTGACCCTGTCTCCTTTTCGCCTCAGTTGTTTGTGGATGTCAAGTGAGCATGGTATGTTTCGTGCACTTTTGCGTTTTTTCATTTAACTTTTTATTAGTGAAGTTTTTAACTAATTTGTTTGAATGTTTTTAGTTTTAAAGTTTTACTTTTATCATGTGTTATTTGTCATGTATATAATTTTTAATTTTTGTTTTTGGCTTATGCTTGTTTTACGCTTTTTAATTTTTATTCTTTAAGTGGTTTTATTCTGTGCTATGAATGAGTTTGTTTTTGACATTCGTATATTTTTTTTTTGTCATGCATTAATTTTAGCTTTTTATTTATTAGGCATTGAAAATGGGTAGAGTTGCCCGAAACGTCGGCTGCAGCCAAATATAATGACTTTCTTGCTCTCCGTCTTCGTTTTTATCCTAAATATATATATATATATATATATATATATTATATATATATATATATATATATATATATATATATATATATATATATATATATAATGAACAGAAACAATGTGAAAGGATAGACAAAAATCTGCCTCCATATTTGTACTACTCCATGGCGTCTATATTTTATGCGACTTCATCACAAAAATTTGTATCTTTAGGAGTACTGATTCGAACCCCATCAACGCAAGATCAGATTTATTTGTAATGTATTCACTGTTAAAACTGAAGTTGTTGTTAATATATTGTTCTCCATTATCTTATAAGAATTAACTTGAATGTAATAACACTATAAATGAAGATGAACTGATTTTCTGCAATAGATAGTGCTACATACTAAACGTCACTAAGAAACAATTTCGTACACGTTCGTAGGAAGATTTGTAAACGAAATTTGTACAAATGTATCTGCGCTACGACAGACAATTTTGATTTAATTAAGGGTGAAAAGTCAAGTTTTGTACCGAAACATAAAATTATGTTAAACTATTATGAAAACATTTCGTACTTTTTCATCTGCAAATTCATACTTCAAAAACAACGTTACTATTTTTGTCATTAAGCAAAAAACAATTTCGACCTTAAATCTAATAATCGAATTTGAACTTCTCTTTTTTTTTTAACAAACTTAACTTCTTAAAGATACAACAGAAGCCAAAAAATTTTATGTCAAAAATTGTAGTGTAACCTTTGCAGCAGGCAGGTTATGATGAAACAATTAAAATATTGTCAATTTAGTTAATATGTCACAGTAATGTAGCCTCATTTTTAAATACTTCTTAAATAAATATGATAAATATTTTGTAAAAATTTCGTCACATATTTCAAGTTTTTTCGAAATTCTCCTGACTGTAACGACTAACACTTTATATTAAAAAAAGGTACGAGTTAAATTTTATATTTTTATATTTAATTTATATAAATAAAAGTTTTTGCAACAGTTGTATAATATCTAAAGTATATAAAATTACTTGTATTAAACCTTGTAAGAGATTCCTCTGTAATGAGAAAGTTCATGACAATTTGCGCACAAGAAATGCTTTAATTTATTATAAAGGAATTTACTGTGATATTTTAGTTTCATTTGTTATTTTCTTAAATGAGAGAGGACGTCAATACGAGCAATCATTGAGCATATCAGTGTATAGACTCCATAACAACCTTTCTATACTTAAAAATAAATTTTATAAAAGTGGAAAGTAACATTCCCCCCCCCCCCCACACACACACACTATGTGCTAGCACATGTTTAGAAGCCTTTAGAACAAAAAATCAGAGGTATATAAAATCGCCATACAATGTCCAGTTTATTCAATAAATTAAAATACTTCTAAATTAAAACGAAAAAAAAATAGCTTCAGAATCTTGAGAACGGCTTGATTTTTCCCTTTAATAGTGATCATCTGTAAAAGAGAAAAAGAAACAGGATTACATGAATAGAACAGACTCTTCTTTCCTTTCAATCACTTGCTTGTTCAGTTTGTTTATTTCCTGTTGCAGTTAAGTAATAATTAATGAGAAGCAGCCAGCTGAAACCTATTAAGATTCCGTGGAACTAAATCTCCTGTGCAGTTTCAAAATCAATGAAAAACCTAAACTTTTATGTTAGTGAATGCAAAAAATTATAAATTGGCATAAAATTCTCTGACAACAAAACATTTAATTAATAATCCTAATTATTATAAGGATATATAAAATAGGCTCTAAACCCTTGACTAATTGTCATCATTAATTAACACTACTTAATATACGCAAACAAGGCGTTATTGTAATTAATTTACTTGTTGAGTTAACTTTGAAGAAGGACATAATATAATGAAAGAGTAGTTTAAAATTTGAAAAGCAAAAATCTTGGAAATTATAATTCCAGTTTTCCGAAATAAATTTCGCTCGAAATATTCAGCAATTTTAGATGAACTTCAGTTTTGATGCTGAGAAGGACTAATTCGATCATATGATATTGGTTTGAGAACATAGGAAAACTTATACATGTCCATTGCATATCACTTTTATTGGAAAAAAGCAATGAAAAGACACTTACCGTATCCATTCGGGTATCCGTGGGGAGGTTTATATGCATCAGGATAGGATCCATGTGGGGGCTTATATCCACCATTATTGGATCCGTGTGGGGGCTTATATCCACCATTATGGGATCCGTGTGGGGGCTTATATCCACCATTATTGGATCCGTGTGGTGGCTTATATCCACCATTGTAGGATCCGTGTGGGGGCTTATATCCACCATTATTGGATCCGTGTGGGGGCTTATATCCACCATTGTAGGATCCGTGTGGGGGCTTATATCCACCATTATTGGATCCGTGTGGGGGCTTATATCCACCATTATTGGATCCGTGTGGGGGCTTATATCCACCATTGTAGGATCCGTGTGGGGGCTTATATCCACCATTATTGGATCCGTGTGGGGGCTTATATCCACCATTATTGGATCCATGTGGGGGCTTATATCCACCATTGTAGGATCCGTGTGGGGGCTTATATCCACCATTATGGGATCCGTGTGGGGGCTTATATCCACCATTATGGGATCCGTGTGGGGGCTTATATCCATCAGGATGGGATCCATGCGGGGGCTTATATCCATCAGGATGGTCCGTGTGGGGCTTATATCCACCATTTTAGGTCCGTATGGGGGCTTATATCCATCAGGATGGGATCCGTGTGGGGGCTTATATCCACCATTTTTAGGTAAGTGTGGGGGCTTATATCCAGTTGGATGGGATACGTGTGTTGATGTTACGGTATGTGTATGTCCATGGTCACCTGTAAATAAAAATGATTCTTTCTTCCAGATTATTTATTACTTTTATTTGTAAAGTTTACATTTAATAATGAACCAAGAAATCTGTGGATTTGAGTGACGTTCATATTTAATCTAAATCAAAGAAATTTTAGGAAATTGATGAAATATAAAAAGTAAAGTGAAAAACAGAATTTCTTTAGTAAGTCAGATCATTAAAAATTTATTAAAAAAGGCTTATGGTTAAACGAGTAAGAATTAATAATTAAAGTAATATTCCTTCAAAAACACAATAAAATATACATTTCTGCAAAGTTTTCTGAAGTTTTCTTTTCATAAAAGAACATTTTTCAATTTTCTCTTGAATAATTTTTTTAATACTTACCGTCTGCAGAAACTGCAAAAATGGCACACGCAATGACCACGAGTTTCAACTGAAAGAGAGCAAGTTATGTGTATATATTATATATATATATATATATATATATATATAACTTACATATTATTATTATTATTATTATTATTATTATTATTATTATTTCTATTATTTCTATTATTATTATTATTATTTATATTATTATTATTATTATTATTATTAATGCTATTATTATTATTATCATTATTATTATTTCTATTATTTATATTATTATTATTATTTATATTATTATTATTATTATTATTAATGCTATTATTATTATTATCATTATCATTATTATTACTATTATTATTTATATTATTATTATTATTATTACTGGGGAACGTCAGATAAAATTACAAAATGTCTGAATTTGTACTTATATAAATATATACATACTCCTCAGCATCTCATATTCCATTACTTTCCAATCAGAACCATTTCCCGTCCCATTCGCAGCCCCAAAGTGGGAGTGGTCAAAATAGGAATTTCTAATGTGATAAAACTGATTTCTTATTTGGGGAAAGGTAAGTGTGAATACACGCAAGTACACAAGTATTTTCTATGAAAAACCCAAATGAAAGTTGGGACTCCAACAACCCAAATGAAAGTTGGGACTCAAACATCTGGAATGGAAATGTATCCATTTCATAATTATTTGCTTTGAGATTCCCACTTTTGGATTCCTCGTTCAGGGACGAAGAATCAAATGCGAATAACGGAGATTACGAAGACTCACTCACATTCAATTTCGGATTAGTTCGTTATATTTTTAAATGAGAATAACACCATTTAGAGTTACACATATTAACATTTAACATATAAATCTTAAATCAAACAATTGACTAAGCTTAAAAAGCTAATGATGATAATAACATCTTTAACGGCCAAACATTATTTCCTTTAATTATACCGACACCAAATTAAGTGACACGATAATAAGCTGTTGTAACGAGTAATAATGTTAAATTGGCCACAATTCTATATTTTCAATTCAGTAAAAACAAATGAAAGCAACAAACCATTTTAAGATATTTCAAATTTATTTATCAAGAGCTTGAAAACAACTGAAGGCACTTTGGTCTATCCCCGTTTATATATGTTCTCTACGAACTCATTCAACATTCGAATTTCTTCAGTTCCCACAAAATGTCCTTCAAACCAGTTTCGAAATTAATATTAAAAAATAGTTTTTATACCGAACTTTTCAATTAATATAGCCTTTATAAGGAACTAAGTTTTAAGCATATTGTTATTGTGAAGACCTTTTTCGTGTAAGGTTCTTTGTTTGCTCGGCCATGACGTCAGATCTGCACCACCAAAAAATATTTCGTAGAAGGGAAATACCATGTTTCTACGTAAAACTTAAAGAAATTGATCTGCCTTTCGCTCGAAAGCAAAAAATTTACATTCCTCATGAATAGCAGGTTTAATTACACTTAATCTACTTTTCCTCTCTCTCTCTCGCTATATATTATATATATATATATATATATATCATACATATATATATGCACTAAAATCACAGAATAACACGTGATCTTATTAATAAGCAAACAACCACAGGGAAAAGGAAACACGAAGTCCGAGTCCGATGATGTGAATATATCACGAAAGCGCTCGGACTTCGTGTTTCCTTTTCCCTGTGGTTGTTTGCTTATATATATATATATATGTGTGTGGTGTGTGTGTGTGTGTGTGTGTGTGTGTGTGTGTATATATTAGTTGTGGTTAAACGTTGGAATGAAACGGTTATTTGAAATTACATTTTTAAGTCATGATCCAACCCAAATTACAGGTTTTGACTTTCGTCACTAAAAAATAACCTTGGTCCGTTGTTGAGTTTTCCAATCAACATATTTCTCTGCAAAGGTGTCACTTTTGTTATTTATTGAAGAATAGACTTTCGCTGGGCTTTTTGCGACTAAATTACTCTCATCCTGAAGCTTCCTTGGAAATTTTGTTCCATATTGACGTGTGTACATGTGGACATGTGGACACTGGTAATAAAAGGTTGATTTTACCTTCCTTCTGATCGTATTAAATTATCATTGCGTTCAGTCGTTATTCTTGGTTTGTTGAATCTTCTTCTTGCCTTGTACTCTCCAGCATCTAAAACCTTCGTTTTGATCTTGCATTGTCTTCACCGAGATATTTGAAGTTGGGAATTCATTCACACGAGTTAGAGGAATGATCAAAAATTTACAGCTTTTCCTAATGCTAAACCAATGAAACTAATATCAAAGTCATAGTAGTGTTCTACAGAAAAATTTATTACAAATTGCGATAACATTTGTCAACAGTTCATTAAGTTTAAGAATATTTGGTACTACAATTTTGAAGAAACATGATGAAAACAATAAATTATTTAATTAAAATTATTAAAATTAATATCATTAAAAGAAGTGAGTTTTGTATATCAAATGAAATGAGTTATATTTTATGTTATTATTTAAAAATTGTTGTAGAAATACAGAATAATGTTTAAATTCTACCTTTTTCAAAACACTTTCAACTTTTGATGCTGTTATTCCTACTCACATCTGCAGTTCACATGTGCGAATGTTCGGAGCGCGAATAACGAATCCGAAAAAAAAAAGTTTCCTGATTTGGGACAGATTGGAAGAGACAGTGAAGGAAATGCAAGTTCGGAGAAAGTAGTTTGTATAAAAAATTTGACTTAACCCTTTAACCTCTTATGAACGACCGGGTCGAGTTTGTACCGTTTCAAATACACGCATCGATAACTTAACCCTACCAAAAATTCCCACGTTAAAGGGTTAAGGACTGAAGGTACAAATTGTTAACGTTTCAAATACAAGCATTCATAACTTAACCCTACAAAAAATTCAGGGCTTAAAGGGTTAAAGTGAAAAGTTTTACAGCTAGAATGGGAATGGATCGATTTGAAATTGCCTTCACTCTCGGACTTCTCATTCTTGCACGAAAAAGGAAGTCGGAATTACGTTGAGTGCAAAGGGACCGTTTGATTTTCATCACTTTGAGGATAAAAACCATTCTTGTAGTAATTTATTTACCATCTATTGATATGTACACTGTAAAAAATTTCCCTTATAGGAATCCCATTAAATTTGAAGGGAAAAAGTGCGACGTTTTCCCTTCGAATTTTCCCTTGAATATCGTAAAAGGCAGCCGACGGGAATTCTTTCTTAATGGCCTCACCGTTCCGTGTGAAAGAGCTAGGCATAGAGTGTTTGCAACATAATGAAAGAAAATAAACAGACTGACAAAAGATTATAATTGCGTTTATTATTTAAACATTCCAGAAAATACTGAGAGAACAAGTTTCTCTTCATCAGGAAGGTTCTTTCATGACAAGTGCCAAAACAGCAATTTTCACCTTTAAAAACAAGTTATGTCACGCACATAATGCAGTATTTCGGTATTCGAAATTTTTATCTCTTCCTTTATCAGCATTGTTCAGTTTATCTCTCAATCAAATTCATCCCTCAATTCATCCCTCAGATGTATTAAAATAAATGAAAGAGTTTGTTCAGTATTCAATCAGGAGAGGAGACAAGTTACTACCTATACAATATCTCTTTTACCTACATTAAGAAAGATATTTGAAAAACTTGTGCAAACGTATCTCTAAAGTAATTTGAAGAAAGTAACCTTTTCCTTATGTACGTATTTTGGTTTTAGGAAGGGCCACAAAATAAGCTACGCAACTTCAACTGTATTAGACGTATTATATAAAAACCTTAATAATAAAACGTCCTCAGTTTCCTTGTTAATAGACACACCCTTTTCTAAATTATCTCATTATCGGAAAAGGTATGTTGCATTAAATTGGTTCAAGGCATATTTGTGTAAGAGAACTCAATGCTTGAAACAAAATAACATTATTACCTCCGAACTAAAAGAATTACACACGGAGTTCCGCAAAGAAGATTTCTGGGTCCTTTTTAAAAATATATAGGCCTATATATGTATATATATATGACTTTCATAATTCTCATGATGGGAGAAGCTTTCAATATGCGGATGATACTTCCCTGACATAGCCAAACAGCGACCTTGCATTCCTTAGTGGAATTGTAAATAGAAATATCGCCTATGATTTGCTGAAGGCCAGCAAATTATACTTAAATAAAAATAAAACAAACTTTTTGTTATTCACTAAAAAGAAAAATAATACCAGAATTCAATATAATTATTCGCTTGCAGACAGTATTGCATGTTACTGACAGAAAAATAAAAGTTGCTTTCATGACGAAACTATCTTTTCCGTAAATATTGAAAACAAAGTCTATAAACTTTCAAAATTCTGTTTTACTCCAACAAAATTACATTTTCTACCTACAAATGTACTAAAAGTCTCTCCAAGTCTCGCATATTACTGTACATATAGGGGTACATGTACGCCTTTAATCATAAATTTAACGACAATTTTAAAAAAATAAACCAAAGTAATTATTATGTTCACGTTTCAGAAATCTTTAAAGCAGTTGCGTATATTTAAAATTAAAACATATCTGAAGGGCAAATATGTTCCATAATTACAGTAAGTGGGAGTTAAACATGTGTGTGCTAATTTTTTTATTTACCAACCGATTTTAAGGATATTTTCAGTTTTTTTCCGCAGTTTTACATGGAGATTTTATTAAAAATTTAATTAAAATTGGTCGAGAAATTTTAATTTTATTAAGTTTTTGATATTCGCCACTAAATCGGGATTTTGTCCGTCAAATTTTGAGGAATGTACTTGATACTTAGTACGCCTCTTACTGACACTCTTCGCTACAAGCCCATTGAATGACTTTTCCCCGATTTATAATTTGGAGTTTAGATAATTTACTTTGTAGTTAAAATTTAAGGGTTCAATCTGGACTCTTTAAAAACACCGTAAGTTTGATTATTTTTTTCCATTAGTTATTTTTTTATGATTTAAAAATTTGGTATTTTCAGGATTCCGATTTTTAGAAAATTGGGCGTGAAAATTCAATTGCCTGTAAATTCAATTGCCTGTAAATTCTTTTGCAACCATTGAATTTTAGCGCACATTAGTATGAAATGAGACCCTTATATTAAACAAATTTTAATAAATTTCAATAAAATCGCTAGAAAAGTTTTGGTTAGAACGATTTGAAATAGACGGGTCAAACTTCTGAATCCCGTACACTTTCTTCAATAAATTCCAAGTTTTCAACGTCATTAAATATTTTCTATAGAATTGGTGGCATTAAAACTTAGTAAAAAAGAATATAATTATGTCATAGCGAAGGTATCCTGCATGTTTCACACAAATCATATGGATATGAATGGATAGATTTATAAAAGAATATATTTATAACTAGAGATATTTGAATTTCATGGTTCAGAAATAGGGTCCCATATACATATAACATTTTTTATTTACTTATTTATCCCCCCCCCCCCCCCCCCCCCAAAAAAAATACACGCATCAATGTCAATTACAGTTTTCCTTTAAACATTCAAAATAGAACGAATAGAAACGGACAGAATTTTTTGAAAAATTTCTAAACTTTGAAAAATGATGGTACTAAAAAGAATTTAAAACAGTTACATCCGATTATATACAGGGTGTTTCACAACCTCTCTGCCATACTTTCGGGGGGGTGTTATTTAGGGGATGATATCGAGTAAAAAAGTTAATACAACATAGGTACTATTTCCACAACTGAATCCTTCCTATTCTTTTAACATTCTTGGCGTCTCCTTTTCTCTTGATCTTTCATGGAAAGAACACATATACTCTTCCCGCCTCTTACTGACTGCCTTCAATCCCTCTTTCTTCGCCGCAATGTTGCCTCCCTCTCTTTACTATCGCTATTATAACGGACACTGCTCTTCTGAACTTTCTAACTGCATACCTCTTCCTTTAAGGAGAGCACGCAGCACCAGACTTTCGACACTTTCTCATTCCTTTTCTGTCCAACTCTCTAACGCAAGGATTAATCGATATTTTCAATCTTTCATCTACTCAACCGGTGAACTGTGGAACAATCTTCCTCACTCCACCTTTACCCTTGTCTATGACCTCCAATCTTTCAAACACAGAGTGTCTAGGCATCTCGAAAACCCTGGACCTTAATTTTGCCTGTCTTCTTCTTCTAATAGGGGGGGGGCCGCTTTTGCGGGCATTCGCTCTTGGTCCCTCCTTCGTGCATAAATAACTTGATCGAATTAATGTAAACTACATTAACTGCCAATCCATTCCACGAATTAATTATACGATACAAGAGAAATGCTTAGCTTAATTAGAATTAAAATTTTTATCTACAAATTTCAGACCATTACAGCGAGTTCTATCTGCATTTCTGAAGGTGAAATATTTTTCGGCGTCAACATTATCAAAACCTTTAATCATTTTAAACACCTAAATTAAATCTCCTCGAATTCGCCTTTCTTACAAGTGATAATAAATTTAACGCTTCTAAATAGGCAGCGTATGATTTGTTTCTAAGTCTAGGAATCATTTCAGTAGCCCGTCGCTGCACTTTCTCCATTCTGTCTATACCCTGTCGTAAATATGGGAACCAGAACTGAAAGTAGTATTTCAGATGGGGGCGTACTAAAAAATTATACTCGTATAATGTTAGCATTGTTTTTTTGGACTTAAATTCCAATGATCTACCAACAAATCCAAAGATTCTATATTTGTTTTTCTAACCACTTCCATACATTGCTCGGTCCTATTCAAAGGAGTGACATAACGAAGGAGTGACATAACAAAGGAGTGACAAATCGGAGATAAAATTCAAAGGAGTGACATAACAAAGGAGTGACAAATCGGAGATAAAATTCAAAGGAGTGACACGAAAATACCAACAAAGAAGAAGAAAGAACAAATCCAGAAGGAAGAGAGGCTTGCAACTGTTAGGTTAGGTTAGGTTAGGTTGGGTTAGGTTAGGTTAGGTTTCTAGTTTTTGAAATAAAATCTTAATTTTAACAATTCTAACAAATTTTGTTTTTTTAAATAAAATTTTAATAATTATACTCCTTTGAATTTTATCTCCGATTGTCACTCCTTTGTTATGTCACTCCTTCGTTATGTCACTCCTTCGTTACGGTACTTATGTCACTCCTTTGTTATGTCACTCCTTTGAAATGTCACTCCTTCGATACAGACCCACATTGCTTACTCGGTTTAAGAGTGTCGGCAACAATAATACCTAAATTTTCTCTTCAGTAACACTCGTTAGCGTTTTATTGCGCATAGAATACTTTTCTTTAACATTGTTTCAACCGATACGCAACGTTTTACACTTATCTACGAGTATATTAAAGTTATTGGCCAAATTTCTGCCCGTTCAAGTATCTTATTAATATCTTCTTCAATCTGCAAACATTCTGCCGCTGATTTTGTTTGTCCCCCTAGTTTAGTATTATCTGCAAATTTTGAAAGTATACTGTTAATTCCTATATCGATGTCATTGCTGTGCCTAATAAAAAGAACTGATCCCAGAACTGGCCCTTGAGACACGAAGCTAGTTACATTCCTCTAATTAGACTCTTTGCCATTAATGACCACTTTTGTTTGCGTCCGTTTAGCCAATATGGAAAGTGAACATATTTCAGAAAGAAATCGTACTCTTCAATAAAGTGGAAATTCTTACACTTATTTAGTGGTGGAATTATGAAATGATCTATTGAATGAATCAAAATTACTCAATGTTCACTCGCCTTTCATAAAGCAATTAAAATGTAACATAAATTCCAAAGTTACGGAAAATGCTTAACTAGGAAATAATAATGGTAATTATGAGGATGATGGTAGTAATGAGTAGTATAGCCGCAAAAGGGTAGAGTGCAGGAATGTTGCAATGTTGGAAGAGATAATGATCAAATGTTGCAAAGGGGGATGGGGTGTTGCGACAACTCAATGTTGCAAAGGGGTGGTATGCAGCAACTCAATGTTGCAAAGGGGTTGGGGGTATGCAACAACTCAATGTTGCAAAATGGGATGGGGGGATGCTGCAGGTGCAACAAGGGGTCATGAAACTTGGAGGCGGCGTTATCCCCCAAGAGAAGGAAAGGAGAAGGCGAGAAAGGAGGAGAGGTGTTCACCTGGCAGGAGCCAAGTGCATAATAAGACTTCAGCCGAGTAGGCGTTGTCTTATAGGCTCCAAATCAGCCAGTTGGCTTAGAAGGAGCCAAGGGGGGAGGGGTACACCTGAAGGGGGAGAGGGGAGGGATCTTCGGGGGAGAAGGAAGGATGACCTCCCCCCAAAGGGGTTGCCTTAGCCTAAGAGTGAAAGGATAGACGGAGGAGGACTTTGGTGGGACAAGGTGGGAGGTCCTAACCCCCCAAAGGGAAACTAAGCTAAGTCTTAACTTAAGAAGGGAAGGAGAGAGTTCTTTATTCGGCCGAAGTTCGCATCAAACTACCAGCTCCGAAGCCAAGCGGGTCTTATATAGATGATGGTTGAGTTGCCAGATACCATTTTAATTGTACAGGTATACATTATTAGGGTGAGTTGCTAGACACCATTTTAATTCGTTACCAAAGCATACAGACTTAAAATCGAAATTGACAAAAAGAAAATGATTATTAATTAAATAAATAGAATTTGCCTTCTACTGCACAAAAATAATATAATACATACAATCGTCAAAATATTAGTTCAGACGAAATATACACACACACAAATAAGCAACTTTCTCCTTACCTTATATATATATATATATATATATATATATATATATATATATATATATAAACGGATTTTCACCTTAAAGTGAATTAAAACAATATTAACAATTCACTAAACAATTGGCTTAGCAAAAGAAATCGTTCCATTAACATTCTCAAATCTATACACACACACACACACACACACACACACACCTCTGTATATATTATGTGAATGAACGTCAGAAAAAATGCCAAAAGTATATTAATTTAAAACAAATGAATTTTCTCCTTTTAAGAGAATCAATTATTAAAACCAATATTAACAATATAAGAATTTAATTATTAAACGCCGTTTTACTTACTTTCTTTGTTATTAAAACGAATCCAAAATATTAACTCTTAGAACATTGGGTTCAGACAAGTAGGAAACTGAACCAGGAACGAATCACACCTGTTTACCAAGAAGCCTTTTTGAAAGGTACGTTCGGAGCGCGAAGGAATTTGGGTCAACTTACTCTCAAAGACACACTGCGTTTACCTCCTTGTAAATAAAAAAAAAGTTTTTATTAAATGCATTGATTATTTCTCTTTACTTGCAAATTTGTGTGGCATCATCTTCTAGATAACATCTCTGTTATTGAATTGGAAAGATATATTATTATTATGCATTTTTCAAAATTAACACACACACACACACACACACACACACACACACACAATTATATTAAATAATAAACAGCAAAAGAAATAAACACATTAACTGTGTCTATTTTCTTTTGGCAAACGTTTCTTATATATCAAAAACAGAAAAAAAATATTAAGTACATTTCATATTATTTCATGTCATTTCACTTCATTTCACTAATCTCATATCATTTCACTCATCTCACTTACTTTCAGCTTCTCTGGAAAAAAAAAATCTGACAAGACGAGTCTCGCGCTAACCACAGTGACCACAAGCTAACCTTTTTTCCAACCAACTCGAGAAAACCTCGCCTGACTCCAAATGTTAATATTATTATTGGTATTACTTCTACAATGAAATATACGCTTCACTCTCGAAGCGAAGAAAATAAAAAATGTTTTATACTTTATCAACTTTGGTGATTTCTGATAATTATGATTTTGATAACTAAGTTTTTTCAAAATTACGCATGTACTCTGAAAGTACTAACAATTGAATGTAATTACGTGTTTTCTGCATAAACGTCTGCAGAAAGATATGAGATCGTGGGTTCGACTCCCAATTACCCGACGCGTATCTCTCACGATTCCTAGTTAATGTTTTCAATGATGTAATTACATGTTTTCTCTATAAACATCTGCAAAAAGAACAGCTTCAGAGTTCATTTACACCATGCGTACACTTATCTCGTGTACACAGTTAGTGGGAAATAAAACGTACCAATAAAACTATAGAATCATTTTAAATACAGAATTCATTCACGCCAGGCGTACACCTATCTCGTATATATATATATATATATATATATATATATATATATATATATATATAGAAATAGAGAGAGAGAGAGTTTTGTTTATTCTTTTCTTTTTTTACGCGTGTTTGTAAATATATGTCTTGAATATTTATTTTATTAAAGAAATCATGTATCAATTAGCGTTCCACTTTCTCCTGTGTGTGTGTGTGTGTGTGTGTGTGTGTGTGTGTATGCACAGGTGAAAGACCAGCAACGTGAATCATGCTACTACCTGGAATTCTCTGCGTGGAGCTTGATAATGACGTCAGAACGACATTGTATAACGGCAGGCGAAACTTTCACTTTAATTCATTACAAGATTGGAAATAGAGGATGGACTCGTGTTAGTTATCTCCCTGTGCCTTGACCTATTCTTAAGTGGTGAACATGATATCTGACGTTCCAAACGGGTTTGAAGCACACAAGTTGATATATATATCGCTCGGTAAAATTGCATCCAGACGTTCCGGAAGAGCTGGTGCATCTTTGCATAAATCATTATTAGTTGCCACTGTGTTACATAAACCCCGTTTTGTTTACTTAGAAGCAGCACATAATTACCTCCACACAATATTTTCCCCGCCACAAGGGCAACCTGAGGAGTTTGCCCCCGACCCACTTCATGCACCCGCACCATTACCTGAAGTGTCCGTTACCCCAGTGAGCCCTCTCGATTGTGGTGTCAATAATACCAACCAAGATGATTATTCATCCATTGAATGCATTATTGAAGAGTGTAAATCTAGATTAGAAGACAATGACAGTGAAGTAGACTCGAGCAGTGAATATGGTTGCAACGAAACCTTGCACCATACCAGAAAAAGGCGGAGAGTTTCTGATCAGGAAACAAAGGCAGCAGTTTACTCAATTTTACCAAAACGAATCAAAGATAATTTAGAACAGGAACAATACTCAGGCTGTTATTTTAGCGACTCTAAAATTTTGTGTTGATGTGGATTCGATCTCACCTCTTGTCGGTGTTCTGAACAGACAGGCGGACGACGAGATTTTGCAGCATGGAAGATGACTACATAACTTCTCTCGTGATCAACTTGGAATCCTTGAATTTCTATAAAATCAGTCCAGACGGTCTTCGTCTCGTGACTTCTTAGTAAAAGCGTTTTTTATTAATCTAGTTTGTACGTACTCATTCATGCACAGTGTAACTCACTACGTGATAAAAGAAATTGTATTTAAGGTTGCGTATTATATAAACTAATTATGTATATTTATATGAATGACGATGAGGTACAGCACCTCATCATCGACATCACGGATGATATATATGTATAATAGTATGGCCTCCTTTAGTAAATAAATAGATTTAGCGTCAACTGCTTCATTTACCGTTTTATTTGATAGTCATATATTCTCTCTTATATAACCATCAAATATGAATAATTCAGAAGTATCGGAACAGATCCGTGTACCATCATCATTTAAATCCAGTTCATTGTCAGCACAAAGAAAAAATTGCCTAAAAAATCCTGAGACTAATCATAACATTGTTTGTACTGATAAAAGTGACTTTGGAAGTGATGATAGACGCAGCGTTGACAAAATTGCAGAAGAGTTAAAATTCGTGAACCATAGATGGAATGATGAAATTGGAAACGTTTGGGTTGCACCAAATCTAGGCTGACCATACGTACCGTTTTGAACGGGACAGTACCGTTTTTTTTATATCTCCTGGCCGTCCCTGTCACTGAAGAATAATTGTAAGCTCAATATGTTTATGTCCTTACTTTTTCATGAATACAGAATATGACATAACCCCCGTCCCTTTTTTGCCATCCCAATGTCCCGTTTTTGTCTCAAGGAAATATGGTCAGCCTAACCAAACCCCCAAAAGTAAAATTCTGTGACAACGTTCTAACTTACCCCGTTCCTGATTGCTCTAGAAGGGGACAATGGGAAGTGCGCTCGGGACAGATTAAGATTTCAGAGACGAATTGAGGAAACTGAATCTATTTTAAAACCGGTATTAATTCGTGAACATAGGCTAAAAGTATTTAATAGAATGCATTCTTTAAAGTATTAGGTTACTGTTGTTTGTGATCACCAAATCTATGCGTTTGTTTTTTTGTGTTTTCTGTTATTTCTTGTGTTAACATAATTTCAATTGTTAACTTATTTATCAAACGTGTTTTTAAATATATATATCTTGAATATAATCATTGATGTGTCTATTGTTAACTCGTACACTTCGGTTGAAAATGTAAATGTCGTCATCATGGACAATCTTAAGTATTTTTATCACTGTATTAATGTATATCATGATGAGGCTCGTAGTGAGGTTGTGGCTAGTGCCATGCGTGAGTTTTTAGCAGACTTTAGAGACGAGTATCGTCTGTCAAATACAAAGGTAAAATATGGTTATATGTTTCTCTCAAATAGTGCACAGGAGTGTGAAGACGTTTAGTTTGTGGAAATGGTGAGTGGTAAAACAATAAAACCGTCATAAAATGTGCCTAGTTCATGAAATTTACCCTGACGGGAACTGTCTGGTGCGCATTCAGGGAGTGTTAAAACATTAAAACCGAGATTTATATAACGAGCAGTTGTCGTAACGATTTAGAAGATTATTTCAATTGCCGCTATGTTGAGTGAAGATGAGTTCACGATTGAAAAGCTCGGGTCGATAGAAATAAACCCTCGATTGGAAAGGCGTGTTTATAAACTTGTTTTTAATAATGTGACTAACGATGAACTCTTTGTGCGTGCTTTTGATTGTATTCTAGACGTATTTAAAGATAACTTACCAACCGGTTGTAAAGTGGGAAAAAAAATAGTACTGAACGATATGAAAGCCCTTCATATCGAGTACAGGTTTCCCTATACTTTAAGCGGTGAAATATTATTAAACCGCGTATACTGCGTAATGCAGAGCAATAATGATGTAATTGTAGACTCGGTTAAGTGCGAGTTTAGTATTTTGAAAAAAAAAGTGAAATATATTTATATATTTAACATATTTGTGTGTGTGTGTGTGTGTATATATATTTATGCTATATTGATGGCTATAGGATTTCTTATTTTGCGCGGTAGAGGATAAAGTGTATGTATTTATTTATTTAGTTGTGTGTATATATTTCTGCTATGTTGATGGTTATATTATTTCTTAGTTTTGATCATTCCAATGTATATTTATTTTCTATATATCTCCATAATTAGGTGTATGTATATATATATATATATATATATATATATATTTCTCCTGTACTGTTATATTGACGGATATATTTTTTGAGTATATGCATATTCCTCGTTCATATTTCTTAAATTATTATTATTTTTAATTGATCATTCAAAATGTATATTTATTTTCTATATATTTATAATAAACAGAATGATGTAATGTTGTTTACTTAATTCTTTTGGTTGTAAACAATTATATCATGTTACGCCTTCTAAACCTACTAGCGGAATTGTAAGCCAGCTTTTAAGAATTAATTAAATAAATGGTACAATCTGGCTACCTAATAATGTATACCTGAACAATTAAAATGGTATCTGGCAACTCTATAATAATGTATACCTGAACAATTAAAATAAAAAGTGGTATCTGACAACTCAACCTGAACAAGCCATTTACGCATAAAAAAGTGACTCTTGCTACTACCTGGGGATATCTCTACGCCTGCGTACTCAGTTGAGCGGTGCAAGCCGTGGATTTCAGATGTGTATTCTCTAGCGTAGAAGAAAAATAGTGTGTCGGTCACAATGTGGAAGGTGTACACTGCGTACACGAGATAAGTGTACGCATGGTGTGAATGAACTCTGAAGCTGTTCTTTTTCATTACACTTTCACAGCAATTTTGGAAAATTCGGGGAGGAGTTAATTATTATTATTACTACATAGAAAAATTTGTCTTTGCATATCACCCTATATATATATATATATATATATATATATATATATATGTATATATATGTGTATGTGTGTGTGTTTGTGTATCTGTGTGTGTGAACCTCATTTTCTCTGACAAAAATATGTGTTTGTGTGTGTGTGTGTGTGTTTGTGTGTGTGTGTGTGGCAAGGTTCGGGTTATCCATTTTCTTGAACTGATCCACAGAGCAGATGTACACATCTGAAGACTGATGTTCCACGCGCCACAGATCTTATAGACAATGCAGGTCCTGTATATGAGCTTAAATTATCTCGATGAAATTATGATGTGAAATAGTGAGCAATCATTCCCTGACGAGATGTATTTCTGAATCCACGTTAAACTCTAGGTCTAATGAGGGGAACAAATCGACGAGAAAGAGTTAATTATTATTAATGCTACATTGAAAAAATCTACATTGTGCATTACCATGTTTGCACAAACACTATTCCCGGATCAATAATCAGATGATCCTGTTATTTTAATTCCGGATCAATAATCAAATGATCCTGTTATTTTAAATGTTGAAATTATGATGTGAAAGAGTGAGCAATGATTCTCTGACGAGATGTATTCTTTGAATTGGTCCACAGAGCAGATGTTCACATCTTCTGTAGACTGCATGTTCCACGCGCCACAGATCTTATAGACAATGCAGGTCCTGTATATGAGCTTTAATTATCTCGATGAAATTATGATGTGAAATAGTGAGCAATCATTCCCTGACGAGAAGTATTTCTGAATCCACGTTAAACTGTAGGTCTAATGAGGGGAACAAATCGGCGAGAAAGAGTTAATTATTATTATTACTACATAGAAAAAATCTACATTGGACATTACCATGTTTTGCAGCAACACTATTCCCTGATCAATAATCAAATGATCCTGTTATTTTAAATGTTGAAATTATGATGTGGAAGAGTGAGCAACGATTCCCTGACGAGATGTATTTCTGATTCGGGTTCCACGTTAAACTGTAGGACTAAGGTCGGAGTAAAAAGCTTAATCTTTCCAATTCGGCGAAAAGGAGTTAATTATTATTATTATTACTACTGTAATTTGTACCACCCTATATATATATATATATATATATATATATATCCATTCCTTTATTTATTTAAAAAAAAAGAAAAGAATGAACAAAACTCTCTCTCTCTCTTTCTATATATATATATATACATATATACACGAGATAGGTGTACGCCTGGCATGAATGAATTCTGTATTTAAAATGATTCTATAGTTTCATTGGTACGTTTTATTTCCCACTAACTGTGTACACGAGATAAGTGTACTCATGGTGTAAATGAACTCTGAAGCTGTTCTTTTTGCAGATGTTTATACAGAAAACATGTAATTGCATTATTGAAAACATTAACTAGGAATCGTGAGAGATACGCTTCTGGTAATCGGGAGTCGAACCCACGATCTCATATCTTTCTGCAGACGTTTATACAGAAAACAAGTAATTACATCATTGAAAACATTAACTAGGAATCGTGAGAGATACGCGTCTAGTAATCGGGAGTCGAACCCACGATCTCATATCTTTCTGCAGACGGTTATGCAAAAAACACGTAATTACATTCAATTGTTAGTACTTTCAGAGTACATGCCTAATTTTGAAAAAACTTAGTTATTAAAATCATAATTATCAGAAATCAACAAAGTTGATAAAGTATAAAACATTTTTTATTTTCTTCGCTTCGAGAGTGAAGCGTGTATTTCATTGTGGAAGTAATAACAATAACAATATTAACATTTGGAGTCAGGTGAGGTTTTCTCGAGTTGACTGGAAAAAAGGTTAGCTTGTGGTCACTTTGTGGTTAGCGCGAGAATCGTCTTCTCAGATTTTTTTTTCTTTTTTTTTTCCAGAGAAGCTGAAAGTAAATGAGATGAGTGAAATGATATGAGATTAGTGAAATGAAGTGAAATGACATGAAATAATATGAAAAGTGCGTAATATTTTTTTTCTCTTTTTGATACATAAGAAATGTTTTCCAAAAGAAAATAGACACAGTTAATATGTTTATTTCTTTTGCTCTTTATTATTTAATATAATTGTGTGTGTGTGTTAATTTTGAAAAATGCATAATAATAATATATCTTTCCAATTCAATAACAGAGATGTTATCTAGAAGATGATGCCACACAAATTTGCAAGTAAAGAGAAATAATCAATGCATTTAATAAAAACATTTTTTTTTTTTTTTATTTACACGGAGGTAAACGCAGTGTGTCTTTGAGAGTAAGTTGACCCAAATTCCTTCGCGTCCGAACGTACCTTTCAAAAAGGCCTCGGGGTAAACAGGTGTGATTCGTTCCTGGTTCAGTTTCCTACTCGTCTGAACGCAATGTTCTAAGAGTTAATATTTTGGATTCGTTTTAATAACAAAGAAAGTAAATAAAACGGCGTTTAATAATTAAATTCTTATATTGTTAATATTGGTTTTAATAATTGATTCTCTTAAAAGGAGAAAATTCATTTGTTTTAAATTAATATACTTTTGGCATTTTTTCTGACTTTCATTCACATAATATATACAGAGGTGTGTGTGTGTGTGTGTGTGTGTGTGTGTGTGTGTATAGATTTGAGAATGTTAATGGAACGATTTCTTTTGCTAAGCCAATTGTTTAGTGAATTGTTAATATTGTTTTAATTCACTTTAAGGTGAAAATCCGTTTATATATATATATATATATATATATATATATATATAAGGAGTAATTTGCTTATTTGTGTGTGTGTATATTTCGTCTGAACTAATATTTTGACGATTGTACGTATTATATTATTTTTGTGCAGTAGAAGGCAAATTCTATTGATTTAATTAATAATCATTTTCTTTTTGTCAATTTCGATTTTAAGTCTGTATGCTTTGGTAACGAATTAAAATGGTGTCTTGCAACTCACCCTAATAATGTATACCTGTACAATTAAAATGGTATCTGGCAACTCAACCATCATCTATATAAGACCCGCTTGGCTTCGGAGCTGGTAGTTTGATGCGAACTTCGGCCGAATAAAGAACTCTCTCCTTCCCTTCTTAGGTTAAGACTTAGCTTAGTTTCCCTTTGGGGGGTTAGGACCTCCCACCTTGTCCCACCAAAGTCCTCCTCCGTCTATCCTTTCACTCTTAGGCTAAGGCAACCCCTTTGGGGGGAGGTCATCCTTCCTTCTCCCCCCGAAGATCCCTCCCCTCTCCCCCTTCAGGTGTACCCCTCCCCCCTTGGCTGCTTCTAAGCAAACTGGCTGATTCAGCCAACTGGCTGATTAGGAGCCTATAAGACAACGCTTACTCGGCTGAAGTCTTATTATGCACGTGGCTCCTGCCAGGTGAACACCTCTATGAATCTTTCTCTCCTTCTCCTTTCTTTTTCTTGGGGGATAACGCCGCCTCCAAGTTTCATGACCCCTTGTTGCACCTGCAGCATCCCCCCACCCCCTTTGCAACATTGAGTTGTTGCATACCCCCACCCCCCTGTGCAACAGTGTGTTGTTGCAATCCCCACCCCCTTTGCACCATTGAGTTGTCGCAACACCACACCCCCCTTTGCAACACCCTATCCCCCTTTAGTTTTTGTTATTTTTATTTTTTTTATTATTTTTATTTGGAATTTTTTCAAACATCTGATCATGTGTTTAAAAGGGGGGAACTTAACCTTCAACTGTCTTCCCCCTTGTTAGCAGCCTCGCTGCGATGAGGGGGCAGAGGCCCCTTGCCTCCTTAATTTTTTTAGATTCCGGCCTGAGCCATGGTCGAAAGAGGTCGAACCTCTACCCTTGTAAATTCAGAGCACTAACTGTAAATTTTTAAGAAGTAAATTAGAGTAAGAGAAACTTTTTATTTTTCCCCTTGAGTTGGGCTATCTTCAGAAGAACTTAGTCAGTTAAGTCGATAAGTTATAAAAGAAAAATCGATAAGTTTAGTACCAAGAGAAAGTATCAGAGTATTATAGCAAGAGAAGAATTAATAATCGTCGACCCATAAAGCGAGAGAAAGAGACAACCCAAGCACCATAGAAGATATTGGCATAACAGTCTGGCGAGTCTGTAGCCAAGAGTTTAACAAGAGGCGACCGAAAAGAATTAGAATGTTATAGAAGAAATATCCGTTGCTGCCTCCTAACTGGAACCCCCGTCGATTCCGAACCGATTCAGGGCCATAGACGGAGGGGTTAACAAACTGGCGACCCTTTACCAGGATCTTAACAGATTTTAAGAAGAATATTATTTTAAGAAGAATATTATTTTAAGAAGAATGTTATTTTAAGAAGAAGAATATTTTAAGAAGAAGAATATTTTAAGAAGAATATTTTAAGAAGAATATTTTAAGAAGAAGAATACTTTAAGAAGAAGATTTTAAGAAGAAGATTTTAAGAAGAGGCCACTCTTTGGCCAAGATAGAAATTACCCTGCATCAGGATAAAACCAGTTGACCGGCGTGTCACGACTTCTAGTTCGTAACATTCACCCTTGAACCGGTGTGTCACGACTCCAAGTTCTCCACGCCTAGTTTTCATCCAAGAAGAAGTAGCCAGCAAGACGTCTTCAGGACACGTCTCAAGGATTTCGCCATAAAAAATTTTGTTAAGTACAGTTTGTTTTTTTAAAGAAATTTATAAACACTTGAAAAGTCAGTATTATTAACAGTTAATAATGAGTATCAAGTCAGAATTTACAAGAAACAGTGAACATTTCAGACACCAGTGAACATTTCAGACACCAGTGATACATTTTTTTTATTGAAACAGTAATTTTCACAGAAGTTAAATGTAACAAAAGTTAATTTCAAGAGAGTTAATTTCAAGAGAGTTAATTTCAAGAGAGTTAATTTCAAGAGAGTTAATTTCAGAGAGTTAATTTCAGAGTTATTTTCACTATTATAATCAGTATAGAATAATTTGATTTTATGTATCAAACATAATAGTATCGTACCTTCGTGTACATTCGAGTGAAATGTTGTTTACATTTTATATTTTTGTTTGCAAATTTTTTCAAATTATTGAATTGAATTGACTTGCAAATTAAGAAAGAGAGTGTTTATAGAGAGTTTATAGATTTAGAGAGATACTTGAAGTAATTTTGAAGTCATTTTTGAAGTCATTTTTTGAAGTGAGTTTTTGAAGTCAGAAGGTTGCGCCAAGAGGGACAACCGCCCCAGAGATTTATATAAATACTTGATAAGAGGTCAAATCAGAAGGTTGCGCCAAGAGGGACAACCGCCCCAGAGATTTATAGAAATACTTGATAAGAGGTCAAGTCAGAAGGTTGCGCCAAAAAGGACAACCGCCCCAGAGATTTATAGAAATACTTGATAAGAGGTCAAGTCAGAAGGTTGCGCCAAGAGGGACAACCGCCCCAGAGACTTATAGAAATACTTGATAGAGTTCAAGTTAGACAGTTTAAGTTTCAAGATACTTGATAGAGTTCAAGTCAGACAGTTTAAGTTTCAGAATACTTGATAGAGTTCAAGTCAGTTTCATTTTCAGTTTCAGAATACTTGATAGAGTTCAAGTCAGTTTTATTCCAAGTCAGAGAGTGTCTTTAGTATAACTTTTTTTTGTTTGTAAGATGGAAATTGACCGATTTGTCTTTTCTTTTCATGCCATTGTTGCGTATATAAATATATAGTTATGTATTTTATTATTTGTAACAAAACCGTTTTTACAAAGGTTGTAACGATTTTGGTAATTGTTGTAATGTATACGAGGAACATTCCGTCCCTCCGTTTGTTGAACTCTCTTAATTTTTGTTCTAAGTAGTGTGACAAGCAATCTTTTTTTTAAAGAGCAAAGTGCTCACGAAAGACGTATTCAATTTCAAACTTATACCCCTGCTTAGTCACTCAATTCCCCCGTATGATCGTACATACCCTAAATTTCAGTTGTTTGTTCTTTTTTGTCATTTAATTTTAATAAAACTTCTATACGATAAAACATATGTATTTATCATATGCAAACAAGTTTTCAGACTAAAATATCAAATAATTCAAAATTCTATCAACATTTAACGAAAGAGTATAATTTTTCTACTTAACATGCAAACATTATTAAACCTTTTTAATATTTTTTTTAATTATATAAAAATAATTTTTAATGAAAAATTTACCTGAAATTATTAAAAGAAAAGATTGTTCGAAATGCTTTCCTTCCATTTCAATAACTTTTATATTCTTGGCCGAAACTCATCTAAGGTTCGATTTACTTTTATTTTTAAGAGTATTATAAAATTATGTTTAGCTCATTAAAATGCATAATTGATTTATATTTTTAATTTGTATTCTTAATTTTTTTTAATTCAATTATCGTACCGATACTTCTGGTTAATGTTAATGGTTATATAATTCATATATAGCTAGGAATGTTACTACTCGAATTTAATTCCATCTTCAAAATTTAATTTATAATACCGCTAGATTTACTTTCATTAATTGTAAGGTCCTCTAAGTTCGTTTTTTTTAATTACCTTATACGTGTAACTGATTATGTAAAATCTATAATCCTAATTGAATTTTATTACTTTTGACACATATTCCCTCTAGTCATTTTGGCATTAAAACTCGTATGCAAACATCATCATTATAATACATCATAATTATTGCTTACTATATATAAATTCTCGCTCATGCATTTATTCAGTTAATTTAACAATCCTCTCAGCTAATCTGTCTCTCGAAATTATAAGATACACACTTTGTACCCAATAAACATAAATACACATTTGACCACAGGTCTATACATCATCCACTACGTAATTCGATTTGTACCTACAACAGTCAATAAAAATGCATGTATGCACACTATACAGGGCGTCCCAAAAAAATGTATACACACTTTAACAGCTGATAGCTCAATTGATGTTTCTTTCTTTCCAAGTTAAACCCAATAGAATTAATAATGGCAGTCAGACTAAGCTTTGAACAAAGGAAATTCATTCTAAAATGCTACTGGAAGTGTGAAAACGCAGTTGAAGTGCAAAGACAGTTTAGGAGGGAGTTTCAAACAGATCCACCAACGCGACTTACCATCACTCGAATTAGAGATAAGTTTGAAGCCGATGGAACTGTTCAGAATGTCCACAAGAAGCGTTCCGGAAGACCACGGACATCGACAAGCCCCACAAAGCAAGAAAGAGTACTGGAAACGTATCACAAAAGTCCAAGAAAATCTGTGCGGCAAGCGTTTCGTGAGGTAGGAATCTCAGAATCGTCTGTCCAACGCATTTTGAAGCGCTGTCAATGGAAAAGTTACATTCCAAGATTAGTCCATGCTATTAATGAAGATCATCCGGACCGAAGAGTGGAGTATTGCGAGTGGTACTTGGCACGATGTGGATGTTGATTGGAAGAAGGGGTTTCGTAGAATACCCTCCGCGTTCACCAGACCTCACACCACTAGACTTTTTTTATGGGGATACTTAAAAGACAAAGTCTACGCTATAAAACCTGCAACAGTCGCTGAATTGAGAGCAGCCATTGAACGAGAATGCACACAAATACCAAACGAAATGTTTCGTGATGTTTGCGATTCCATTGCTTCGCGTTATCAGCAGGGCCTGGACCAGAACGGACGTCAGTTTGAAAACAGGCGTTGACAAAACAATTAAATAATGTTTGTAGATTCTATTACATTTTGAAAATGAAATGTATTTTAATAAACACTGCCTTTATAATTATTTAAAGTGTGTATACATTTTTTTGGGACGCCCTCTATATACTATATATACAAACCTTATGCTAAAATCATTGGATATCACAATAAACTTTATTTAATTACGTGTAAACGCTAACTATGTAATTTAATCTTAATCATTTTTGCTTTCTAATATATCTTGCTCATGCATTTATTCAGTTACTTCAACAATCCTATCGGCTAATCTGTCCCTCGAAATTGTAAGATACACACGTTGTACCTAGTACACCCAAATACACACTTGACCACAGGTCTATACATCATCCATTACGTAATTCTATTTTCACCTACAACAGTAAATAAAATTAGTTTATCAATTGTAGTTTATCATTTAAGGTTCTATCATGGTAACCTTGAAAATCGTGAACTTTATAATTTATATTTTCCCTTTTATCTACTATTCATTATGTATGTAATTTTTCCCACAGAAAAATAAAAATTTTGTAAAAATTTTAACAGTATCATTGTTTGTCTAACTTAATTGTTTGTCTAAATTAAAGTATTAATCTTTGAATTTTTTTATATTTTGTAAGCAAGTGTCATTTTAAAAATTTGATTACTCTGCATTGTACTCAACCACGCGAAATCGTTCTGTATAAAATTTGTATTTTAAAGAAAAATTCGTCATCTAACTTGAATTAGTTAGGATGTTATTTTCTCAATTCTATTATATTGTATTAATTGTATTATATTATTGTATTAATACCATTTTAGAGGGAGAAACACTGTAAAATGAACAATGAATAATCCATATTCATTTTACATAAGAAACCAAAATTCCCTAAGCGAGTTTTGGATAGAAATTTTATTTGTAGCTCCCTATTTTTGTTTGTCACAACCCTATGATCTACAATTTCTGTGGTTTAGTTGTATCTATTTTCCACTTTTCATTGTTATAGAATTTATTATAATTAATTATGATTGTCTTCCATCTCACCCTCGACCCTAGATTATGCATACACATTGCATGTAACAGGATTGGAACCAGCAGTTGTACTTCTTAATCATTGATACCCACTCTTTGTCTCTAATTCGTTCATGTAAATCTTCCTAATAATGATTTGTACTATACGTAAAATTCAATAACTATGACGTCACATTTTCCCGTCATTAATTTCCCTTCATTATATCTCTAGTATGCAATGTATGAAAATTCTTTATCATCATAATAAAGACTGTACACTCTATAGAATCATTATTTATATGTGTTATGTAGTATAAATATAACTATTATTCGACCATATCCCCGCCCCAATACGTCCATATTTTATCTTGATCATTATCCTATATAAATTTTATTAAATATTCGTTTTTACTCGTGTCAATCTATGAAATGCAAAACTTCATGCCTTCGTTCGAAAACGCAAAAATACGTTCTCGTATTATTTTTTTCATTATTATTTTTTATTATATCACCTCCCGCATTGAACTCGAAAAATTCTTAGTAAGTTATCACATTCCGCTAACTGGCAGAATCGAACGCTTCAAAGATAAAAAAAGTCTCCTTTCGCTCGATTCGAATTTATAACTTTATCATGCGTTATGTTATATCATGTGTGTCATGTCTCATGTACTTGTGTTGTACTAATAACCAAATATAATAACCATGTAGTATAACCATATAGTATAACCATCTAGTGTAAACATCTAGTATAACCATATAGTATAACCATATAGTATAACCATATAGTATAACCATATATAAATATATAAAAACACTAAGAATGGTAAACGACGTAATGTACTTTAATTAAACTGTAATTAATAATAACTTGTAATGTACTTCAATGAAACTGTAATTAAATGTAATGATTTAATTTATAATGTAAGAATGTACTTTAATAGAACTGTAATGGACAATCATAAGCGAATGTGAAGTAATCCATAATTGTAATCGTAATTGTAATGAACCAAAATTAATACGTACTCAGTCGTGTACTTAATTTGTACTTATGTGTACTATTACGAAATGATATCGCCTTCATAAATGTAGACTCGGCGAACAATACAAATTAGTTTTTGTTATTTTTATTTTTTTTATTATTTTTATTTGGAATTTTTTCAAACATATGATCATGTGTTTAAAAGGGGGGAACTTAACCTTCAACTGTCTTCCCCCAAACATTTAGGTTTATATTATACATGTATTTGTAAAATTACGGCACTTGATTAAGTCACTTCATTGGGGTACTTCATTACGGCACTTCATTACGAGCCTCCCTTGTTAGCAGCCTCGCTGCGAGGAGGGGGCAGAGGCCTCTTGCCTCTTTAATTTTTTTAGATTCCGGCCTGAGCCATGGTCGAAAGAGGTCGAACCTCTACCCTTGTAAATTCAGAGCACTAACTGTAAATTTTTAAAAAGTAAATTAAAGTAAGAGAAACTTTTTATTTTTCCCCTTGAGTTGGGCTATCTTCAGAAGAACTTAGTTAAGTCGATAAGTTAAAAAAGAAAAATCGATAAGTTTAGTACCAAGAGAAAGTATCAGAGTATTATAGCAAGAGAAGAATTAATAATCGTCGACCCATAAAGCGAGAGAAAGAGACAACCCAAAAACCATAGAAGATATTGGCATAACAGTCTGGCGAGTCTGTAGCCAAGAGTTTAACAAGAGGCGACCGAAAAGAATTAGAATGTTGTAGAAGAAATATCCGTTGCTGCCTCCTAACTAGAACCCCCGTCGATTCCGAACCGACTGAGGGCCATAGACGGAGGGATTAACAAACTGGCGACCCTTTACCAGGATCTTAACAGATTTTAAGAAGAATATTATTTTAAGAAGAATATTATTTTAAGAAGAATATTATTTTAAGAAGAATATTTTAAGAAGAAGAATATTTTAAGAAGAAGAATATTTTAAGAAGAAGATTTTAAGAAGAAGAAGATTTTAAGAAGAGGCCACTCTTTGGCCAAGATAGAAATTACCCTGCATCAGGATAAAACCAGTTGACCGGCGTGTCACGACTTCTAGTTCGTAACATCCACCCTTGAACCGGTGTGTCACGACTCCAAGTTCTCCACGCCTAGTTTTCATCCAAGAAGAAGTAGCCAGCAAGACATCTTCAGGACACGTCTCAAGGATTTCGCCATAGAAAATTTTAAGTAGAGAGTTTCTTTTTTTAAAGAAATTTATAAACACTTGAAAAGTCAGTATTATTTAACAGTTAATAATGAGTATCAAGTCAGAATTTACAAGAAACAGTGAACATTTCAGACACCAGTGATACATTTTTTTAGTGAAACTAATTTCACAGAAATTAAATGTAACAGAAGTTAAATGTAAAGAAGTTAAATGTAACAGAAGTTAATTTCAAGAGAGTTAATTTCAAGAGAGTTAATTTCAAGAGTTAATTTCAAGAGAGTTAATTTCAAGAGAGTTAATTTCAGAGTTATTTTCACTATTATATTCAGTATAGAATAATTTTATTTTATGTATCAAACATAATAGTATCGTACCTTCGTGTACATTCGAGTGAAATGTTGTGTTACATTTTATATTTTTGTTTGCAAATTTTTTCAAATTATTGAATTGAATTGACTTGCAAATTAAGAAAGAGAATGTTTATAGAGAGTTTATAGATTTAGAGAGATACTTGAAGTAATTTTGAAGTCATTTTTGAAGTCATTTTTTGAAGTGAGTTTTTGAAGTCAGAAGGTTGCGCCAAGAGGACAACCGCCCCAGAGATTTATATAAATACTTGATAAGAGGTCAAATCAGAAGGTTGCGCCAAGAGGGACAACCGCCCCAGAGATTTATAGAAATACTTGATAAGAGGTCAAGTCAGAAGGTTGCGCCAAAAAGGACAACCGCCCCAGAGATTTATAGAAATACTTGATAAGAGGTCAAGTCAGAAGGTTGCGCCAAGAGGGACAACCGCCCCAGAGACTTATAGAAATACTTGATAGAGTTCAAGTTAGACAGTTTAAGTTTCAAGATACTTGATAGAGTTCAAGTTAGACAGTTTAAGTTTCAGAATACTTGATAGAGTTCAAGTCAGTTTCATTTTCAGTTTCAGAATACTTGATAGAGTTCAAGTCAGTTTTATTCCAAGTCAGAGAGTGTCTTTAGTATAACTTTTTTTTGTTTGTAAGATGGAAATTGACCGATTTGTCTTTTCTTTTCATGCCATTGTTGCGTATATAAATATATAGTTATGTATTTTATTATTTGTAACAAAACCGTTTTTACAAAGGTTGTAACGATTTTGGTAATTGTTGTAATGTATACGAGGAACATTCCGTCCCTCCGTTTGTTGAACTCTCTTAATTTTTGTTCTAAGTAGTGTGACAAGCAATCTTTTTTTTAAAGAGCAAAGTGCTCACGAAAGACGTATTGTCAATTTCAAACTTATACCCCCTGCTTAGTCACTCAATTCCCCCGTATGATCGTACATACCCTAAATTTCAGTTGTTTGTTCTTTTTTGTCATTTAATTTTAATAAAACTTCTATACGATAAAACATATGTATTTATCATATGCAAACAAGTTTTCAGACTAAAATATCAAATAATTCAAAATTCTATCAACATTTAACGAAAGAGTATAATTTTTCTACTTAACATGCAAACATTATTAAACCTTTTTAATATTTTTTTAATTATTAAAAAAATTTTTAATGAAAAATTTACCTGAAATTATTAAAAGAAAAGATTGTTCGAAATGCTTTCCTTCCATTCAATAACTTTTATATTCTTGGCCGAAACTCATCTAAGGTTCGATTTACTTTTATTTTTAAGAGTATTATAAATTATGTTTAGCTCATTAAAATGCATAATTGATTTATATTTTTAATTTGTATTCTTAATTTCTTTTTAATTCAATTATCGTACCGATACTTCTGGTTAATGTTAATGGTTATATAATTCATATAGCTAGGAATGTTACTACTCGAATTTAATTCCATCTTCAAAATTTAATTTATAATACCGCTAGATTTACTTTCATTAATTGTAAGGTCCTCTAAGTTCGTTTTTTTTAATTACCTTATACGTGTAACTGATTATGTAAAATCTATAATCCTAATTGAATTTTATTACTTTTGACACATATTCCCTCTAGTCATTTTGGCATTAAAACTCGTATGCAAACATCATCATTATAATACATCATAATTATTGCTTACTATATATAAATTCTCGCTCATGCATTTATTCAGTTAATTTAACAATCCTCTCAGCTAATCTGTCTCTCGAAATTATAAGATACACACTTTGTACCCAATAAACATAAATAACATTTGACCACAGGTCTATACATCATCCACTACGTAATTCGATTTGTACCTACAACAGTCAATAAAAATGCATGTATTGACACTATACAGGGCGTCCCAAAAAAATGTATACACACTTTAACAGCTGATAGCTCAATTGATGTTTCTTTCTTTCCAAGTTAACCCAATAGAATTAATAATGGCAGTCAGACTAAGCTTTGAACAAAGGAAATTCATTCTAAAATGCTACTGGAAGTGTGAAAACGCAGTTGAAGTGCAAAGACAGTTTAGGAGGGAGTTTCAAACAGATCCACCAACGCGACTTACCATCACTCGAATTAGAGATAAGTTTGAAGCCGATGGAATGTTCAGAATGTCCACAAGAAGCGTTCCGGAAGACCACGGACACGACAAGCCCACAAAGCAAGAAAGAGTACTGGAAACGTATCACAAAAGTCCAAGAAAATCTGTGCGGCAAGCGTTTCGTGAGGTAGGAATCTCAGAATCGTCTGTCCAACGCATTTTGAAGCGCTGTCAATGGAAAAGTTACATTCCAAGATTAGTCCATGCTATTAATGAAGATCATCCGGACCGAAGAGTGGAGTATTGCGAGTGGTAACTTGGCCGATGTGGATGTTTGATTGGAAGAAGGGGTTCGTAGAATACCCTCCGCGTTCACCAGACCTCACACCACTAGACTTTTTTTATGGGGATACTTAAAAGACAAAGTCTACGCTATAAAACCTGCAACAGTCGCTGAATTGAGAGCAGCCATTGAACGAGAATGCACACAAATACCAAACGAAATGTTTCGTGATGTTTGCGATTCCATTGCTTCGCGTTATCAGCAGGGCCTGGACCAGAACGGACGTCAGTTGAAAACAGGCGTTGACAAAACAATTAAATAATGTTTGTAGATTCTATTACATTTTGAAAATGAAATGTATTTTAATAAACACTGCCTTTATAATTATTTAAAGTGTGTATACATTTTTTTGGGACGCACTCTATATACTATATATACAAACCTTATGCTAAAATCATTGGATATCACAATAAACTTTATTTAATTACGTGTAAACGCTAACTATGTAATTTAATCTTAATCATTTTGCTTTCTATATATCTTGCTCATGCATTTATTCAGTTACTTCAACAATCCTTCGGCTAATCTGTCCCTCGAAATTGTAAGATACACACGTTGTACCTAGTACACCCAAATACACACTTGACCACAGGTCTATACATCATCCATTACGTAATTCTATTTTCACCTACAACAGTAAATAAAATTAGTTTATCAATTGTACTATCATGGTAACCTTGAAAATCCATGAACTTTATAATTTATATTTTCCCTTTTATCTACTATTCATTATGTATGTAATTTTTCCCACAGAAAAATAAAAATTTTGTAAAAAATTTTAACAATATCATTGTTTGTCTAACTTAATTGTTTGTCTAAATTAAAGTATTAATCTTTGAATTTTTTTATATTTTGTAAGCAAGTGTCATTTTAAAAATTTGATTACTCTGCATTGTACTCAACCACGCGAAATCGTTCTGTATAAAATTTGTATTTTAAAGAAAAATTCGTCATCTAACTTGAATTAGTTAGGATGTTATTTTCTCAATTCTATTATATTGTATTAATTGTATTATATTATTGTATTAATACCATTTTAGAGGGAGAAACACTGTAAAAATGAACAATGAATAATCCATATTCATTTTTACATAAGAAACCAAAATTCCCTAAGCGAGTTTTGGATAGAAATTTTATTTGTAGCTCCCTATTTTTGTTTGTCACAACCCTATGATCTACAATTTCTGTGGTTTAGTTGTATCTATTTTCCACTTTTCATTGTTATAGAATTTATTATAATTAATTATGATTGTCTTCCATCTCACCCTCGACCCTAGATTATGCATACACATTGCATGTAACAGGATTGGAACCAGCAGTTGTACTTCTTAATCATTGATACCCACTCTTTGTCTCTAATTCGTTCATGTAAATCTTCCTAATAATGATTTGTACTATACGTAAAAATTCAATAACTATGACGTCACATTTTCCCGTCATTAATTTCCCTTCATTATATCTCTAGTATGCAATGTATGAAAATTCTTTATCATCATAATAAAAACTGTACACTCTATAGAAATCATTATTTATATGTTATGTAGTATAAATATAACTATTATTCGACCATATCCCCGCCCCAATACGTCCATATTTTATCTTGATCATTATCCTATATAAATTTTATTAAATATTCGTTTTTACTCGTGTCAATCTATGAAATGCAAAACTTCATGCCTTCGTTCGAAAACGCAAAAATACGTTCTCGTATTATTTTTTTCATTATTATTTTTATTATATCACCTCCGCATTGAACTCGAAAAATTTTAGTAAGTTATCACATTCCGCTAACTGGCAGAATCGAACGCTTCAAAGATAAAAAAAGTCTCCTTTCGCTCGATTCGAATTTATAACTTTATCATGCGTTATGTTATATCATGTGTGTCATGTCTCATGTACTTGTGTTGTACTAATAACCAAATATAATAACCATGTAGTATAACCATATAGTATAACCATCTAGTGTAACCATCTAGTATAACCATATAGTATAACCATATAGTATAACCATATAGTATAACCATATAGTATAACCATATATAAATATATAAAAACACTAAGAATGGTAAACGACGTAATGTACTTTAATTAAACTGTAATTAATAATAACTTGTAATGTACTTCAATGAAACTGTAATTAAATGTAATGATTTAATTTATAATGTAAGAATGTACTTTAATAGAACTGTAATGGACAATCATAAGCGAATGTGAAGTAATCCATAATTGTAATCGTAATTGTAATGAACCAAAATTAATACGTACTCAGTCGTGTACTTAATTTGTACTTATGTGTACTATTACGAAATGATATCGCCTTCATAAATGTAGACTCGGCGAACAATACAATTAGTTTTGTTATTTTTATTTTTTTTATTATTTTTATTTGGAATTTTTTCAAACATATGATCATGTGTTTAAAGGGGGGAACTTAACCTTCAACTGTCTTCCCCCAAACATTTAGGTTTATATTATACATGTATTTGTAAAATTACGGCACTTGATTAAGTCACTTCATTGGGGTACTTCATTACGGCACTTCATTAAGAGCCTCCCTTGTTAGCAGCCTCGCTGCGAGGAGGGGGCAGAGGCCCTTGCCTCTTAATTTTTTTAGATTCCGGCCTGAGCCATGGTCGAAAGAGGTCGAACCTCTACCCTTGTAAATTCAGAGCACTAACTGTAAATTTTTAAAAAGTAAATTAAAGTAAGAGAAACTTTTTATTTTTCCCCTTGAGTTGGGCTATCTTCAGAAGAACTTAGTTAAGTCGATAAGTTAAAAAAGAAAAATCGATAAGTTTAGTACCAAGAGAAAGTATCAGAGTATTATAGCAAGAGAAGAATTAATAATCGTCGACCCATAAAGCGAGAGAAAGAGACAACCCAAACCATAGAAGATATTGGCATAACAGTCTGGCGAGTCTGTAGCCAAGAGTTTAACAAGAGGCGACCGAAAAGAATTAGAATGTTGTAGAAGAAATATCCGTTGCTGCCTCCTAACTAGAACCCCCGTCGATTCCGAACCGACTGAGGGCCATAGACGGAGGGATTAACAAACTGGCGACCCTTTACCAGGATCTTAACAGATTTTAAGAAGAATATTATTTTAAGAAGAATATTACTTTAAGAAGAATATTATTTTAAGAAGAATATTTTAAGAAGAAGAATATTTTAAGAAGAAGAATATTTTAAGAAGAAGATTTTAAGAAGAAGAAGATTTTAAGAAGAGGCCACTCTTTGGCCAAGATAGAAATTACCCTGCATCAGGATAAAACCAGTTGACCGGCGTGTCACGACTTCTAGTTCGTAACATCCACCCTTGAACCGGTGTGTCACGACTCCAAGTTCTCCACGCCTAGTTTTCATCCAAGAAGAAGTAGCCAGCAAGACATCTTCAGGACACGTCTCAAGGATTTCGCCATAGAAAATTTTAAGTACAGAGTTTCTTTTTTTAAAGAAATTTATAAACACTTGAAAAGTCAGTATTATTTAACAGTTAATAATGAGTATCAAGTCAGAATTTACAAGAAACAGTGAACATTTCAGACACCAGTGATACATTTTTTTTAGTGAAACTAATTTTCACAGAAATTAAATGTAACAGAAGTTAAATGTAACAGAAGTTAAATGTAACAGAAGTTAATTTCAAGAGAGTTAATTTCAAGAGAGTTAATTTCAAGAGTTAATTTCAAGAGAGTTAATTTCAAGAGAGTTAATTTCAGAGTTATTTTCACTATTATATTCAGTATAGAATAATTTTATTTTATGTATCAAACATAATAGTATCGTACCTTCGTGTACATTCGAGTGAAATGTTGTTTACATTTTATATTTTTGTTTGCAAATTTTTTCAAATTATTGAATTGAATTGACTTGCAAATTAAGAAAGAGAGTGTTTATAGAGAGTTTATAGATTTAGAGAGATACTTGAAGTAATTTTGAAGTCATTTTTGAAGTCATTTTTTGAAGTCAGTTTTTGAAGTCAGAAGGTTGCGCCAAGACGGACAACCGCCCCAGAGATTTATAGAAATTCTTGATAAGAGGTCAAGTCAGAAGGTTGCGCCAAGAGTGACAACCGCCCCAGAGATTTATAGAAATACTTGATAAGAGGTCAAGTCAGAAGGTTGCGCCAAAAAGGACAACCGCCCCAGAGATTTATAGAAATACTTGATAAGAGGTCAAGTCAGAAGGTTGCGCCAAGAGGGACAACCGCCCCAGAGATTTATAGAAATACTGGATAGAGTTCAAGTTAGACAGTTTAAGTTTCAAGATACTTGATAGAGTTCAAGTTAGACAGTTTAAGTTTCAGAATACTTGATAGAGTTCAAGTCAGTTTCATTTTCAGTTTCAGAATACTTGATAGAGTTCAAGTCAGTTTATTCAAGTCAGAGTTTTATTCCAAGTCAGAGAGTTTTATTCCAAGTCAGAGAGTTTTATTCCAAGTCATTTTTATTTCGAGTCCCAAGTCAGTTTTCAATGCAGTCAATTGAATTCAACTTTTTCTTTGTAATTTAAGAGAATTTAATTAAACCTTTTTTTTTTGTTGTTAAAGAGAATTTAATTCAACCTGAATTGACCGGGTTGTGTCTTTAGTTTAACTTCTTTTTTGTTTGTAAGAAGGAAATTGACCGATTTGTCTTTTCTTTTCATGCCATTGTTGCGTATATAAATATATAGTTATGTATTTTATTATTTGTAACAAAACCGTTTTTACAAAGGTTGTAACGATTTTGGTAATTGTTGTAATGTATATGAGGAACATTCCGTCCCTCCGTTTGTTGAACTCTCTTAATTTTTGTTCTAAGTAGTGTGACAAGCAATCTTTTTTTTAAAGAGCAAAGTGCTCACGAAAGACGTATTGTCAATTTCAAACTTATACCCCCTGCTTAGTCACTCAATTTCCCCGTATGATCGCACATACCCTAAATTTCAGTTGTTTGTTCTTTTTTGTAATTTAATTTTAATAAAACTTCTACACAATAAAACATATGTATTTATCATATGCAAACAAGTTTTCAGACTAAAATATCAAATAATTCAAAATTCTATCAACATTTAACGAAAGAGTATAATTTTTCTACTTAACATGCAAAAATTATTAAACCTTTTCAATATTTTTTTTATTATATAAAAATAATTTTTAATGAAAAATTTACCTGAAATTATTAAAAGAAAAGATTGTTCGAAATGCTTTCCTTCCCTTTCAATAACTTTTTTATTCTTGGCCGAAACTCATCTAAAGTTCGATTTACTTTTATTTTTAAGAGTATTATAAAATTATGTTTAGCTCATTAAAATGCATAATTGATTTATATTTTTAATTTGTATTCTTAATTTTTTTTTAATTCAATTATCGTACCGATACTTCTGGTTAATGTTAATGGTTATATAGTTCATATATAGCTAGGAATGTTACTAGTCGAATTTAATTCCATCTTCAACATTTAATTTTTAATACCGCTAGATTTACTTTCGTTAATTGTAAGGTCCTCTAAGTTCGTTTTTTTTTAATTACCTTATACGTGTAACTGATTATGTAAAATCTATAATCCTAATTGAATTTTATTACTTTTGACATATTCCCTCCAGTCACTTTTGCATTAAAACTCGTATGCAAACATCATCATTATAATACATCATAATTATTGCTTACTATATATAAATTCTCGCTCATGCATTTAAACAGTTAATTTAACAATCCTCTCAGCTAATCTGTCTCTCGAAATTATAAGATACACACTTTGTACCCAATAAACATAATACACATTTGACCACAGGTCTATACATCATCCACTACGTAATTCGATTTGTACCTACAACAGTCAATAAAAATGCATGTATGCTTTATAGCGCGTAATTTCGAATTTAAATCGAAGGATATTATATTGCCCCTTTACAAGTCCCTAGTCAGGCCTCATTTAGAATATGCCGTTCAGTTTTGGTGCCCGTACTTGCGTGAGGATATTGATAGGTTAGAAAGGGTTCAGCGTCGTGCCACGAAACTTATTCCGTCATTGCGCAATAAGCCTTATGAAGATAGGATTAAAGAGTTAGACCTGTATTCACTCGAAACTAGGAGATTAAGGGGGAAGCTTATTGAAGTTTTCAAAATCGTTAATAACATCGATAACGTAAATTTTGATAAATTATTCACTCTCGATAATAGTAATACTCGCAATAACGGATTTAAGTTGCGTGGCAGACGTTTCATTACTAATATCGCTAAAAACTTCTTTAGGTTTAAAGTAATTGATAAATGGAATAATCTTCCCGCGTCAGTCGTTCATTCTACCAGCGTTAATATGTTTAAGAATCGTCTTGACAGACATTTTAAAAGTATTAACGTTGTTTAATATAAATAAAACAAAGGTAGCAACAGAAGCTCTGGTGGTGGTGCTCGAGGATGAGTCTGTTGACGATGAATGCCAGCTTGTGACATGCCAGCGTGTGATGCCAGCAATAAAATTATTAAAAAAAAAAAAAAAATTAGATTAACACGAACGTAGATGTAGCTCGTAGAGTAAACTAACCCACTTTTTGTTTAACTGTACGTACTCTTTTTTTTTTTTTTTTTTTCTCTTACTTTGCATGTCTGTAACTCTCTTTACTTGCATGTTTGTAGTTTGCATGGTATGACAGTGAGTTAAGACTGTTTGCATGGTTTGTAAGCGTTCTTATTTTACTTCTTTTCATCTTTCACCCCTCTCCTATTTTCTCCGACTATTTTTCTGACTTGTCGGCAGTGGCCGGCGGATGATGATGGTGAGACTTTTTTCCTCTTTTTCTGAATGAATGTTAATCCACGAATGATAGGTGTTGCTCCTTACTTAACCCCTTATTCTCTTCTCTTAAACCCCTACTCTTTCCTTTCTCTCGGGCTAACCTTAGAGTGGATCTTAGGGTCTTTGTTAGCCTTAGCTTCTGTAGATCTGTAGATATATACTATATATACAAACCTTATGCTAAAATCAATGGATATCACAATAAACTTTATTTAATTACGTGTAAATGCTAACTATGTAATTTAATCTTAATCATTTTTGTTTTCTAATATATCTTGCTCATGCATTTATTCAGTTCCTTGAACAATCCTATCGGCTAATCTGTCTCTCGAAATTATAAGATACACACTTTGTACCCAATAAACATAAATACACATTTGACCACAGGTCTATACATCATCCACTACGTAATTCGATTTGTACTTACAACAGTCAATAAAAATGCATGTATGCACACTATATATACTATACAGTGCCCGCGAAAAGTATCCGATCACTCAAGAAAATACAATATTTTCCCTTGATATTCAGAGACACGTAATTCACTTTCTATTTGTTCTAGCGACATCTGGTAACTTTGAGGTTGCTCGCTGATATGAGAGCTATCCAACGCATTCTCAAATTAGTGTTCTGGTAGCCTTCGTTGCGGGTGGCTGTGTCTCAAATTTGTCAGATTTCACTTTTGTGTAAATTTCTTGATATTTTTTTTTTTTTACAGAAAGTGGTGTAAATAAAATTTATATATAATGTGTGCTAAAAAACAACTTAAGAGTGATTGTCGAGGTGCTATTGTTGCTTTGCATGCATGTGGGAAATCACAGAGACAGATAGCTAAGGAATTAAACATATCCCAAAGTACCGTTAATTTATGGGTTTCACGGGCTAAGAACAATGGTGGCCTAACCACGCCAGTCCCTAAAAAACGATCTGGCAGACCGAGAAAAACAAATTCGCGAACAGACAAACTTATGAAACGTTTAGTATTGAAAAACCCAACAATAACTGCGAAAGAAATAAAATTTAATATGAATAATTTGTTATCTGGTGTTTCTGAACGAACTATCCAGGAGCGGCTCCAAAAGAACTCGGATTACCATCTCGCCATGCTGCTAAGAAACCGTTCATTAATGAAAAAATGCGTAAAAAACGTGTCGCATTTTGTAAAAAATACATTCATTGGACTGTTGATGACTGGAAGAAGGTTTTATTAGCGATGAGTCGACATTTTTGACATTCAGAAGTTGTCCAAAAAAGGTTCGCCGGCCTATTGGCTCAAATAGGATGGACCCTAAATATACCCTAAAGACAATGAAACACCCTCCAAGTGTGATGGTTGGGGTTGTTTCGGTTACTATGGGCGTGGAAACTTATATTTTCTTCCGAAGAACACAACTATGAATGGTGCACGGTATTTAGCAATGCTACAGGATAAACTTCCAATGGCAATGGCAATCCAAAGGACAAAAACATACATGCATGATGGTGCACCATGTCACAGGGCCAAAATAGTGACAAAATGGATTACTGACAATAAATTTGATATTTTGGATTGGCCTGGTAATAGTCCAGATCTCAATCCGATAGAAAATCTGTGGCTAATAATAAAAAATAAGGTTGAATGCCACGACACTGGCTCAGTCGAAAAATTACAAGAGGCCATCAAAAAGGTATGGTGCAAGGAAATATCAGTGGAAGTTTGTCAAAACTTGATTAAATCCATGCCAAAACGTCTAGAACAAGTCATCCAAACCAAAGGACAGATGACAAAATACTAATATAAGGTTAGTATACATTTAAACATTGTTTTTTATGTAAAAAATACAAATTTCAAGGGTGATCGGATACTTTTCGCGGGCACTGTATATACAAACCTTATGCTAAAATCATTGGATATCACAATAAACTTTATTTAATTACGTGTAAATGCTAACTTTGTAATTTAATCTTAATCATTTTTGCTTTCTAATATATCTTGCTCATGCATTTATTCAGTTACTTGAACAATCCTATCGGCTAATCTGTCCCTCGAAATTGTAAGATACACACTTTGTACCTAGTACACCCAAATACACACTTCACCACAGGTCTATACATCATCCATTACGTAATTCTATTTTTACCTACAATAGTCAATAAAATTAGTTTATCAATTGTACTATCATGGTAACCTTGAAAATCCATGAACTTTAAAATTTATATTTTTCCATTTTATCTACTATTCATTATGTATGTAATTTTTTCCACAGAAAAATAAAAATTTTGTAAAAAATTTTAACAATATCATTGTTTGTCTAACTTAATTGTTTGTCTAAATTAAAGTATTAATCTTTGAATTTTTTATATTTTGTAAGCAAGTGTCATTTTAAAAATTTGATTACTCTGCATTGTACTCAACCACGCGAAATCGTTCTGTATAAAATTTATATTGTAAAGAAAAATTCGTCATCTAACTTGAATTAGTTAGGATGTTATTTTCTCAATTCTATTATATTGTATTAATTGTATTATATTATTGTATTAATACCATTTTAGAGGGGGAAACACTGTAAAAATGAACAATGAATAATCCATATTCATTTTTACATAAGAAACCAAAATTGCCTAAGCGAGTTTTGGATAGAAATTTTATTTGTAGCTTCCTATTTTTGTTTTTGTCACAACCCTATGATCTACCATTTCTGTGGTTTAGTTGTATCTATTTTCCATTTTTCATTGTTATAGAATTTATTATAATTAATTATGATTGTCTTCCATCTCACCCTCGACCCTAGATTATGCATACACATTGCATGTAACAGGATTGGAACCCGCAGTTGTACTTCTTAATCATTGATACCCACTCTTTGTCTCTAATTCGTTCATGTAAATCTTCCTAATAATGATTTGTACTATACGTACAAATTCAATAACTATGACGTCACATTTTCCCGTCATTAATTTCCCCTCATTATATCTCTAGTATGCAATGTATGAAAATTCTTTATCATCATAATAAAAACTGTACACTCTATAGAAGTAATTATTTATATGTTATGTAGTATAAATATAACTATTATTCGACCATATCCGCGCCCCCATACGGCCATATTTTATCTTGATCTTTATCCTATATAAATTTTATTAAATATTCATTTTTACTCGTGTCAATCAATCAAATGCAAAACTTCATGCCTTCGTTCGAAAACGCAAAAATACGTTCTCGTATTATTTTTTTCATTATTATTTTTTATTATATCACCTCCCGCATTGAACTCGAAAAATGCTTAGTAAGTTATCACATTCCGCTAACTGGCAGAATCGAACGCTTCAAAGATAAAAAAAGTCTCCTTTCGCTCGATTCGAATTTATAACTTTATCATGCGTTATGTTATATCATGTGTGTCATGTCTCATGTACTTGTGTTGTACTAATAACCAAATATAATAACCATATAGTATAACCATATAGTATAACCATCTAGTATAACCATCTAGTATAACCATATAGTATAACCATATATTATAACCATATATAAATATATAAAAACACTAAGAATGGTAAACGACGTAATGTACTTTAATGAAACTGTAATTAATAATAACTTGTAATGTACTTCAATGAAACTGTAATTAAATGTAATGATTTAATTTATAATGTAAGAATGTACTTTAATAGAACTGTAATCGACAATCATAAGCGAATGTGAAGTAATCCATAATTGTAATCGTAATTGTAATGAACCAAAATTAATACGTACTCAGTCGTGTACTTAATTTGTACTTATGTGTACTATTACGAAATGATATCGCCTTCATAATTGTAGACTCGGCGAAAAATACAAATTAGTTTTTGTTATTTTTATTTTTTTTATTTTTATTTGGAATTTTTTCAAACATCTGATCATGTGTTTAAAAGGGGGGAACTTAACCTTCAACTGTCTTCCCCCAAACATTTAGGTTTATATTATACATGTATTTGTAAAATTACGGCACTTGATTAAGTCATTTCATTGGGGTACTTCATTACGGCACTTCATTACGAGCCTCCCTTGTTAGCAGCCTTGCTGCGAGGAGGAGGCAGAGGCCCCATGCCTCCTTAATTTTTTTAGATTCCGGCCTGAGCCATGGTCGAAAGAGGTCGAACCTCTACCCTTGTAAATTCAGAGCACTAACTGTAAATTTTTAAGAAGTAAATTAGAATAAGAGAAACTTTTTATTTTTCCCCTTGAGTTGGGCTATCTTCAGAAGAACTTAGTCAGTTAAGTCGATATGTTATAAAAGAAAAATCGATAAGTTTAGTACCAAGAGAAAGTATCAGAGTATTATAGCAAGAGAAGAATTAATAATCGTCGACCCATAAAGCGAGAGAAAGAGACAACCCAAGCACCATAGAAGATATTGGCATAACAGTCTGGCGAGTCTGTAGCCAAGAGTTTAACAAGAGGCGACCGAAAAGAATTAGAATGTTATAGAAGAAATATCCGTTGCTGCCTACTAACTAGAACCCCCGTCGATTACGAACAAACTCAGTGCCATAGACGGAGGGGTTAACAAACTGGCGACCCTTTACCAGGATCTTAACAGATTTTAAGAAGAATTTATTTTAAGAAGAATATTATTTTAAGAAGAATATTATTTTAAGAAAAAGAATATTTTAAGAAGAATATTTTAAGAAGAATATTTTAAGAAGAAGAATATTTTAAGAAGAAGAAGATTTTAAGAAGAAGAAGATTTTAAGAAGAGGCCACTCTTTGGCCAAGATAGAAATTAGCCCTGCATCAGGATAAAACCAGTTGACCGGCGTGTCACGACTTCTAGTTCGTAACATCCACCCTTGAACCGGTGTGTCACGACTCCAAGTTCTCCACGCCTAGTTTTCATCCAAGAAGAAGTAGCCAGCAAGACGTCTTCAGGACACGTCTCAAGGATTTCGCCATAGAAAATTTTGTTAAGTGCAGAGTTTGTTTTTTTAAAGAAATTTATAAACATTTGAAAAGTCAGTATTATTAACAGTTAATAATGAGTATCAAGTCAGAATTTACAAGAAACACAGTGAACATTTCAGACACCAGTGATACATTTTTTTTAGTGAAACTAATTTTCACAGAAGTTAAATGTAACAGAAGTTAAATGTAACAGAAGTTAATTTCAAGAGAGTTAATTTCAAGAGAGTTAATTTCAAGAGAGTTAATTTCAAGAGAGTTAATTTCAAGAGAGTTAATTTCAAGAGAGTTAATTTCAGAGAGTTAATTTCAGAGTTATTTTCACTATTATATTCAGTATACAATAATTTTATTTTATGTATCAAACATAATAGTATCGTACCTTCGTGTACATTCGAGTGAAATGTTGTTTACATTTTATATTTTTGTTTGCAAATTTTTTCAAATTATTGAATTGAATTGACTTGCAAATTAAGAAAGAGAGTGTTTATAGAGTGTTTATAGATTTAGAGAGATACTTGAAGTAATTTTGAAGTCATTTTTGAAGTCATTTTTTGAAGTCAGTTTTTGAAGTCAGAAGGTTGCGCCAAGAGGACAACCGCCCCAGAGATTTATAGAAATACTTGATAAGAGGTCAAGTCAGAAGGTTGCGCCAAGAGGGACAACCGCCCCAGAGATTTATAGAAATACTTGATAAGAGGTCAAGTCAGAAGGTTGCGCCAAAAAGGACAACCGCCCAAGAGATTTATAGAAATACTTGATAAGAGGTCAAGTCAGAAGGTTGCGCCAAGAGGGACAACCGCCCCAGAGATTTATAGAAATACTTGATAAGAGGTCAAGTCAGAAGGTTGCGCCAAAAAGGACAACCGCCCCAGAGATTTATAGAAATACTTGATAAGAGGTCAAGTCAGAAGGTTGCGCCAAGATGGACAACCGCCCCAGAGATTTATAGAAATACTGGATAGAGTTCAAGTTAGACAGTTTAAGTTTCAAGATACTTGATAGAGTTCAAGTTAGACAGTTTAAGTTTCAGAATACTTGATGGAGTTCAAGTCAGTTTTATTCCAAGTCAGAGAGTTTTATTCCAAGTCAGAGAGTTTTATTCCAAGTCATTTTTATTTCGAGTCCCAAGTCAGTTTTCAATGCAGTCAATTGAATTCAACTTTTTCTTTGTAATTTAAGAGAATTTAATTCAACCTTTTTTTTTGTTGTAAAAGAGAATTTAATTCAACCTGTATTGAACGGGTTGTGTCTTTAGTTTAACTTTTTTTTTGTTTGTAAGAAGGAAATTGACCGATTTGTCTTTTCTTTTCATGCCATTGTTGCGTATATAAATATATAGTTATGAATTTTATTATTTGTAACAAAACCGTTTTTACAAAGGTTGTAACGATTTTGGTAATTGTTGTAATGTATATGAGGAACATTCCGTCCCTCCGTTTGTTGAACTCTCTTAATTTTTGTTCTAAGTAGTGTGACAAGCAATCTTTTTTTTAAAGAGCAAAGTGCTCACGAAAGACGTATTGTCAATTTGAAACTTATACCCCCTGCTTAGTCACTCAATTCCCCCGTATGATCGCACATACCCTAAATTTCAGTTGTTTGTTCTTTTTTGTAATTTAATTTTAATAAAACTTCTACACAATAAAACATATGTATTTATCATATGCAAACAAGTTTTCAGACTAAAATATCAAATAATTCAAAATTCTATCAACATTTAACGAAAGAGTATAATTTTTCTACTTAACATGCAAAAATTATTAAACCTTTTTAATATTTTTTTTATTATATAAAAATAATTTTTAATGAAAAATTTACCTGAAATTATTAAAAGAAAAGATTGTTCGAAATGCTTTCCTTCCATTTCAATAACTTTTTTATTCTTGGCCGAAACTCATTTAAGGTTCGATTTACTTTTATTTTTAAGAGTATTATAAAAATTATGTTTAACTCATTAAAATGCATAATTGATTTATATTTTTAATTTGTATTCTTAATTTTTTTTAATTCAATTATCGTACCGTTACTAGTCGAATTTAATTCCATCTTCAAAATTTAATTTTTAATACCGCTAGATTTACTTTCATTAATTGTAAGGTCTTCTAAGTTCGTTTTTTTAATTACCTTATACGTGTAACTGATTATGTAAAATCTATAATCCTAATTGAATTTTATTACTTTTGACACATATTCCCTCCAATCACTTTTGCATTAAAACTCGTATGCAAACATCATCATTATAATACATCATAATTATTGCTTACTATATATAAATTCTCGCTCATGCATTTATTCAGTTAATTTAACAATCCTCTCAGCTAATCTGTCTCTCGAAATTATAAGATGCACACTTTGTACCCAATAAACATAAATACACATTTGACCACAGGTCTATACATCATCCACTACGTAATTCGATTTGTACCTACAACAGTCAATAAAAATGCATGTATGCACACTATATATACTATATATACAAACCTTATGCTAAAATCATTGGATATCACAATAAACTTTATTTAATTACGTGTAAATGCTAACTATGTAATTTAATCTTAATCATTTTTGCTTTCTAATATATCTTGCTCATGCATTTATTCAGTTACTTGAACAATCCTATCGGCTAATCTGTCCCTCGAAATTGTAAGATACACACTTTGTACCTAGTACACCCAAATACACACTTGACCACAGGTCTATACATCATCCATTACGTAATTCTATTTTTACCTGCAATAGTCAATAAAATTAGTTTATCAATTGTACTATCATGGTAACCTTGAAAATCCATGAACTTTAAAATTTATATTTTTCCCTTTTATCTACTATTCATTATGTATGTAATTTTTCCAACAGAAAAATAAAAATTTTGTAAAAAATTTTAACAATATCATTGTTTGTCTAACTTAATTGTTTGCCAAAATTAAAGTATTAATCTTTGAATTTTTTATATTTTGTAAGCAAGTGTCATTTTAAAAATTTGATTACTCTGCATTGTACTCAACCACGCGAAATCGTTCTGTATAAAATTTGTATTGTAAAGAAAAATTCGTCATCTAACTTGAATTAGTTAGGACGTTATTTTCTGAATACTATTATATTGTATTAATTGTATTATATTATTGTATTAATACCATTTTAGAGGGGGAAACACTGTAAAAATGAACGATGAATAATCCATATTCATTTTTACATAAGAAACCAAAATTGCCTAAGCGAGTTTTGGATAGAAATTTTATTTGTAGCTTCCTATTTTTGTTTGTGTCACAACCCTATGATCTACCATTTCTGTGGTTTAGTTGTATCTATTTTCCATTTTTCATTGTTATAGAATTTATTATAATTAATTATGATTGTCTTCAATCTCACCCTCGACCCTAGATTATGCATACACATTGCATGTAACAGGATTGGAATCCGCAGTTGTACTTCTTAGTCATTGATACCCACTCTTTGTCTCTAATTCGTTCATGTAAATCTTCCTAATAATGATTTGTACTATACGTACAAATTCAATAACTATGACGTCACATTTTTCCGTCATTAATTTCCCTTCATTATATCTCTAGTATGCAATGTATGAAAATTCTTTATCATCATAATAAAAACTGTACACTCTATAGAAGTCATTATTTATATGTTATGTATTATAAATATAACTATTATTCGACCATATCCCCGCCCCCATACGTCCATATTTTATCTTGATCATTATCCTATATAAATTTTATTAAATATTCATTTTTACTCGTGTCAATCTATGAAATGCAAAACTTCATGCCTTCGTTCGAAAACGCAAAAATACGTTCTCGTATTATTTTGTTCATTATTATTTTTTATTATATCACCTCCCGCATTGAACTCGAAAAATGCTTAGTAAGTTATCACATTCCGCTAACTGGCAGAATCGAACGCTTCAAAGATAAAAAAGTCTCCTTTCGCTCGATTCGAATTTATAACTTTATCATGCGTTATGTTATATCATGTGTGTCATGTTTCTTGTACTTGTGTTGTACTAATAACCAAATATAATAACCATATAGTATAACCATATAGTATAACCATCTAGTATAACCATCTAGTATAATCATATAGTATAACCATATATTATAACCATATATAAATATAAAAAACACTAAGAATGGTAAACGACGTAATGTACTTTAATGAAACTGTAATTAATAATAACTTGTAATGTACTTCAATGAAACTGTAATTAAATGTAATGATTTAATTTATAATGTAAGAATGTACTTTAATAGAACTGTAATGGACAATCATAAGCGAATGTGAAGTAATCCATAATTGTAATCGTAATTGTAATGAACCAAAATTAATACGTACTCAGTCGTGTACTTAATTTGTACTTATGTGTACTATTACGAAATGATATCGCCTTCATAAATGTAGACTCGGCGAAAAATACAAATTAGTTTTTATTATTTTTTTTTTGAATTTTTTCAAACATCTGATCATGTGTTTAAAAGGGGGGAACTTAACCTTCAACTGTCTTCCCCCAAACATTTAGGTTTATATTATACATGTATTTGTAAAATTACGGCACTTGATTAAGTCACTTCATTGGGGTACTTCATTACGGCACTTCATTACGAGCCTCCCTTGTTAGCAGCCTCGCTGCGAGGAGGGGGCAGAGGCCCCTTGCCTCCTTAATTTTTTTAGATTCCGGCCTGAGCCATGGTCGAAAGAGGTCGAACCTCTACCCTTGTAAATTCAGAGCACTAACTGTAAATTTTTAAGAAGTAAATTAGAGTAAGAGAAACTTTTTATTTTTCCCCTTGAGTTGGGCTATCTTCAGAAGAACTTAGTCAGTTAAGTCGATAAGTTATAAAAGAAAAATCGATAAGTTTAGTACCAAGAGAAAGTATCAGAGTATTATAGCAAGAGAAGAATTAATAATCGTCGACCCATAAAGCGAGAGAAAGAGACAACCCAAGCACCATAGAAGATATTGGCATAACAGTCTGGCGAGTCTGTAGCCAAGAGTTTAACAAGAGGCGACCGAAAAGAATTAGAATGTTATAGAAGAAATATCCGTTGCTGCCTCCTAACTAGAACCCCCGTCGATTCCGAACCGACTCAGGGCCATAGACGGAGGGGTTAACATATATATATATATATACAGGGTGTCCCATAAGTCCGGCATCATAGGAGAAATTCATATTTTTGAATTTCTTCAAACCATAATTTATGCTCGAGATGCCAGTTTCCCGTCCACCATTCTGTTCAGTGACGAGGCTTTTTTTTATGGAAATGGTGAGGTAAATCGACAGAACACCCGCTACTGGTCTCAAAACAACTCTCACTGGTATACCTCTTCAAAAGAACAAGGTGCATCTCGGGTGATGGTATGGTGTGGCATTTGGAAGGATCGCATCATAGGCCCCCTATTTTTCGATGAACATGTCACTGGAGACACTTACCTACGTATGCTCAAGGAAGAAGCATTTCCAAGTGTCTTGAACGAAGAAGGAAATTTCCCAACATGGTTCCATGGTCATTGGATAGGATGTCGAGGGCCTGTGGAATGGCCAGCTAGAAGCCCGGATCTCACGCCACTACATTTTTTTCTTTGCGCTGGTATACGCAGAGAAAATTAGGAGTGTTGAACATTTGCGGCAGCGCATTATTGGGGCATGTAACACCATTACTCCTGACATCATTACCGTGTGCTTGCTGACTGGGTATCACGTCTGAATTTGTGTATTGAAAACAATGGTGGACATATTGAGCACGTTCTGTAAATAAAAGCTTTTGTTTTGCCTTTCTTTATTATTTTTCTTATGATGCCGGACTTATGGGACACCCTGTGTATATATATATATATATATGGGAAAGAACTCAGAATGGTCCCCTGAGTTTTTTATGATACACACAGACAGTGCATGGAACAAGGAACTCTTCTGGGATAATTAAATCCACTATAGTCCGAATAAGTAATGGTAAATGACAAATACCATAGTTTTTATTTTTCATGATGCTAGCCCGACGTGGGCAACGGGTCACTCTATGGTATTTGTCATTTACCATTACTTATTCGGACTATAGTGGATTTAATTATCCCAGAAGAGTTCCTTGTTCCATGCACTGTCTGTGTGTATCATATATATATATATATATGAACAGAAACAATGTGAAAGGATAGACAAAAATCTGCCTCCATATTTGTACTACTCCATGGCGTCTATATTTTATGCGACTTCATCACAAAAATTTGTATCTTTAGGAGTACTGATTCGAACCCCATCAACGCAAGATCAGATTTATTTGTAATGTATTCACTGTTAAAACTGAAGTTGTTGTTAATATATTGTTCTCCATTATCTTATAAGAATTAACTTGAATGTAATAACACTATAAATGAAGATGAACTGATTTTCTGCAATAGATAGTGCTACATACTAAAGGTTCACAGAAACAATTTCGTACACGTTCGTAGGAAGATTTGTAAACGAAAGTTTGTACAAATGTATCTGCAGCTACAGGCAGACAATTTTGATTTAATTAAGGGTGAAAAGTCAAGTTTGTACCGAACATAAACAAATATGTTAAACTATTATGAAAACAATTTCGCATACTTTCATGGGCAAATTCATACTTCAAACAACGTTACTTATTTGTCATTAAGCAAAAAACAATTTCGACCTTAAATCTAATAATCGAATTTGAACTTCTCTTTTTTTTTTAACAAACTTAACTTCTTAAAGATACAACAGAAGCCAAAATATTTTATGTCAAAAATTGTAGTGTAACCTTTGCAGCAGGCAGGTTATGATGAAAACAATTAAAATATTGTCAAATTAGTTAATATGTCACAGTAATGTACCCTCATTTTTAAATACTTCTTAAATAAATATGATAAATATTTCGTAAAAATTTCGTCACATATTTCAAGTTTTTTCGAAATTCTCCTGACTGTAACTACTAACACTTTATATTAAAAAAAGGTACGAGTTAAATTTTATATTTTTATATTTAATTTATATAAATAAAAGTTTTTGCAACAGTCGTATAATATCTAAAGTATATAAAATTACTTGTATTAAACCTTGTAAGAGATTCCTCTGTAATGAGAAAGTTCATGACAATTTGCGCACAAGAAATGCTTTAATTTATTATAAAGGAATTTACTGTGATATTTTAGTTTCATTTGTTATTTTCTCAAATGAGAGTGGACGTCAATACGAGCAATCATTGAGCATATCAGTGTATAGACTCCATAACAACCTTTCTATACTTAAAAATAAATTTTATAAAAGTGGAAAGTAACATTCCCCCCCCCCCCCACACACACACACACACTATGTGCTAGCACATATTTAGAAACCTTTAGAACAAAAATCAGAGGTATATAAAACCGCCATACATTGTCCAGTTTATTCAATAAATTAAAATACTTCTAAATTAAAACGAAAAAAAAATAGCTTCAGAATCTTGAGAACGGCTTGATTTTTCTCTTTAATAGTGATCATCTGTAAAAGAGAAAAAGAAACAGGATTACATATGAATAGAACAGACTCTTCTTTCCTTTCAATCACTTGCTTGTTCAGTTTGTTTATTTCCTGTTGCAGTTAAGTAATAATTAATGAGAAGCAGCCAGCTGAAACCTATTAAGATTCCGTGGAACTAAATCTCCTGTGCAGTTTCAAAATCAATGAAAAACCTAAACTTTTATGTTAGTGAATGCAAA